>LR990863.1:16011834-16716834 GCA_905163395.2 Endotricha flammealis
GCAGTGTCTGGGTTGGCGAGACCCAGTGTCTGCAGGGCCTCCGCGTTCCACCATACGGAGGTCGCCCCCGGTATCAACGGGTGGAGTAGGCCCGGACACCAGTCGGGGCGAAGACGCTTTTGGGGAGGATCAGCGAGCGAATGAGTCCACCACCGCTCAACATACAGCCGGCCGAGCCAAGCGCGGCCGGCTCCACCTCTTGTTTTTTAACGAGGTTGTCTCCTCAGTCGCTCCACCCCCAGCACCAGTACGGATGCAAGGGGGAGCGGATTTGTCCGCATCCCACGTACTCCATCCAAGGTAGGAGCACGGGGAGCAGACCCACCGCGTCGGGAATTTGGCCGTCGGCAAGTAATTCCAGAGTTGGGTCCAGAAACTAAGGAATTACTCGCCGACGTTACCAGGGTGGACCGCGTGGAGGTATCCCAACTCCCCACCCCCCCGTTTAACCCCCTAAGGGATGAATTTTGAAAAAAATATTTTACTCATGTTTCATGCTTTTTAGTAAAGAACCTTCGTGCTGAATTTCATTCGAATAACTTTAAAAACGGCAAAGTTTCATACTAACTTTGCACCCCCGTTTTACCCCCTTAGGGGATGAATTTCCAAAAATCCTTTCTTAGTGAGTACCTACGCCCCAAAAGGAACCCCCATGCAAAATTTGAGACTCCTGGTACTTGTAGTTTCGGAGATTTCGTGATGAATCAGTCAGTGATTTTCTCTTTCGCCAATCAATCAATCAAGTCAATCGCCAAATGTGTTGCTAAGCACTAATCTCGAGAACGGCTGGACAGGCTGGACCGATTTCGCTAATTCTTTTTTTAGAATATTCCTTGAAGTGACGGAGAGAAAAAAATTAAAATTCCCACGGGAAAGTGGAAACGAAGTTGCGCGGGGTTCGCTAGTAAAAGCAAATACTATAGAAACGAGTAATACGCACAGCTCTTGACGTTTCTCATACAATGACTTGGCAACCTCCGTTCACCTCATGCCGCTAGGGGCGCTATAACATTTTGCATACAAAACGCACAAAAGTTTTGAAATCGTTCACCTCATGCCGCCCTCATGCCGTAGGGGCGCTAGTGTCGCCGTCTTGCCCCATGGATATAGTATAGACTTACTCTGTCTTGCCCGTAGACAGAGAAAACTATCTCTGTCTACGGTCTTGCCCGAATTCTTCCGAAGCTGTGCGTATTAACTCGGTAGAGTTTCTATAGTATTTGGTAAAAGATAAACACCTACTCGCCCAAGGCTGACGAGTGGACTGTCTCGGCCGAGTGACATTTTTACTGTCTCGCCACTCTACTCGGCGCGTGTGATCAAGGCATAATAACGATGATTATAACGAGAAAATTAGTAATGGCATTGAAATTTTATTTAATTTCTCATAATCAATAAGAAATACGATAGATATACTTGTATCCAGAGCCGTGTAGAGCGAAAAAAAAATCTGGTAGTGTTACCAGAAAAGTATCAGTTTTATTACATTTTACGTAATTTTTAGGGGTCTTAAATACATGCTTTAATCTTCTTCACAAAATCTTCTCTATCAATCACATGCGCGCAAATATTCGTACGCTGGCGCTGTACGAACGTTTGCGCATATGTGGAGGACCGTTGAATATCCATTCGCATATCAATGTGCGAATCCATTTGCGCTTCCTCCTACATTTTTTTAAAATGTCAAACAGTAGACAAACAAGCAGGCGGGCCACCTGATGGAAAGCGGTCACCGCCGCTTATGGACATCAGTAACACCGGGCGCTACTACACTAAAGAGGTTGAAGGAAAGGAAGGGAAGGAAAGAAGGAAGGGGAAAGAGGGGATAGGGAAGGAGTAGGGCTTTCGAATCTCTCAATCACCGAACAAAACGCATTGCTGCTTCACTTCGATATTCTGTGAGAGGGTGGTACTGTCCCGGTCGAGCTAGCCCATTTTATTTGTTGTTTACGAATGTCTCAGTCTTGCTTGCAATTTTGTGAATTTATTTCAATTTACTGCCATAACTTATAGATTTTTTTTTCTTTTTTAATTCGTCAATGGAACGTTATGGAGAAAATAAAACACATCTTGTTTCTCTCCCAAGCATCCATTATCTTTGCTTGCAATCGAGCGTGCAACTGGGGCCCGATTCTACTAACACAAATGCACCAATGGACCTCAATGGTACTCAAACATTTGTTATCGACTTAAACAATAACATAATGTTTAACTTATTGTCCATAACAAATATCAAAAACTATTCCACTAATACACTATTGGCATTCTTTTGAGACACGATTGAAACACCATTGAGAGTCCATTGTTGCATTTGTGTTAGTAGAATCGGGCCCCTGGTTACACGACTTGGGATTGGGAGACGACCCAAAGGTTCAAGGCACGTACGCACGTAGAAAAACCGACACGGCTCGGAAAAGCGCGTTTTTGAAGTGAAAACTTCTTTAGCGGCGCGTGGCAATTTTTTTTTAGATGGCATGTTTATAAAATGTTAAACTCGCGTCAGATTCGTAGCCTGATCTAAAAAGCGTTATATTCCCTAACCATTCCAAAATATTCAAAAATGCACAACCTTGATGTTAAAGCTATGGGTTCTTGTGAATTAAAGATTAGTGTGGTTTTATATTTGAGTTTATTGCACAGCACATCCGTACACGTTATCACAAAACGAAAAAGAGGCACAAAACAGATATTCTACTACGTAACAAAGCACGACTACGGTTCCCGGCCCACTGCCCACTAACCGCTGGCCAGCGGTCCGCACCTCGTACGCATGCGCACAGCGCAACACGCGTACGGGGTGGCGGGAAACTATAAAACTCAACGCGGCCACGCACCGTCGTCGCACTCACAACTTATAAATCTAACCTCGGAGGGGGTTTGCCCCGACCGCTCCTATGGGGAAGCTTGCTACCACACGCTATACCCTCCCCCTCGAGCTCAAGAGACCGACCCCGGTCATGGGCTCGCACAGCAGTATTAGGTTGGCGAGGACGGCCTCTATGTCGTTTAGGCATGACGGGCTTAGGAGGCAAGTCCTCTCTACTATAAAAACGAGATAGTTCTGATACATGAAATTTCCCCAACACTTCTTCTGGAGAACCAAGATTTGACACCATATACGTGGTAGGACTGACTTTCTTTGATACCACGTATGGACCATCCCTTTTTGGGACAAACTTGGCGGACACGTTTTTCGCCGAACTACTGAGTACGTGAGACTTTAACAGCACTTGATCGCCCACTTCAAACGACTCTGACCTACGGGAGCTATCTGCATATTCCTTCCTCCTGTCTTGCTGAACTTCGACTCTATCCCTTACTGAAATTAGCGAGTCAAGAAACTGTTGCAAATAAGGCGTGACCTGAGGAACAAAATTTTCCTTGTTCAAGACAGCTCTAATATCGTATTCGACGTCTAACGGGGAACGTAGCTCTCTAGCAAAGGTGAGATAAGCTGGTGATACGCCAGTAGTTTGACAAACGGCAGAATTCATGGCAAACCTGACCGAAGGCAAATGCCGCAGCCACGAGGTATGCTCCGTGTTAACCAACTGTGCCAGCTGAAACTTAAGATCCCGATTCTTTCGCTCGGCAGGATTTCCCTGCGGATGATAAAGAGGTAAGAGTTCTTGTTTTATACCTAGAACAAACATACACTTCCGCATCACTGACGAGATAAATTGAACTCCATTATCTGACACTACACGACGAGGTAATCCATAGCGGAGAAAATAATCCTCTATAAGGACTCGAGCACACGCCTCAGAAGTAGCTTCTGTCAAGGCATAAAGCTCAACCCATCGGGTCGCGGTGTCTTCAACCAACAAAATCCAACGCTCACCTCTGGCCCCTTTTGGCAATGGGCCGAACAGGTCAATGGCTAAAACTTCTCCTCTCTGATTGAGGACCGGAGTTTGCAGAAGACCAGAGGGTTTTACATTCAAAGGCTTGTACCGCTGACACGATGCGCACGTTTTAACATACTCTGCTATGATACGCCGCATGCCTGGAAAGTAAAAGCGTTGCATAACTCTTTGAAGAGTCCTATCGACTCCAGAGTGACCTGAAATGGGGTTATCGTGGTTTTCTCTAATCACCTCCTCACGAAGGTCCGCGGGAACCACTAATTGAGGTTCTTCGTTATCCACTTCTGGACAGTAACGATAGAGAACTCCACGTTCTACAAAATAACCCCTATCTGTCCATCTTTGGACAGCCAATTCATCACCGTCTTCGAGCTCACGGGTAATCTTGTCGACCTCCGGATCAGCTTTCTGACGAAGACGTAACTCTGCTGGACTACGCGATGGCAAATCAACCACAACTGAGCAAATTCCGCAAGACTCACGACTTTCCTCAGCGCAAGGCGGTCGGCTCAACGTATCCACGATGAGATTAGCTTTACCGGGCGTGTACTGAAAGGTAAGATTAAAGGCCTGCAACTTAAGGGCCCAACGAACCAACCTACCCGACGGTGATTTAAGAGTAAGCAGCCACTTAAGCGGCTGGTGATCGCTGCCTACTAACACTGACTGACCTTCAATGTAGCTTCTGAAACGTTCGACAGCCCACACAACAGCGAGCGCCTCGCGCTCTGTGGTGCTGTAGTTTCGCTCGGCCGGACTTAAAAGACGACTAGCGTACTCAATAGGTTTCTCTTTGTAACCCTCTCCTTGCAGTAACACCGCTCCGAGTGCATAGTTACTCGCGTCAGTCCGCAAAACAAAAGGCCTACTAAAGTCAGCCTGTATCAGAATTGGTGCTGATGTAAGACGCCTCTTCAGCTCAGAAAACGCCTCAGCCTGTTCAGAACCCCATGTCCACGATTGATTTTTCCTAAGCAAACGAGTTAACGGTTCAGCGACCGTGGAAAAATTTGGAACAAATTTCCTAAACCATGAACAGGTTTGCAAGAAAGTTCTAAGATGGCGTAGCGTAGAAGGTGGTTGCATGTCTAACACAGCACTCACTTTGTCCTCGTCTGGTGACACTCCTTCCTGAGAAATAACATGACCTAGGTACTTCACCTTTTCGCGACCAAAAACACACTTTTCTCTGTTGGCGCGTAACTTAAACATGCGCAAACGGCTGAAAACGGCGCGTAGGTCCTCAATATGCTGATTAAAGTCCGAGGACATAACGAGAAGATCATCTTGGTATGCGAGTAAGGTCACATTATTTAGTGACGAACCAGAACGAAGCCTATCGATGAGCCTCTGAAAGGTGGAAGGTGCGTTCTTCAAACCGAACGGCATCCTTTTGAAACGATAGGTACCAAACGGTGTCATGAACGCCGTTTTGTCCCTGTCACACTCACGAACAGAAACTTGCCAAAATCCACTCCTCATGTCAAGAGTACTCATCACACAATTACGTTTCGTCGACTGGACCAACTCGTCTATCAACGGCATGGGATAGACATCAGTTTTCGTAACGGCATTTAGCCTACGATAGTCGACGCAAAACCGGAACTTACCATTAGCCTTTGGCACCAAAAGCGCAGGGGCAGCCCACGCTGACTCGCACTCTTCGATAACATCGTCTGCCAACATCTTTTCGACTTCTGCTTGCATAATTTCCTTCTTAGCAGGAGTAACCCTATATGGGGGAACGGCAATAGGAGCGTGATCATCGGTGTCGATCCTGTGTTCGGCAAACGGTGTGGGGTCTCCCCCTGGTTCAAAAATGTCCTGATTCTCCACAAGAAGGCGAGCAAGAATGTCGCGTTGTTGTTCACTAAGCGCGGTTGCCTCGTCATTCCTAAGGACATTTACAGCTGCACACGAAGTTGGAGGTGAAATGTCTTCAAACGTTAACCTAAACTTCGACTTAGCCTTATCAGCAAAGTGCCAGCTGGCGTTACCAAAATCATCCGAAATGTTAAAATTTATCAAAAAATCAATTCCTAAAAGAGTTTCGTTACAGTCCGCATCTAAGAGAATTAAAAACATAACTTTATTCGTTTTATGTCTAAGAGTCACCTCCAACTCCGTAGTGAGTACATTCATAGGCCTACTAATGCCATCCGCTAATTTTACAGTTTTTGTCGTCGGATGCATAGGATATCCTTTAGCCTTCAGAAGAGCGTATAACGTGTGACCGGCAACACAACTTTTTGCCGCTGAGTCTACTAACGCGGTACCGTGCTCACCCAAAATACTAATATTTAGTATTGGTCGTCGAGAAGGTTGACAATCCCTGGTAGCTTGTGAAAAAAATTTAGAACTGGTGACCTCCCCAAAAAAAGGTTTACGATTACTGACTTCGTTACGAAAATGTTTACAATCTCTGGATTTTCCGAAAAAAGGTTGTGAACCTCTGGAATCCACTTGCGGATCTAAATTAACTGCAAGCTCCCCCTTGACATTATCAATATCATTCGAAAAGGAATTGCTATTTTTATCACACAAATTATTATTGCAAGAACAAACATTATTTAAATTATTATCAACGTTGCAAAAACGAACATTATTAAAATTGTTATCTACGTTGCAAAAACAATGACCTGACTTACTACGTGCATTTTTAGAACAAATATTTTCGGTCGTAGAACAAAATTTATTAATGTTATAATTAAGTGATAAACGAGACGAATTATTACATTTAACTTGACAACGAACGCAATCATTGCTAAGAATACTTGAACTAGAATTAAAGTTGTTCTGAGCAACTGCACTAATGTCACTGTTTACACAATTAAAATAGTTATTCGAAACCCCTGCGGCATCCGTAGGGTTACCTTTATACCACGAAGGAACAACAACATTGCCATCGTCGCTGTGATTCGCGCCAACTGTTTCTTCGGTGGGCGCGAGGTCGCGGCCCGTCGCTGGGCACGCCGCTAGCTCGCGGAATGCGCAAGCAGGAGGCACCAGCTGCCTTATGCGGCCCTGGTGCGCTGCGCAACCGACAGCTTCACGACGACGTGTACCGAAAGAATAAAACGACTGTCCGGATCCGGAATTAGGATTACAGTTCGTACAGTTAGAACGAATAACATTGGGTGCTCCACACCCGTAACATTTTACCGCACTTTTATTTTCACTTTTAACTTCACTTTTGAGTTTTAATTTATCGCACTTATCCTTGTAATGGCCGCTGCGCTTACAGTAGGTACAGAATGGTCGCTTCAACTTTTCTGCGGACGAAGACGACTCGTTGACCACGGAGGCGGCGGCGGCGGGCGGGGCGCGGGCCGGCAGCGGACCCGCGTCGCCCGCGCTCGTCCCGCTGGAAGCGCGCGCGGCTGAGCGAGCGTTATTATTATTATTACTCACTTGTGAAGGCGGCAACGATTGTTTTTGTTCCAAGTATGATGTCTCGTTGAGCGAGTCCTCAATGTTTCTAGCTTTTATGAGGAGCTCGTCGAAAGTTAGTATCGAGTCTTTGTCTAGTCGCTTCCTAATGCGACGGTCTAATAGACCAAAAGCCATATCTAGCTCGACACGCTCGCACAGGTCACCTTTAGGTATCTTGGCTAAAAGAGCCCTAACTTTGGCTATGAAAAGGTCCGTATTTTCTAGACCTTGTACCAACGAAAAAAGTTGACCATAAATTTTGAATGGTGGACGGCGTTGTCCGAACGCACTCCGTAGTTTCGTGAGCGTCTCGGCCCAACTGGTGGTGGTGTTCTTCACTCCCTGCCACCATAACGCTGCTGACCGGGTGAGGAGCATTGACAAGCCCTTGATGGCGTTGTCGTCACTGACAGACAAACAATCTTTGTATATCTCTATTGCGTCGAGGAAACTTTCTAAACACTCGTCTTTGTGCCCGCTAAAACGTGCAGAACAACGGGAGTAGTTAGCGCCCGCAGAACTCGCGGCGCCGGCGACGGTTGCGTTGGTCGCGACGGCTGCGGCGGCGGCGGCGGCGACGGCGGCCGAGTCCAACTGCGGCGTCGAGGTACGAACTTCCCGCAGCAACTGTTGGCAGAATTCCGCCTGTGACTGCTGTAGAGTAGTTAACATGGCGGATAGCGCCTCCTGCGATAAAGTAATACTTCCTCCTCCGTCGGAGCCTCCTTCCTCCTCAGGCTCTGCTTGCCTGCTCTTACGTCGCGGCATTGTAGTATTCGCGCGTTCAAAATAAAACCCCGAAGTACGGCCAATTGGTGTGCAGTGCAACCCAATACAAAAACAGGAAAAAACACGTTGGGCGTCCAGTTATAGCTATGGGTTCTTGTGAATTAAAGATTAGTGTGGTTTCCTATTTGAGTTTATTGCACAGCACATCCGTACACGTTATCACAAAACGAAAAAGAGGCACAAAACAGATATTCTACTACGTAACAAAGCACGACTACGGTTCCCGGCCCACTGCCCACTAACCGCTGGCCAGCGGTCCGCACCTCGTACGCATGCGCACAGCGCAACACGCGTACGGGGTGGCGGGAAACTATAAAACTCAACGCGGCCACGCACCGTCGTCGCACTCACAACTTATAAATCTAACCTCGGAGGGGGTTTGCCCCGACCGCTCCTATGGGGAAGCTTGCTACCACACGCTATATGTTTAAGTTTTCTTATTACGGCGTGCAAGCAACGATAAGCCGGATTGCATTACGGCTGAATGATAATCCGCCGCATTGTTTCGTGTTCTTCAAAACGGCTAACCGTAATGTATAACGGCGGCTCGATAACCGCCTCTTTGGCCTGCCATAACGACAACAATGGTGTCGATTATATAGAACTTGTGTTACAAAAAAGTGCAATTATTAATGTTTACAATAAAGAAAACGTGTCAAATGTGTGTGAAAATAGGTCACACACACACACACACACATTAATTAATTAAATGACTTCATATGGACTAATATTTTTTAAAATTTGTTCTATTACGTCATGTTCCATAGAACAAATGGGACAGCTACCCTACGCATTTGATAAAAAATACAAACTTCTACAAATACATACTGTGTCTTATTATAAGTAAGTACCTAATGTCTTTTTGTCATTACATTTTTTATTTTTACAAACGCTGCTTTATGGCGGAAACACACTACCGTGTCGGGGCCTGTCGTGTCGCGCTCTGTCGTGACGGTGGGTGTGCACACTTACGTGTCGTGTCGGGGCGCGCTTCTGTTCAGAAATGAACGAAATAAACGCCAGACGTTTATTTCTTTCATTTCTGAACAGAAGCTCGCAGTGTTTGCCCTTGTCTGGGTGTTTTCTATAATGTATAATGGTATTTATTTACAAAAAAAAGTATTTAAGTATATTTATCAGGAATCTAGTACCTAGTAACTCATTATCACGCTACAAA
Source organism: Endotricha flammealis (assembly GCA_905163395.2). Classification (NCBI taxonomy): domain Eukaryota; kingdom Metazoa; phylum Arthropoda; class Insecta; order Lepidoptera; family Pyralidae; genus Endotricha; species Endotricha flammealis. The sequence goes on from LR990863.1 coordinate 16,021,099, forward strand.
AATAAATTTAAAAAAAAAGCGTCCACTTGTTCGCGCCACGAGCCGCGCGCGGGTATAGAAACACATTTGCAGGGCGTGTCGTGTCGCGTCATAACCCCCACCACCGCCGTGGCGCAATCGGCGGCCAGCAGTCCGCGCCACGACAGAGCGAGTCACGACACGACACGCCCTACAAATGTGCTCCTAACCATATAAAATGTATGAAGGCGATATGCTTCTGGCGCGACACGACAGGCCCCGACACGGTAGTGTGTTTCCGCCATTATTTTGGTATGGTCACTGAACAATTCGAATTTCATACAATGCGGCTAAACGTCTACCGATGTATTGTAAAACGTACTAGTAATGACAATCCGGCTTTATCGTTGCACGCCGTAATACAAAACGACCCTGGTTTTGAAAACGGCTTTTTTGTATAACGGCGAATTACGCAAAACGCCTGCGACATTATATATATTCTTAGTGCCGCCATTTATATTTCACAGTGGAATCGCATCTTGCCAGGCGAGTCCAGAAATGAATTTATAAAGACGCGTCAAGTGAGTTTAATTATCCGTTAAAAATGTGATCAACCTGCTCTTCTGTCTTGCTTGTTCGATTGAATTGATTAACAAAAAAGATACAAGCGGTGTATAATTTTATGGTCAGATTTTAGTGTAACATTTCACTAGTCTGTGCTGGCAACACAATATCCTGTATCCGCCCGCGCTGTGCCTGCGTTGCGTGCCTTGTGACTGTGTGCGTGCGTGCGTTCGCTTCGCTATGAACTTTCATTCGTTTCGTAGCGTGACGTGATCATGAATTATTGTTATAGATATTAACGTACATACAATCTTTATTACTGTATCAACAACCTAACATCCTGGATCATCTAGTCGAAACATAAAGGATTTATTGTGAAAATGAACTCTACAGTGATCTTAACATCAGGTAATTACTATGTTTACAAATTGCATGGCATCCATTTTGAAATTGGGGAGCTGCCATTTCGCTATTCCTTTCGCGGCATTTTATTAATTCTGTTGCTTCTGATAACAACAATGGAATTATTTATCGATGATAATACAACCGGAAACTAAGTTTATATAAATTGTTGATAGGTAACGTTCTTATATTAAAGTTTCATATCACCAAATTTCTAGTTTATGGTACCTACTTACTTTGACAACTAATTACGTTTCAAGGACAAACCAGCTGTTTTTTTTGGCACGAAAATTTGAACGGATTTAGGCGGCAATATTTTATTTTAGGTATCGATTTTTTTGTAACCCATAAAAAGGTGGATATCACGTAAACTGAGAATATTGAGATGTTTTGTTTTGGTTTCCATTCGGTCAAGGATGAGACCTGATGAGACATTAAATAATTAGAATTATGTACATCCAAGTGACAACTAATTACTTAAGTTTTTTTTCCCTGTTCTTAGGGCCAAAAAGACAAAAAGTTAGTGTTTATAATTTTCAATTTAAAATTTGTTTTTATCAATTTACTCCATAATATAAGATTTACTAAATGCATTTGAATGAAACTTGACATAAAGATTATAAACTGGGAATAAATTATTATAACAGAGAATTACCCTAGGGTCAATGAAAATTAATCTTGTATTTAATTTTCATTATTAGTAACTTTATTTGTATAACTGAGACACTAATACTCATTAGCATCAGAACATTATTGTACGGCAATGACCCAAAAAGGCAGTAACTCAGCCAGGCAGCAAACACTGTTCTTCAGTCATTACTGTCTAATCTGTCTCTAATCTATTAATCTAATCTGTCCCATATTTAAGTGTTTTCACTTGCCATGTATCCTTTCTAAACTTTATTTATTTTATTTATTAGTCACATCAACAAAGTTAATATGTTAATAACTAATACATTGAATATAAAATAAACACTTGAATAGGTACTTATTATAGAGTGCCGCCTCAATTACAGATGTTAATGACATTACAGTAAAGTACAGCTGTCATACTAAACTAATAAACTGAAGCAAGTCAAAATATCAACGAAACATCAATTTAATAATTTATTACTTTTTTTGTAAAATCCACAGCAGAAAAGCCATGTTACCGAAGATGCTCCACAGAGACCGTCCTAAGCATACAAGGAAAGGAGACAGGTATGTTATTGTTTGAAAAGTTTATTTGTGTAATTTTGTTTAGTTTAAATAAATAAAAAAACAATTTGGATATATTTTAGTTTATTTACTAAAATATTTAGAGCTTTCACTGATTTCTGAGTGTCTTAGTTTATTCTGATTCAAAGATTTATTAAGAGAGGTCTAAGCAGACACTTTTTCTTGTCAAACAGTAACACATACATTATTTGTGTAATTAATTTACTCTTTATGCTACTGCCATTTCAGAAAGAAAAGCTAAAGCTAGATAAATATTAATTTGTTGTATATTTCAATAATTAGATAAGATAATTGACACTTATCAGACACCTCGAAAGTAGGCTCTTATGTATTTTTATGTAGCATGTAATTTGAGTTTTATGTCTTGATGCATTTTTGTGATTGGAAAGTATGTATTTGTATTATTATTATTATTTATAATAATTATTATAGTTTCATGAATACTCTATTTCCTTTTCCCATTTTCTCCTCCATTTTATCCACTATACCAGCCAAGATTTCCTTTTAACCAAGATACCTACCAACCAGCTTCATTTTAATATTATAATAATTAGTAATTATTATTTATGTTATCTCTGCGCGGCTATTGGATCGAGATTGTGGCCCGTATTTAGAACACGATCGATGGATCGTCTGGTATGGATTCGGCTATTAAAATTAACGGACTATGTCCATATTGTACAAAAAAAAAACAAAAGTATCTTTATCGTAAATAATCTAAAGCCGGCGCCAGAAGTAGATATGTATAGTTATGTTATAAATGTTAAAGTTCTTCTTTGAATTTAAGAGTCGCGCTCTTGTCGGTGCATCAGCCTCTATTTTTATCTCTCTTGTGCCAACAAAGGAAAAGGCAGGCGCCATCCTACTATCCTACTAATATTATAAAGGAGAAAGTTTTTGTAAATGTTTGTTACTTCTTCACGGTCAAATGGCTGGATAAATTTTCATGATATTTAGTATGTAGGTAGCTGCTACCTTGAATTAATACATAGGGTACTTTTTATAACGAAAAGTACGCGATTCCCGTAGGATTTGGTTAAAAATCTGATATAGATGGCGCTACTGTGCTTAAAGTTAAATGCGGGTAACACCGCGGGCAGCAACTAGGTAACAATTAATTTATTACTAAGTACTTAGGTATGTGTTGTATGATATGTATTTCACTATTCAATGGTTAAGTATAATTTTTTTAATAAATCCACATACTTTTATTCGTTCAATATTGTAGATATTCTTTATTGGGTAAAATTACAATGACTAAATATTCATCGTAATTCTATTAAATAATGTCTAACTAATGGAAAGAAAGATTCAAGTAAGTATGTCGTTATCGAGGCGTCATTGCACTCATGCGCCGGCGCACGGCGCAACTGCCAACTATCTGCGCGATCTGCCGCGTCGAAGTGACGCACCAGAGCCTGTATAGACTTGTCCCTCAGTATCACAACAGTCATGCCATGCATGACCTGACTTCCTGTTCGAATTCTAATAATATTATAATTATTTTTGGAACATTTTATTGTCGGCGAACTGGATAGGAACATGTTAAATATCCTAGAATTTTGTCCAGTTGTGGGATAATAAAAAAAACTTGATACAGAATACTATTGATATTAACATCCAGATGTTAATATCAATAGTATAGTTCTGATTTTTTGCAAAATTGTTTATGATGTTGGCCTAATGAATAATCCAAGTTTGTGACCTCGAGCGCCGAACGGAACTTTGTCAAAAATCGAAAAACAATCATTTTTCCCCCTTTTTTTAGTTTTGTGCCAAAAAACCGACATTGGAAGGCTCTGACGATTTGTCGTTTGGGTCACTACTACTTTTTAAAGTGTATAAAATTCCTGACGGTTTAAGGCCTAATTAAATTGTCTAGGTCTAATACATCATATGATACAGGGTTCCTAATGTTCACTATTTTCCCCAAAATGTAGAAAAATTGGAAATTTCTTATTTTTGAAAATATCAGTATAATATCAGTCAATATAATGAGGTAGGTATCTCAGGGGAAATTAATGGAAGGTGAAGTTGTAGCAAATCTAAATTACCTTCATTTTGAGTCATGTGACGTGAAAAAGTCGTGATTCTGAAATATGGGCTATTTCAGAATCACAACTTTTTCTTTTGTTACAGGTGCTCTATATATAGGGTGTTTGGTAGAGGATTTTTTTATGGATCAGTCTGTCGGCTTATTTTTTTATACTTATCATAACTGTATGTAGCTTACTATATAATTGATATTTGTCGGTTACATTACATTACATACGTAAATTTTCATAAAGCGGATCATTTCTGACCAAAGTAGTTTACAAAAAAGTCAAATTAGCTTACGAAATGGGATGTTAAAAAAGAAAATGAGAACTGTGAACTATGATGTTTAAGCTAAACTACGAATAATGAAGTAAAAAAGATAAGTACAACAAAAGTTAACAACTTTATTTGTTCAGAAATTAAGTAACATTCAATATCTAAGATAGGAAAATTTAAGAGAGGAAGGCATCGGAGCAGCCCGGCTGGGGAAGGGGACGTCTTGCAGAAGATCGTAGCCAAATAGCATTGGTCTCGGCCATGTTGTGTTCCTACGGTGAGTAAGGTCTCCAGAGCTCCACTTGGGGAGGTAGGGAGAGTTGGCAACGCGTAACGCGTAATTGGAACTTCATCCCGCTAGAGTAATTCGAGTGACGTCTAAAATATTGCAAAAAATTGCGAAGTTCGAAAAAAATTATAAACTTTGATAGTCTCGTTTACAGAGACAGTTTTTAGTATCTTAATGTAGCAAATTTAGTCTTCTTTAAAACGCCTAAAAAAAGTTTTTTCAAAAACTAGTCCTTTAGGGTTAAATCGCCAAAATTTGAAAAGAAAAACTATTTTTTCTCGGTTTTTTCGATTTTTGACAAAGTTCCGTTCGGCGCTCGAGGTCACAAACTTGGAATATTCATTAGGCCAACTTAAACAAGTCTGCAAAAAATCAGAACTACCGGATTTGACGCATGCTACCCCATACTTTCAGGCGACAAAGTTACTGGATTAATAATCTGTTTGGCGATATTGTTGATGTTGAAGTCTATTTTATTTTTAAATTAATTTGGTTGCTCTGTCTATCTACCTAGTTGTTTTTACATTTACATTTCTATCAGCTGATGATAACAGCTGGGTTCCATCAAAAATTATTTACAATACTTTGTCTACATAGGAATGTAGATTTTTATATCCGTTTCCGAAAACGTCATTTTCCTCGAAGCCATATAAGTTGACTCACGCCTGCACGATTTCACACATTTTGTCATTGACATGGCCTGTTTCGACGTGTCTCGCTTATAAGGGGCGCGTTTTTGCTCCGCGTAAATCCCAAAATGAAGTTTCTATTGTATGAACTTTTTCATTGATGGTCCATATTTATGTAGGGTTACACCCCAGTTTATTAATGTTGAATCTGATTGGGCAATAGACCACAAATAGTAACTGTTTCAAATGTATTAACTAGAGAAACCAGAGGAACTTTGTTTTCGTTTATTTCTTGGATGCAAAATTTTGAAAATTTGAGTTCTCCAAGTCCAATTCTATTTTGAAGACTTGATCTTGTCTGTAAAAGTGAGGAATTGAGCCTTTATAGATTTAATGGTCTTAATTTAAAATGTCCACCAAACTTATGACTTCTATAAATCAAGACTTGATTTTAATTTGATTGTATTTTGGTCACTGCCCGTGAGTTTCCTGTTCAGACAAGGCCAACTAGATTTATTTTGTTAGTGTTAATTAATTATTAGCATTTTTTGACTGCGTCTAACAGCCGCACTATCGTAATAGCAAACGGTAACTATGCGCCTTGCTTGTGTTTCAATCACATCTTTCCTAAAGTTAATTTAAGATAAATTATTTTATTATTATTATTAACTGGTTACTGCCTGTTTTGTTAGTCTTTTCCAAAAAAATATTATTGTTAGGTAGGTGGTATTATATGAAATGAAAAACTACACTTCCTTTATATTGTTTTTTTTGCGATTTCTTTTGCATTATTGGATAACTAAGCTAGCTTACATTCAACTAAGTTATTTTATTTTCATAGAGAAAACTTTATTAATAAGTACCTACACAGCTTCCTCTAAATCTTTCTTACTCTTGAAATGTAATCTCAATATCAATTCCAATGACAATTAGTAAATTAATTTCAAATCCTATTTCGTACTATTAAAACTAAAGTTCACTTTAAAAAAATTGCATAGCAAATCAATCTTACTTAGTCCATAAAATTAGAATTTCCTAATGATTTAGTTGTAGTGTAGAACGTTAAAGAGTATAAAAAGTTTAATTTCCAATAATGATATATGAGGATTACTTTATCAAGAGTAAGCCATTGTGTTACACCTATTAACATTTTAATGGTACGATCATCAGATGTGTGTGAGTGCAACAAACCCTGGTGCTCTGCTTGGCAGCCAGGGTGAGGTTGGCAGAGCAGAGGACAAAGGATGCATGATGGATTCCAATCATACCACTGAGAATGCAGTCATAATATTAAGATATGCAAATTTAAAATGTCTCTGGATCAAACTTTACTACTTTTTAATTATGGCAACACAGATTATTTGAATAAATAGCAACACCCGCGCAACTTTTGCGTGTTACCCGTATTCCTGTAGGAATTTCAAAAAACTTTCATATCGGATACCTTCGTCATACAAAGATCACACCCTCCAAGTTTCAGTTCTCTGATATCAGCGATTTAGGGTGTGCGTTGATGTCTGTCTCCCGTCTGAGGACAAAGCACATTTTACATGTATAAATAGATGAACTGATTATGCTAGTACATTATTTTGTATAAACGATTGATCATAAGACATTTTTAATTGGTATAATTAGCTTTATCTGTATGTACAGTCATGTTGTGGCTAGTTCAGTCTCATTTTTACTAATTAGCTTTGGTTTTTTTTTCATAGCATCTCGTTATATTGATAACGTTATACTAACTTCATAATAAAGAATTTATGGGGCATCAATCAATTTGTCAACATGATTACACTTATCTTAACTATTTGACATTGAAAAAAAAATGTATAATAATCTTTATTTTTATTTTAAGACGCTATGCCGTAAAATAATTGAAACGAAAGGGGCGGGGCCTAGCCAAAAGTTGCGCGAGTGCCGCCGCGGCGGCGCTGCACTCGCGCGCGTGCCGGCCGGACCGCCGTTTTCCCGCGAAGTTTTGAAAATACTTTCGTCGGAAATACGATACGTTTCGCTGTTCACTTGTTATTGTTTGTTTAGTAGCTATTTAAGTTTATCTTAACTAATAAAGTAAATGAATACCTGTGTCTATTTATTTTAATATTAGTTATGAAATACAAGACAGTCGATATTTGGTCTATAACTAAATATATTGATAAATAAGCAAAATAATTACTTACATAAGTACATATTAAATTTTAAATAGTTTTACAGACAAACAAAATACTTTTTGCAATCGAATAAAACATTACACACACTGCGTTTTACTTTATAGTCTAAGAGCTAATGTCATTGTAAGGAATATTTTAGTAAAATGATAAAACAATGGGATTACATACTAAAGCTGTTATAATAAGGAATGTTCATCGTTTCATTCAAATACTTATTCAAAGTTATGTTATGAAAATTTTCTGTGGCTTCTTCTGAAGACTGTGCATATGCAGTACCACACTACAGGCTGAGCCAATTTTGAAATATACGAAAATGTTGTCTAGAATATAATTAATTAATAATAAATTCTAATTAGATGCAAATCACGTACTTTTTAAATCGTTTTATTTATAAAAGAACTAATAATAAAGCATTAGAGAAATTTTAAAAGTTAGGCAATAATCTTCTCATTATTACAACCCGCATTTGTCTCATTTGTGTCAACATTTTTATTTTCTTTACCTTTACGAATGACATAACTATGCTCACGAATTGCCATATTTCTTGTATGCCGAGGATCTACAAGCTCTGGTAGCAAGCAATCATAATAAAAAGATAATAATTTTGGTTCCATTTTCGTCTTCCAAAACTGATCATCTTTATGGAGTATTTCTGTTTTTAGTTTATTTTCCCCATACCACACAGCTAATAAACATTTTGGAAATTTACTAATATGCATTTGCCCCTGTGCTTGAAAGAACCAATCAGATTTTTTATTAATGTCATCGAAATAATATTACTACGTATAGAAATGACACCGCGAACAAAATTTTTGTCCCCATACGTTGAGGCCAATAGACATCAACTCGTTTATGACTCGTTTAGAAACTTGCCGACGCTCATCGTGATTGGTCCTCTGATTTATGTTAAAAAAAATAATTAAAAAATGCCGTCATGTTCAATAAAATCTTGCAAAAACCGTTCAACAGTAAGAAAGAAAGATAGCGGCGTCACTTATCATCGGTAAGTATACAAAAAATTAAGTAAAACCAACCAAAACAATTTTTTTTCATTATTTTCTATTGCATCATGATTGCATCCGCCATTTCTATGTGAAAATCATAGATTATCAAAAAGTAATCGTACAGATGGGATACGTAGGTACTAAGCGTGAGTCAATTTTATAATATAATTTAGGTACTTATTTCAGAAAAATTTTTTGCTTTTTTTGTTAACCGACTTCAAAAAAGGAGGAGGTTCTATGTTTCATTGTTTTTTTTTGGAGGTCCGCCGATTACTCCTTCAATTTTGGACCGATTTTCATAATTCTTTTTTTTAAATAATATGTAATTTAAATATTGATTTTTTAAACTATATTTCCAAAATATTTTTATATAGTAGGTAAAAAATACGTAAATGTGGATAAAGTTACTAAGTAAAAAAAATAGTTTCTAGAAAACAAAAAGATGGAAAACGAAACAGCATTTTAAAATTCGACCAACCATTTTCGAACAAATGAAATTCGGGCAAACAAGTTTCGGAGTAAAGATACGTTACCATTCAACAAGAGGAGTTGTCTTGTCTGGCAGGCGACCGTCTCCTAGTTATTGCATATATTACAAAATCTTCAATATATAAATAGCTTCATTATAAAGTTTTGATTTAATCTCAGTTTATTTTTGACTAATATTAAGTTAAGAACAAAAATGTAATGTAGCTTCCTACCTATAAAGCAAATATTATACCTATTTTCTATTAAGTTTATTCTATTAAGTAAAATAAAATATTGTAATAAAATAAAATAATCAATTAGATGTCCAATAGGCAGAATATAAACAAAGTGTCGCCCCTGCGTAGTAATGTCATATTCTATGACTCGGTTGGGGGCGGGGCCAGGGAGGGGCGCGCCCCTCACGGCCGAACGCGGCGCCAAAATTTGAAGGCGCTGTCATTTCTATACGTAGTAATATTATTTCGATGATTAATGTATATTTTTCCAGTATTTTTGTCTTCTTTCCAAAAATGCATTTTGTTTAGTGCTATATATAGCCCTATCAATCCCAATCTTGAACGGTGCTATGGGGCACTTAATTTCTACAAGCATATTATGCGTTAAAACTATTCCATCAGGCGTGGCCCCTAAAAACGGATATTGTTCGTCTATAAACAAACCACATTGCTTAATGTCTATATTCATTTTTTGCTTTTTTTTTAACCGACTTCAAAAAAGGAGGAGGTTCTATGTTTCATTGTTTTTTTTTGGAGGTCCGCCGATTACTCCTTCAATTTTGGACCGATTTTCATAATTCTTTTTTTTAAATAATATGTAATTTAAATATTGATTTTTTAAACTATATTTCCAAAATATTTTTATATAGTAGGTAAAAAATACGTAAATGTGGATAAAGTTACTAAGTAAAAAAAATAGTTTCTAGAAAACAAAAAGATGGAAAACGAAACAGCATTTTAAAATTCGACCAACCATTTTCGAACAAATGAAATTCGGGCAAACAAGTTTCGGAGTAAAGATACGTTACCATTCAACAAGAGGAGTTGTCTTGTCTGGCAGGCGACCGTCTCCTAGTTATTGCATATATTACAAAATCTTCAATATATAAATAGCTTCATTATAAAGTTTTGATTTAATCTCAGTTTATTTTTGACTAATATTAAGTTAAGAACAAAAATGTAATGTAGCTTCCTACCTATAAAGCAAATATTATACCTATTTTCTATTAAGTTTATTCTATTAAGTAAAATAAAATATTGTAATAAAATAAAATAATCAATTAGATGTCCAATAGGCAGAATATAAACAAAGTGTCGCCCCTGCGTAGTAATGTCATATTCTATGACTCGGTTGGGGGCGGGGCCAGGGAGGGGCGCGCCCCTCACGGCCGAACGCGGCGCCAAAATTTGAAGGCGCTGTCATTTCTATACGTAGTAATATTATTTCGATGATTAATGTATATTTTTCCAGTATTTTTGTCTTCTTTCCAAAAATGCATTTTGTTTAGTGCTATATATAGCCCTATCAATCCCAATCTTGAACGGTGCTATGGGGCACTTAATTTCTACAAGCATATTATGCGTTAAAACTATTCCATCAGGCGTGGCCCCTAAAAACGGATATTGTTCGTCTATAAACAAACCACATTGCTTAATGTCTATATTCATTTTTTGCTTTTTTTTTAACCGACTTCAAAAAAGGAGGAGGTTCTATGTTTCATTGTTTTTTTTTGGAGGTCCGCCGATTACTCCTTCAATTTTGGACCGATTTTCATAATTCTTTTTTTAAAATAATATGTAATTTAAATATTGATTTTTTAAACTATATTTCCAAAATATTTTTATATAGTAGGTAAAAAATACGTAAATGTGGATAAAGTTACTAAGTAAAAAAAATAGTTTCTAGAAAACAAAAAGATGGAAAACGAAACAGCATTTTAAATTTCGACCAACCATTTTCGAACAAATGAAATTCGGGCAAACAAGTTTCGGAGTAAAGATACGTTACCATTCAACAAGAGGAGTTGTCTTGTCTGGCAGGCGACCGTCTCCTAGTTATTGCATATATTACAAAATACTTCAATATATAAATAGCTTCATTATAAAGTTTTGATTTAATCTCAGTTTATTTTTGACTAATATTAAGTTAAGAACAAAAATGTAATGTAGCTTCCTACCTATAAAGCTAATATTATACCTATTTTCTATTAAGTTTATTCTATTAAGTAAAATAAAATATTGTAATAAAATAAAATAATCAGTTAGATGTCCAATAGGCAGAATATAAACAAAGTGTCGCCCCTGCGTAGTAATGTCATATTCTATGACTCGGTTGGGGGCGGGGCCAGGGAGGGGCGCGCCCCGCACGGCCGAACGCGGCGCCAAAATTTGAAGGCGCTGTCATTTCTATACGTAATAATATTATTTCGATGGGTTGCGCGCGAGATCTCGGCGAACGTAGATCCGTCCCAGACAAGAGTAAGCGGCCGACTGAGCCCGCCCCACCCGTGCGACGCATATATCAATCCCTCTTGCGAGAGACAGAGATGGGACACCGTGAACACGGCGAATTTTTAACGTCGTAAGCGCCAAAACACATTTAGGCTTATTTAAAATTCATTAATTGAGTTTTTAAAAATTTGTCTTTACAGTCTCTAGAAAACATTAATGTCTTTCTTTATATGAAGTTTAAAATTTCTACTATTTACCGTTTAGAAGTTACAAGAGTTCTGAAGAAAAAACAGAGGTTACTTCGGATTTTTTTTCTATCGAGGAAATGTGTCACAATCGTGTTTTGGCTCTTTCCAAAATTTCGATTATATGATGAATTAATACATATCCAAAAATCTAGGTCTAAATTTTAGTAGTTTAGAAGATATTTGGTTTCTAAGGACCCTTCTTTTTTTCACATATCCCCTTAAAACCCTACGCTAAGTTCTTCGTCAGCGTATATCCCGCTTTTCAGTGGGAATTTTCATCATCCTTATCAAATGACTACGTCATAAAAACACCACACTACTGGACCGATTTCAAAAAATCTTAGACCAGTAGGAAGCCACATTATCAGGGAGTGACATAGATTATAGCTATAGCCTTCACGCGGACGAAGTCGCGGGCAAAAACGCTAGTAATACATAATAGTAAAGATAGAATGTTAGTTGTGGAGCAATTTTATATCTATGTCGATTTTGATAACAGTGGAATATTTTTTTTATTAACTGTCACCAGATAAAAATCGATAAAATTATATCGATATTTTAAAAAACCGATTTCATGTTTTTTTTTCTGTTGTAAACTTTCGAGGACAAACGTTTGTAATATTTTAATTATAACATTTTATTATGTTGTCAAAAAATATTACTTTTTTTAAATTTTAAATTATGTAAATAAAATTAATATTTATGATTGAACTGGTCATGATTTGGCAATATCGTTTATCAGTTTTTATGTAAAACGTAATATGTAAGTAATTAGTTGTAGTGTAAAATTATTATTAGACTTTAATCACATGCATGAAAAACACATTTACATGGTAATATGTTCCACTTTGGAATGAATAGTGATAGAAATTGGAACGCTACTTATTTAGTTTGGTTATGCACCACCAATCTGGTGGCGCTGTTCGCTCTCTTGTCCAACGGTGGCAATTGTAAACGCCTGTGCTAGTAAATGAAAATAAAATAAATTCTATATATTTACAGTTCTTTATTTACTCGATAACCACATATGAGGTTTCATGATTTAAAAAAATATAGTTTCATAAATTATTACGTTTGCTGTCGTGACTTCGATCACCATACAAAGCTTCCGCGTGCTCTTTTATAAAACGAAAAATGTGAATATGCGCCGTGCGTGCGTGAAAATTACTAAACAGCGAAAGCCCTTGTAATATTGCTATTCTTAAAAATAATGTGTTTGCTTGCGTGTGAATTAGTTTTAATTAATTTTAAGTAATACTATTTATCAATAAAATGTAGAGTAGTTGAGAGATTATCTTTTTACAATTTTTATTGCCATATAAAATATTTGGAATGGGTACAAAAAATTAGATCTGAAATTGATGAAGTTTTAAAAACTCCTAGATTTTTTCATGTATCTTTGGTTCTTGCAATCCACTTGTTTTGCGTGCTTTTCTATCTATAAATAATTTATAGATGACATTATTTATAGATGTTCTATTAGGTGGATCGGTCGGCATGCTCGTGACACGGATCGCACGAACTTGCGCATACGCACGATCTGTGCGATCACGTTGTAATAGCCTACATGACATGGTGAATTGCGAGTACTAAATGACACTTAATGATTTTGCATTAATGTTGACTATGAAACTCTATTAGCCGGATCCACAGTAGACGATCCAATGCGATCCAAATGCGTGCGGTCGGATCTCGAACCAATGGAATGCCTCACGCGAGGCAAGTCCACATCAAAAACTCCATTGGATTGAGATCCTGCCGCGTGCGATTTGGATCGCGTTGGATCTTCTGGTGTGGATCCGGCTATTGAGACACTGCACGATTGTTTGTATTTTTTTTGTTAAAACTTGCTATGCTTTTTCGATGTCATCGTTTTGTTTTAATGCACTAAGGATATCGCACATTACAGGCGAAACTGCAATGCATCTTATAACAAATACACTCCATACAAAAAAGTCAATTATGGAGTTTTTTTTTGTTATAGGTTGTCTGCAACGCGGCCCCGTAATAAGCGCTATCCATTACTGTCTGTTGTTAACGCATCTCTTGTTTGGTTTAATTTACTTATGTCTGTATGTATTGGCATTTAAAAAAACAAGATTAAAAAGAAAAAAATGATTGAAAATATCGAAGAAAAAAGTAAAAAAGACCGAGTCAAAATATTGCAAAAAAAAAACACTGATGCGAGAAATACAATAAAAAGACAGTAAAAAAAAAGTGAATGAAATATACACAAACAATAGCAATGGCTGGCACAAAAACAATAAAAAAAAAGAAAAAAAAAACAAGAAAAAGAGTGATCGTATCGTCAAGGTTTTCAAGGTTGGGTGATGTAGACTGTGTATTTGAAGTGAGCGTGGTGTTTGTAGATTTTGTGGCAGACTCGACGGACACTGAGAGCGTGGTGACCAGCCAGGACCTGGAGTACGAGCCAGTGACAGAGACGGAGGATGAGGCGCCCCTGTTCGAGGACTCTTCAGGCGAGAGCGAGGTCAGTTCCTTTTCATTATCTTCATCTCAGCCACAAGAAGTCTGCTGGATAGGAAGTTAAAAAAACTTTTAAATATACCAAAATTCTAATTCATATCATATTTTTATTCAAATAGGCCTATTTACAAGCTCTTTAGAATCGTCTTTTCTTATTCTACCACCAGTAAACGGCAGATTTGTTGACGGAATAAAAACGCACGCAGTAATATAAGGCATGCAGATTAAGCTAGGTATCCTGATGAGGACATCAAAGGAAGGAAAAACCTAGGAAGGTTTTTTAAATACTACCCATATGTATATTAGCTTCACTAGCCTGATGGTAAATAACACGTGTAAAAACAGTTATTCTTATCGTTTCTATAATACAATAGAGTAATTATCTTTACTATTCCCTTGTATATGAACAATGGGTGCGCTTATAAACCAGCTGCCGGCAAGGACGTATCTGTCAGTAGTTTACTATCCGTTGTGCGGTGCGGACGTATTCAAAGTATAATTTTACGATAATAGTAATATCTGAAAATTATAATCATTAAATGATTTTGTGGTAATTTTATTTGAACCGCGTTGATGTGGTTTTGTGTCTAAGACAGAGTAAGTTTTTTTTTAAAGAAATGTTTTATTCATAAATAATCTTAATATTTGGAAGTTTAACTTTAATCTATAAATATAATAATACGGAATAATTATTATATTATTATGTATACGACCAGATTTTATTGCATTTCGTTTGATATTTGTGTTCTCATTTGCCAAGTTAGCCATCTAACTTGGATTCATATATTATGGAGTTCATCATCATCTCAGCCATAAGAAATCCACTGCTGGACAAAGGCATCCCCCAAACATTTCCAGTGTAACCGGTTGGAAGTGCTCTGTATCGGACTTACTTTTCACTATCCATCCCAACACATCCAAGATCTTGTGGTCGTGCATGTCCATAGGCTGCGGTAATTGCTTACTATCAGGTGGCCCGCTAGCTCGTATGTCAATGTAAAAAAAGACTTGTCAAAAATAAAACAAGACATTCTCTAAATTCCAGGAGGAGATAATAAAGACTAAGATCATTACCGTGACGATGGGCGATGATGGTGATCTCGAGTTCGCGGATTCGGAGAGGACAGACACTGACACGGACAGCGACATCGACCAGCTCGGCTTCGAGAGGTGCGCGCAGTGCGCCTCGACGGAGATCGACACCTTCTACAGATACTGCCGCAAGTGTTATAAGGTAAATTTCGTATACCGAAGTACACCTACTAATAAATTGCAAGTGTGAAAGGTAAATTTGGTATTCTGAGGTAAACTTGATAAGGTTAGCATTTTCACTAATTCTCCTAAGATGAGAGTGTCTGAAGGCATAATACCGTATGACTTAGATCCAGACACAATAACACAAGTAGACTATCTTCATACGACAATATTGTCTGTGTTCATTATTGACTTAAGCCTGCATAAAAGAGAAATAGATGAAATAATTTATTCAAGCTTTCACAGGCACTTTCTCTTACCCATAACATAGATCTAGATAAATAAATCTACTCTATAAACTACCACCATTTGCGAATCAAAACCAAAATGGCCACTGGTAAAAGAAATGGCGAATGAAACCCAGTTATGGCCTTTATATCTAGACTTCATTTTTTCAAGGTCATAGGTCTAGACTATATTATTTCAAGTATTGAGCAATGTAGATGCAATGCTTTGTCATCATCATCAGTCATCACTATTGTGACTAAGTGCCGGGTATCACTTGCTAATAAAGTCCCGAATAGGTTACTTGCCAATGAAGTAATGTCAAACCTATACTAGAACTGTCAAAAAACTGAGTGTTTTCTATGTGATTTAGTATCTATTTATAATATATCCATTGTAAGGTGATAACACAAGTAGGTAAAGTCTAGCTTACTTTGAGACCAGCTGACGCTGTGTGAGTTGTGTAGAAATTAAAAAATAGTACCCACGCAAGTAAAATCGAAAGTGTTTTCTAGTATTTGTTTAAGATTAGATACATTATATGTTGTGAAAATAATATGAGCCAAGCCTTTGTGCTTTTATCATGAAGATTGTGTATCATAATTTTAGGAATTTTGAGACAATAGATGTACTCATTACATACAATGTATCATTAGTCGTGACTTAGTTATTAATTGAACACGAAGGTTAGTTAGTCATCGACTTGTTCAAACCAGTCGTTAACAGCATACTTTCCACCTGATGGCTAATGGTCAGTCATAAAATGTTTTAAATATTAGATAAATAAGCTACTCTAAAAAACGATCACCATTTTGGAAACAAAGCAAAATCACCACGGGTAACAGAAACCCGTAGGAGTAAAAAAGGAATAAGTAAAGGTAGGGTATTGCCCATTGAATTTTTTTTATTTCAAATGGATATGCTATAGTATGTAGGTATGTGCAATGATATGTACATTTGAAATAAAATAATAAATAATTGTTGCAGCAAGACAACCATTATTTTGTTGCCAAAATCACCATTTCATTCATGACTTCCAGAACATAAACATTTATGTATGCCTGAGTATTTTCTATGTATGATAGTTATTTATTAATTTTAAACAAGTATATGGCATACGGGTACAACAAGCAAGAGCTTAACTTAGAATCGGATGGAGAATTGTAAATTATTTAATATTACGTGTATTAATTAATGATGTTTTAGAAATGAAGAGACCATGCCACGAGAAGAGAGCTGTATGAAGATTTCTTTTTTACAGCACAATATTTATTCAGTGCACAATATAAACTGTATTGTTAAATTTTAGGTACGTAAAAACCGCTTCCCACCGAGACCGAAACGAAAACAGAAGCGAAAAAAATCGGACGCTGAATTTACGCGAACATTATCCCAAGATTCCGGCTTCATATCTGTTAATAGTCAGAAATCCATCGACGATTGCACAGAGAGGGCGCCACTGTCCCCGTATTTGTTTGAAGAGGTTATTAACAGTCAGGGGTCAGAAAGTGGCCCATCGGTTCCTGCGATCCCTGCGGTAGATACGGTCGACGGTTTGAATGCAAATCGCAAACGTCGAGCCTCCCACTCTTTCTCAGGGTCCGAGAGCGAGACAAAACATGTTAAATTAAATGATACTGTCCAACCTTTAGTTAAATCGATTAGCGAACCAGTAGCTTTAGAAAAGTTAGATCCCACGAAAGATGTTAAGGATAATTTATGCATAATATGTTGCGTCGAGCCAAAGTCCGGTGTGTTTGCCCACGGCAGAGTAGCCCACATATGTTGTTGTTACAAGTGCGCTGTCAAGGTGTGGAACACGGCGAAGAGGTGTCCCATTTGTAACTGCAAAGTTAGCAACGTATTAAGGGCGGTTGTAATGTAATGCTCGGAAACTCATTAAACTTAAGGTAACCTTTTGAGCGCCGCTGTCTTTTATAGAAGACGGCACGGGACTAGTTGATGCCCGCGGATTTACTCGCGAATTCCCGGTTGTCGCACTGATATGAGTGGACCGTTTCTACTCAGTAAGCCAGTGTGGAGCTGGTCTACATCCCCGACGCTTATGTATCTTATAAACACTATTATATCCAAGTTACAAACTACCAAATTTTAAGCAAATCTATCAAGCCGTTTTTGCGTAAAAATAACAAACATCCATACATACAAACTTTCGCGTTTTTAATATTAGCAGGGATAAAAGGGTGCATCCCAGTAGTACCCCATACCTGTAGGTCTACAGAACTGTTGAGGCCTCATATTAGTGTTTATTATCCCCATCAGTACTATATACTATATGAATAGCATGTTGAATATCCCAAAAGTTCTATAGACCCCCGAAAGAAAGATGAACCCAGATAAAAATAATCATGCCACTTCACTTTCTAGGCACTTATGTTGCTAAGGAGCGAAGTCATTTCAATCCAATCTAATACATTTCGAATTAAATTCGTTTGTGAGTTTACAGTTTTTTTGTCTTGCAATAATGACCGTATGGTGGGTATGAACATTTTGTCCTCTATAGAAGACAGTGGACCCAGAAGGTTAATAAAACGGTAGACTGAAGTTCCTATATCGCGGGCCTTTTCGAGGAGAACACCATGTAGAGGCACAGGGGTGGAAGCTTGTTCTCGAGTCTGCGTGTTTACTATGTATTATAAGTACATATATTTACAATAATATCCGTTGTCTGGTACCCGTAATACAAGCAGGTTAAGGCTACCTTGCTTTGGGACCTGGTGGCGCTGTGTGAACTGTGTGGAATTTATTTATTTATAATTATGTCTTGTTGCGGTTGCATCATTATGTGACACTTAGTAATTGGTGCAGCTTTACAAACAAATTAATTAAAAGATATAATTGCAAATCCAATAAATAAGTCCTCTATACAAGACATGTTCTCCTCGAAAAGTCTTGATGCAATGTAGATAATGTAAAAATTAGATAGGTAGGTATCTCAATTCGAATAAATCTTGGCTGTGATAGTATGTCGCTCTATTTAAACATTTATGTAATTTATAATTTGTGCGCGGTGGGAAAATTTTAAAAATTCTAAAAATTATTAAGCCAATTGCTCTTCTACAATAGAGATGTACTTCTCTTGATTATTGCTCTTCTCTTCTTACTAGAATTACATTTGCTTGAGCGAGAAAATGTGAAAGCTATCGCGATAATGGTATTTTCTAAAAGAAAACGAGTGACAACTTGAGTGGTCAATTGTTATCTGACAAGATTTAGACCCAGCTTAACAGACAGAACCTTTTTTGCCCAGCGGGTCTATTCTCGTTATAAAAACCATACAAAATATAAAACGAAGCTAGATGGCGCTTGAGATTAAAACTAGATTTTAAATGTTTTTGTTACAAGAATTCGAGCTGACGACCTCTGTGGCGTAATGGTTACCACGCCAGACCGCCACCCAGGAGGTCCCGGGTTCGATCCCCGGTCGGGTCATGATGAAAAAC
Organism: Endotricha flammealis; assembly: GCA_905163395.2. Taxonomy (NCBI): domain Eukaryota; kingdom Metazoa; phylum Arthropoda; class Insecta; order Lepidoptera; family Pyralidae; genus Endotricha; species Endotricha flammealis. The sequence continues at coordinate 16,040,261 of LR990863.1, forward strand.
GAACTTTTTCTGATTGGCCTCAGGTCTTGGATGTTTATCTATATATGTATTTGTTATAAAATATAATATCGTTGAGTTAGTATCTCATAACACAAGTATCGAACTTATTTTGGGGCTAGCTCAATCTGTATGAATTGTCCCTATATATTTATTTATTTAAGAATCATGAAGAAATTATTAAGAGGAGTTGCTACAATGAGCCGTTCGTATGAACGACCTTGTCGCCGACGGGAGGCTGTGCCGCACGCCCAACGACAATGCGTGACATCAGTGCCCAATTGAACGTGCTGGACTACAATACTTAGGGCAACCCCTCTTAGTAATTTCTTCATAACAAGAATAGACCCGTTGATATCGAGTCAGTGTAAAATCAACAAGTAATATTAATGATATTTCCGAGCATTATGTTACCTGGGTTAGAACTCCAACCGTGAGTTGCAGAAATACATTTTAAAGATATTACACGTCTAATCTGACGCTGTCTGAGACTTAATATGTCATTAACTTTAACATGTTTTTATGCAACTCGGAGTAAGAATAACAGTTATTACAAAATATATAATGTGCTGATAATGCGGAATAAACAATTTACTTTATGTGGGTATTTAAAATAAGTATGTATATCGCGTAAACACATCGCAGACCAAAAGCAGCACTGAATCGCATTTTTTTCTTCGCTATCCAAATATACGTAACATTACGTTTTTTATGACTTTATATATGTGTTACGGATACACGTTACGTATTTTATTATTATTTAATGAACGAGCTACGAATTAAATGATCGTAAGTAATCACCATTGCTCTTGAATAAACTTGAGCAAACTTTGTTTCGATATATCGTCACGTTTTTTTTTTTACGTTACGGCAATATTTGTTGTCGTAATAAAATATTTATAAATGCGTGTAAAACCTTCTAAAACAGTGTTAAAATATTATTATATTGTTTAAAATGATTTTCATTAAAACATTTCAGCCTAAACTACTAATTAAAATTTTAAATTGTTGCAAATACGTCAAAAATATAAAATGTTAAATACGAAATATACACACAAATTATTATTGACGTTATTTAAAGTAAAATCTTACGTTAATGCAAATTCTTTATGTTTTCACTTAATTATTGAAAATAGAATAGTTAGTTAGTTTTCACGAATAAACCGCCGCGCTAAAGTATAATTTCATATTCACTTACTACGCTTAAGGCTCCACCTTTAGTTTATAAAGAATGTATAGAAATTATTTGAAAAGAGTTTAATATATTATATAAAGTATGAGTTAGTTTTTCACGACCATTATAGAGCTTTTTATTAGTTTAGTTTTGATTTGTAAGTAAAAATACCACCGTCAGTAAGTTCCTTGACGTTTTGCAATAAAAAACTCCCCACCTTAGAATTTAAAAATAAAAAATATTTTGGTTTTTGATAACAAAAAGAAAACTATCTTACAGTTTGCTTCATTTAGGTTTACGACCTAATTGATGTTAAATATGTGTGTGATTTTTTTATATATTATGTAGTAAGTTTTATATTATATTATCTCTTCGCTTCCTAACGATAGAATTTAATATTAATAATGTCTATAAAAACTCATAACACCCGTTTTTACGTTGCCGGGGCCAGGGGGTTGAAAGAATCCTGATTACTATGTTTGTCATTATTTTATAACGCCTTCATATTTATAAATTATAATAATTGTTTTTACAAGATCACTTGTCAATTTAAAGATGTGAACAATAGGGTTGTTTCCAGGGTCTAAATAATTACATTATATTTAGTCCGTATTTTAGATTATTAAAAAAATATTGGATACGTATTTTTCTTTTTTCGATTAAACAAAAAAAAACAAAGATACAAGGCATAAAAATTTAGGAGTGGGGGCCTTTGACGTCACCCCGTGCGAAAAAATGCCACGTCACACGTAACTTTAATGGACTATTATCTTTGTCATTTTTGGTCTAATTTACATATAAAAAAATGAGTTGCCCTTATTTTTGAATAATCTAAAAGACGGACTAATTACATTTTTTTACGGCAACTAGCCTATTTGAAATATTAAAAAAAAGTATTTTGATATAAAAAAAACTTAAATAAAAAACGTTAGGAAGTAAAGTGATAAACTCATTTGCATAAACTGTCGATGAAATGTGTCTACAGTTAATGGCAAACTTATTGGAAATAAAACGAATATACAATCTTGTGTGCCGAGCAATGGGCCCCAGAATGGTTTACAAATCGCCCCACACTCCTCGGTGTAATTATATTTATTGCTTATGCAGTACTTGTTTTAAAAAATGCTGACTGCCGAACTACCCTTTTTGTGTTCATGTGTATTTTATTATTTGATTTAAATTACATTTATAATTAAATACATACACGACACGTGTATAATTAAAATATATAAAACTTCCTGAATCGCAACTTTTCAATAATTCTCTAGTCTCGTGTTTGTAAAACTAAATGTTAATATTTTTCCCGATGGTGCCCCGGTTCATTTTCTTATTATATACCTACTTACTATTATTTTATACTAGTTGCTTGCCCCCAAATTCCTCAGGCTTAACGTAGCATACTAAGCGCGTATTACACTACACGATATTGAAATCAGAGTCTAAGAAAAGAGATGATGCAATACGGATAAGCGAGAAGCACTTACAACTTCTCGCTTCTTAGTATTGCACCATCTCTTTTGTTAGACTCTGAATATCGTGTAGTGTAATACGCGCTTAAAAATATTGTAAAAACCTATATTCCGTTCCAATATACTTGGTACCTACATGATTCCAGAGAAATTCAATGATGGTATTTGAAATAGTTTTTCATACCTCGTTGTGGCTTAATGTTGCCTTATCGCACTATAGTGATTTGAGATTGAATCTTGTTATTTTGATTTATATTTTAAACCAGACAATGTTTGGAGTTTTTGTGCAAAGTATAGTGGGACGAAATATACAAATCTTTCCTATTTTATTAGAGTAAAATGTAGATAACGTTCATCGACAGTATTTACTGATAAATGAATGATAAACACATACATATTTTAATGAAAATTGGGTTTTGATTTTGATGTCAATCTTGATATATAAAACGGTGTAACAATGTTGTTAAGTGTGTATATCTAATGTAAAAAATGTTTTCTAATATATTATTATCAAAAAACATAAATAAAATAAATAAACGATCGTTTAATATTTAATTTGTATTTATTTAGAAATGTCCCTTTTTATAAGTGTTTATTCTAATTTAGACTTATTTATCAGCTGCAGAAATTCCAGTGCTAAACCGTTCTTTCATATTGATCCTCTACTTGGGAGGCGAATTTTCCTTATGACGCTAATGCCTTTCCAGATCAAGCAACTTGATCACGGCCTGATTTTGTGACTATGAGGTTACACTCTCACAAAAGTAGAATCTCCAAGCGAGATTTTAAAGATTTTAGAGAATGTTATGTCTTCAGCGTGTCTCTTAAACTAAAACCAGCCTTAGTAAATGCAGTCGGGATGAGAAAACTGGGACAAACCACGCCTATTTAGGTAGTATAGGTATCGTAAGTATCTTTACCATATAAACGACTTCGAAATGCATATACGGTCGAATGTCTCCATAAATAATGCAGCGTCACATTGTACTTAGTCTGAATTAATGTATTCCAAGACTGGGCGGTGCCTCATTCATTTAAATCGGTGCTGTGCATCACGAGGGCCATTAAATACAAGCAGTATGTAAATTTATAACGTTTAGAATAATTGTCGATTTTTTTTATCAAAAGAGGTGGACCTCGACCATACGGGATGGTGAGCAATCCCTTTTTACTCTCACCATATTCACCTGCGATTTTGAGCACGGATCTAAACTATTCTAAACGCGATTCAGAGAGTAATGTTTCGCTCAACTTTCATGAGAGGAACCAACTTTGGATGGACTCTTTCTCCTACTTTGTCGTCAATTTTCCTTTGTCTTCTAACTTCGTGCCTAATTTCACTTCGATCAACTAGAGCTAGCAAGCGGTGCCCGCCCACCTACGCATATTGCAGAAGGAAGAAATCTACTATAAATGTGCTCTTGATTAGACCTATGTATGTAGGTAACAGTTGAAATACCTGGGTATAGTACAATACAATTTACAGCACAGAAAGGTGTAACCCCTTAATTTATGAGCATTATGAATGCAAAGTTTAAAAACTATTGAATTAGAACAAATCTGCCCTCTGAACTGGTGCGGTGAAAAAGAAGAACCGATAAAACGATTATAGTTTAAAGCCCGATTTGTAAAAAAAAAATACTTTGGACTGATGATGTCTTAACTCCCACGATTAGTCTTTTCGAGCAATTTAAGTGTGTGACCACTGTGTGACATTTTGGCAAACTCTGAACATTGATTTAGCTAGTTAATGGGGACATTATTACTTGATAAAAAAAGATTTGGAGAGGAAATGCATTCGACTGAAGTTTTGCAAATCTGTACAAATACTGGTGTATTTTTAGAACGAGTGACCGGTAGCGGCGACTGCACTGGGCGTGGGCAGAATTTGTATGCAAGTGAGTGTCATTTTTTTTACATACCTATTCGCGTACATTGCTGTTTCCAAGGGACATGATAAATTTTAATCAAAATTTTAAAAAGCAGGCCAATAATAATAAATGCTACTCAAGTAGGTACATTTTTTGTAATTTGGTCAGTGTTACATACTAATATTATAAATGCAAAAGTAATTCTGTGCTGTGTGTGTTATTTCATCACGTTCAAACCACGCTAAAGCGATTGGGTTTATTTCGTTTTTACCGTAGTAGGTAGGTACGTACCTAATGTAAAATGCTTTCCCGCGGGAACTGTTGCATTTGCCAGAAGGAAAAATATCAATCAAACAAATCCACAGAGCCGTCTCGTCAAAGAGAACGTGCATCCGTCCACAATGCACACAAAACTCATGCCTAAAACCTAAAACTCATGCCTGAATGTTTTTCCATAAATATGGTAAAAAAACTTCATATAGCCAGTTTCTGAAACGCATATAAAACCGTATCTCCTCTTTTCTTTATTTTGACAGTGACAGCTATATTTTAATGCGTCTTAAACTTTAAAAATACGTTTCGGAAACTGGCTGTTAGTCCAAAGCCTTAACTACGACTGATTTTTTAAACAACATTGTCACCTGGTTTGGTTGATGCGCATTTAATTGTGTTAGGTATGTACCTACCTGTGTTACGTCATTTGAACAAAGCGTCGTCGGCCGATGTTTACAACGCCCCGATAGTAATGTGTGAATCATCGAACACGTATTGAAGTAGGTTGGTAAACTGCTGATGATTGCTCGACGATACAATACTTCATACTCCATCTAATTTCTTTCTGATTAAATTTGTTGTAAGTTCCAAGACAGCTGTTTCCCCCGGGACGTCAATAAGCTTCATTGCTTAATGTCAATCTGAGGTCGCCGTTGTTAATCTTGGGTCTCCTGGAGACAACAACGGTGGGAATGTGTGATTGTTCCGATTGCTCCACGTTCATACATAATATTACTAGAGTCGCCACGTTGCACGTTGTTGGTTCGATCAATACCGCAGTACTCTTTCCATGTTCACGAGACACCAAAATATGAAAGAATTTGATACCTGGAGGAGCTCACGATCCTTAATCTTGTGCGAAACGACACACGGGAGAATATGAATCCAGCTTTATTTACGTAGGTAATCTCGTAAGAATTTCGAAAAAATATCGTACGGTGGCCTCGAAGATAGGAGGACCATTTTAGAAAAAAATCGCTTGCACATCTTGTAAGCGGATTTTTTGTCAGCTCCGTTCTTTTCTTTGTTACCAAACAGGGTTTTTGTTTATTAGAGCCACATGTGTCCACTAGGATGTTGGATGTTGCAACCAAAAACCATCCTAAAGATGGTCCTACGATGGCTATCCTCGAGGCGACTACATCAAAAGGGAATCTGCATTTTTTTCTATCTCGCGATAGAATAAAAGTTGCGCGAGTTTCGCTAGTCCTAGTCTTAAGTATAATTTCGAAGAGTTTTGACAAAGTGGTGGCCCTCACACGCACATTAAGTCATCTGTATCTGTTCTTTCCCTCGGTGAGAGACAGATTAAAGAAAACCTGGCTAGAGGTCGACCATCAAGTAGCTCAATTTTTAACGGGACACGGAAACTTTAAGGCCAAGTTATTTTATTTCAAGGTTGTACCATCTCCTTTCTGTGAGTGTTCTACCGCGAATACCAGAGTAGAACAAACAGCTCATCACGTTCTGTGGGAGTGTGATCTTTGGCATGACGAACGCGTAATCGTTGGATTATTTACATGTTACTTCGGGCGTAGTTTATTATTCTGATCTCGCGTCTCGTAGCAATCGGAGAGAATTATCAGGCATTTAGAAGGTTTTGCAATACATATTATTGTAATCAAAATAGTAAACAACAGCTCATAGCATTAGGTCCCCATAGTAATGTAACAATAGACCGTGGTACTCGGCAATCGAGCCTCACTTGATTTGCCATCTCTCTAGGGTATAATGCCTTTTGCTTCAAATTGCTGTTTCTCACGTAGTTGTTAAGAAGGGGAAGTTCTTTCAATACTTCCTACGCCGACTATCTTCTTTCTGATTAAATTCGTTGTGAGTTCCAAAACAGCTGTAATTTTCTCCCCCGGGACGTCAATAAGCTTCATTGCTTATTGTCTAGCTGAGGCCGCCGTTGTTTATCCTGGCTACACAGGAGACACATTGGTGGGAATGTGTGGTGGGCTTGTCCCGTTTTTATTGAAAGTTATAAAGAAGAGAGAATGAGGGTAGGTAGGTACTTTTACATAAGTATTACATCGTGAAGCCGCGGTAGGTGTGTGTAAGCAAATACTACCTAAGTAAGTAATAACCATAACACCTACAGTCTGTTGCACCCTGACTTCAAACAATATACTTAGTACCTATTTAGGTACTTACAAGGTTGGGTCGTTTTTTTGTTCTGAAAAATCAATATTCAAAAGTGTCTGTTTTGTTTGTATGCTTATGTATCTGTCTGGCCTGTCTTCTTATGTGTCTGATTATATGTCGGTCTGCTTGTTTGTCCGTTTTCTGGCTGTCTGTTGTTTTTGGGGAATTGTACATGCCTATGTTTATAATTTTATGAGTAAACTAGCTTTTCCCCGCGGCTTCGCTCGCGTTAATTTTATGACATAGATATCGCTTGACAACAAAACAACCCATAGCGCGACTTGTGGCGCCATCTGTTGGCCGATACAGCGCCCTCTATAGTAGAAAAAAATTTTTCCCATTGGAACGACATACTTTCACGGGATAAAAAGTAGCCTATGTTGGGCTCTGTACCCCTAACAATATGTATGCAAATTTTCATAATGATCGGCTCCTTAGTCCTTAATTAGTGCCGTGAAGGAATAACAAACAAACAAACAAACTCACTTTCTCTTTTATAATATTAGTAAGGATAAGGATAAAGACTACCCAGATAGGTACTTAAATCTTGCGAGTCTGAACTATATCTGCCTTCAGGATTAGTGATAGGAAAAGACAATCTAATTAGAAAGTGATTGTATATACATTGGTTATTAATATCATAGGTCATGCATTTATGCATAGGTACCTATTGCTAGACTTATTTTATTTGTGATTTGTAAGATTGTTACTGGAAAGTAGGTAGGTACCTCTAATCTATATTATTTGCGTTTTCACTAAAACTGCACTCGATGCATTGAGAATACCCCAAAAATTATATTATCGACAAGTCACCAGTCGATGAACAATCTTCGATAGGATCGTATTTCGATCCAATCCAAGTTATTCAAGAAAGGGTTTGAAACAAAGAAAGCATTGGATTTTTTGTTTGTCGAACGGAATCAAAATTATTGAATACACCGACTTTGTGTATGTGTAATGCAGTGTCAACGAGGAAACCCGCGACTCCCAAGTAGTCGATAATATTATTATTCCGCGACGAGCGCCGCTCTGCCACCGAGACACCCCCGAGCGGAGCCCGACGCCCGCACACCGGCCGGCGACCACGCTCAGTCGCAATTTGACAGTGAAACGCTGTGCACGTAAAAACTTCTCCTTCCCATACACACTTGGTAAGTTATTTTTTTAATTTAATTTAAAAAAATAAAATTTATTAGAACGCGAGTTTAGTGATGGTATATACCTAAGTGTTTTTATCGATATAAAACGATAAAAAAATCGAATTAAAATTCGCTCCCTCGGGATTACGGGAACCGGCGATCCAATTCGTGTACGATTGTGTTTGTATAGGGGTGAAGACGTGAGGACTTATTTCCTTGTTGATCAAATTGATCGCAAATTTTAATTGGGTGTTTAGAATAACGGAATACGAGTTCGTTAGTCATGGGAGCGGTTGGTATGACTTCATACGTCAGATTTATTCAGATGTGTACGTATTGCCGTCGTGTCCAACGCAAAACATAGCATTCTTATTGTTTCAATGGCTTGCTGCGTCTGTATGCAATGTTGGTAATGCGATGCAGATAGCACATTCCGAAGCGTTTGCATTGATACTTAGATGTGTAGTATTGTAGAGGAACAAGATTACCATACGTATGCAGTTATTCCTACGATACTGGATTATTTATATCTACGCTATCTGTTGGATGGTTTACTTTGGACTTCGCCGATCATTTTACTGCTGAAAACATCAAACATGTTTTTGAGAAGGATATTTTAAAATAAGAATGCATTATTTCTTGTCTACCTTCAATGTACTTGTCACTTTTCCTTGGATTCTCATAAAATGTCATACGAGTATGATATATGAGTCATTTTAATCTTGAAATATCATTGAAATATTACAATTTTTAACGTTCAAAAAAACTGAGAAATAAACACGAAAACTGTGTAAGCGTAATGTTTATTATTTAGAATAATATCGAAATGCCAGTCTTTTGTTTTAAAGGATAAATCGATGTCAAATTGTCACGTCCTTATTCCGACATAGAATGTAACTTGTACAGAATTATAACGCAGCACGGCAAAGTTAATGAGCATATAGAAATTATTGTTCGTCAAAATTTTTCTTCCAGGGGGGTGAAACATTCGATCGATGGGAGATATTGACATGACATGCTCATAGACGACAGTTTAGACTTTATTCTACCGTGTCGCATGGTTAAAATGTCATAAAACTTGGTAATTAAACGCAGTTCGTCGATCAAGTTAGCAAGAATGTTAAAAGAGGAGTAATTTATTTTCGTTGAGATTAGAAAAACCGTTTGTTTATAGTTCGTTAAGCACCATGCGATATATTATGTTAATACATACAATTATCGCGGTGCGCCAACGCTGCGGTGTCGTTCAACTTTATAATACATAGAGATTTTTGGACATTTGTTACCTACTTTTTTGGATTGATATGCAACATGACATTTCGAAAAACATGTTCACACTTTTCAGTTTTATTTACCGTTTTTTAACAGGCTACCGATTATTCATTATAATTATTGTAACTTTTGTAGACTTCTTCTCTTACTCACCTTACTTATAAATTCTAAGTCTAGTATTCGAATGTCATAAACCCTTCACTTAAAGGTAATACTCCCTGTACGGTACTGTAGTTTCCTGGTCTTGGAGGTCTTCCTACATTTTGCTACAACCCCTTTATGCTCTTTGCAAATCATTATGTGACCCGATCCATCCATGATATGATGTTAGTGTTGACGAACTCCGATTTCTCGGCTATAAATAGAAATCTGACTAACACATGGCAGTCACGGCCAATAACGACTCGTTGTTATTTCGAATTATAAACACTTAAAACTTTGGGGTGTGAGCGCTAACTTGGAATATTTTTGGGGTGATGATGTCGTACTTTCTTAAAAGCTTTTCATGACTTTTTAATAACTTGAAGATTTATGTTCATTCTAAATTGTTCATACTCATTGCATTGGTGTATTAGGGTATATAAACGAAGCCTATGACAGAAACCGTAGCCGAAGTTGATCAGAGATATAATATTAAACTGCTAAATAAAATGCTTTTTCCATTTAAACAACATATTAAGTAGCATTTTCATTCAAAGGCTATTGCAGAAATTTATCAATATTTTAATTCCAAACCCTTTTTGGAACGAGGACAGAGTACGCACCCACCAGATGACATTCGTTGTACACGCACCCTTTACTCTTGTTGTACACGCATGCCGGTTTTTTACGACTTCTGACTTCACCTTATAAGATCAATATGTTCAGTGAGCCTTGCTTGACTCTTGACCTTTCTTGGTTTTACACCCTGCATGCAGCCCACCCTTTATGGTTCATAAAAAGTATTACCGGTCATAAAAGAAAATATTGATGCGATGTCCTGTAATACCTGACTGGCTAACCCATCTGCTAATGCTTATGCTCATTTTAAGTATCAATTCTTTTATTAACACGAAACATAAAATCTATCCATATAGGTAGCATTGAAATAATGATCTAATAAACTGGAAATCTTCCAGTTTATTAGACTTTTATGATTTCTTACTAGAGTACCCATAACAGGCTGATTATGGCCAACTGAATCAAAATAATCATTTATAGTTGTTGTGCATACATTATTATCAAAAGGATTACTAATTATCATACTTCCTGTTTATAATTTAATTGTAATAAATTTTACTCCCATAATATTTTTATGAACTTTGTCAATGATGATCTGCAAACTGCAAATATTGAATGTGTTTGTGGAGTGTAAGATCAGAAACAAGAACTAAGCTTACCGTTTAGTTTAACATAACTGAAAGTGATTCTACAACTTATGTACGGACAAAGTAATGTAAGTTAACTTTAGTAATTCCTGACGTAGTTTAACTGCGCTGTGCTTTAGTTTGGCTCACATAACTGAGGTGATTTTTCATATTTGTATGCAGACAGTAATGACCAATACAGAGTTATATCTCCTAAAGTAGATTAACTTTGCTCTTGGCAACCTGACTAGGCGATAGGTTGGCCAGTTATCAATACCCACATAATTTATCTGAATCTGGTATGAATCACTTCTTCTCTGGAAGTAGATTACGTATCTTTGGTTCTCTCTCTCTCACAGGGATTGCAGTACATTTTGTATGAGACATCATGATGATACAGTGAAACCGATGTAACTGTTCGCGCATCTCGTGATCTTGTGGCATTGTACGCATGCCCATAAACCACTTACAAAATTACAAAAGAGTCAAACCGGTCCTGTTGGCTTGTCGTCGACTTTCGCCGCTTTCGCGTGCCGATCGTAAGCGGAGATCAGTCACCAAATCATTAATTAAATTTTATTATTCTATCTATCTTTTAGGTACTGTCTAATAATTGCATTTCTATCTGAGAATTAACAACTTCCAGACACTAATCGACGTTATAATTCGAGTTTTATGTATAGGAAGTCGTTACTTTAAGTTAAGAGTACCAATTGGAATTTCCCGCAAGATATACTGAGATATGGAAGTTGCTAAACTTCAGATAGATATCTTATCTCCAAGATTTGGTGTCCTTCACAAGATCCGTCGGTTTGATTTGAGTTCATCAGAAAGACATGTCACATTTTAACTTTGGCAATCATGGGTATTAAAATAACATTCATTCAAGTTCTAACTTTGCAATTGAGTTTCACCCACGTCCAGAAATACGCATTTAAATAACCCCTAGGACTTTAAAACATTATGGACTTATATGAAAATATATAATGTAATCTGCTCAGACAGGACTGTTGAAGCAAGATAGAACGTACGCCGACGCACGTTGCTAGAAAGAGAGTAAACCACTTCCCCAATGCCGAAATCGATTGCCTGGAGTCCAAACGACGCACCCCTAATGCCTAACTTTATAGGGCTGTACACAAAAGATAATAACGGTAGGTAATAAGTAGGTACCTTTACGAGTCACATTTTTTCTTGTATTAAACTTGCTTCACCTGTCCGAGCGGATTAAACTGTACACACTATTCCTAATAAAGATGCGTCACATATGGTAAATAATATTGATCGTAAATATTTGGAAAAAAAAACTATTTTTTTTCACGCTTTGGGATTGGGACCATTTATCAAATCACCAGGTATGTCTGACTGTCATTGACGGATATCCGACGTAGAAAAACCTGATTCATAGTAAATTCCTGACACTTAGTACCTACTTATTGTTATCATACTTATAGATAAATTATCATGGCTTTTTTTTGTTTTTGGCAATAAAAAATAAGAAACATTATTATTATTTTTATTTACAAAGTTTACGGGAAAATTACAAACTACAAATAAATAACATACATATAGATGTTAAATGGAATAAAACAAGGCAATTAATTCTTGTTAATTAAGAATGATAATTAAATGTATTTAGTTTGTTTGAACGGTGCAGCTCACATAAAAATGTTGGTTTTTACAGTACTCTAAACATATTATGCATTTTGATAATTATTAGAGATGGGCCGACTATGACTTTGGCCGACTAGCACTTAGCCAACTAGTCGCCGACAAGTCGGCCAAGCCGATTATTCTTATTGGTATTAGTTCGGGTGACATCGGCAGCGTTCGTGTCGTTTCGTGAGTGCCTTGCAGCTCGCGTACGCCATGCGATCGTGTTATAAACAAGTTTTTTTGTTTACTTACTTTGCGTTTTTTTATAGTTGTTGTTGTTGTTAATTGTTTTTATTTCGAAAATAAAGTTATTAGTAAACCTCAGTGATTAGGTATTTATTAGAGTAAATACAACATGTCGAAGAGAAAAGCCAGGGTTTGAATTTATTTCGATTACTTTGATGGTGATCCTATTCCAAATTATAATCTATCGATACTAAGACTATTGCAAATTGTAAGGCTGATTCTATAAAAATAAACATTAGGTAATTATTTGTATTTAGATTGGTTTAAATTTCATTTTTAGCCTAGTTTTCAGATTTTGTTTTCACATTAAAAGATTAGGCCGACACTAGTCGGCGTTTTTGCCGACTAACCGCCGACTAGTCGCCGACTACAAATGTGGCCGGATAGTCGGCTTTCCCGACTAGTCGGTACATCTCTAATAATTATTATTATACATTTACATGGTTTCCACATAGTTATGTTGTTGGTTTAAAACGGTTGGACCTACATTTTATTATTATGATCAAACTGTAAACGTAGGTATATCAAGAAGTTTAATAAAACCACGGAAATAATTTTACTTCATGTTTATCTATTCCGTATTATATTATAAAATAAATGTGAAAGTATCTTTTTGTCGTTCTTTTACGTGCAAACAAAGCAATGGATTGATATTTTTTATGATAGTCTCGAGAGTGATATAGGCGAACTTTTCATTTCACTGGATAAAAAGTTTCCCATAGAAAAAAAATATTCATAACTCATTGGCGCTTTCCCTAGACGAGCTACGCTGACGAATCCATGGGTCCATATTTTCATATATAACATATTTTTTCTAAAACATTAGTGACAACCACGAAATACAGACGCATAACAAGTCCTAGGTACCCTGTGTGCGTTTCGTGATCAATAAATTGCGAGGGGAGCCGCATCCGACGGACTGCGTGTCTGACTCTTGTAATAATAAAACTTTCTCAACATTGCACGTAAGTACGTATTTTGTATCCATTATTCCAATTTTATTTTAATAGGTATCAAATTATTAGTCATGGTACTTATATGCTATGATAAATACGCATAAAAACGTGGTATAAGGCATACTAATTGCGATAAAATTATCCTTTACCAATGTAAGTAAGTAGGCACCTACAAATATTTTACATTTTACGTTACGATATTTTATTATTCTCAAATAAATAAATAATAAAAATACTCATTAAATTTCTCAAATTTCGTATAAAAAACCTGTTTTGTGTCTGTCAAACATGTTGTATAAAATATGTACAATATTTTATCAAGAATAAATTCTTTAGCAATAAAATAAAGTTGTGAAACTACAACGATGCGAGTCGAGGAATATAATGAAATAAATCAATCATACTCGTTGGAATATCATGAAAATTTCCTGTAACACACTAAAAGTTATTTATAATGTTAACAATGCACAATATTAATCGAATGTGACATTATAATGATGATTCACAATACATTTATTGAAAGGGCGCACGTTCTCATTTAGCTGTTATCTAGAGAATAAGTATGATTGTTGGTAAATGGTTTTTTATGGTTTGTAAACCCAAGATAGGCTCGTTTTCACTCTCGGATTGACTTTGATAAAAAAAATGGGACAAATTAGTCTTGTGTCGATTGTTTTTTTTAAATAATCTTATTTTATTTAAACAAATTATTAATCCTTGCATAAAAATAGTTTCTCCTGAACCTGGTTGACAAACGACATCTTAATTTGAATAAGATTTTCGAAAATTTAAATTTTAAGATGTTTTATTTTTGCAAATTTAACCCAATACAATTTAATTAAAATAATTAGCAACATGGTAACTTGTCGGGGGTACCGCTAGGTACGAATAATTCACGTTCATTGTACGCAAACATGAAAATAATTAATTTAATGCATTCGGGTAAGACGCGGCGCATAGCTCTAGCTAGGCTAATGCTAGCACCCATCCGTGAGACACAGTTGAAATTCTTAATTGCCTAAGCCGGCCAACTTGACGCTCCATAAAATTTTGAGACGCATCTTTAATGTTACATTCTATCGTTGGTAGAGGTCGTTGACCGCGCGCCCGTTGCCGAAACTGATTTTTGTTATCGATTCCACATTTTTAGCTGAGACCTGTTCAGGAATCTACTTAAGTTATTAATATCGAATTAATATCGATTTATCGTCACAACACCTAGTTGGTACTATGACATTCGATTATGTTATTTATGTTCACAAAAATGATAAACCGTTATGAACGAGTAGATCATGTTAATCGCTTTTGGAACTAGGTAGCCTTACATACAACAGTCATAAAACCGATTTAATCTGTAGATCAGTTTTTTTTACGTGCATCAACGTCAAAGATTTCTTATTTTTACAAATACTGAGGCCCGTATTACAGAACGATACTCAAGTACAGTTTAAACGTCAATCACTTGATTACAACTTAAGTATTGATTCGATGCTCAAGCATTTCTTTTATTTTTGAATATGACTTAAGAGTTGATCAGCTGATCTTTACTTGAGTAGCAAAATTGATCTCTACTCAAAATCATAATTTCTGGTCTATGGTTCAAGTGTGTTTTCTATTACAAATGAATTATTTTATTATTTTATTCCGATTCACGCACGTTTCACAAAAAACAATATGATGATAATGTACATATTTTGGAAATATTTTTTAACATATTAATTTTTGTAATAAACATTTAAATTTGGTACAAAATTTTTTGTTAGGTATAAAATTTAAAAAATACAATATCAACTCAAATCAAAGCATAATAACCAATAATAACAGATTTATTATCTAAATACCAACATGCCATGCCAACATGATACCAACATTATAATTATAAACTGTCAATGTTAATGTCAAAAAACTCAAATCAGTCTTGTTTATTTTAGAACAATGCTTGGAAACTAATCTATACTTAAATACTACATAAGTCAAGAAAGATCTGTGTTTGCCTGAGTGAAGTCGAGAGTACGCTTGGGTGTTGTTTACGAATTTCTAATCTCTTTCTTTGGGTTGTTTTAAATAAAATAAAGTTGAAACGCTAGTAATATTAGTTCAATGAGTTCAAATATATCCATTTCAGCTCATTGAACTAATATTACTAGCGTTTCATATCTTGACCTAAGTATTATTTAAGTATAGATTACTTCCCAAGCATCGTTCAAAAATAAACAAGACTCATTTGAGATTAGATTTGTAAATTTCTACTCAAGCATCGTTTTGAAATTAAAGCTCGATATGATCTCGATTTAAACTAATTTTAAATTGAGATCAAAGCTTGAGTATCGTTCTGTAATACGGGCCTAATGGCGGAAACACACTACCGTGTCGGGGCCTGTCGTGTCGCGCTCTGTCGTGACGGTGGGTGTGCACACTTACGTGTCGTGTCGGGGCGCAATTCTGTTCAGAAATGAACGAAATAAACGTCTGGCGTTTATTTCGTTCATTTCTGAACTGAAGCTCGCAGTGTTTGCCTTTGTCTGGGTGTTTTCTATAATGTATAATGGTATTTATTTACAAAAAAATGTATTTAAGTATATTTATCAGGAATCTACTACCTAGTAACTCATTATCACGCTGCAAAAACAAATTTAAAAAAAAAAGTCCACTTGTTCGCGACACGAACCACGCGCGGGAATAGAAACACATTTGCAGGGCGTGTCGTGTCGCGTCATAACCCCCACCACCGCCGTGGCGCAATCGGCGGCCAGCAGTCCGCGTCACGACAGAGCGAGTCACGACACGACACGCCCTACAAATGTGCTCCTAACCATATAAAATGTATGAACGCGATATGCTTCTGGCGCGACACGACACGCCCCGACACGGTAGTGTGTTTCCGCCATAAGACTGACTTCCAATAAAGTGGATTTGAACAAAGAACCCAAAGAACATTATTCAAAAAATCCAGGCTAGAACAGTAAAGAGAAAAAAACAAAAGTAAATCGCTTTGGATTAAACTTAAACATTTTTGTTTGAAAATTCTGTAAAGGTACCAAAGTAAAATCTAATGCACAAAATAATCAGGTATTTTGTTATTATGTATGTATGTATAGCTTCAAAATCAAGTTACTGTAGCTCTCTATAGCTAAATAATAAGAATACATAATGCGCCTCACGTTTGCACCTGTTCCGGTGCAAGCAGAACACCTTGGAACGCTATCTACCCGTACGAGTTGGTAATGACTCACAATCGGGCTTGTTCGAGACAATGTAGTTATCTGAGTATTGTTACATGAAACTTGTATTCTGTTGTATCGTAGCCTTTATACTTACATAAAATATACTTGTATTCCACTACACTTGACACAAGGTTTCCAGAGAAATTCAATGATAGTGTTTGAAATAGTTGGTCATACCTTATTTGGTGACATAATGTTGTGTGCTATATTGCAATAAAGTGATGCTTGATTTATGTTTTGTTTCAAATCGATTTATATTTTAAATCTGAGAGATGAGAATAATTCTGAAACAAGTGTCAAATTCCATAGTATAAAATAAGTCTGTTTATGAAGTCTTCTGTTGTTGAATCGCACAGTGAATACAAAATATTCCAAATCTTTAGCTAACTACACATAAATATTTATGTGTAGTTAGCTAAAGATTTGGAAACTAAACTGACAAGGACATTTAAGAAATGTATCTGTAGAAATCTGTGCATACATCTCCTCAAAGTGTTCCAGATGGCATTCAGAATTCCGCACTAACTTTGCCCGTCCTCAGTCGTCATCTGGAAATAGATCTAGACTTCCAGGCCAAAGTTATTTTAGGTTTATACGTTGTGTTGGACTCATGCATGACTTATGTTTGAATAGTTTAATGAGTTAAAGATTCTATTACCATTTTCATCAGCATCATTATTATTTTTTCTCAAACCATCCTTCCCCTACCCCTACTTACTAAAATAAGATCGATCTTATGTATCTACAAAGACCTGTCAAATATTTTGATTCTTTGCCTTTTACAAACTCCTTGCAGACGTTTCCTTACACTATTTCAGTCGGTCAAAATGAATTTCAGTAAAAACTCCATTATTATGTTGTTATTAACACTTATTTTGATAGTGTTTATCTATTTTTATCGTAGTAGTGTTAATCACCTTTCTGTTTATGTACTTGTGAGTCTTGTGACATTATAATCGTTCATAAGAACATGCTAAATACAGTTATCACGATATCTGTGTTTGTTTCCCTCAGACCCTTCCTTATGTCCGTTTACTAGGCGATAGTGTGTTTAGTCACTGCCTTATATTTGTCTCAATATCTATAAAATAAATGATTGTTACATTGAGCATTGGGTGTGTCTCTTTCTTTATCGAATCGAAACATCTAGATATAATATCTACCTAACTACTTCCAAGAAAATCACCAATAATCGGGACAAGCCCACCACACATTCCCACCACTGTGTCTCCTGTGTAGCCAGGATCAACAACGGCGACCTCAGATAGAATGAAGCAATGAAGCTTATTGACGTCCCGGGGAAGAAAACTACAGCTGTCTTGGAACTCACAACGACTTTAATCAGAAAGAAGATAGTCGGAGTAGGAAGTATTGAAAGGACTTCCACACTACGTTTAAGTTTAGACTAAATGCAACGAGCGTAAACGCTTGTTGTAGGTACCTTTTATAAGAAACTAGTGAAATCCGCGCAACTTCGTTTGCGTGTATTTATGCACAGGCAGCAGCGCCATCTTCTACTTTATAAAGCTCCATTGACTATCAGACTTTTGACCAAATTCGATGGGAATCGCGTACTTTTCGGGATAAAAAGTACCCTATGTGTTAATCCAAGGTATCACCTACCTACATACCACATATCATAAAAATTGGCCCAGCCATTTAAACTTGAAGAAGTAACAAACATACAAACTTTCGCCTTTATAATATTAGTAGGATTAAATGAAATCATCTATTGAGAGTAGAGATCTTTGAAAGTAGGCCCTTCCATGTCCAAATCGTAATAATTGTTTATTTAAACTACTCTATATACCCTTGAAACGTTCATAAACACTGATGTAGATTCTCGCAATTAACTGTCCATTTCACATCGTCTTTGCCAATCCCCAATTCATCTAAACTTCGTAACGTCCCATAAAACTGTGCAATTTCAAAATACACGTTAGTATAACAAAACTTGCATGCTCTGAAGGTCGTAAGATCGTCGATAGACCGTCCATTCAAGCGCGACCCGATTCTCATCGAGATATTCCATAAATGGTGCAAATTCTATGCGCATGAAGCTACCATGTATGGCAGCCAATGCCCTATCTCAAGATCCTCAAGCCAAGGTTGTCTTAGAACCAGATGTCATGACTATACAAGATGTACCCAAGCCAGGATTGTCCTATAAATAGTCACAAGGTCAAGATATTGCGGTTGTTATCCGATATCACGTGGAATAATCTAATCTAGACGTTTGTACAAATGCAACTGGATGAATGTTAGTTGTATCTTTGAGTTTTGTATGTCCTGTGTTTATCTTTTATTTGAAAAGATTCAAAACTTTTATTCAGTTATGTAGTAATAGAAGTAGTAGTTTCTTTAGTTAAAGAATACAGTCACCTCCATAAATATGTAATCACTTGAGTACCTTGTCACAATAACATTGTTGACATGTTCACTCAAATGTCTTAAGTAATTGAAATCATAAACGAAAGTGACAAGGTACTGAAGTGACTACATTTTTTTTTCATTAGCTATTTAGGACCCACTGCTGGGCGAAAGCCTCCCCTTTACGCCTCCAAGCATCTCTGTTATTTGCCAGTGCGTCCCAATCTCCGCAAAAGGCAGTCGAGTCGTCTGACCATCGCATGAATCGCATCCTCGGCTTACCCCTAGACCTTGTTGGGAGCCATGATGTGACGACTGGAGCCCACCTTTCTGGCTTCATACGATACACATGGCCCACCCAGTCCCACTTTAATTTAGCCGATTTCTTAGCGACGTATGCTATTTGAGTAATAGAGCGCAGCGCAGTATTCCTAACTCTATCTACTTTTTCTAGTCCTAAATAGTCCTAATACGCCACACTCCATTGCCCTTTGGCAAACCTGCAACTTCAGTTTTTGTTTGACCACGTTTGAGCACCGTAAGTTAGGACGGGCAGAATACACATATCTATAAGACGTCGCTTGAGACAAGTTGGGAAATTGACTACATATTACATACAGTAAATTATAATCTACTCTATAAGATACTTAAATGATGTTATAATCAATATTTCCTCCATGGCTTGGATAAATATTATCATTTATAATAAATATGGAAGTAAACACTCCGGTATTACCCCTGGAATAGTCTACCACCCTTCTCCCCGAGTTCATAACAATTGGAGTGCCTTCATGGCCCTCCAGACATAATAAAGTGTTTTCATTATTATGCTCATAAAGACGAGTTTTGGCTTTCGTAAATGGCTCTATTCATATAGATTTAGTTGTGATAATGTAAAATACTTTTTCAATGTTGTAACCACAATCTAATTTCAGCTGTGGATGTCTTTTTCATTGGTATAAAAAGGGGCATTTAAGTTTACCATTTGTTTTCTCTGTAAAAACTTTACCGAAAACGGCATTTAGACAAGGAAAAATACTTTTATTTTGAAAACAGCCAATTGACTTGAGTCCTACAATTAATTTTTATTCATTCTTGTCCGGGACGGGATATTTACTTGTTACTAAAACAAGTAGTCTTTTTGCATTCTTTACTTAGAAGCGGACTATGGAAGAGCTTCCATTCTGTAGATTACGTATTTCAAGATTATAACGAAATTAGATAGTGTCATAGTGTCAAGTGAATTTCTTGCTTTTAAATCCTGTTCTAATAGAAATAAAAGCCTTGACTCATCTACGCCCAGTTCTAATCCTGATTTTTTGTAGAGGTTCCTTCTCTTTATAATAGCAGGCTTATAACAAATTCCAACGGAAAGGCGGGATCCACACTTCACACCAATGTACCTATATGCGTGATTCTCTATGATTTTATACATATATCCCGTTTTTATAATAAGCATAACAGATTTATTGTTTAAAATTAAGAACAGTAGCAGGCGCAATGTCTGTAACTCGTAACAATTACATACACAATGAGGCACATCGTAAATCAGCAAAAACGGTACGTGTCGAGGCCGGGCGGCGCACTGCTTACGGTGAAATTTTAATAACATGACTTTCTACGGTGGCGCAGACTCGGCCGCCGCGTGACTCACTCGGTTCAGTGTACGCGCCCCACCGCGCCCCGCGACAATGCCGACAACTCGATTTATCGATACCCCAAAATATTTCTTTTGCATCTCTCATCCTTACTAATATTAAAAATGTGAAAGTTTGTGATGTATGGATAAAGGATGTTTGGATGTTTGTTATTATATCACGCAAATGCGGCTCGTAGATTTGCTTCAAATTTATTACACGTCAAAGTCAAATATTTTTATTCAAATAGGCATATTACAAGCTCTACGGGCTCTATGGGTAGAAAAACCTGGATTAACACATAGAATTGTTTTTATGCCGAATAGCTGTCATTGAACAACGGGATTTCGCGGATAAAGTCTTAGGCAGCTAGTTTTTACAATAATATGATCGTCACGTTTCAAGGATTTGGTTAACAATGGACAACCTTTCAACCTTTACTTATTAAGAGAGCATCTACTGTGTAATCCAATCTTTTTGTTACGATGTTGCATATTTTTGTATCCTTTCTAAAAAGTCGACTTTCGCTTTTTGTTTGATTAAACTTACTTAAAACCTTAACGTAACAATTTTCAATAAATAAATTGCATAATAATCAAATTTAAAAGAAGTAAGTAGCCAGTTTCTTAAAACGATAATTTTAACTTTGCCTCCGACTATCTTTTATCTTCTTTAATTGACTATGACAGTTATAATTTCATGTGTTTCACTTTAAAATGCGTTTCACAAACATACATGTTGCATTATCAGTCTTGCCTTTTTTATTATGCAAAATACCGATCAATCTCCGTTTTTTACGTTCAGATATATCCTCAGATTATATTTCGAGGTCGTGTGCTCTCGGCCATATGGTGTGATTGGGACATATTCCGGCGCCACGAAATTAAGTCTTGGTTATCTACCCGTTCCTGATCAGTACCTTATAAGGTATGAAAAGGCTTGACATGGCCCGTTAAGTGCACGATCTACAATGCCACGTTGATTTTATTTAGACACATGTAACAGATGGTCGGTGGCGTCGGTCGTTATGCTTATTGTCGCAACAAGTAATTAAGATTACTCAAGTTGGGTTTTTAGAAAGTTATAATAAAATTCATTGTTTGGTTGTCTATCCAAATAAAAAGTCATATTATTATTTGAATGACGTTTTTTTTTTGTTAATCTGATTCATTTATGGTCTATGTCTTGAGAGGTCCCACAGGGAGCTCTATTGAGTCCAGTTTATTTTCTGCGTTGTTGTTGGTAATAGATTCATTTGCTTTAAATTATTTAATTCCATCGCCCGCGTGACTTTTCGTGTTTATTTATGGTTTATGACTTATGACGCTCACAAATAACGTGGCTTTTAAGAAATTTTTCAAAACTCACTACAACCTCGCAAACTTTACCTCTATATTAAGTACTTAAGTATAGATTACAAGTTTTGATTGGAATGATTTAAAAATATGTTTCTTTAAAATATTTAACATTACATTCATAACTACCTTTCTTTAGAAGTGAGTCACCAATGTCACCATGACGCAGAGTAGATGGACTAACTCATCAATGGTGCGTCACATTATCGATGCGCATTCTTTACATACAAGAATTTCCAGAGGATTTGTTTCTATTAGATTATGGTATTTGTTTATTGTTTTATATAATAATTCAACGTGTCAGGTATAGTCAGGATCTAGAATTACATGTATTTTTATGTATTGATTGATTGCTATGTCTATTGATATATTGTTTGTAAACAAATATCTATCTAAAAACATTTAATAGACTTTGTACCTAATTGTTTTTATCGTCATCACCTCCATTTGTTGAACATGTATTGTTACAATTTTATATAGGTAATTGGTTCCCCGTAAGTAGTTCATGTCGTCTCTAAAGTAATTTGTTTGAGAATTATTCTCCAAAATCTTTGGGTGCTACTACAGTTTTGACGCTACAATATAATCTATATGGTAGGTACTATATTATCTTTAGACTTAGATTTTTAGGTCTCTATTTCAAGTTAGGCAGTGCTTAAACCTTGGTTTTGTAGATCTAGTCGTGAGTAGCGCCTCCTAAAGATCCTGGGCCCATATTAAATCCTTATAAATGCATTATAACCCTTTGTCAGTTAAATAAAACCTTCTTTCATTTGAACATCAGGAAACGTGTTTTATGAATACAAATGAGTTGGTTAACTAAGATTGTCGTGTTCAGCATGGTTTAACTAATCGATTCCGCTATGGAAAAAATCTAAAAAAAGTTAAAGTTAAAAAAGTTTCGTGTTCGGTTTTAACTGCTGCTCGTGTAACTTTAAAGTATTTTGTTATGCATCATTTCAACGATAACATCATTCGCTTACGTAAACATTTAGGCTCACATCAGACGGACTGCATCGCAACGACCGCGAGCAGTTCGACTTCGTGCAGTCACTTAGAGCAACGCGGTCTTCCGTCTCGGAACGGAAGACCGCGTTGCTCTAAGTGCAGTCATGATATCAGATCAGACTTCACTCGACTGCAGCCGACCACGTGCAGTTGATATCATGACTGCACGAAGTGGAACGTACAACTGTATATAGTTAAATATATCGACCGCTCGCGGTCACTGCGTTGCAGTCCGTCTGATTTCAGCCTTACTATACCCCTAGAATAACCACAAATTGAAAATGTTAGTTAGACTATAGGTACTCATAAAAAAAACATCTCAAGCACTATCTTCCTTGTACAAAATATAAAACGAAACGAGATAGCGCTAAAATATGGACTGACATTTCGTTGAATTCCAACCAGTTTTGAACCTCTATCTAGTAATGTCTTTTTTGTCAGGACTACGTGTTACGTTGCTTCGGATGGACACTTTGCGTCGTTCATTCGGGGGTAGATTTTAATTGTTTTTATAAGCGAAAATATCATACTAGTGTATATTAGAAATTTCATTGGCTAGTTACGCGTTTTCTTAGCTAATCCATAATCCGTATCAATTACCACCTCAACTGAGATATCTTGTATCCGTGTACCGCAAACTGCTATGGTCTACTAATCGCAAGACTCGAATTCTACAATATAGTTTTTCTCCTAAATACCTTTTGTTAAAATTTATACTTCCGAACAAGATACGTTTTATGGATAATTTAAAGTTTATAGACGTCCCGGGGAGAGAAACTAAATAGCTGTTTTGGATACAACGAATTTAATCAGAAATAGATTAGATGGAGTAGGAAGTATTGGCTGTGGTATTGGTCCGTATTCGTACAATTTTTTGATTTATTTAAAGTATTCATATTGTTTGTGGAATAAATAAAGAATTTTATTTTCCATTAAATTAGAAGTCCAATTATGATGAAAAAATTCCCCCATCAATTCAGAGGCTTGGGAGTTGGGCCCGAATAAATTAATCCCACAGGGATGACAAATTGAAAAAAATGGTTGCCAGTGTTAAATATTTATATCAATGTTGGTGTAATACTCTAGGGGGTAAGCAGAGTGGAGATAGTCATTAATCTCGTTTACATAGTATAATTGTGTTATTACAGTACGAGCTTAGTTGCTTAGTTTGAGACTCTAGAACAATTGCCCAGCATTTTGTGGCGGGTCATTTTGTATTTGTCTGTCACACACAGCACGTTGACCACTTGACCATCCAAACAATAGCACTTTCATGAACACAAATTATAGTAATGACCACTGTAATGTTTCGGCACACTCTCAACTAAGAAAAATTCGTCCATGGAGTAAGTAAATCTATTGGCCATCCACAAAGATATTACATCCATGAATGTTCTCAGATATCTATAGAGTTTGCTCTTTCTACCCCTTTATATTTGCAGTTGATTCTATCCTTAAAGTAAGTTTATAATCCTTTCAAACTAATAATTTACCGCTACTTCAAAACCTAATTATGTTAATTAATATGAAGTAACCTGTAATTTATCGTCTTGTATCTCGAAATAAAACTATGGACCGAACTGTTAATAATTGAATTTCACTGATAAAATAACAGCTTTCTAATAATAAAACATAATAACTAGGTAGTCTAGGAAAGCTGCGAGTCGGCACATTACGATGACCGCACGTAATTAAAATCATTATGACTCACAGTGTGGGATTTTGACTGACTTGCGGACATCTTATTTTATGCTTGAGTTGGATAGATAAGATAAAAACAACGTTCTCAGTAAAACTCCCGCTGCGTAATTTCAAATAGTTTTTGAGTAATAAAAAAAATCGAGAAACTCCCATAGAAACCATAAAAACTCATTATTTCTGGTTTAAAATAATTTTAAATAACTATTGTGTTAGTATATTGTAGGAATACAGGCCGAGTATCTTAAAAGTATAAAAAAAATTCATTCAGAGTTACCGGAACTAAGAAATATTTATTTTACTGAAAAATCTTCAATTTTTTTTTTCTGCTAAACTATACATTATTTGCATCTAAATTTGAGTCCATAATATACTTTATGATGTTATCAAACAGAATTAAAAAATTCAAATAGTAGATGCACGGGAGATCGGAGATATAATTTTTTAAACGTTCTGATTAGGGTTGCCCATCACTTAACATTCCTTGCTGTTTCTATTTTTATATTATTTTTAATTGTCAGCAAGTCAAAGTCTAATGATGTGATCGCTAAAAACCGAAAGCAACACTCAAATTTTATGGGGTAGGAATTGTACTAAATAGTAAGTAGTAATCCATGACCACGTTGAAGAAATGACAAAGTCGACAACTACCGAACTGGAAAGTAATGAAATTTTAGTTTATTCAAATAACGAGGATAATACGTAGTTATTACATTGCAAGTATAGTAATTCTAATAAATAGGTCATTAATCTTAGCTAAACACAGTAAGATGAAATAAAATATTTTTATTTTTTGTGACGACCCTATTTCCATAGAAATTCTATGAAAACTTAGAAACGTTCTAACTCTCATCTCCCGTAGGATATCTATTTCAAATTTTCTCAGCAGGTAGGTGCATTAACCGAATATATTTTTCTGGTGAACCTAGATGCAAATATTAAATAGAACATTTTATAAAATAAAAAAACTGAAATTTACAAAATATTTATTTTCTCGCTTCCAAGGGTAATTAGAAGCTTGTAATTTCTACATAAAATTCGATTTGTAATTATTAATTGATATGTAATATTATGAAAGCCATGTTTTGGATAATTGGGAAATTATTGATCAAAATCTGTTTGACCAAGTTCATTGACCTTACAATAAAAAATTCGTATTTCCAAAATTAAGAAAGATATTTATACTGGTGTTTCATATTAGGATGTATAATGATTCTATCCATCGAAATCGACTGTAAAAAGTGAGTGTCCGGAAGTCAGCCAAAATCCCACACTGTGTGACTGCGTATAACGGATTTATTTTTATTTAAATATTATTTTACATGACTCGTATGTAATTCGGTTAGAATAATTTACCATCGACATTATAATATAACTGTTACCCGCGGTTTCGCCCGCGTAAAAATAGCCTATGTTGGGCATGGTTGGACTCTGTAGGTACCCCTGACAATTATTGACCTCGCCATCGCCTGTTTAGTCAACCCGTGAAGGAATAACAAACAAACAAACTCACTTTCTCATTTATAAATTAGTATGATAATGGCCGTAAATATATTTCTTTTCCCCAGTGGTCATTTTGCTTTGTTTCCGAAATGGTGGTACTTTATAGACTAGCTTATTTATATAATATTAAAAACACACTGAATAACACTAATATACTTAAAGAAAAATATCCATTTACTGTTTTGTAACATAAAAGTTAAAGTACATAAGAAATAAGTACCTGAACCGGGAAATCCCGGTACCGAAAATCCCGGGAATTCCCGGTTCTTTTATAGCTGTAAAAGAACCGGGAATTGAAATACAAGAACCGGGATTTTCGGTACTTTCGGGATTTTTTTATTTATTCAATTATATGGCAATTGGCAACACTGACGCTAGTGACGCTACGTGCGATCGAATATATTTTGATGGTCAACAAACGATCGAGTATGTTTTCAAGAAAAAATAAAAAAAATATCTAAACCTTTTTTGCAATTTTGCCAAAAAAAATGTTGTCTTTAAAAACACCAATGTTTACAATGGTTCTGAAACGGTTTTTATGCTTCGAATCAAGATCACTAAGTCTCAATTTTCCCAAGAATTGTCTCAAGTCCTGTAAGATGCAAAAAAATTGCTCTTCAGTCTCAATGTTTGTGGAGGAAGCATGTTATATGCGTTCTTTTTGGGATTTTGGTCTGGTGATTGCGTAGGCCAGTCTAAGACCGAAATGTCGTGCGTGCTCCTGAAGCTAGCTGGTCACCACTCGCGCTGTCTGCGTACGGACATTAACACCACAACCCTTCAGTCAGTTGCGAGCGAGCGACAGAAGCAGTGGTGTCCAATTGACAATTTTTATTTAACACAAACAACTGGTGCTCTGACGAGAGCATTTGAAGAAACAGCATTGCCGTAACATTTGGCTGTTTTTTCGCATCAGTTAGCAAAAATCGGTCTACGTGCGTATGGTCCTTGCGCTTCTGGCCATGGCATTCTTTCACTTACTTCCCCAGTAGCATGATAACGTTACTTTAACCTTGATTACCGCAAGCCTTGCGATAAGAGCAACTTTTTAGCATCATACCACGACTTGGGTAATGTCGCCAGATTTTATTTATGACATAAAAAATCGATGCAGAACCATTGTATGAATCATGGGATATTTTATTGATATTTGATTTTTTGCATAATTGCAAAAAACTGCATAAGTATTTTTTTTATTTTTCTTTGTAACGACCGTATTAAACAAATACGGTCGTTACTTGTATCATTATTTCACTTTTAAAAAAATATTTACGCAATAAATATAATATTATTTTACTTTTACATGTACCTAGTCCAATAAATGAGCTTTCTAAAAATAAGTATGTCTAACAAAAAATGTGTAAATTAAGCAAAATCAAAACATCCCTAGGCGGTGTTGATGTATTGAAAAAAAATCCCGACGGTACCGAAATTCCCGGGAAATCCCGGTTCCAGCATAGTCCGGTACCGAAAATCCCGGTTCCTGTTATAGTGGGTGAATGTTGGAATAGAAACACATCTCCACATAGTAATTATATATTCATTTTACATTTCACTTTTAAACATTTCCAAACAATTTAGTTCCCCATTACTAATAGTTTATCATTTCCTAAACAAGTTACATATTAAAACAATTGATTTTCCTCTATAAATACATATTTTCTAAAACGTAAACTTTATCTATAGGATATCACAAAACAGACTGACATTAAAATTAGACACCATCATACAGTTCAATTTCAAAACAACTCCAATTTTAAATCTTTCTTTATCTCAACATTTTATAACCGGCCAGTAACATTACAAATAAGTTTCTAATACAATTCCTCAAATAAAACCTACAACAGTTCCTTGAGATAGTACCGGTTCTCTATACCCTAGTACCTACTACAGAAGAAAATAAACGCACTTCTTCACTACTCAATGTCAACTTGATCGGTGATTTGAAAATAACAATGATTTTGCAAAAATATAGCAGACTGTTGATTTAAGTTATTGTTTACTTTGAGTTGATTCTACAGCAAACATACGTGTGAGTTTGAGTATTAAATACCTACATTACATATGTATACGCGAAATCAATAACATTTAAAAAGCACAAAATGAAAAAAGAAGTCGGTCAGTACCTGAGTAGGTAAAGTCAGCAAATGAAATAGGTATCTTAAGGTACAGTTAGAACAAAGGTTTTTATGCTAAATTTTAATAACGTACCGCATAATTACATACGACATGAAAGTACTACTTAAATACTTATATTTAGTCCTTATAATTAGTTAGAAAACTTGAAACATTAGTACTATTGGTATTATCTATACGGCTTGGATGACCTTTTTGCTTTTTGCTCGAAACTGTTCAAGCCATTAATGGGTGTTTAGATATGGTTTGGATCATAATGACCAGCTGAAACATCCTCACCTCAGACCAAATAGACTTCTTATTTGGTCTGAGATCCAAAAGGTTGTTACGCCAGACAACGGATGTACAACACGTATACACGTGGTGTTGCCAGCAAAATCTAATTTGTATGCTACCCGTGTCCGCGGTGGTATAGCAATCAATACCTTCCAATAAATAACAAATTTTGTTACATTTTAGACAATGAAAAGCCAAATAATAATATAATTCCAACGCGTCATTATCGATTGAAGGTTTTATAGATTCTGTAAAGATGCAGATTGCAGCCTGAAATGATCTACAATTTTTTTTAATTTATGGAATTTAATATGCCAATGACATTGATGGGCGGAAAGGTTTAATTTCTCCTATTGGGCGAAAGTATTGGCCAGAAATCGAGAAAGAATAGGTAAAAGTGTACTTATTTATTATTAAAAGAAATGGATATGCAATGTTTTTTTTTCTAAATTTAGTAAGTAGGTAGATATGGCCTGTAGGTAGTGCCTAGGTTTTGTGGGAAAGGGTGTGGTGTGCCTTAAAAAAAATATAATTTCAACTGAATAGCAGTCAGTACGATAATATTTTATTATATTATTTATTAACTTAATTTTCCTGGTAGGTACTATTCTTAGAAGTGTTGTGATTGGTTTAAAAACTATGATACTTTTATAGGGAAATATAGTACCATTATTATGAAAAAGAGAACAACAGCAATTTTATTGTCAATAGGTATTATAAATAAGGTAGGTTAGATATATTTCGTATGCTTAGTAGTATTTGTATTTGTTGTATTTATTAGGTTTTGATTTTTTAGTCTGCGGTATACGTCTTTAACACAGAGTAAGTGATTAAATAACAGGGATTTTATATATAATTTAAAATAAAATCACTGTTTATTTTATAATATAGGTACCTAGGTACTTAAATCTAATGTTTTTAATAGCAGAAGTACACGGTTGATTAATTTTGCATTTACACAATAATTATTTTCAATTACAGTTTTGATTGTTTTTACCATGTTTTTACTGGTAGAGGAATCAAATTGTAACGTGGGCTTTGAGTGTGGGCGACGACGCGAGCGACGTGACGCTTCAATTACAGTTATACTATGTTTACAACCACCTACGAAATCGGGAGCATTGTTGTAGAATAGCCGGTTAAAGATGATAATAATTTACCTACTTACATAGATTTATTTAAGATCTTCAGAGGATGCAAATAAAAAGGAGAGAAGTAGATAGAAAAAATAAGGTACCATAGAAAAACATAGAATATCAAAACATGAACATTAAAGAAAAATGTATCAAAAAATATTTACTTCGAGGCTGATGGCTAACCCGTAACATTTATTACAAATTTAAGAAACCAGAGACAATGCCTTGATAGATATTGCTCTCAAGCCCGGAATCTGATTTGAATTGAAAGTCTTTGTTTGTCGATCCAAATCTTTTACTTTAGGGTGTGGTCTTCGCGGTCCGTTTAACCGGCTTAATGTGCTCGCAGGAAATTCGTCGCATTACTTTTATGAGTCAAACATTTCTTCGTAAGTTGCTTTGGTCACAATGAATAATTATTATCGATGTATACAATTAATGATTTAGGCCGCTGCGTCATTTTCTTTGTGTGAATATTTTGTAAATAAACAATTTATCTTGTTATTAAGTCATAGATAAATAAGAAGGTAAATTGGTATTAGATAAAGCAATTAAGGTTATCTATATAACTAAGTACTTATATTAATTCCTTAACCACCCCTTGACAAAACCAAGCAATTTATTCCCCAAACTTTTTGATTTTAAATGTGAATTTCCTTTTTTCCAGACTTCCCACAATGGCCTGCTCAGTCAGTGATGCCCCCTCCCTGAAGGACCTGCCCAAAGTGGCCACAGACCTCAAGAGCCAGCTCGAAGGCTTCAACACCAGCTGCCTGCGAGACGTAGACACCAATGAAAAGATTGTGTTGCCATCTGCCGAAGGTAATTTATTGCCAGTATTGCCACATTTCTATAGTAGCGCTAGTGTCGCGCGTCTTGCCCGAATTCTTCCGAAGCTGTGCGTATTAACTCGGTAGAGTTTCTATAGTACCTATTTGCATAGGCTAACGATATATAAAAGTACTCTGTGGGCTAACCGCACTTGAGCGGCACTGCATCGGAGCGGCGCGGCCCAATGATCTCTACTATAACCTAAAAAAATTCGGTATTGGCTACCGATATGGGATCGCTTCTACCGAAGTGTATTTCCATTTTTAGCGTTGATAATAATAATTTTCAATTAATCAAATTTATTATATAAACCTACCTACATAAACAAAAACTTTTTTTTCAATGTGTTTACTACCAGACACTCCCAACAAGATGCCGATCTCATTCTAGTTATTATTAATCCTTGTTTGGTTCATGTAATTTGGATAATCATACAATTCAAAATATCCACTCACAAAATTAATATTTTTTTCTTAGTCCATCTTTTCTACCTAATTAAAACAATCGTTCGTCGGAAAATAGAAACTGACAAGCAAAAATGCCGCGCCGCTGCAGTTGTCTATACCGCACTTGCGGCGCTGCGCTGCACGGCGCGGCGCGGGGCGCGGCAAAAATTGCCTCCGAAGAATATTTTGATTTCTATCAATATCAATATTCAATTTCAATTTGGCAACAGACTTAGCGAAAGAAAAGCAACACTCAGCGCTCCTCCAAGGCGTTGAACAATTTCAAACGTCCTCACTAAGGAGAACGGACACCGTCGAAAAGATTGTGCTTCCGAACGCACTAGGTATTTTATAGAAGGTGGATTGATAGTGCGATAACAAAGTAATTGCCAAATCGCGTGTAAAACGCGGCTGCTTGTTTATCCCATTAATTTGCTGATTTCAATATCTACTAATTGGGTTTAACAAAAACAAAGCGTGAAATTGGATAGCTAATAAAAATGATTTTATTTTTAGGTGTTGAACTGAAAAGCTCTAACATAACTGACCTAATTTGTGAAATGAATAACTAGCATGTTTTTTACCCTTTTACGCGGGCGCTATTTAAACAAGTTTGAAGTTGCCAAAGCAAAAGTGTGCGTGGTAGTGCGTAGACCAAGCTTAATGGCGGAAACACACTATTGTGTCTGGGCGTGTTGGGGCGCGCTCTGTCGTGACGGTGGGTGTGCACACTTTATGTGTCGTGTCGGGGCGCGCTTCTGTTCAGAAATAAACGCCAGACGATTATTTCTTTCATTTCTGAACAGAAGCTCGCAGTGTTTAAACATACATATGTTTTCCTCTGATTCAGATAGTGATTTTGAAGAAGACCTTCAATTCCTCTTAGCTTGCATGTATGTTGGACACTGATGCTCTATAGTTGACTGGATGTTTTCACGATGGATTGTTGTCAAGCAGCATTTCAAGGCAAACATTTGTGTGCATGAACATGTCTGTTTGCCTTTGTCTGGGTGTTTTCTATGCATAACATGGTATCTAATTTAAAAAAAAGTATTTAAGTATATTTATCAGGAATCTAGTACCCAACCCATAGTACATGCTTGCTTAGTTTGTGACTAGAAACGCGCTACGAGCCGCGCGCGGCGCGGGTATAGAAACATTTGCAGGGCGTGTCGTGTCGCGTCATAATCCCCACCACCGCTCTGGCGCAATCGGCGGTCAGCTGTCCGCGCCACGACAGATCGCGTCACGACACAACACAACCTACAAAATGTGCTCCTAACCATATAAAATGTATGAACGCGATATGCTTCTGGCGCGACACGACACACCACACCCCGACACAGTAGTGTGTTTCTGGCGTAAGATAGTCTGTCTACCGCTCAGAATATTATGTTATTATCATCGGCTCACAATATTATGTTATTATCATGAAAGAACTGTTGTTCGCTAGTACTTATTACTTCCATGGTTATTATTCTGTCTGAGGTCCACGGTGTAGTGTGTGCAATGCAAAGTTTTTGTTTTTAATTTGTTGTGTCTATGAATTTCAGATGTTGCTACAGAAAAAAACCAAAAGTCCCTATTTGACGGCATCGAAAAGTTCGATGCTACCAGTTTAAAACACACAGAAACACAAGAAAAGAACCCTCTTCCTGACAAAGATGGTATGAACTTTAATTTAAATTTTATATCTGCACTTCTGCATGCGCGTTCACTACTGTATCGTCGCAAATCTAGCTCATGACAATATTTTATTTCATCGAGTGCTTTGTATAAAAAACCTAATTCAAGCACAATGCTTATTATACATATTTTTATATCCACTGCACTATGCAAAACATTATTGTTGCATAGAAATATGAATGAACTCTATAGTTTTTATATTGTACATAGGTTAATTAAAATTAATGAATCCTTATTAAGATAAGAGCAGATTTTCCTTTAGATCTCAATTAAATACGAGATTTACCTTAAACGTATAGGAAAACCAGTTACTGATCACATTAACAATTTAAACATAATTATCTATTAAGTATCTGCATTTAAAACTGATGATGCCTAACATTAAGAATTGGGTAATGATTAACAATGTTGTATTAAATAGGCAATTATATTTAATACGCACCATGATATTTTTTTATATCACAAAGTTGGCAAACAAGCATACGGCCCGCCTGATGGTAAGCATCACCGTAGCATAGAGACGCTTGCAATACCGGGGGTATCACTCACACGTTGCCAACCTTCTCAACTCACCGTAGGAACACAACATGGCCGATACTTCCAAAATCTGAAAGATGCAGCATGTAAATGTTAATTTCGCTTTTGTTTTTTCCCCCGATAAGTTGCCATTTTACAGTTTTATTATTATAATGAAAATTTTGTTTAATGCTTTTTATTTATATGTTTTCCTGCACGATTTTGCTTTATACCAGTTGTAGCAGCAGAGAAGGCACACCAGAATCTCCTCGAGGGTGTAGAACATTTTGACAAGAGTCAGATGAAACACGCGACGACCGAAGAAAAGAACCCCTTGCCGCCAATGGAAGGTTGATATTTGCGCTTTTTTCTTTTGCATTCGCTTTTTGTTCTTGTATAATATTTGTACACTGTAATAACCATTCCCGTAAGTACTTAAATTTGCGAAGTCACCATATATTTTTAGAAGATGTGGACAAATATTGTTGAATTTGTTGTGGACGCTAGACACACAATTATTAATAAACAAATATCAGCCTAAGTTTAACCAAAGTTGCTTAGTCACTTCATTCTACTTAGAATGACGACGATCAAACAGGTTTTAGTTAATAATTGGCTTATCTTTATTTAATAATAATAGGGACTGAATAAGAGATAAATAAAGTACCTTTAAATTTAAAAAATTCTACCTATCTAACTGTTTAGGGATTAATCGAGCTGTAAAATAACTTAAAGTAGGACAGAATTTTGAAGAATTGATACTTTACGCCGTTAAAATTCTTCCTGTTTAATATTTCTAATACTAATAAATGTTTTCTATGTTCAACAGCAATTGAAGCTGAAAAGGAAAAGAACAAGTTCTTAAACGGCATTGAGAACTTCGACCCCACCAAGTTGAAACACACGGAAACCTGCGAGAAGAATCCACTCCCCACCAAGGACGTCATCGAACAGGAGAAGACGGCTTGAACGGGTCCCTCCACTAACCTCTCGCAACTATATCTCGCTAGTATCCCCGTATTTTAAACTTGATGTAAGTTACGTAATAGTCCCGTTTGCGTTGTTCATTTATAAATGTAAGCGTTCCTGCAGTTCTTTAGGACGAAGCCAAAAGACTTGTTGGACTCTGCAAACGGGTCCTTATCATTAGTCTGTAGGAACCAAAATTTCTATGTCACTTTTAACGGTATGTATTTTAATAAGTGTATTTTACGAGCATTTTATAATTTAATTTATATTGAAAGAAATAATTAAGTATTAATGTCCCTGTACTGATTTGTTTAAGTCGGGAACACACTCCAAATCGAAGTTAATTTTATTTTCTTTGTTTGTGCTTGTGTTCTCATATTAGTTGAGATATTTTAAGGAATTATTCAAGAGATTTATGCATCTGTGTGTATGTGATGCATCTGGTCAATACATAAATTAAGAGTTTAGTTACCAAACGTAATTTGGATCTAAATTATTAATTTGCCTTTTATTATTTAATTGGTATTGTACTACTTTCAAAATATAATCTCCAGAAAATATAATAAAAATTATCATCGAAAGTTTATTAGTAAAGAACTGTAATAATATTACTTGCTCAACTGCCAATGGTATCTATAAATAAGTTTTGGTCTGATTTTACAAAAGTAATACATAGTTGTTCGGTGTAACTACTGCAGTGAATAACAATAATATTTTGTAATGTCGTATATACATCAATAATTTTCCAATTTTATAATAAATAAAATACATGTACGCTATCGATGCCAATACATAATACCATTTTTACTGGAATTTTGTATGTTTTACAGACGGTGCTTTTTATAAATATAGATTGAAAAACAAAATGTGTTTTATTTCCTTGCCTTCGTTACTCATCTATTGATTCTGTTGTGTCCTAGAATTCTCGGAATCGTATGAACGACGATCAGGTTTGAAATTCTTAATATTTTATTGAAAACACACAGCTACGACTTGCAGCGAACAATTACCGAAAAACAGTGACCTCAGAGAGAGACTGAGTAGGTTAGGTTACATACTGCATACAATAAAAATTAATACCTACTAACTTTTAAAAGCTGCCAGGTGGTCAAACGTAAAGTGAATAGAGGTGATTTGGGAATTGTTCTGTAATTTTTCCTAATAAATTTATGTAACTATATGCTCTATTAAATACTAAGACTATAAAAATCTTGGTAATTAGAGTTCAATGAAGTTATTAGTAATATGAACTACCTATAAAAATAATAATAATAAAATTAGTATTGTCCAACGCCAGCACCAAATGATTATACTTAT
This sequence comes from Endotricha flammealis, assembly GCA_905163395.2. Taxonomy (NCBI): domain Eukaryota; kingdom Metazoa; phylum Arthropoda; class Insecta; order Lepidoptera; family Pyralidae; genus Endotricha; species Endotricha flammealis. The sequence continues at coordinate 16,075,916 of LR990863.1, forward strand.
TAAATATTTCCCACTACATATTTATGAAATATTACATTTAAAAATAACGCTCAAAACACTGAAAAAGAACATTAAATTCAAGTCCATGCTCAAGTCATAGTCCATAGACAACAAAATGCAAATGCTTCGGCGATATCAGCGCCACCATCACTAAAATATCGTAGCATCAGGGAAACTGTATTCTTCTGCTGGCAACATTCTTTGCAAAAATGCTAATTTGTAAATTTTGATTTTACTTCCCGCCGGCTCTTGACGGTTTGCTTTTGGCACGTGCAGTTTTCATTAATTTTTCACAAATAATAGCATTACATTTCTAAATACAGTTCGTCACTGATGCTGACTGTTGGAAATTATTATTTACGTAAGTGTTTTGATAATAATTTAGTGGCATAAGCTCGTTATGATCCATGCACGTGTTGTATATCGTAGACAGCAAAACAACCATTTGCATTCACCAGACGATATAGCTACGATATGGTTTTGTGGAAACTGAATGCATTTTGCTCTTAATTAATTTCCTTTGTAGATTTGCAATCGCATCGCGAACGATCGTTTTTGTGTTGTGATTGTAATCGAAGTGGCGTCTTTGTGTTTGTTTACATGCAGATCTTTAGCTGTTGTGTACAATGTCGCCGTCTCCGATCCGCTATCGCGGGCCTTGGAAAATACATAAACGTTGTTCGGAACCGGACAGATGGCTCGACGAAATGGGTTTCTTTCGCAAACACATCGCTAGGGACTCCAGCTGCTTGTTCAGGGCTGTGTCTGAGAGCGTGTACAATACTCAGAGGTACTACCACACGGTGCGCCTCGAATGCCTACAATTCATGGCCTCGAAGAGGCACCTCTTCGAAGCGGTAGGATTGTAAAAATTCTCAATTTATAAATTTGTTTTTTTTTCTTTTGATCAAATCATAACATAATATTTTATGTTGTAGTCTTTGATCTGTCCATTTGAAAATTATATAAAAGAGATGTCCAACCCTTCAGAGTGGGGAGGGCTCATTGAGATCTCAGCCATGAGCCATCTCTATAGGTAAGGAATATAAGACTACCTCCATTTGCATTAATAATTGAATTTTGTTGCAATTTATCATGTGGTGATCGGTATCTGGGTGTCCATTACAGGCGTGACTTTATTATTTTTGAAGCAAATAAGGGTCCACAAACGAAAATTTGCAATGGCTATGAGAACACAATTTATTTGTTTCACTCCCCCGAAACAAAACACTTTGATGTGGTTTACACAAAAGAATTTATAAACGCATCATCATACTGTCAATGTAAGTCGTTTTTGGGGTAATTTATAAATTACATACAACCACATTAGTCAATGAGTGTAATTAATTGATTACAATAACGATTATGTTGGTTGTTACTTAAATTCTTACTGTCAAACACTGGTTCAGTTCAGTTTTGTTACTAGTGTGTTATCAACCAACATGATGTCTGTAAGTAATTTTTTAAATCACATTCTACCTTCAAAATTATTTTTGTAACTTTTAAATTTTAATATGTTCTTTTACAATTTTATTCATATTGTAGCTATTGTATATGAAATTTTGTATGATGGAGTCTACCATCTTAGAGACTTGCCTTATGCTGTGGACAAAATGCTTCATGATAAGGTCTCTACCAACCATATTGAGTACTTTATGTCTGAGAATGTGGAACGTCGTAAGAAACAGAAAGAGAGGGCAAAAATTTTCATTGAGACTACTAAAGAGGATGATAAAGACAAGAATAATGCTGTGGCTTTGAAATGCAAGCACCATAATATGGAGGATGTGGAGAGAGCCAGCCTCCTGAAGGAGTCGCTAAGCATCTTTGTATTCAACCGCAGTCTCATACAACTCGAAAATGTCTGCATGAACTGTTTGAACGTAAACAGTGCTAAAGATCTTATTGACAATGGTATCACTCCATTTCCATACAAAGTGGCGAAGGCTTTAGACCCAGATATCTACCGTAATATTGAATTTGATGTGTGGAGCGAATTGAGAAGAGGTAGATAAAATACAGTTAAAATTTAGATTCTATGCATAGGGCTATTGGTAATAAAATAAAAATTTTGCAGAGTTGCGCTATGGAAGTAGATATTCCGATGGTACTACCCTGCAAGTGGGTGTCAAGTGCTTGTGTAAATTGCATCCCGAGCAGACGGTGGCTTATCACTGTCATATCCAAGAAATGGGATCTGATGGAGAGCCCTGCTTAGTATTTATTGAGGAGTTGGGGGAGAAGAGGGTGGTTAACTACAACCAGTTGGAACCCCTGCCTGTTGATGAGATCCGTCCATGGGCTCCCCCCTACCGCCATTCTCGTGCTAACACGCAGTTGTTGACGCTCAGCCAAATGTTGCAGCAAATAGGTGTGATGTTTGATTAATTGGAGTGCAAGAGTTTGGAAAAACTTTTGAACATTTCATTCATTTTTTAATTATTTTTTCCTATTCCAATGGTGAAGATAGTCTGCATCTGAACTATGAGCTCTTTACCAAACGAACTAATTAGGGGATACAGTGAAACGGAATGACTGTAAAAAATTGAACATACACTTTTATTACTATAGGCTGACTCTCGCGTCATCTCTTGTAACGGTTATCGTCTTGGGGGACTGGTCTGCTCTTTTCGTCAATATCTATTTTTACATTTAGGATTTATTTATGATGTTGTAACTATCCAGCGCTATTTGGATTGACATTCCATGTATAGTACTTAATTTTTGTATGTACCTGGATTTGTATTTTATTAATGACAATGCAATGTATTGTTATATGACAAAAAAGGCGGTAATTGATTTTCTTTCGCCATTTCTTTTACCAGCGGTCATTTTGCTTCTTTTTTTCGAAATGGTGATAGCTTATTGATTAGATTATTTACACGAATCATAAATTATTGTATTGTACTCTAACTAGAGAAAGTGCTTATAAAGAACTAATCTCTGAATAATATTACAGTTTATTATTTGATATTTTATTAATGTATTTAATTGACATGGGCTTCAGATGCAGCATATCTTTATTTTAAACCACATCCAAACTCCTGTATCAAATATAATATTTTCTGTATATTCATTCATACATTTCGTTAATATTCAGGCAATGTCACTCGAAAGCAAGTATTGAGAGCACGGAATAGGCCAAAGAGTGAGGATCCAAAAGTGTCAGAGAAACTTAGTGCTAAAGCACCAAAGCTCGTTTGGAAGGAAGAGAGCCCAAATGCCCACGAAATGCAATATGTGGATCAGAGCCATATTGATTTCTCAGCATATCAACAATTGGATTTTCTTAACTTTGAACCAATGCCTGTTAGTTCATAGCGTCAATTGTATTGAAGGAGAATGGTACAAACGTACTGTATGGATCGCAAAAAAAAAACGCGTTTTAGTAATATGAGCGAAACTTTGTGTCTTGGAAAAATCCAATGGGGGTGCTTTAAAAAATCATTTCTCATAATCATAATTCAGGAACCAAAAGGCTTGGTGTTTTTGGTAATTGGGAAATTAACTCACAGTCATTTTCGTCAACAATAAGCACAAATATAGTTAAAATAAGTAAATAAATTCTATTTTGGATTCTAATAAATTTTATTATGTTTGAACTTGTTTGAAGGCACTGTTCAAATACACTTTTTGCAAGATCATGAGGTCCATTCTCGTTCTATGATTGACGCCTAAAGTAGTGGTACTGTAGGTGCGAGTCTGGCCACAAATATTTGGATGTTTTAATTAAGGATTAAAATTAAAGTTAATTTAAAAAAATGGATATAAATTTTTGTTGAATTAATATTCATAATTTTTATGAATGAAGAATGTCAAAAAAATTCAAATTTTTTTTCATTCTTCATTTCAAATATTCTAATTTGTTGCTGGCCTAAACAACTACATTTATAAGCAAATCACAATTTGTACAACTTCTTTTATTAAACTGGACTATTTTTAATAATTTTAATTATCAAATATGTATTTTTTGTTTTATATTTTTATTATTTTATCCTCAAAAAATGCAACTTTCATCCATGCTGACTGATGACTTGGCTTGGGTGTTTCATTACGTCCTGGGGAAAATAAGACTAGCTTTCAATATAGATCTCGGCTGCTCGCGGATATATTTTTATAATTAATTATTAAAATACGCAATTTCTTTTTTAAATTTAAGTATAAAGTGAGGTGCTTATGAATGCAGTTCCCATATCGTAGCTATTCAATTAGTTGGTCGTATTTAGTCAGTTGCTTCATATTTGTTGTAGATTTAGTTTGTTTTCTGTAGATAGGTAATTTTCTTTTTTAAATAGTGGTAGTGTGTATTATTTTTTGAGAAATTATAAAATTGGACAAACAGAGAAACTATCACTTGATAATATCAATGGTAAGCAATTATCGTTTTGGTGAGTGAAGGAACTCGACATACTCTCTTTGCCTCCTATTCCAAATTTGTTGTCTATTTCTTGCCCTTTTTTGTCTTTCATTCCTTGTTCCTTACCAGTTCCAATCAAATAAAAATAAAAACTATCTGTGCATTCATACAGTTTAGTATAATTAGCGTTTTAACAGGCGTTCTTAAGCATTTACTCCGTGTCTGTAATAACGAATATTCTCCAATAAACAGTAGTTATCAATTTAAATATAAAAATACATATAAGTGTTGTAAGTCTTAATGTAAATAAGGAGGGCAACACTGCCAATAGAGTCGCATTTGTCAAAAAATAATGATTAATTTCAATTTAGATTTTCGGATTGCGGTTTCCATTGTAGAGGCCACAAGACCGAATTTAATGCTCTATTTTACACTGTGAAAAGTTAAATAAAATAGAATATATTCATAAATTTTCACTATTGTGAAAAATATGTTTAGGTAGAATATAGTGTGGGTTAAGTAGCGTGGTATTGTAGTGTGGTAGTGGCGTTTTTGTAATTTCCATTATGTATATGCGATTGTATGTCGGCAGGTTGAAGTTGAAGCGTTGCCTCTGATGGTGGACTGTCGGCCGGCGGCCGCGCCGCACGATCTCGCGCACGCCGCCAACGGGACCAATGAGACCCACCACACCCAGGGTGGGGCTGGGGGCGAGCTGGGCTCGCACGGGATGACGTCGCCGGCGTCGGTGCGCGCGTCCACGCCCTCGGGCGGCGCGCCCTTGCCGTACGGCGTGGGCGTGGGCGGCGGCGGCGTGCCCGCCAACGGCGCCTTCGCCGGCTGCCCGCAGTACGTGTGCGGCGTGAAGCCGGTGCTCTGGTGCGGGCCTTCCGCGCCGCCCCCCGCGCCGCACCCGCACCCGCCCCTGCCGCCCCCGCCCCCCGGCGTCAACGTGCACGTGCACAAGAGCCTGCACGCCAGCGGCTGCGACCTGCCAATGAACGACCTGCCCACGCTGCGCTACTACTTCAACCTGGGCGTGGAGTGCATGTGGGCCGCCTACGGCCCGCCGCCGCCGCCGCACCGCCACTACTCGCCGCGCGACCTGGCGCAGGACATGCAGCAGGTGTCGCTGCACGAGCGCCCCCTGATGGGCCACAACAACGGCGCCGACCAGAACCACAAGCACAAGCAGCCCGCCAACAACGACAAGCAGCCCGCCAACAACCAGGGCAAGGGCAACGGCCAGCGGCCACTACTGGGGCCCCGATTCAAACGTGGCAGCAACAACCAAGATGGCAATCAAAACAACAACCACAATCAGAACAAGGGCCACAACAACAACATGGGCAATAAGGGACCCAACAACCGGTCAGTATACCATTCACAATATACCATAAACCAATAGTCTATAGAAACACTGTTTTAACTATGTATGCAGCTAGTTTAAAAAAAAAATGTTTGTTTCTCAGAAAATATGTCAATTACGCTAACAATTAACATGTGTTATTTGTTCCACGTGGTGATTGTACTTTATTAGAACTGCCTAAGTGATTTCACAAACATTAAGTATTGCTTTATACGTTTCCAGTCGTAGCAGCGTGGCTGAGCAGCGCGGGGGCCACGAGCAGGGCCCGGAGTGCCCCATGGAGCCAGCTCTCCTAACTCTGCCGTACATGCCGTACCCGCCGCCTTTGTACCCCATCCCCTACTACCCCGTGGATGATCCGGCCATGATGGGCATGATGGGCGGCATGGGCTACGTGGGCTACGACGAGGTAAAAAACAATTTTAACTTCTATTCACTTCACGGCTATCTGTCTTGCGACAATGAGCCATTTTTGTGACCTCTTGAGTCTCTTGAGTCTTTTGTGTTGTACTCCCCTGTCTCCCTAATACAAGGGTCAGTCTGTTGTTATGCTTAAACAGTATGTCCCAATACTATGTAAAAAAAAATTACGATATATTTTTAAATGACAAAAAAGACCGTAACTGCTTTTCTTTCGCCATATCTTTCACCAGTGGTCATTTTGCTCTTGTTTCCGAAATGGTAGTTTATAGAGTAGATTAATTTGTGCAAATTATGTACTATCTGACAAGCGAACGTGTTTATAAGAACTTATTATCTGATTAAAAGTTTTGAATCTATTAAGACCATTCTGTAGGGTGGAGGGTTGACATTCTGAGATACAGGAATTATTATAGTTCGGGTGCCAACCCACCATTGTATCATACTGTATCACAATATCTGTATATACACAAAATATCTGCGACTCACGCAGTTTAAAGGAATGAGAAATTTCACCACCATTACTAACCTTCCCGGTAACTCGGTGGTGAGAGCACTCGGCCGGATATCGCTGCGCACTGCAGGGGAATTTTTCTTTCAAAATATTTTCATAATTATCTGTATATATTTAGTTATTTGTTTTTATGGTGCGAAATAAATGATTATTATTATAATGTTTAAGGGGGTGGAGTACGGCGCGCCGCTGCAGTACTACCCGCCGCCGCCCTTGCCGCACGCCGTGCAGCACGCGCCGCAGCAGCACTATCCGCCGCTGCCGCCGCAGCCGCCGCACGAACACAAGTAGGCGACCACACACAACACAAAACATATACACGCCGAACGGACATACAATGATCACTTACGTACTATTTACTTCTTGTACGCGGATTAACGTCTTACGTAGTAAATGTAAAACCGATTAAAAGGTCGTTTGTAATGCGTACCTATTTACTTTTTGTACGAGAATTGACGTCCTAGTTCTGTATGTAGAACCTATTAAATGAAAGGTTTAACATTTGTTTAGTTTCCGTTCGGCGTGTCACAAAACGTGAAGCCTATGTATTCGTGATGCGAACACTGAAGTCGCACACGCAACGACATTCCCTGAATTTAATTGAATATTGCATTTTTTTGAGCGTTTGCTAAAACATAGACGGATGCAAATTTATACAAACTATGGCAAAAAAGAGTTTGAGGTGATGATGACAAATGGCACTAATTTTCGATGCGATTTCTAAGTAACAAAAGTTTCAAAATCATTTGCGTCATAGTATATTAGGTGACCAAAGAAGTCTCATTTTCTCCAATCTCTTGCCAGGCTGTCCCTACGTGTATTTACCAAAAAAGAAGTTAAAAAGCTTAGTCTGTTATTGAGATTAAGCGGTCTTACACTCGCGGTGTTATAAAAAGCGCTGTGTTAATGAAACCGCTTACATTTATGGAAAAAATACACGTAAAAGTCAACCTATGTTTTAGCTTACGCCTCATTCAACATCTACGGTGAAGTTAACTTGAGAAAGTGCTGTATTGGTGTCGAAACACCCAGGTGTTGCCTAAATACTCAAGTGTGACTTTGTCGTTTTAATTCAGTCACAAATATCCACTATTTACTTTAATGTAGATTTATGTCTAAAGCTGATTTTGTTTTTATTTCATACACAAAATATTATACAATTAACATAATATCGTCACACAGTAATACCGGAAAATACTAAAAATCAAAGCTTAAATGTCCTTCATACTGGGGTTTAAAAGCATAGTTTGTGAAACGCTACAAACTCGCGTATTCTGCGATCAAATTGTAATAATTTTATATTTAAATTACATTTTACATTTTCCAATGAACTTCTATGGTCTTCTATAAACGAACGACTTGTGTATATGTTCGGACCAATTGGAATACGTACTTCGTCGATGTCAGTGCATAAAGTATCGTGAACTATTTATACGTATGTAGACGATGACGTTTGTAATGATAGCAAATGTTTGAGAAAATAAAATAAGAAATAATAAAAATAGACTACATTCTAACGTGTGTACCAAATACTCCTTTATTTGTTATTATTTGATTCTTGTTTGACCATATATGTTAAAATCCGTAATTGGCCGTCGGTGTAATACTTGTATTATTTAATTTTAATTTTTAAGGGCTGTGATTTTTTTTTGTAGTAAATAAATAGTATAAACCCCAAACAAAACTTTGCACATTACCATAATGACATTAGCGGGGCTATTCTTGTAATAAAACAGTTAAGATCTCGCCCTAAACTCACGCGTTGTCCCGCTCTATTCCTATTTTGTATGAGTGAGACAGCGTTTGAGATTGACATGAGAGCGAAGTTTCAATATTTGCACTTTGTCTCGCGTCGGTCTAATAAAATATATAAAACATTTATAATATTTTGTGTATATCATAAATAGATTCAGCTTATTTTAGTCAGTTAGCTAAGTTAATTTTAAGTGTAAGCTAAGTTAATATAATTGTACAATATTTGTTCGTAGATGTATTAGCTTAGTGAAACCGAATTATGTGGATAGAACTGATATTGGCATGTATTCAGTGGGCGAGTGTCGTGGCGTGTGTATGGATGTGCATGGGGTTGCCATATAAACGTTATTTGTTTTCCTATCGCTTTAAAATTTAAATATTATATGTTAAAATTGATTTAGGTAATGTGTTTAAGAATTAATTGATTAATTTCCTGTTTTCTAGTTTTTCTGCATCGCATCAAAGAAATCGCAGGGGTTATGAGTGATAAGCGCCAAGGTATATATAATAAACCCTTGTCATGTTTCATGGGATATTTATATAATATGCAATATTTATGAAAATGTACGTCTTTTTATCGTCTTTATATTATTGATATAAACATTCAAAAGATAGGAAAATAAAACATTTTTATGGTGATTCTGTGTTAGTGTCTCTCTATAAATGGTTTGAGGATTCTTTCAATAAAGAAAATGTGTTTAGTTTTAATTTTTACAACTTTTATTTTAAATTTCAGAACGGACCTTTAAAAATTAGAAAAAAATAATCTCACGCCAGAATCTAAATAGTCATTTTAACACGATAATTGAGTTTATAGGGTTTTTAAACCTTTTCTCTCCATCATAAAGTTAAATTTGTGGTAAAAATTTGATTGGCCTTAAAATTATCTGAAAGAATTCTCACGCCATCGGTATGTAAGAGTGAGCGGCGATGCCAAAAAATAACAACGACGTAGCTCATCGAAAATGGTATACGATTAAATAATCACACCGACCTGTGTGATTTTTCTACGGGAAAAATATAGACATCGTCGGGTGTGATTTTAACTCAGTGCTGTGTGTAGGATGACAGGTTTATTTTAAATGGAAATTAATAAATGTACAATAACATTATGGTAATTATAAAAATAGTATTTTTCGAATTCAACTTAAATTTTTGGTATTAATAATAGTTCTTATGCAATTTATACAATACTCTTTATTGAACCAAAAAAGGTACAATGATATTAAATTAGAAAGTACAGACGGAATTTTGATACCATAATTATTATCAATTTGAACACAATGCTGGATGCAAACAAATCCTTAAAAAATATGATAATAGTTTTATAAAAAAAACTACCCTTGAATTCTGTATTATTTAATCTCAATAATTCCATGTCAATTCTATTCAATTATAATTATAATGAAGGCAACACATTAAATCCTACACACAGCATAGGATAAAGGTTGTTTTGTTACGATGTAATGTTTATGTGACAGTGTGAATTGTCGGCGTGATAGCAAGTTTGAATTGACTACACTTTTAACATCTAAATGTAAACTACAGATTATTCACAGAATACTGTTTATAGTCAGCTAAGCGTCGATGCTAAACTCATGTTACTTTATGCAGTCGGCTGCTATAAGTCGATGATGCAGTCCCAAATTTTGTAAGCACACTGTAATGACTATTATAATAATCCATTTGGACGCATACTATGAAGATCGATAGTTTGTATAGTCAATTTAAAGCTCGTTGATCAGCCGTCGGAAATGTAAATTTGTATGTACTTAATGAAAGTTAACGAACAGTTCTGTGGACATAGCACGAGAGATTTGACGTCGTTCGATGCAATCGGACGCGCTAGACTGAAGACGCTATTTAGGTTAGTTACCATGTGTCCAACAATTTTTTGAAGGCTATCTAAAATTCTACGTATTCTCAAAGACCGTCGATGCTCTTTTTTACTCGTTTTGGATATTATACACTTATCTTAGGACAGGTGGCAACTAACCACCATTTCGAGCCAGGCAAACACCACGTGTTCCCGCAAGGAGGCCTTGCGATCGATTCGACTGAGAAACTGTGCCCCAAAATTTACAGCAATTTCTTTTTTCCAAATTTTTAATTCCTAAGTGTTCATTGGTGCTGCAAAATTGTGGAGGTTGACAGGGTTTTCGAAGTATTTTTGTATGGAACGGCATTATGAATACAATACTACATTGTGTAGGTGTTAGACGCTGTATATCATTCCTTAATGTTAGGTGAAACTGTAAATTTTAAGCCAATAACTTAGGTAGTGTCGCAAATTTAAGTTTCTCTTCGTAAGTTTCTCTTGTCGCTCTTATTACAGCATGCGGGCTTGGGGGGTCGTCGTCAGGTCGAAGACCTCGCACGGTCGTGCGTATTAGCACCATTTATTTTTTACCAAATTTTATTGTCGTCAACTCGCACACACGTACAAAAAATACAATCAGGTAAAAAATATTGAAACTAAATTATTGTAACATTTTGCTGAATAACCGGCCGTATCTTTTTAGAAATTTGATTTTTTCACAACTTCATGGTACCGTAGACCTGAGTAATCGGTTAAAATTTCAACTTGATACCTCCACGGGCTCCCGAAATAAAGTGTCTTGACAGACAGACAGACTGACAACAAAGTGATGTTATAATTGTGATAAAAATAATAATAAATAAACAGGTAAAAATCGAATAGTGTCAATTCGCACGATCGTGCAAGATTACGAATAACTCGGCGGAAGAAAGTCAATTAAACATTTTTCTTGATTATTGTGGGATATTATTAAATTGAACCATCTAATTCGTGGTTGTGACCCGCTGTTGTAATAAGCAGTATCTGTTCGGCTTTAGATTAGTTAGTAGTAAGTTCATAATTTTGTCTTTGGCTCACCTTTTGTAGGTTTACTGAACACAGATCTCAGAGTTACGGTTACTGTGTGTTACACTTGATGGCATTCGGGTGATAGATTGACAGGAAACGGCTGGGGTAGTTCACGCGCTGTACGTTTTAAAAACCGCCTAGTTTAAGTGGAGGTATACGCGCGACACGTTTTAAAAACTGCCTGGCTTGTGCCAGTAATTGAACGAGTGACAGTATAAGAAATGACTTTAATTTGTTGATTGTACGCGATATGTGATCATTATTATATCAGTTTAAATCAGTTAGGAGACTCCCGTCTATTTATAAATAGGCGCTATAGCGCAGAGAAGAAGAATTAAATTATTTAATAGAATTCGTCGACATGGTTTTAAATCAAAAGTTTAGCGCTCTTGGTCAGTGCCCAACGTGAACTTAAAACTTACCCCAAGCCAGTCCTGCCACCTGTTGTCTAAATCTGGATGTCATCTAAGAATCTCCTTTGAAATACTTAATGTCTAAAAAACGTCGAGCGTCCTACATTGATCTCATCGTTCAGTTGTAACGTGGTGCTTAGGTAGTCGTATGTATTAACTGAATTAACGCTCTTGTGGGAAATAAACTTCGTGAATTAACATATTTCGTATGTGTAAGGATTTTAGGCGAGAAACTTGGGTAAATAAATGCAAAGGTGCTGTAAAAAACTTTAAAATGATGATGGCCGAAAAGTAAAGTTTTTTGTTTCATATTTTTTTTTTTTTACAAAATCTTCGTTATTTTGTAGTAAAGGTCCTAAAGCGCATTGCGGAAGCACTAGTCTAGTGTTAAAACTATACTTAAACCTAGTCTTTGCATTTACTAAGTCCTTGCATTTAAGTCTGATATCTCACTCTGTAGTACATATTTGAGCCAATTACGGTAAAATAAGTTTTTTTTTGTAACTTGTAAATATTATACTGGTTGTCATTTGAGATGGTTCTTTTTGTGAACATATAAAAATGATTGAATATTGAATGCTACGAAACTCATGTTCCTATATTTTTAAAGCAGTTAGAAGTCTACTTTATTTCGATAAAGATATTTTTATTTTTATAAAAAATTCACTAATTATTCCTAAAATACATTATGACAAATAGAGAACACAAAAATGGATATTTCTCTTGATATAACACTTTACTATATATCACGCTAGCCCATCTCAAAAGAACACCATGTATATTTAAGTCAGTAATTTAGGTTGGTTCTCCATATAAAGCTGATTGTCAAAATCGTAAACCCAATAATATTACGACGGGTGATGTACAATTCTGACAAAATGCCGATAAATGGTCATTGCTATGATGACACTAGAAGTCGTGCTGTGCTCTTCTCAATAGGAAAGAAACAGATATAACCCCTCAATAATGATATTTTTGGAGTGTTTAAAAATTATTTGGCTGTGATTCGAATGTAATGTAAAGAGCTTGAATGGTAGATGATGAGCCGAAACCCTTGGGTTGAAAATGTAAGGTTGAACCAGGCTTTACGTCTTTGCAAAGTACGCTACATAGCTCCGCTGCAGCGGAGTGTCATGTACAAATGAAACGGTCGATAAGTCAAAATTTTGAAATATACAAAATCACACATTCTTATTTTTTATTGCAAAAAATAATATAGAAATTCGCTTATAAAAGTCTGGTTCAACTTAAGCCAGAATCGTAGTTATATGTACCACAGTAGAATATTTTACTCAAAATTTTGTGATTAAATAATAATGGTGATGTTTACCGATCGAAACTACTTCGACAGGACAGCATTTTGGTTCCAAGGTTCATTGTGTGTAGTCTCGATCGGTCAAGTAGCCAAGTCGAGTATCTTGACCTCGTGTAACGTAGAGTGCCAATCGTCGATTGGCCAGACTTGTGAATTTTATCCGCCCATGATTTTTATCCCTTTTTTTTATATGTCCCTCATATGTATCAACATATAAGTATATATTTAAATGTAAACAATACGTAACGTATCTTGATTGTTTGTACAGAGCGTTGTTTAAAAAAATGTGTGAAAAAAAAGTAAAAAAAAAAATGTATGTGTACCCTCTAAATGTGTGATGTTTAATATAAAGTCATATTAGTTCCACAGTATTAGATTTAACACTAGGGGTTAGAATTTATGTTAGTCCGTTAATTAATGTTTACGTAACCATAGAAATAGTTATTTTTTTAAGAATACTTTCAGTTGCTTTCCGCGAGCCGCGCGAGGTGCGCGCCATTTTTGTTTGCTATATCTTGTGCCAATAATTACTGATTTTGTGGAACCGCAAAATTGGCAGTCATTTTGACCATTGTAGTAATATTTCTAGCTGCCAAAGAACAAAATTCTTGTTGTCATATCAGTTATACAAAAATACTACAATAATTGTGTTGTGAATATACTAAAACATAGGTGTACGTCTTTACTATGTGGTTGTACAGAGCTCAAAGTAGCGTAATGTCCGCCTTTGAGATGTATTTGTGTATTTTTTTTCCAAATTTCATCAAATAAAAGTCAACTGATTTTTCAAAGTGTATTTTATTTTGCCCCTGTCTATTGTATCTCTATTATCCCTATTAACATCTTATTTTGCTATCAATTTTCTTAGGGACTCTGAGACTATTCCGAGTCGAGACAACATGAGCTGCGTTGAATGTTTTATACTTCTTTTTACTTGACACTAGATAGACACTAGAATTAGAAAGAAAAAAATTTCAGAACTCATTAGTACATAGTCATTATTAGTTGTGCCAATGGGAACTAAAATTTAATGACAAACTGGCTGAGCCATAGTTGATCCAACAGGTTTTTTTTTTCAAATTGTTTCTAGTTGTGCGTAGCAGTTGGTCCAACAGGAAACGGTGAAGAAAACATAACATTCTCAATCATACGGGTCGTCCGCGTCTATATAGGACCAGTTAACCCTAGTAAAAATGATAGTGGAAAACCCGTCGCACAGAAAGGCAAAACAAGTCTGTTCATTACCTTGCTTTCTTTATACTGAGAGTACCTTGTCCCCCCTTCATTAAAATTAAGGACCCACGAATAACCTAACATTACAATACTTTATAATACTAGCTGCTGCCGGCGGTGTTACCTGCGTTTAATTTTATGCATAGCAGCGCCTTCTATATCGGATTTTTATCAAATCCTACGGGAATCGCGTACTTTTCGGGATAAAAAGTATCCAAAATATACCAAATTGACCAAATATCGTAAAGCCAATCTTTATGGCATTTAGCGCGAAGAGGTAACGAACACACAAACTTTCACCTTTATAATATTAGTAGAACAAGTCTTTCCTGATATTTTGAAAATTGTATTGCAAAATTCATACGTTAAATTTTCAAACTCCTATTGTAGTGTCCTCTGACCCCAAGACCAGTGACCATGTAGTGAGGATTGTTTCCCATTGTCACAAAAAGAATGTCAAGATCCGGGCCCCCGGATGTGACAGAGGTGACATCCGGCTCGGAAGGTTCAACTAGTAGGTAGAGAAGTTTCCCGGTTCTAGGGTCCACTTTGATGACACATGGGCCTTTACATACGGCGATCCAAAGATTTCCATCAGTGTCAATGGTGATACCGTCTGCATACCCTTCCAGACCATTCACCGCCAAGTCGAACACATATGTCATGTTTGCTGTAAAAAAAAACGTTTCAAAATCATCAAAGGGGTTGCCATTGTTTAAAAATTTGCTCTATAGAATAATATAAAAATATGACTTTATCGTAATCATATTTATTTGTAGTATTTTTTGAAAAACCTTAATTTGAAAACAGTGGCGGTCCTTCCAATAAAGCCGAAAAGCCGGGCTTGCCCTACTAAAATACGCAATATAATTTAAAAAAAATTTTTACTCCAATCGATTAAGCTTTTTAATCAATCGATTAAGCTTTTTAATCAATCGATTATAGAGGTAGAGAGACACAGCGGATAATCCGCTCAAATCGGAGCACCCCGTCTGGGGAGGACCTCCACCTTACAGAAGATCGTAGCCAAATAGTATTGGTCTCGGCCATGTTGTGTTCCTACGGTTTGGGAGGGTTGGCAACGCGTGAGCTTACCCCCGCTATTGCAAGCGTCTATAGACTACGGTATGCTTGTTTGCCACCTTCTGAATCTTAGTTCCTCCTCAAAAAATGGCAACCCCTAAAAAGGTCACCCTGTATAGTTAGTTCGTAATGCTCCTTGCAAACGTCTATATGCTACGGTGACTGTATTCCATCTGGTCTGTATGCTTGCTTTTCCAGTATACAGATAACTGCTGATAACACATAAGACTTTTAACAAATTTAAAATAGAACCAAATTTTGTCAAATTGTTCCAACTCAATCATAGTACTCAGAAAGTTGCTGGATACGTGTAGGCCACTTCTAACCGGTCATACAGGACGTCCAGCAATGGATTTTTAATGATAGTACTCACAGATGTCTCCTGTCTTCGGGTCGTGGTCGTATCTCCTCACTTTCCTCTCGTATGAGTCTATGTAGTACAATGCGTTTTCTTTGTCGTCCCAGGCTAGACCATTGGCGACGGAGATGCCATAGTGTCAACCTTAGTAATTTTCTTATCACCATCTAACCGGAATATAGACCCTTTCCCTATGTCTAACTTAACTCCAAAGCCTATATGATCATCTTCTGGTTTTTCTGCTTTAGTAAATGTTGTTGCGCTACCTGTAACAATAAAAATAAACGTTTTTATGTCTAAAATGTCTAGGCAGCATTAATTTAGCTATTATCTGCACAGCCCACTTCCAAGAGGGGCTTGTTCTTTGTAAGATATACCCCAGACCACAAAAAAAATCATTCGCAAGTTCGTGCGACGACGCCGTCGAATCCAAATCGAATTTTAATAATCTAGTAGCGTAAATCGTCTAACTCGCAACTCGTCTAATATACTACAAATAACAAATTGTACATACTAATTACCACAGTAAAGTCGTCCCTTAAAATCCACTTTGCCACCGTTTAGCAAGTTTCCGGGTCTATATTGGTCCACTTCGAACAATTCTCTCACTACTTCACCTCGCTCCCTTCCTTGCCTTCCCATCGTATCAAGAGAAACTTGCGCTTCGATAACACTACGAACTGGTCAGTGGTGCCCGCTATTGGTATTGTCGCGAACGTGCTCGAATGTTCTCGATGTCTCGCGTCGCCACTGGAATCACTTGTTTACAACTATTCGTGGATCGAGAAAAAGTGATCATTCAAAACCGGCGTGACAGGCAAGTCAGGTAAAAATCAGAGGTACAGGCGACATTAATCTTTAATGCTTGTACTATATGGTACAAAATGGCTTACACATTAGAAGTTGTGTTAACCTTGAAGTTGTTTTGATCAAAACAAGTAACAAAAAAAGGGCCATAAAAAATGGGAACATTCGAGGCGTATATGGAGGCATATAAATACCGCGACGGTGGCCGACACGGTCAGTTCATTCTGAGCTTTCGGTGCGATAACTGCGAAGACTAATCAAGAGTGAGTTAACCTGCGACCTTTGCGATACCAACGGACTACGGACGACTCTGCGACTTGGAAGATTACTGTGATTGGACCAACGACTTCAGCGCGCTACGGACTTCGATTCTTCGTGTGATTTGGCTACGTTGAGTGTATCTGTGACCTGTTCATCGCTCAATAAATTCTTCTAACAAGTCAACGGTGTTTAATCCAAATCCCGAACCCCACGCTCGTAACATTTGGTGTCAGAAGTGGGATTTGGAGATGCCAGTGACTCCGAGGGAAGAGACTACCGGCGTTAGAACGAGGGCACAGGAAGCCGCGGAAGCCATGGCTACTGCCCGGCAAGACCCATCAGCGGACCATCGGGACACGCCTACCGGCTCCATCGACGAAGCCACACCCATCGACCAGGACCAGGCGACATCAACCATGGGGGCCCCATCCACTACCTCCACCCACCGGACCTCGGCACCAGCTCAAGAGGCTAGATCATCTGCCATTGACTTCAGTAGATTGATGCAGATGATAGAAGCAATGGACCGGAAACAGGAAGAAAGGCACGAGAAAATGAACCAGAAACAGGAAGCAATAAGCCAAAAACAGGAAGAAATGCGACAGGAAATGAACCAGAAACAAGACGAATCGCGTCAAGAATTACTGCATGCCGTAGGATCGGTGGGTGAAAAGGTGAAAAACCTACAGAAGAATGTGGACCAAGTGGAAGAAAGGGTTACCAACCTGGAGGACAACATGGACACCCTAAAAAAGGATGTCGATGGGCTGCGGAAGGAGCTTCTGCGAGTAGAGACTACGGGACCCGCCACGTCGAATGGTTTTGCTCCGTGCTACCGGGCGCCTCGAGTGGAAGTACCATCGTACGACGGAACTACATCCTGGACCGCCTACCGGCAGCAGCTCCAGACGGTTGCCAACGCTAACGGATGGACTGAGGAACAGAGCTTGACAGCTCTCACAGTGGCACTTCGGGGATCGGCTCTTTCGGTTCTGGAAGCACTACCATCATCAGGAAGCACATTCAAGGAACTGATGGAGGCACTTGAAGCAAGGTACGGCGAACAACATCTGGAGCACGTCTTCCGTGCTCAATTACGGGACAGAACTCAGCGTCCGGGAGAAGGGCTACAGCAGTGGGCCTTGGAAATTGAGAAGCTTGTCCGCAAGGCCTACACATCTACGGACACGAAGATGGTGGAATCGAACACACTCCAGTATTTCGTCGATGGAATCAGAGACTTGGAGATTAGGGCTGCAGTGAGGCTTCGCCATCATGCCTCATTGAAGGAAGCCCTAGCGCACGCCCTGGAAGTGGAAGCCGTGCGACGCGATGTGCGACCAGTCCATAAAGTACGAGAGATAAGTGATGAAGTGCGGGAGATCAAGACATCGCTCCCGCCGAATAAAAAGACAACCGGACCTAAGTGCTACAGATGTGGAGAGACAGGGCATTTGCAGTTCACCTGTCCCAAAAGGGAGACCCAAACGTCTAATTTTGCTTGGAGAAACGCCATGGAGGAACGCCTTAAGGAACACGTTGAAGAAATGATAAAGAAGAAGGGGGCCTCAGCTTCTGCTGAAGAACCAGGGAAACGAGTAACAGCCAGGCCAAAAGGGCGAGTGCTGGCTGGAACGGAAGAAGCCTCGACAATGATCGTCTCACAGGCATGCAATGGGAATAGTTTAAGGATACGCGGCTTAGTGAACGGGGAAGACTGCAAGATAACTGTGGACACAGGAGCCTCTAGGACAATAATCACGCCGAAGCTACTCCAGACCGTGAAAAGGCGCAACAGGACAACTGATGTCCAGCTTCTCTCCGCTTCCGGCCAGCAGATACCCGTCTTAGGGGAAATTTCAGTCATATTGCAAGTGGGTGAAAAGTCATACACTCACAAAGTTATCGTGGCTGAAATTACGGATGAGTGCATTTTGGGCCTCGACTTTATGAGAAAATATGACTGCAAAATCGACGTCACTAACGGCATATTTAAATGTGGCAATGAAGAGGTTTTTATTCTGGGTGGACCTGAAGGAAAAGTCACATGCCTGAAAAAGATTAGCATACCTGCGAGAACACAAGTTGAAGTACCTGTCAAGTTTCCACGTGTTAGAGAGAACAGATGCGTGTTGATCGAGGACGTTCCAGGAAAATCGATGAATAAGAAGTTTCTGGCAGCCAGGACAATTGTCAAGGGGAATGCGACCGCATTTGTAAGAGTGGTGAATTTAGAAGATCACGAGATTGAATTGAACGAAGGTGATGTCATTGGAAGATCCGAAGAAGCAGTCTGGACGAGAAAGTGCCAAACAGCTTCAAATACGCGAAAAATCAATGATAATTCAACCATCACGGAACTTCTTGAGGAGAGTAAAAGCAACTTAACTTATTCTCAAAACATGAAAGCCAAAAACCTGCTTCAGCGCTTTGCAGACTTGTTTTCCCCGAAAGAAGGAGACTTGGGAAGGACATCCTTGGTACAACACAAGATTGATACCGGAAATGAAGGACCTATCCGGCAGCGAGCAAGGCGAATACCAATAGCCAAGGAACAAGAAGTTCAAGATATGCTGGAGGATATGAGGAAGAACAAGATCATAGAACCTTCTGCCAGTCCGTGGTGTTCTCCTGTCGTCTTAGTTAAGAAGAAAGACGGGAGTATGAGGTTTTGTGTGGACTATCGCCGACTCAACGACATCACTAAAAAGGACAGCTATCCGCTACCACGCATCGACGACACTTTGGATACCTTGAGTGGCCAAACTTGGTTTTCGACATTGGACCTGAAGTCTGGATACTGGCAAGTTGAGATTCATCCAAAGGACAAAGAGAAGACGGCCTTCACTACAGGAAAAGGGTTATGGCAGTTTAACGTCATGCCATTCGGATTGTGCAACGCACCAGCCACTTTTGAGCGTCTAATGGAATGTGTACTGGCAGGATTAGTGGGAGAAGCCTGCCTGGTATATTTGGATGATGTCATCATCATGGGTCGAGATTTCGACGACCATTTATTTAACCTGGAAAAAGTCTTGAGGAAGATACGTGGAGCCAACCTAAAGCTGAATCCGAAGAAATGCAGTTTGTTCAGAAACAAGGTGAACTATCTCGGCCACGTCATCACTAGCGAAGGGATACAAACTGATCCAGCTAAAATAGAAGCCGTACAGAAGTGGCCAACACCCAAGGATAAAACTGAAGTAAGAGCATTTTTGGGTTTATGCTCATACTACAGGCGCTTCGTCAAGGGATTCTCCGAAATTGCTAAGCCATTGCATCGCCTGACGGAAGAAAAGCGAGGATTCTGCTGGGATGACGCTTGCGAGGATTCCTTCCAGAGATTGAGGAAATGTCTATGTGAGACTCCAATTTTGGGATACCCACAACCTAATGGACAATTTGTCGTCGATACGGATGCAAGCAACACGGCAATTGGTGGAGTGCTATCTCAAAAGCAAGGGGACAGAGAAGTTGTGATTGCCTACTTCAGTAAGTCATTATCGAAGCCTGAAAGAAACTACTGCGTGACGAGAAGAGAACTCTTGGCGGTGGTTAAAACAATGCAACATTTCAGCAAATATCTCATTGGCAGAAAGTTCGTGCTTCGTACTGATCATGCTGCTCTAAAATGGCTGCTCCAGTTCAAGAACCCCGAAGGTCAAGTAGCCAGATGGATTGAACAACTTCAAGAATATAACTTCCTTACTGAACATCGTAGTGGGAAGGCACATGGGAATGCTGATGCCCTTTCAAGAAGACCATGCCCAGAAGAGTGCAAGCACTGCGTCAAGCAGGAGTCAAAGGAGGAACTTGTACGAATGACAAGGACAAGCCCTCAGAGATCCTGGGAAGATGAGTCAATGAGAGAAGCTCAAGAGGATGACGCAGACATACGACTCATTGTCGCATGGAAGAAACGTGGCCATGAGAAGCCACGATGGTGTGAAGTTGCGCCTACAAGTGCTACCACCAAAGCATACTGGGCTCAGTGGGACAGTTTCATCTTGCAGGATGGAATACTTTACCGGAGATGGGAAACACCTAACGGTAGAGAGTTTCATCTGCAACTGGTAGTCCCAAGGGAACGGATTAAGGATGTACTCCGCGAGGTACATGATGGCGTTTCTGGAGGCCACCTGGGTGTTAAAAGGACCTTGACCAAGCTACGGGAGAGATTCTACTGGCTGAACTGCCGAGCAGACGTGCAAGATTGGTGCCGGAAATGTTCTACCTGTGCTGCAGTAAAAGGACCATCCACCAGGAGTCGAGGACACCTTCAACTTTATAACGTTGGTGCACCTTGGGAGCGAATAGCAGTGGATATTGCCGGACCATTCCCTGTGTCGGAGTCAGGAAACAAGTTCTTCATGGTCGTCATGGATTACTTTACCAAGTGGCCGGAGGTATTTGCTATACCCAACCAAGAAGCAACGACCGTAGCCTCTAAATTGGTTGAAGAAGTTATATGCCGATATGGTGTACCATTGGAAATCCACTCAGATCAGGGCAGAAACTTCGAGTCAAACGTGTTTCAAGAAGTCTGCAAATTATTGGGCATGCACAAGACGAGAACCACTGCGTACCATCCTCAGTCCGATGGCATGGTAGAAAGGTTTAACCAAACACTGGAGAGGCATCTGGCGAAATTGGTTGACAATCATCAGAGGGACTGGGACAAGTACATTGCACCATTCCTTCTCGCCTATAGAACTGCAGAACATGAGAGCACGAAGACTACCCCGGCATATATTAACTTTGGAAGGGAGCTAAGGTTACCGGTCGATCTTCTAACTGGAGGAGTGCCAGACGAACCGATCCCCGTTCAGGATTATGTCTCCGAACTAAGAGAAAAGATGCGAGACATTTATGCCATGGTACGAGAAAACGGCTTACAGTCGAGCGAAAACATGAAGACCAGATATGACCGGAGAGCAAATACCAGTGGCTTTGATGAAGGGACATTAGTTTGGCTACATAACCCAATACGAAGAAAAGGAAAGTCACCTAAACTACAGACTAGATGGGAAGGCCCGTACAAAGTGATAACACGGATAAACGACGTCACCTACCGGATTCAACGACATCCGAGAGGAGCTCTAAAGGTGGTTCACATCGACCGCTTGGCACGTTACCACGGGAATAACGTTGATGCTCGGGACGAGCATCTCTAAGAGGAGGGCAATGTCGCGAACGTGCTCGAATGTTCTCGATGTCTCGCGTCGCCACTGGAATCACTTGTTTACAACTATTCGTGGATCGAGAAAAAGTGATCATTCAAAACCGGCGTGACAGGCAAGTCAGGTAAAAATCAGAGGTACAGGCGACATTAATCTTTAATGCTTGTACTATATGGTACAAAATGGCTTACACATTAGAAGTTGTGTTAACCTTGAAGTTGTTTTGATCAAAACAAGTAACAAAAAAAGGGCCATAAAAAATGGGAACATTCGAGGCGTATATGGAGGCATATAAATACCGCGACGGTGGCCGACACGGTCAGTTCATTCTGAGCTTTCGGTGCGATAACTGCGAAGACTAATCAAGAGTGAGTTAACCTGCGACCTTTGCGATACCAACGGACTACGGACGACTCTGCGACTTGGAAGATTACTGTGATTGGACCAACGACTTCAGCGCGCTACGGACTTCGATTCTTCGTGTGATTTGGCTACGTTGAGTGTATCTGTGACCTGTTCATCGCTCAATAAATTCTTCTAACAAGTCAACGGTGTTTAATCCAAATCCCGAACCCCACGCTCGTAACAGTATTATGAAATGTACAACTTCACCTGTAAAAGATTATTTCAAAAGAGAAGTGTTTTAAATGATTTATTTATTTATTTATTTATAGATACACAAAGCAAATTGTTACCAAAAATTTAACAATTACTTACATAAAACCAAATAGTACCTACCATAGATTTAGTATATACTAGCGTACGTACCTATAGATCGACTTTTTTTTGATTGAGGCGAGACCAAAAACAAAATACACTAGTGTGCGTGGAATGTACATGTGTGCAAGCAAGATATATAATTTTGAGGATTTTCCTTTTAGTTTGAGTTACATCCAGGCACTGCACAGGTAACCATATTTAATCCCATCGAATTATCACCAAAACTACACTTAAAAACCATAAATTTTGTAAAAGTAAGTGGGATTTGTTTTAACATGACTGACGTTAGGGCGATACAAGCCCATAGCGTGTATAGGAAAAATGGTCTCGTCTATCTATATCGCTCTAACAAACGCGTATGCTATGATCTATCTCTATTGCATTGCCAATCTTCTTACGCTAGTAAGTTTTAATAAATCTATGGTACCTACAAGTACCTACCTACAGCTAGGAAACAACTCAAAACATGTGTAAACATACCTATTACAGCTAGTTCAAATTTCAAACATAAATAAGGGAAACTAAGTATAACGATAAAAAGTTCAATAGCCGCTCAGATCCATTAAGTAGCAGATTACAGAGCGATCTTCAGAATTTGACATAGGTATATAACGTAAAATTCTCGGCATTTCAGTAAAAATTCTAGCTTTAAAAGTCCGCCTAATAAATTAAAACAAGCACTTCATGCAATACTCAATTCCACGAACGTTCAGACTACATTAGTGTGGTCATTGCAGAGACCTTTGTTCGAGTGTAGCATGAGGTGCTTATTTTCAAGTTATCTTAACTCGAAGGCTGAATATCTTGAAGGCTCATAAATCACCTGCTTTTTTACCGGATGGAGGATAAAAGTCGCAGTAGAAGGTGAATGTTCAGAATTCAGATCACTGGCAGTGGACACTGGTGTTCCGCAAGGATGCGTACTATGTCCCACATTGTTTTTGACCCGCATGTCTGGGAAAGGGTATAAAATTGGGAGTGTCACAATTGATTGGTAAATATTTTTCTGTATTTTCATACATTATGCTTTGAATTAATTAATACTTTAAAAAAATAAATAATGACATGAAGATCATTGCTGTCTGTTACGTTAAGTACATATATAGACACAATTTTTTAAAGCATAGTCACTATGACTATACTTTTAATTATAGGGAAAAAAAATAATTAACATTAAAAAGCCTTATCTATTAAACAGTTTTGACATTTTACAAAGTGAATTTACATCGAGGTTAACAGTATTTTACATTTCTGGATGAAAAGCAAGCGGTAAGTAACTGCAAAATGGTTGAAGAATAAATCTAATTGTTATATGGTTGTAAGATAAGTGAGAAGTATCGGTGTATGTAGGTAGCTGAAACACCAGGACCTTTGGGAAAACAGATATTTCGTCTCCAACTCTCCTTTCTTTTTGATAAGTCACCGTGACGACTCTAGATTCTTTATCAATATAATTAAAAAGACATAACATAGTGACGATGCAATATGAAATTTTATTTCGGGCATCTTTCTTTTTGCCCTTCTGACTTAGTTCTGCCAAAGTACATTAACATCAACATTTATTCAAAAAGTAAGAAATAAATATCAATTATTTCTCTTACTTTATTAGTGCATTTCATGAAAATAACTCGGGGACTGAAGGTATGATGATGACGAAGATATTTCCTCAATAAAAATCTTGACGCGAATTGACTGTCTGGCTGGCTACACGTACGCACAGACGTATGAATAGAAAAAATCCATATCCATATCTTTCAAGTCCAAAGTAATGAACCGATTGACATGAAAATTTAGGTTTTTCGCTAATATCTCAAAAACGGTACGTTAACGGAAAATGAGCTGAGATGAAATGAAGCCTTATAAAATTCTTTATCACTTTGATTCTAAACAGTTTTTTCATATTCCCATCCGTTTTTGAACTTTGGAACAGTGTTGAGACCTCATTTTGTAGTCAGCCATGACAGGTCATCTTATTAGGGTTCCGAACCCAAAGGGTAAAAACAAAACCCTATTACTAAAACTCCACGGTCCGTTTGTTTGTCTGTCGTTTGTCAGTCTGTATGTGACCTGGGCCTCAATTCTGCTAAATGTAATGTAGTTCAATTGCACGTCGTCAGCATAGCAATAGCATAAAATGACACTTTTGGTATTCTGCTCCTGTTATGAAAGTTGAATAGCGGCTACCCAGCCGCTATTGACACATTTTGGAATTCTATTAACCAATAGCGTCACAATAGCGTCAACACGGCAACATAAATATGTATTCTCCTCTTATTTCCCGTTTGCACCGATGGCGTTGGCATCGTCGACATCTGTCAAAAATGGCCATCAAGAAGCAATTGTGCAGCCATACGTTTTCTCTTACATTCTTCTTCATCGATCGTATGCTCATTTTTCGAAAATGACAAAAACGACGATGCCGCATCCCATGTTAAGGTGGAGATATTTGGAATGACGCAGGGAGGGACGTCGTCGGGAAGAGAGGCTCCAACGTCGTCGAGCGCAAGCTTTACTGAGGCGGAATATCGTTGTAATGTCAGACACGGATTTTATTAAAAACAATTTTGATTTATAATCAGCATAGTACTAAAATAAAGATAATAGTATATAAGATAAGTACCTATGTACATACAATAAGCAAATTTTGTTTTTTCACCAATGTAAATTATAGATAATAACAACTTACATTGCGCCAGGCTTCAGCCCCTTTTGTGGGACAGTTTGCCGTTACTGTGTCCGCTGACATGTTTATCTATGTACTTTATTTATTTATTAAACTTTAGACCAAAACTCAAAACAAAACTTTTGTACAAATTCAAAACAAAATTCGTTTTTTTAAATGGCTTTTATGAATGAATTAATTTTTAATCTGTGGTTTTAAGCCAAGCTGATGCGATAATGACGACGTGGCAGCGCGATGCTGACGATGTTCTTCTAAAAATTAGTAGAATACCGTTTTTAAATCAATGGCCTTGGCAAATCAATGGCATGTCTGCGACATAGCAATTTGTGGTAAAATAAGAGAATTGAGGCCCATGAACCGTGATAGCTAGACAGTTGAAATTTCGCAGTTTTTGTACATATATTGCCGCTATAACAAAAAATACTTAAAATAAAATAAATATTTGAGGGGCTCCCATACAACAAACGTGAGTGAGCAGATGATAACTTGAAACCTTCCGCTCTATTGATATTGGGATTTTTTAATTTCTATGGCTTCTCAAACAATGTAGATCTTAGCAATGAGGCTCTGAGTTCTCAAGGTCCAAGGCGACCAAGTGCGTAAACACCTTATTTAAACTATAGAAAGTCACAGTCGCCGTCGACCGAGTCCTCAGCAGCGACAGTAGGTACTTAGGCTCTTTCTTTGCCTGTTTTTAGGGTTCTGTGTTTTATTTTGTCTCGTTTATTTTCATCTGACATGAACACAATATAAAAATCATTAAT
Source organism: Endotricha flammealis (assembly GCA_905163395.2). Taxonomy (NCBI): domain Eukaryota; kingdom Metazoa; phylum Arthropoda; class Insecta; order Lepidoptera; family Pyralidae; genus Endotricha; species Endotricha flammealis. The sequence goes on from LR990863.1 coordinate 16,102,035, forward strand.
ATTTATTTTTGCGGTACCTATAAAAAAAAAACACTATCTTTCCTATCCCTAGTTGATCTTTGACCACATTAAAAGATTATGGTTAGCCTTATCAGTAACAAACATTGATTTGATTATTAGGTTAGGTAGGTAGATTTGTCATACGATACAGCCTGCTTTACAATATTGTGTAACAATTTTCATTATTTATATTACTACTTTGTTCGTCATTGGTTGTGTTATATTGTGAAACTCACAAATTATTTGAATTCAACTACAAACGACAGGGTAAGTTGAATATATTTTACGATATTATTATTACGTAAAAGGAAAAAAAAAAAGTACAAAATGACAAAAAAGGCCGTAACCGGTTTTCTTTCGCCATTTCTTTTTACCGGTTGCCATTTTGCTTGTGTCCGAAATGGTGGTAGTATATAACGTAGTTTATTTTTTTATTTAAACAAGTTGTAAATGACAAGAAAAAAGTGCCTGTAAAGGTCTAATTTCTGAAATAAACGATTTCATTTCGTTTCATTTCACTTCCGACGTATTGGCTTTAGTATAAGTAATTATTTTATTAGATGTCAGTAAAGATAGAAGCAATCACAAAACCATTACTACTGGGTGAAGGCCCGCACTGGGACGCCCGTCAGAGAGCCCTATTCTTCATAGACATTGTGGGTACCAGCCTCCACAAGTATGTGCTGGCCACCGGTGAGCACACACAGACCAAGTTCAGTAAGTGATTTCCATTTATTTTTTATATTTTGTGAAAGATAGATACGAGGGAAAAAAAAGAAGTTGAAGGGTAGGGAAAGCCCCCACCTTCCATTTGGATCCCCTGCTCGATCCCCGAGTGGATCTAAGGCGACTTTTTTCCACTTCAATCCAGCATTAATTAGAGTAACAACACTATTCATGCTCTCGACCTGATATGGCGGTCTGATCAGAAAAAAAACCTATCTGGCCTAAGTGCAATTCATCATCATCATATCAACCCATAATCATCCCACTGCTGGGATACGGGTCTCCCTTCAATCGAAGGTGATTAGAGCGTACTCTGCCACGCTGCTCCTATACGGGTTGGCAGAGGCCAGTGTTTTCAAACCGCCCTAAGGCCACCGACTTGGCTTAACGACTGTCATTCATCGACCCCAGCCGGGACCGACAGCTTAACGTGCCCTCCGAAGCACGGAGAAGCTCGAGATAACGAAACCCATCCAAACGCTGGCTAGGGTTGACGTCGCTTAACTTACGTGTTCATATTAGAGTGCGACACACAGCGACGCCATCGAGCTCCTCAGTAAGTGCAATTACTTATGTGCTTTTACGAAAAGATTACACATTGTGAGTGCAAAATTTTCAAGAGAATGATGATTTTATATTTTTAGGTGATAGTGTCGGCTTCATAATCCCTATAGAGGGCACAACAGACCAATTCGTCATAGGATCGAAGCGCAGGTTTCTCGTAATACGATGGGACGGCAAGGACGGAGGCCAGGTCGAGGAGCTGAAGGAACTGTTCGAGGTGGACCAGGATAAACCTGAAAACAGTCTTAACGACGGCAAAGTAGATTCCAGAGGTCGTTTGTACTGTGGTAAAGTAATCTTGTACGTTTTATTTTAAAAAAAAAATCTGATTGTTCATACATGATAGTAAACATATCTGTATCACCTTTTTAAAGAGAATGGGCGGTTAAATTGAGACATATGTCATTTGAAAGATCTTCATGTGAGCATAATTTTATTGTATGGCACCGACACCGAGAGTCGTGCAGGGAAAGATATGAGTTTTTGAATCTTATAAAAGTAAAAAAAACCTTAGTATTTATATTGAAAGGTCTTAAGGTGCCGATTTTATTTATGTGCCGCTCATAGAAATAAATTAAGGAAGAATTTTCTAAATAATTTCCAGGTTCAATAGCATCATTTACTAAAGCAGAACGGCCTGAAGATGATCATTTGGAAGTGGGACTAAAATTTGACATTGGCAAAGGTTCTCTCTTCCGTTTAGACGGTGACGTAAAGTTCACCAAGGTTGATACTGGCGTCACAGTCGCCAATGGTCTGGCCTGGGACGACAAAGAGGCAGCCATGTACTACGTGGACTCATACGAGAGGAACGTCAGAAGATATGACTACAATGTAGAGACTGGAGATATTTGTAAGTCATTTCTAGTGGTTATTAGTATTGTTTTATGTAAAAAGGAGAAATTCGTTTTTATCATTTGCAAACAATCACCTTTCGTAGAAATTTAGAAGTATTTTTTTAATAAATCTTGAGATAACTACAAACTTCCATATAATTTGAATATTATATGAACTACAAACTTCCATATAATTTGAATATTATATGTTACATTACAGCCAATAAGAAATACATATTTGATCTAGAGAAGAATGCTATACGTGGTTATCCTGATGGTATGACCATAGACACTGATGGAAATCTATGGGTGGCTCTATACAAAGGTTCCTGCGTCATCAAAATAGATCCCAGGACAGGAAATCTCCTCTACAAATTGGACCTCACAGAGTCAGAAGTCACCTCAGTCACTTTTGGGGGCCCTAACCTAGATATTCTATTCGTGACGACGGGCCATGGGCCTCTTTATAAGGTCACTGGTCTTGGAGTCAACGGTCACCCCAATCTAAATTTTAAAATGTAATAAACAGGAATTTTAATGGTTTCTTTTATTCCTACCTAATTAATCGATATTTGTAGAACATTTAGTGGTTAATTTGAAATTATTGTATCGGGGTAACCTGTAAGAATAGTGTAGGTACCTAATGTAAAACTGAAATAAATAACCGGACCATCTTAGCTTATACATATTTAGTGAAACGTGCCCAAGGCGTAGAGTGTAGATGGTGTATAAATACTGCTGAACAAATAATTACCATCATTACATTTATAATTACCGTTTACTTACATGGTCTACCTATCTAATGATAATTTTGCTTCAGATGATGATTGGGCAATATATCTATCCATAAGGATCGATAGCAATGTATTTGTTAAGATAATAATATTGTATGTTAATCAGAACACTTATTATCAACTAGCAGATGCTACTACTACTACTAACTAGCTAACTAATATCCCCATCCCATCAAATTTAGAAGAAATTTGTAGGAAACCAGAATACAAATTAGACAAAAAAAATGTTTTTTTTTATACCACAAAAGTGGCAAACAAGCTTGCGGCCCGCATGGTGAGCGGTCACCGTAGCCTATGGACGCTTGCAACACTGGGAATATCACTCGCCGACCCTGTAAAAATCTTTTAATGCCCCTTTTGAAGAACCCCATATTATAGTCTAAAGGAAAGACCTCGGCGGATCTCATTGCACAGTCTCAGCGTTCGCGGGAGGAAACTCCTCTGAAACCGCGTAGTACGCGACCATTTTGGTTCTAGTGTGTGAGGTTGGATTCCCCGCCGGTGACGACAGTTCGATGGTAGAAAGTGGCCGTAGGCATCAAGTCAAACAATTCCTCGGAACAAACCCCATTATACAAGCGGTAGAACACACATAGGAAGGCGAAGTCTCTCCGCAGACTGAGGGGACCAGCCCTGGAGACCTTACTCACCGTAGGAACACACCATGGCCGAGACCAATGCTATTTGGATCTTCTGTAGGCGGAGGTCCTTCCCCAGACGGGCTGCTCTGATTTGAGCGGATTATCCGCTGTGCCCTACCTCTCTAAAACATATTCTCTGAATAAAAGTTTTGAATCTTTGATCAATTTGTATAACCGATAATACAGTTACGTCATACACCACTGACTGTATAGCCAAGTCAAGATTAAGAGCTCGAGATTGGCGTTACAGGTAAAAAAAAATTGAAAAGAGATAAATTGACAGACAAATATGTGATCAGATTTATTCTCTATTTATCAACTGAAGTGGCCCGTCCGGCCCGTCACAATGATAGCTATTTAGTTAGATAACGATTACATGATTAGCAATACTTGATTAGATACTCTAACCATCGACATAAAGTATAGACAAGCTGTGCGGTACTGAGCTAATTTTGCATGTCGAAGACTCTTACACGTATTCTGACGTGAATCATTAAAAGCTAATGATATATCTTGGCGTTGAATAGATTTATTGTTATACCTATAGACAGCAGCAAAGGTCAATAAAAGAAGGTGAGTGCCTTTTGCAAATATGACTACTATTTTGGAGCAAGTGAATAGTTTATTGGCAATTAATTAAAGTCACATATTTTTATTCAAGTATAAATTCACAATTTTTTCCTACCGTTCAGACGGAGATTTGTACTAAGAAGAATTGGCAAGAAACTTAGCACTTGCTCTTTTAAAATGGTATTAAGAAAAGTTACATAACAGAAAATATTATAAAAAATATCTATATATGATGGGGGTAAAATAAAATGAGACGATTCTTGTATAGCTTGAAAATATGTCTATGTCTGCTTGAAAATATTTGACTTTAATCTTGAGTAGATTCACAACCTAGCGTCAACTCCAAAAATCTATGAGATCGTTTTTATATTCGTGTTAGGTGACGATAGAGCGAACAGCACTAAAAATCAAATCCACCACGGGTAACTACTTACGGAATGCCCCAGGGTAGCGTATTGAGGCCTTTGTTCTTCTTGATATATATCAATGACTTCCCACAAGATGTGTGGACCACCCCATGATACTTTTTGCAGATGAAAGCACTATTTTTATAAAAAGTAAATTTAAGAATGTGACTGAATTTGTAATTGAAATAAATACAGCATTAATAAAGATAATTGAATGGCTAAACTCAATAATTAATTTCAATAAAACAAAATAATAAATACAAATAATTGTAAACATGAAATAAAATTAAATATTAATTATAATGATAACAACATAGAAAAAACTACAACTACCAAGTTCTTAGGCATACATATCGATAGTAATATGTCATGAAAAACACACACATCAAAATGTGTGTAAAAGACTTAATCGTATTCCTATGCACTTTATATGCTGAATAAGGTAGAGCTGATCGGGCTGCAGTTTTAACTGCGTACTATGGACTTGTCGAATCAACCCTACGCTATGGCCTTTTTTTTCTGGGGAAATACTACACAAAAGATCGACGTAGTCAAAGCGCAAAAAAGTGTGTTCGAGCAATATGCAAACTGGTCCTCACTGACTCTTGTAAGTCGTAGGTTCTTTATAAACCTAAAACTATTAACTGTGCCTTCTATATACATTTATGAAACAGCCCTATTCGTCAAAAACAATGCAGGTTTTTATGATCGATTTTCATATTGTAATGCCAGCTCCAAACAATCGCCCAACAGTCCAACTATTCGTCCAACCTTCCACGTGTAGAGAGATTGTTCGTTCATGTTTGACGTGTTGGATCGTGTTGGCGAGCGATCGCTCCAATGGCGGTAAATCGTGCGCAGATCAAAGGAGTTGGCCGACTCACACGAACAGAGCCTCCACCCATCAGTATGGTTACTTCACATAAGAGTGTCGCCTATTTGTTTTTAACATGACAGAGTGGAGTAACGATGCTATACTCTTGTTTTTGGAGTTATATGATGGAGAATCCGTGCTTTGGAATCCCAAGCATCGACAGCATATATATAAAATAGATAATAAAAAAAGGAAAAATAATTATTATATGCACTCATACGGTATAGCGCAGAAGCACCTATCACTTCAACGTCCGCCATTGTGAATGAGGTTGGAACGTAGCCCGTTGATGTGTGGAGAGTCTGTTTTGATCGATCGTGAGTTAGGACGATTGGAGTTCGTGTTGGACTGTTGGACGATTGTTTGAAGCCGGCATAAGCGTAATGAGAATAAGTTAAAGCTGCTTATGTCGAAGACCACCACATTTAATAAAAATATATAAAATAAAGTACCAAGCACTATAAAACAGAGTGATAACTTTAAATTAAAACTTATACAGTTCCTCATAAGTAAAGCCTATTATAGTGTGCAGGAATACCTAACAGATTAATTTTGACGTTGGAAATGTCTTTTCGTTCGCTCCAGTGTAGGCTCCGATTTCACGAAAAAGTGCGATCCCCTTATATCTCGTAGAGTTATGAAGATATGATATTCAAAAAATGTTCAAAAGACGCGTATTCACGAGAGCTGGTACAAAAAGAATTATTTGAGAAAGTCAAAAACAAAAAAAGTTATAGCCGAAATTGTGACACTTTCTTTCCGATTTTCTGATTTTGGCGCTCGATATTTTAGAAACGAAAAATGATATTAAAAAAATTGAGGAAAACTTCTCTGGACAATTTAGTCAGCTATAATTTAAGCCTAACAAAGATGATCGGGTTAAGGGTTTGCCCTGTAGCTTAACCTTTTTAAAAAAAGTCAAAAACGTTACCTATAGTTTTATTTTGTAACATTTTCCTTATTCCGACTTTTTAGCGACAATATTTTTTCGAATTCCGTAGATTCATTTCCAATAAGATCGATAGTCGTGTGAGGCACGAAATCTATGATTTTTTTTGTGTATGTGTTTGTTTAAATTTTTAAATTGTATTTTTATTTATATTTTCTATGCAAATTTGATTTAAGTAAATCGATTGACATAATTCGTAAATAATTTTGATATAGCTACCTACGTATTGTAATTAATGGAAATTGTAATGTGAATTTAATTAAGTGGCTTATTGTTTGTGTACTCCTAGCGGCAGGACATAGTGAAACTATTTATTAAACGACCATTAATGTGTACCTATGTTCCACGAATAAAGAATATTTGTATTTGTAAATATTAATAATAAAGCAAACAAATAAATAGCAAATGTAAAAAAAAATCTTCCTACCTTAGATGTCTGTAAAAGTTGAGCAAATCACTGTACCCTTGGTGTTGGGTGAGAGTCCACACTGGGATGCTGTGCAGCAAGCGGTGTTCTTAGTCAGCATCAACGAGGGCACCATCCACAAGTACGTACTAGCCACTGGAGAGCACACGAGAACAAAATTAGGTGACTATAATATTTTTTAAAGTATTTTCTGGAGACTTGGGAGAATTGGGAGAAGGGTCTTATCCTATCCTGCAGTACAAGTTAGTTGTGTCACATCACAACACAACTAAATTCTAAAAAGCATTTCTTATAAAAGGCTTATATTATAGGCTTTGGTAATAATTTATTCACAATATATTATAATTCATTACAGTTCTTTAAAAATTAAACAAAAAACTAAACTAACATCAAACCGTATCGGATGCGGAAGTATCACCAGTTCCCGCGACCCCGCCACTGTGAAGGCGGAGAAGGTGGCAGACAGTCAGGTTTTTAGTCGGTATCCCTCATTGGCTACAGAGGTGAGCCCGACAGACTCCCGTCGCTTCCCCAAGTGGCGGGACATGTAGTAATGCATTTTCCTTTCCAAAACAATGGTACCCAAAACACTTGCAGCGTTACCTCGCTGAATGGCGATAGTTGAGCGAAGTCACGATCTTTGGAACACATGTCCTTAAAAAAGGATTGGATAGTCATAAGTTATTATAGTTATTTAAAAATTGATAACACAAAATCATCTTTTTAGCCGAACATGTCAGCTTCATAGTTCCAGTGGAAGGTACAACAGATCAGTTTGTAGTAGGCGTGAAACGTAAGTTCCTTATAGTTCGATGGGATGGTAGGAATGGTAGCCAGGCTGAGATAGTGAGAGAACTCTTCGAGGTTGACATAAGTCTTCCCGAAAATCTACTGAATGATGGCAAAGCGGATTCTAGAGGACGTCTGTACTGTGGTAAGTTCTTTGAACAATTCTCACCTAATATCTTTGTTTCTTACTCGAATAAGATGGAGTGTAAATTAATATTCCTTACATTTACTGTAACATCAGTGGATTTAAATTTTTGACGGTTTTCGGTAACAAAAATTTTGAAGTGGAAGAGAATATTTTCTTCTAGGAAAACTTAGATTCTCACTTGAAACTAACATTGATCAATTTAGAATTTATGGCAGTCAATTTCTGAACTACGAACCAGAAAACCCTAACTTTTAAGTTTTATTAAAAAGGCGCTCTTGATGTCTCCTTCAGGTTCTAAGGCCACCTCTTCAAAGCCAGAGCGTCCCGAAGATGATCCCCTAAAATTGGGAAAAAAGATGCATGTTGGGACTGGCTCTTTGTTTCGTATTGATGGCGATAAACTGACAAAGCTGGAAAGTGCGACTCTCTCCAACGGCTTGGCATGGGACTACAAGGAGAAAGCTATGTATTTTGTGGACTCTTTCGAAAGGAAGATCAGGAAATATGATTATGATGAAACCACTGGCAATATTTGTAAGTAATGGAAACTTGTTTTTATTATATAATAGAATTTGAGTAGCGAAGTCACTCACTGACTAGGAGTGGAATGTCCACCAGTAAAATAATGGTGAAAGAAAACCAGTTACGGCATTTTTTGTCATTTGAAAATACATGGATGGAATGTCTGAAAACGGTATACTGAGTAATTTTTTTTTCAGCAAACATGAAGCATGTATTTGATTTGACGAGTACTGACATACCGGGATTTCCTGATGGTATCACCGTCGACACTGATGGGAACCTCTGGGTCGCCATCTTTCGAGGCTCCTGCATTCTCAAGGTTGATCCTGGAACTGGGAAAGTACTTCAGAAGATTAACATCCCTGCTTTACAGGTCTCTGCTTTGACATTCGGAGGTCCTAATCTGGACATTCTTTTTGTCACGAGTGCCTGCCTGCCTTTTGACAAAAACCAGGCGCCTCCTTGCGGCGCTATGTTCAAGGTGACTGGTGTTGGAGCGAAAGGACATCCTAATCCGAATTTTAGAGTTTAAGATCATTATTTTATTTGTTGATTATGTGGACAGCTTTCCACTGTAAGGCAATAATAAAGAACAAGGAGTCAATTACCTACTTACATCACAAATCAAAAAGTTTTATTAACATTCACTGTCCACTCTGTGATTTTTGTGTCTTTTGTTTTATTAAAAGAATAAATAAGTGTTCAAAGTTTTATAATAGGTACCTACATTACTTAAGCCGCGTTGACAAGATTACGATTAGTCTGCTCGGACTGAGTGGACTCGTACGACTAAGCTTCTTTCGAGTGTACTAGGATAGATGCTGCCACAATCAAAGTTCACTCGGATCATTTTGTATAGTGTCACGTTCTGATCACTTTTTTTTTCGCACGAGACCTATGTGTATCCGCCATTTTGTATCACTACTCGTATACGAGCTAGCTCAGAATAAATTAAAAGTAAAAAAAAAATATTTAAAAACAAGCTTTTATTTAATTGCGCTAAAAAGAATAAAATAAACTTTTCTTTTAAAACTTTAACTATCAACTTATAACGTCATTACACAATTTATATGACTTATAAGCTTGTCGCGAGATTTAATTACTAACATTTATTCGTAGTACGAGTTCGATAACTATGTTTTCTTATACAGGTAAATCTCGCGACAAGCTTTTATGTCATATAAATTGTGTAATGACGTTATAAGTTGATAGTTAAAGTTTTAAAAGAAAAGTTTATTTTATTCTTTTTAGCGCAATTAAATAAAAGCTTGTTTTTAAATATTTTTTTTTTACTTTTAATTTATTTTTTACTTTTTAGTTATCACTGGTCAGGTTTCGCAGTGCCATCTATTGTCGAAAGGCGGTACTAGTCTAATGAATTTATTTGTTATAACTAGCACCAGCAATTAGAATACCTATATAATTTCCTGATTTTACTACAGTCACCCTGCGACAAACTAAACGGGTGTATGTACCCATCAAAAATAAAATACCGACCAAGGGCAAGTAGAACTCGCGCATGAGGGTTCCTTCCCATAATCATACTAGTCATACTATCATACTAATATTATAAATGAGAAAGTGAGTTTGTTTGTTATTCCTTCACGGCTTGACTAATCAGTTGATCATTATGAAAATTTGTAAATATATTGTCAGGGGTACAGAGCCCAACATACCTTTTTACCCGTGAAAGTATGTCAATCCAAAGGGAAAGTATTTTTTCTACTATAGAGGGCGCTGTATGAGATGCTATCGGCCAACAGATGGCGCCACAAGTCGCGCTATGGATTTTTGTTGTCAAACGAGATCTATGTCATAAAATTAACACGAGCGAAGCCGCGAGGAAAAGCTAGTAGTAGCTAAAATACATTTTAATTCAAAACCGGTATAAAAAGAGCCATATACCAATGTAAAATATACCAAGGGTAGGATCACATTATATTGGTTGATTAAAGAAGAAGAAGTAACTACAAATTTACAATTTTCAGATTTATTCCTGTACTTGTGCTACATTATCTTGCTTCTTGCCAAATTTCATGATTCTAGGACAACCGGAAGTATCCTATAGGTTTTTGGTCGGAACGGTTTTGTACGAAAAACGGAACACAAACGGCTGTATCGTAATTTTGTTATCATAATATTGTATTGTCATGTGATCTACAGTTTTAAGCAAAATTTCAGCTCAATCGGTCTTCGGGAAGTGGTTCAAATTTTCGTTCCAAGATTCCGCCCTTACATACATTCATACATACATACATACATACAAGTCAAGTTAAATAAAAGCTTTTAAAAATAGAGCGCGATCCGAGTCGAGACAGATCGGACGCTGTCGTCCGAGTGCGCTCGGATTATTGCCACAATACGAGTTACATTCGAGTAGGTATCCGAATCCACTCGGTCCGAGCCTACTCTGATCGTGTCAACGCGGTTGCGCGGCGATGCACCCCGGCCCGGCACATATAGACAGGTGCACACATATGAAATTATCTGTTAGACATGATGTCACATGACAGGACATGGCGGTTCAAGTTATGATGGTCGAAAACCGCGTTTTAGTGCCCATAAATTATTCAAATAAATAGAAATTTTGATAATGTATTACACATAATGCCAAGATAACATGTTTATAAATCTGTTATTTTTAAAAACTGACGATCTTCCGTAAAGAATTAAGGCCATACCTTGAGCGCAAAATTATTGTTAGAGGCTAGAATTGATTAATTAGACAAGAATTCCATGGCTAAAGCTTTAATATTGACAGTACGGAAAACCCCTTTATCTAAGGTGTAGCTCCTTAACGTGTACATTTAATGCTAATTATGTAAAACAGCACCCGCAACTCCGTTCGTCTGCATGGAAAAATAAATCTCCTCTCCCCTGTCCCCTGTCTCTTCATATTTTAGCAGGTAAGAATAAAAAAACATTACTTAATTCCTTTTTAAAAGCTTTTATTTAACTTGACTTGTATGTATGTATGTATGTATGTATGAATGTATGTAAGGGCGGAATCTTGGAACGAAAATTTGAACCACTTCCCGAAGACCGATTGAGCTGAAATTTTGCTTAAAACTGTAGATCAGATGACAATACAATATTATGATAACAAAATTACTATACAGCCGTTTGTGTTCCGTTTTTCGTACAAAACCGTTCCGACCAAAAACCTATAGGGTACTTCCGGTTGTCCTAGAATCATGAAATTTGGCAAGAAGCAAGATAATGTAGCACAAGTACAGGAATAAATCTGAAAATTGTAAATTTGTAGTTACTTCTTCTTCTTTAAACAACCAATATAATGTGATCCTACCCTTGGTACATTTTACATTGGTATATGGCTCTTTTTATACCGGTTTTGAATTAAAATGTATTTTAGCTACTACTAGCTTTTCCTCGCGGCTTCGCTCGTGTTAATTTTATGACATAGATCTCGTTTGACAACAAAACAATCCATAGCGCGACTTGTGGCGCCATCTGTTGGCCGATAGCATCCCATACAGCGCCCTCTATAGTAGAAAAAATACTTTCCCTTTGGATTGACATACTTTCACGGGTAAAAAGGTATGTTGGGCTCTGTACCCCTGACAATATATATACAAATTTTCATAATGATCAACTGATTAGTCAAGCCGTGAAGGAATAACAAACAAACTCACTTTCTCATTTATAATATTAGTATGATAGTATGACTAGTATGATTATGGGAAGGAACCCTCATGCGCGAGTTCTACTTGCCCTTGGTCGGTATTTTATTTTTGATGGGTACATACACCCGTTTAGTTTGTCGCAGGGTGACTGTAGTAAAATCAGGAAATTATATAGGTATTCTAATTGCTGGTGCTAGTTATAACAAATAAATTCATTAGACTAGTACCGCCTTTCGACAATAGATGGCACTGCGAAACCTGACCAGTGATAACTAAAAAGTAAAAAATAAATTAAAAGTAAAAAAAATATATTTAAAAACAAGCTTTTATTTAATTGCGCTAAAAAGAATAAAATAAACTTTTCTTTTAAAACTTTAACTATCAACTTATAACGTCATTACACAATTTATATGACATAAAAGCTTGTCGCGAGATTTACCTGTATAAGAAAACATAGTTATCGAACTAACATTTACTCGTACTACGAATAAATGTTAGTAATTAAATCTCGTAAAAAAAAGTAATAAGTCTCAATTTCGTAGTACGTTAATAGTTTTCATGCTGGAAATCCTTTAGCCTCGGCATCCGGATGATGAGTCATATGTAATAAGTCTCAATTTCGTAGTACGTTAATAGTTTTCATGCTGGAAATCCTTTAGCCTCGGCATCCGGATGATGAGTCTTATAAGTCATATAAATTGTGTAATGACGTTATAAGTTGATAGTTAAAGTTTTAAAAGAAAAGTTTATTTTATTCTTTTTAGCGCAATTAAATAAAAGCTTGTTTTTAAATATATTTTTTTTACTTTTAATTTATTTTATTATATTTTAAAATTTAGATTGGGGTGACCCTTGACTCCAAGACCAGTGACCTTATAAAGAGGCCCATGGCCCGTTGTCACGAATAGAATATCTAGGTCAGGGCCCCCAAAAGTGACTGAGGTGACTTCTGAAACTGGAAGGTCCAATTTCTTGAGAAGTTTTCCTGTTCTGGGGTTGATTTTGATGACGCAGGAACCTTTGTATAGAGCCACCCATAGATTTCCATCAGTGTCTATGGTCATACCATCAGGATAACCACGTATAGCATTCTTCTCTAGATCAAATATGTATTTCTTGTTGGCTGTAACATATAATATACAAATTATGTATACCTATGGAAGTTTGTAGGTATCTCAAGATTTATTTTAAAAAAATACTTTAAAATTTCTACGAAAGGTGATTGTTTGCAAATGATAAAAACGAATTTCTCCTTTTTACATAAAACATAAACTAATAACCACTAGAAATTACTTACAAATATCTCCAGTCTCTACATTGTAGTCATATCTTCTGACGTTCCTCTCGTATGAGTCCACGTAGTACATGACTTCCTCTTTGTCGTCCCAGGCCAAACCATTGGCGAGTGTGACGCCAGTGTCAACCTTGGTGAACTTTACGGCACCGTCTAAACGGAAGAGAGCGCCTTCGCCAATGTCAAATTTTAGGCCTGATTCTATATGATTATCTTCAGGCCTTTCCGCTTTGGTAAATGATGCTATTGAACCTAAAAATATGTGCAAATATTAATGTGTGAAAGCATTAGAAAGAAAGAAATTACGTTTATTTGGGCTAAAAATATATATTAGGGTTACTGCTCTCTAATCCAGAACCCAAAACTAGTAACTAATTTCAAAGTCGAGTAAGTGACTGATGTCTTGAACTGACACTACATGAACACACGAAATCAATGAATAAATTCGCAACTAGAACCAATTTTAGCGATATATCTTCTTAAAATCTTAAATACTCAAATAGAACACTATGATAAAAGTTCTGACAGAAAGAAACCCGTGGACCTAGAGAGTTGTTTTACTTTATGATGTAGACAATACGTGAAAACACTCATTCCACTTGAATCCATTATTTGATCCATCAATGGATCCTAGACGACTTTTTTTTCCACTTGAATCCATCAATGGATCCTAGGCGACTTTTTAATTCCACTTGAATCCATCAATGGATCCTAGGCGACTTTTAAAAATACGTGTTTTCTCAAAGGCAAAAATATGTATATATTTTGTGGCACTTACTTGAGAGTGTAACATATTGAGAGAGTGTAAAATGACAAAAAAGGCCGTAACCGGGTTTCTTTCGCCATTTCTTTTACCGGTGGCCATTTTGCTTGTGTCCGAAATGGTGGTAGTACCTATATAACGTAGTTTATTTTCTTTATACATATATACAAATTGTAAATGACAAGAAAAAGTGCCTGTGAAAGTCTAATTTCTGAAATAAACGATTTCATTTCATTTCATTTCATTATTATTATTATGTATTAAATAAATAAGCTACTCTATACTATCACCGTTAACAAAGCAAAATGACCACCGGTAAAAAAAATACGAAAGAAAACCGGTCCCCAAAGAGATCTACGCAAAGACTTCGCTAATAAATTTACAATAGGTATTTTAGTAAATGAGCTTATATAGATGTGTCTATAATACATTTCTAAAAGTAAAACATCAAAGATTACATTACCACAGTACAAACGACCTCTGGAATCTACTTTGCCGTCGTTAAGACTGTTTTTAGGTTTATCCTGGTCCACCTCGAACAGTTCCTTCAGCTCCTCGACCTGGCTTCCGTCCTTGCCATCCCATCGTATTACGAGAAACCTGCGCTTCGATCCTATGACGAATTGGTGTGTTGTGCCTTCTATGGGGATTATAAAACTCACGTGATCACCTAAAAATATAAAATCATCATTCTCTTGTACTGCTTACTCTTTATTTTGGATCTCATTTCCATTTACAATGGTTGCCTAATTACCCTGTCCTCTATATTTCACATAAACTAAAAATTAACAGACAGACGGACAATTAAGTGATCTTATAAGGGTCCCGTTTATCTTAATGAGTTATGGAACCCTATTATAATAAATATAGTTAGATAATCAGGAACAATCAACTCAAATTACTTACTGAACTTGGTCTGTGTGTGCTCACCGGTGGCCAGCACATACTTGTGGAGGCCGGGATTCAAAACGTCTATGAAGAATAGGGCTCCCTGGCCGACGTCCCAGTGCGGGCCTTCACCCAGCACTAATGGATTTGTGACTGCTTCTATCTTTACTGACATCTGTAAGAAAATTCACAGCATAGAATCATTAACGTTCTGGTCAAAGACTTGGCCAAGAACTCATAACAACAAGTTTAATAATAATATAATATGGAATGCTACTTACCCTGTTTGTAGTTGAGTTCAAATAATTGTGTGTTTCACAATCTAACACTACCAATGACTAGCAAAGTAATACAAATAGGTACATATATAATGAAAATTGTTACACAATATTAACAAACAGATAAGGTTATCCGATCAAGTAGGGATAAGAAAAGATTGTGTGAAAAAATCTTTGATACCGAAAATCAGAGCCTCATTCCTAAGATTTTTTTTTTTTTTTTTTTTTTTATACCACACAGGTGGCAAACAAGCACACGGTCGGCCTGATGGTAAGCCGTCACCGTAGCCTATAGACGTAAGCAATACCGAGGGTATCACTCACGCGTTGCCAACCCTCCCAACCCCCCCAAGTGGAGCTCTGGAGACCTTACTCACCGTAGGAACACAACATGGCCGAAACCAATGCTATTTGGCTACGATCTTCTGTAAGGTGGAGGTCCTTCCCCAGACAGGCTGCTCCGATTTGAGCGGATTATCCGCTGTGCCCTACCTCTCTTTGATCTACATACAGTAATGCGACAGCGATTTCGTGAAAACGAACTCGTAGATTGTAGGTAATTCATAAAAAGAAGTTGGTTTTTTCCGCGCGCCGCGTCGCGTCGTCACGTCCACATGTGCCGTCGCAGACGCTGGGCAAACGTCTCGTGGGAACGCGAAAAAAAGATTAACACTTCTTTCAAGTTGAAAGGTTTCATGTCAAACGGTTCATTACTTTCACATTTTACAATATTAGCACTGTTAGTATGGACTGGTATGGATATGGGTTTCTGCTATTCATTTATCTACATTTACAAAAGCAGTCATCAGTGGATCCTAAAACCGGTCAACTTCTCTACAAGTTGGACCTTCCTGAGCCAGATGTCACATTCGGGGGCACGGATCTTGACATTCTTTTTGTGCCAATAGGAAACAGCCCTTTCTACATGGTCACTGGACTTGGGGTCAGACAGAGGACTCTGTTTTCAGTTATCACACTCCAGATTTTTATTTTACTTGTAGATAAAATAGGTTACATGTAGGCCATGCTATCCGGATATCCATATTATCCGAATATCAATAATAGTACTATCCGGATAATACGAATAATACATTCAAAGTTACAAATTGTATTCTGACAATTTTTAATTCAGTATAGCAACACAGAACCTGTTGACAAGCTTCCCTGGGACTTCCATGATGGTGTATAAATGGATGTATGGATGGTGTTTTGGTGAAGTCGACGAAGAGCGTGTGGAGGCTTATTATTTTTCTGCGCATATTCCCATCTTTTTTCCATGAGCATCTTGAGGAGGAAGATTTGATCGACCGTACTACGGATCCGACGGAATCCGCATTGGTAGTCGCTCAAGATGTTTTCCGCATACGGTTCTGACCTCCTAAGCAAGATGAGGGACAAGATTTTATACGCCGCTGGTAACAAAGCGATTCCGCGGTAGTTCGTACACTCTTTTTTGCATCCTTTTTTATGTACCGGGCAGATAACGCCGACGACGCGACGTTCCATTCACTCGGTTGTCTTTCTAGCTCCCATACTTTTAATATTATTAGTTCGTGGAGCTTTGAGTGAACCATTCTTCCACTGTGTTTCCACACTTCCGATGGGATGCCATCTATTCCCGGAGCTTTATTGTTCTTGAGGCTCATAATAGATTTCTGTACTTCCTCGAAAGTGTGTGATGGTACTTCAGCATCATTACTATCTGAACTACACTGTAAAAGTTCATATTCATCTTGTTTAACTAAATGTAACGTTTTATAAATAAATGAATAAAAAATAATATCTTTATAGAAATTGTGCCATATGGTCTTTATTCTCTCACTGTCCATAACAAGGTTACCACTATCATCTTCCAGGACTTGGCTCTTGGGCTGGAATCCCTTCTTGAAAGATCTTATTTGATGGTAGAATTTTCGGGACTCATTAGAATTCATGAGGTTCTTTATTCCCTTCACCAAGGTGTCTAGTTGTTCTCGCTTTGCCCTCTTGATAACTCGTTTGCATTCTCTTCTTTGTTTCCTGTAACGATCTCCCCTCGATTGTCTTGTTCTGAGAGAATTTTGTATTTCCTTCTTCAACTTTGACAACAAAGTGGCCTTATAAGGTAACCAAAAAAGTATAGTCATAATTACGATGTAAAAAGATATTGTATCTATATTTAATATGGTGATTATGGTGGTCATATCTATCAGCCAGTTGCATTTTTGTCTTAACAGGCAGGTTGCAGTGTTATATTGATTTAATTTTAAATATTAATTACGTTACATAAATTCAAAATCAATTCAAAGGGTAAGTAAAATATCAAAATATACGATCTAGACACAATATTTGGACAAAGTTCAGGCTTTTGCGATTAACATTCCTGCCACGTTCAACAAACGTAGTACAAAAAATTATAGATTTCTTTAAATCTATATAAATAGATAACGGGACAATCCCACCACATATTCCCACCGCTGTCTCCTGTACAGCCAGGACCAGGATCAACAATGGCGAACCTGATTGACAATAAGAAGCTTATGACGTCCCGGGGGAGTCCCCTGTCTTGGAACTCACAACGAATTTAATCAGAAAGAAAATAGACGGAGAAAGGAGTATAATAGTATTGAAAGGACTTCTCTCCTTAGCAACTACGTACGATACAGAATTTTGAAATAAAAGGCAGAGATGGCAAATCAAGTGAAGATCGAAATTAGTTTAAACAAGTAAGTTGCTTTTAAAAGATACAAGAAAATTAAAAAGTTGCATTCTTTCCGCAGATGTCGGTAAAAATAGACCAGTTTTCGAGATCGTTAACCCTGGGCGAAGGCCCTCACTGGGACTACCGTCAGCAAGCGTTATTTTTCGTTGATTTATTGAAAGCCAACATCCACAAGTATGTTTTGGCTACGGGCCAGCATACGATGGCTAACTTGAAGTCATGTAAGTGATACTGTTTATTTTGCCGTTTTGAAATAGGCTAGATCGATCAGGAAAGAATTACCTACCTCACAGAATATCAGCTATAACTTCTCCTCAAAATCCGGCAGCGCATTTGCAGCAGTAATTGTGACAAAAATTACTGAATTTGTAAATTTTATAATACCAGTAGAGGGCACCACTGACCAGTTCGTAGTGTCATCGAAGCGCAAGTTTCTCCTGATACGATGGGACGGCAAAGAAGGGAGCGAGGTGGCGACAGACCCGGGAACTTGCTAACGATGGCAAAGTGGATTTTAAGGGACGACTTTACTGTGGTACATACAATTTTAAAAGAATGAAAGATTATTAGGTAGAAAGACATTACAACAATAACACAAGTAACAAAAATAAACAATATTGCCTACATACGAAAGGTCTCCGCTATTGCCGCCGCGGAAAACACTGCGTCTGTTATTCTGTAGTATTTAATTATTTACATAGATATTTATTTAAATCGTGTAGGTACTGCAGCGTCAGTTACTCAAGCAGAAAAGCCAGAAGATGATCATATAGAACTAGGAGTTAAGGTGGACCTTGGAAATGGATCTCTGTTCCGTTTAGACGGTGACAACATAATTACGAAGGTAGACAGTGGCATCTCCGTCGCAAATGGTCTGGCCTGGGATATCAAGGAGAAGGCAATGTACTATGTGGACTCGTACGAGAGGAAAGTGAGGAATACGATTTGAAAACAGGCGACATCTGTGAGTACTATATTTGGGTTTGAATAATCGTTATTTTAAAAACTAGTGTCGACTGTGGAATCATAGGGGTTATCTTATGAGACCTCTAAAGTAGTAAATTCGGATACGGATCAGTTTAAAAGTGACCGAGTCACTCTTTGTCTCTATCACTTTTTGAGTTAAATATCTTTATTTTTACAAAATAACTACTTGCGTACAGAAGGAGACCTCTCGAACAAAAGTCAAGTGTACTTATCTAGACTTTGATTAGATTTACTGTTGAGGCCTTTTAATTAGTCTCGACATTACCCTATTAAATTTAATTCCATTTTATTTCATTGAGCAGCAGTGTCCAACGGAGTTCTAATTCCGTTGGAAACCGAATCGGTTTGGAAGTAAGACCATAGGGAACCGCTGAATGTACTTCAACTCAAACTCAAATGCATTTTAAAAGAGCTGAATGTACTTCACATATTATTTCATTTCATTTCGAGATCCTACTAAAATTATAAAGGCGAAAGTTTGAGTGTATATTTTGTGGTATGTGGGTACATACCAAATATCATAAAAATTGGCCCAGCCATTTAGGCGACCTACCTAGCTGATACCTTGGATTAACACATAGGGTACTTTTTATCCCGAAAAGTACGCGATTCCCGTAGGCTTTGTTAAAAAATATTATATAGATGGCGCTGCTGTGCATAAAATTAAACGCGAGTATGATTATAATTTGAAACTTTTTACAGCAAACATGAAGTATGTGTTCGATTTGGTGGCAAATGGTCTAAACGGAATTGCGGACGGTATCACCATTGATACTGATGGGAATCTATGGATCGCCGTATATAAAGGCTCGTGTGTCATCAAAGTGGATCCTAGAACCGAGAAACTTCTCTACAAGTTGGACCTTCCTGAGCCGTATGTCACTTCTGTCACATTCGGGGGCCCGGATCTCGACATTCTTTTCGTGACGATGGGAAACAACCCGTCCTACATGGTCACTGGTCTTGGGGTCAGAGGACACTCCAACAGGAGTTTTAAATCATAATGTTATATTGTTATGAATTTTACCATTAAAACTAGGTATATATTCCAATAATATGAGGTCCCATTCAATAATGTGACGTTGGACCCCATAGTCAGCATGGTGTCTTAATGGTGTGGCGAAGTCAGGAGAGGCATTGAAACAACGGAGAGCCGTAGATGTACTTTATTATGTACACATGTTGTAACCTACTCCTATGTATAATAACTCTCAACCTATTCACTAAGTGTATTATCTTTTATACTATTTAGTAACACGTCTTATCAGGACGCCATCGTTTACAGGAAGGTGCGTAAAACACGTAGATTCTTATTATCACGAACGTCTGGTATGCTCATCTACGATGCATACCATCACGTTACCACAATATTTATAAGTTTTTTTTACTAATTGCAGTTACTTATTTTTGTAAAATTTTAACATTTTTATACATACTAACCAAACCCTCGCAACTTTACATACGTCGTCAACGTCATACAAAGAACACTTGGTCTCTACTTAAGGCGATTTAGACTGCGTTGATCCGTCAGTCAGTCATTGTATATATATATATATATATATATATATATATATTAAAATACTAGCTGTTACCCGCGGCTCCACCCGCGTGGTCAAGCGAAAATGTCAATATGTTCGTTCCCGTGGGAATTAAAAAAAAACGACTTTATCCTTATTATTCCGAATCCTGTTGGAATATTAAAAAATCCCGTTTTTCCTTGTCTACTTTATAAAGGGAAGCTTAATACAAAATCTAGGCGTTCTAGGTTGAGCGCCCACAATAACACACGTGCAATCCTATTTATCTCGTTCCCGTGGGAATTAAAACATCCCGTCTTTATCCTTGTTTACATTATAAAAGGAACCTCTATACAAAATCTCTGCTTTCTATGTTGAGCGCCTGCGATAATACACTTACAGGGAGTAATAGCTCCCTTTCCCGTGGGAATTTCGTTAAACCCCATCTTTATCCTATTGTCAACATCATAAAGGGAACGTCTATACAAATTTCAACTTTCTAGGTTGAGCGCCTGCGATAAAACACTTACAGTCCTATTATTCCCTTTCCCGTGGGAATTATATAAAATCCCATCTTTATCCTTGTCAACATCATAAAGAGAACCTCTACTTATACAAAATTTCAGCTTTCTAGGTTGAGCGCCTGCGATAATACACTTACAGTAGTATTACTCCCTTTCCCGTGGGAATTTTAAAAAAATCCTTTCTTAGTGCTCCCCTACGTTATAAAAGGAACCCGTGCAAAATTTCAAGTTTCTAACACTTATCGTTTAGGCCCTGCGTTGATATGTCAGTCAGTCAGTCAGCTTCTCCTTTTATGTATATAGATGATAGAATCTTTCAGCTAGATTGAGCGTCCCGGGTAATACACGTGCAGTGCCATTATTTCCCTTCCCATGGGAATTTCGCAAAATATAGAAAGGAACCTCCATGAAACATTGAAAACTTCTAGCACTTGCAGTTTCAGAACACGTAATGATTCAGTGATTTACACGTTTAGTCCCATTATTCCCGTTCCTGTTGGAATTTCGGGATAAAAATACCCTATGTGTTACTCCAGATTAAATTCTACACGTGAACCAAATTTCGTTATAATCCCTACAGTAGTCAGTGATTTACACGTTCAGTCCCATTATTTCCATTCCCGTAGGAATTTTGAAAAGAAACATACACTAAATGTTAAGTTGAGCCAATCGCTACATATTAGTGAAAACCGCATCCAAATCGGTTCAGCTGTTTCTGAGATTAGCGTGTGCAAACATACATACAAACAGACGGACGATATTTTTCGAAATTCTTGTTCTATTGCTTATTCTTCATCGCCCTAAACATTTTTTTTTGAAATATATTCAATGTACAGACAAACTTTTTTTACACTTTTATTATATTAATAATAGATAATAGATAGTTATATTAATAGATAGATAGATATTATAGATTTATACATACTTACCTTTACTTAGTTATATCTACTCTGCGATAAGCATTGACTGGAGGTGACTCGAACACTTCTGATCTACTTTTGACTCAAGTACTGTTTTTTATACCACTAAGGTGGCAAACAAGCTTACGGCCCGCCTGATGGTAAGCGGATTTATATTACGAAAAAAAGAAAAAAAATGGCTATAGTGTGTTTTTATAATCTCTAGATTAAGAATTACGATTCCCAATTGCTAATATTTCAATTCATTCATGACAACTCTGAGTAAATTTCCATCGTTTTGTTATGAGAATCTTGCTGCAAAGGAGCACTTATCATTGTTATATTATCGGGTCAATGTAATCGTTCGAATCATTCACAACAACAAGCAAATTGTTTATTCGACGTATAGCCGTGTTCAGGAACGGTGAGTGCTTGTTACAACTGATTGTGCCTATTTATAGTCTTACATAACTCTTTTTAATAGATGTGTTTTAGCATTTAGATTTCATAATGAAATGTTTATTCAGTAGTAGTCCTTCACAGGTAGTGTCTCTGTGCATAAAATACTCTACAACCTTTGTAGGTTTTTGGCCATTTTTAATCCACTTAGTGGTGGATTGAATTATAAAAAAAATGTCCTACAATCTCTGGCGGATCGAGCCAGTGGATCCAAGTGGAAGGAAGGTATTTTCTCTTCCTCAGTTGTTTTCAAAATGGTAACAAAATAGCCACTGGTGATAGAACTCACGAAAGAAGGGGCGACGAAAGTATTGTTTGATTCATCGTTTGACTTCAGAGACTGTACCGGGATTTCAAGATTAGTTTCTTTGCGAATATCTCTGAAATGGTGAGGTGAATAGGTACTACCGGCAATAGCGACTGGCAAATGGATGAGAGTAGGTTGGAGATAGTAAAATTCTCTACAATATAATATCCGAATTCGATAATTTGATTGAAGCACCTTGGATCTTTGAACTCAAACACAAAGCATAAGTAGAATTAATGGGGACTTTTGACATAGTATTTGTAATTACTTACGTATTACGACCTATGCAGCTTGCCCGAAATGCAAGGTGGTATTATATTTTCACTAGGTTACAAGTTATCCTGTCTTTACAGATGTCTGTCAAAGTTGAGAAGATCACGGATCCCCTTCTGTTAGGCGAGGGTCCGCATTGGGACGCCTCACAACAGGCCCTGTATTTCGTCAGTATTCTAGAGAACAGCATCCACAAGTATGAGCTGGCTACAAAGACACACACGAGGACTAAAGTGCGTAAGTATTATTGTTCTCACTTCATCTTATTTCGCAATTGATGTAGATTCCCCCATTTCCAATTAGTAGGACTATTCCTGTTTGTCTCATTTATTGTATAATCAAAAAATCATTCTCTTGCGGGTACGCTGTTATTTTCACGGCAACTCATCATCACTAATGGCGGAAACACACTACCGTGTCGGGGCGTGTCGTGTCGCGCCAGAAGCATATCGCGTTCATACATTCTATATGGTTAGGAGCACATTTGTAGGGTGTGTCGTGTCGTGACTCGCTCTGTCGTGGCGCGGACTGCTGGCCGCCGATTGCGCCACGGCGGTGGTGGGGGTTATGACGCGACACGACACGCCCTGCAAATGTGTTTCTATACCCGCGCGCGGCTCGTGGCGCGAGCAAGTGGACGCTTTTTTTTTAATTTGTTTTTGCAGCGTGATAATGAGTTACTAGATTCCTGATAAATATACCTATTTACTTTTTTTTGTAAATAAATACCATTATACATTATAGAAAACACCCAGACAAAGGCAAACACTGCGAGCTTCTGTTCAGAAATGAAAGAAATAAACGTCTGGCGTTTATTTCGTTCATTTCTGAACAGAAGCGCGACACGACACGACACGTAAGTGTGCACACCCACCGTCACGACAGAGCGCGACACGACACGCCCCGACACGGTAGTGTGTTTCCGCCATTACTGGCTTTTACTAACCCACTATTTGTAATTATGTAGGGAATTTATCTATGAAAAGGAGGTTTTTTGCAAGCTTTTATTTAACTTGCAATGTAAGTTAGTGAGGGTGGAATCTTTGAACTCAAAACCTATACTTATTGCTACTTTCGGATGATAGGTAATATTTGACTTAATTTCTAGATGGCCGTGTAGGCTTCATAATACCGGTAGATGGCACCTCAGATCAATTTGTGATTGGAGTGGAGAGGGCGATCCTCATAATACAATGGGACGGCAAGAATGAAAGCAAAGTCAAGGTGGTGAAAGAGCTATTTGAAGTAGACAAGGACAGACCCAAGAACAGGCTTAACGATGCGAAAGCTGATTTCAGAGGAAGGTTGTATGCAGGTAATTTCAGTTACCATAGCATGAACTAAAAAAATCCTTTTTCTTCGTTTTGCGTTTGAAACATCGAAGTTTGATGTGAATAATAACACGATATTTCCCGTTTGACGTGATAGTATCACGCACGACATTTCCTGTTTGACATGATTTGTTCCGATTGTTCTAGCTTGCCGAGTTTAGCAGAGCCAGAGGCAGCATTGCCAGGAATGAAAACTTTAAAGTGTTGATTTCGGTTCTAGCAATGCTATCTATTATATGTTAATTCTGTTATTGTGTATTTTTAAATGTTTCTTTATGCTATTCTTCAGGGACCATGGGCCATGAAGAACCATTAGGAAATTTTGAGCTCAAAGCTGGCTCATTTTTCTGCGTGGAGGGTGACAAGAAGATCACCAAGTTAGACTCGGGCATTGGGATATCCAATGGCTTGGCCTGGGACCTAAAGGTCAAGGCTATGTATTACGTGGATTCATTGGAAAGGAACGTCAGGAGATACGACTATGATGTGGAGACCGGACAGATTTGTAAGTAGAGTAGAAGTATAAATTCAAATATAAAAAAAACTCTTTTATGAATTCAATTAATTTCTAGTCCTCCCACCTGATTCCGGTACAATTTGATGCTATTTAAATTAATGTGAATTGTATTTATTTATTTCTTTTTCTTTATTGACCACAATACATAAAATGATACAACAGGCGGACTTAATGCTAATTGCATTCTCTACTAGTCAACCATTGAGAGTGCAATAAATTAATTATTTCTCTATTGTATTACAGCAAACAAGAAACACATATTCGACTTGGTGAAGAATGGTCTGAACGGCTTCGGAGATGGTGCGACTATTGACACAGATGGAAATATATGGCTGGCAGTCTTCAACGAATCTTGCGTCGCTAAATTCGATCCAAACACGGGGAAATTGCTCCAGAAAGTGGACATACCAGCCCTGCAAGTCACGTCAGTGACCTTCGGGGGTCCTAACCTGGATGTTCTGTTCGTGACGACAGCTAGTATGCCAATTGGACAAGAACAGAAGCCTCCCTGTGGATGTGTCTTCATGGTTACCGGCCTTGGTGTTAAGGGACACCGTAATCAGAATTTCAAATTGTAGTATTATTTTAATTGTTCTTTTTAAATTGCAGTATCTAGGTACATAACAATATTATTTTAATTCTGAATATAAGTAATATTTTTATTTACTTTATTTTATTACACAAATCCAGATAAATCTATTTCACGAAGACCGATTTTACGAGCGTTTCCGAGGTTCTAAAACAATGTGCATGTGAATGTTACTTACCACGTTCATAGCCGAACGCTCTTCGTGAAATGGAATATCGGCAGTTGTAAACTCTTCCTACTAATTCTTCTATTCTTGTCTCTCGTTATAGTTTGTATGGATAGATATTTGTTACTTCATCACGCAAAAACAGACGTTAGTCCGTGCCCGCGTACCAAATCTTAAGCAAGTCTATTAAGATACCTACACACAGTTTATAACATAGGATAGTTAGTATCTCGGATATCGGGAGCAGAAACAATGGGATGTAAAACCGTGGGCGTCAGTTAGTTTTTAAATTCATACAGAAGATACAAGTACAGACTCAAGATAAGGATAAGTATAAGTGTTTATCATTATCTCGGTTTAAGTGACGCTTTATACCTAATCAGTTCTTGTGAACAGCAGCTTATTATTGTGTAACAAAATAAGCATGCACTTGATAAGACTGGACAAGTGTGTGTCGGACTTAACATTTGGGTACCGTAGTCTATCACAAGATTAAATTACACAAATCATTTATTACTTAACATAAACACAAGCCTGTGATGTTCTACTCCCTGAATAAACCATATAATTTTTTCATAGATGATCTAGCTAGAACATCATCTAGTGACTTAAAATAACTCAAAGGTCTGTACATTAAAAATAGTTTGCATTTTTTTTTATCCTAAGTAATAATTAAGGTCCTATAAGTAATCATTAATTACCTCTTCCGAAAAAATTTATTTCCGAAAAATAACTCGTTCCTGTAGTTACATTTTTTTTCTATACATACCCTTTAGACCTACTTATATTTCGTCCGTCAACATTGTCACATTTTGAGAAACTGCTTACAGAACCCTAAACATTGAAGTGGTTACTAGAATACGGAAAAATAAGAATTTCAACAAACCGGCTTGTCTCAACGCTTAACAATCGGCGCTCTGTCTATCTGCCAGTTCATACAGTCTCCCATTCATAACTAGATATTGAATCAACCATTCATCTTAATTATGTCATTAAATGCTTAAGTTTAGTTGAATTGCAAACCCGACTTATTCATCGTTTACCACTGCTACAGAAAGGTAAGAATTTTTTAGGTTATATTATGAACTTGTAAAATAGTTCTCTCGGTCACCGACTTTATAATGCTCCTAAATAGAATAAACGCTATTCACGTTCAGTTTTCCTAATGCAAGTTTACTTTTGATTTTAGTTGGATTATCTTTGTATTGCATTCCGATTGTTAACCAAATTAGGTAGCTAGCTAATGTAAAGTTTTGTTTGTCTTCATGATTTATTTGAATGGCATTATGTTATGGACGTAAGACGTTGAATTATTCAGGTTTAATGCGTATGGTTAATTTCTTGTAAGTATTTCATTTTTTTTTACTGAAAAGAAAAACATTTTGTTGTAAATAATAATAAGTAAGGAATAATCTTTATTCAGATGAGATGACCATGACCATGAGTCATGGTCATGGTCAGTACCTACTTTACTTTGGGTCATGGTCCATGACCCAAAGTAAAGTAGGTACTATGTTCGATTTTTTTTACTTTTGAAGGTAAAGACTACTTACCCAAAATACTCAATACTAAATTACTTTTCATACCTAATTTTGCTAATACTACTTGTAAGTGATACCTACTTACCGTGTCTTAGATGGCGCCAAAGGTTGAGCAGATCACGGAACCCGTGGTTTTGGGTGAGGGTCCTCACTGGGACGCTGATCAGCAGGCCCTGTTCTTCGTTAGCATCCACGAAGGAACCATTCATAAGTACGTCCTGGCAACCGGAGAGCACACACAAACCAAACTTAGTAAGTCACTCAAAACTTTTAAAAAAACGGGCAGTTATTTAACATACCTACTTATTTACTTACCTATTTAAATTTTTTTCTTCCCTCTGTTAATGAGTTAATGGATATTCATACATATTTTCCTCCCGCATATTCTAGGGAAAGTACTCGCTACTTTTGAAGGAAGAAAGACGGTACTAGCCTTCCGAGCCTTAATTCTCACTATTTCGATTCATAATTCTCACTATTTCGATTCATAATTCTCACTATTTCGATTTGTTGTTCAATCGTCAAACTAGTGACATTTTTTTCTCACTAGTTCGATGATCGACCTGACGAATCGAACTAGAGTACATATCAGTGGCGAAGGGTGAAATTTTACTCAGGGGAAGCCGAAGCAAAAAAAAAATACAGTGTTATCTTACCACAGGGATGGAGAATTCCGAATACCATATTACCATTACCATAGATAAAAGCACTGATAGGTACCTATAATACGGAAAACCAAAACAGTGTTTTAAGTTTACAACTACCTAGTTACCTGTGAGCCACGAATACTTTTCGTACAAATTACAATGAAAATGTTTAGTAAAGCTCTGTGGTAAAGCCATCTTTCCGTTTATAATCTATTTTCATAGAAGGAAAAGCACGGGCGCGCTGTATAATATGTTTTTTATTTTCAAAACTGTATGTTTGAAAATTTTATCTAATAAAAAGTCTGTGAGACAACAACCCACGTCTAAAATTGCAGCCATTACGAATGTAAACAAAACAGACTAAACCAAAATAAACAATTAACTACTTACAAGTGAAACCGTAAAATTCTATAACTATAACACAATTCACACCGAGCCCTGTCCAACATTTAACCACGAAGTCACTCTAATCTATTCAAATTTACTAAATTAACAACAAACATATAAAAAAAAACTAACAACAGTACGAGCGAAAGCACAGGCGAAAGTGAATTGAAAAAATGACATAATTTTGACAATTACAACGCGACAAAATTATAGTTGTTTTATTATTCAAGCACTAAACACATAATTAACTATATTTTTTACTTCTCAGGTTAATACCTCTGTTTATCTTTGTCGCACTAACGTAATCTGATACATGCCATCCTTGTCGTAACTCGGCGACTACCGGCTTAATATGTTCATATGATCGGCGTGAGAAAGAGACCGCGCTAGGAACAAAATGTACGCGTAAGAAAGAGACAGCCGCTCCTAAAACTGTATGCAGCTACAACTCGGGAATTACCGGCTTTCAACGCACAGGCTAAGCGACGAATAAATAGCAATATCACAATATTGCTATTTAATAATGTATAGGCGTTTGGCGACGTGTGATATTGCTATTTATTATTGTTTAGGCGTTTGGGTATCATTATTATGTATGAAGCGAAATCATGCATATTAGCAGAGTCGATGCTGTTAGATAATTCACTATTTTTAAAAGGGAAGCCGACAGGAATCGTGTTATTAGGACCCCTCGCCACTGGTACATATAAGCCTTTCCGAGCAGAGTATAGCATATAAATCATTTTAATCCATCTTTCTACGTGAAACAAACTAACAAGCATATTTCCAATATTAGTATGGAAGCATGCATATTATTTTTCGCCTGTGACCACGGCCGGTGCAACCTGTCGAAACGTCAGGCTCAAGGTGTGATCGCCTTAATTCCCGGTTTATAATTAATATTTAATCATATTATTTTTTATAATATCTTTCTTATTTCTAGACGGTCGCGTAGGCTTCATAGTGCCAGTGGAAGGCACCACGGACCAGTTCGTGGTGGGGGTTGAGCGCAAATTCCTGGTGGTGAAATGGGACGGCAAGAACAACAGCAAGGCGACCGTGGTCAAGGAACTCTTTGAAATAGACGAGGACACTCCTAAAAACCGAATTAACGATGGCAAGGCTGATCCTAGAGGGCGCCTCTACGCTGGTAACTGTTACAAATTACTAATATTATAATGAGGAAAGATTTGTTTCTAAGAATTCGTAATGAGTCAGTGATTTACACATTCAATCCCGATTCCCAATATTCTCGTTCCTGGGGGAATTTTGGGATAAAAATACCCTATGCGTATCTGAGATTAGCGTGTACAAACATACATACAGACGGACAATTTTTTTCGAAATTTCTATTCTAAGTACTACTAATTCTTCATCGCCCTAAATATAGGTGTACAATGAACAGACGAAACTTTTTTACACTTTTGATTTAAGTATCTATATATATATATAGAGATTTATAATAATGCAACGCGAAAGTTAAAAACTTATTAAATAGGTACTTTGTTTGTTTCAAATCAAATGCCTAAATTACAAAAACATACACTTCGACAATTAATTCGAAATTTAGAAATACATATTATATGTTATGTCGAAGTAAAGAGAACGAACTTCTGTGTTACGAAATTAAGACTGTCGAAATTCAAAGCGACACTCTAATTTTCTTCTACAGGTACTATGGGCCACGAGGAACCACTAGGTACTTTTGTACCCAAACAAGGATCCCTGTTCCGACTAGACGGGGGGAACAATATCGAGAAACTGGACTCGGGCATCGAGGTTTCCAATGGCCTAGCCTGGGATTTGAAGGCTAAGGCAATGTACTATGTGGACTCCTTGGAAGACAATGTCAGAAGATACGATTATGACGTGGAAACTGGGAAGATATGTGAGTAGATCCAAAAATATTGACGGCATACCGGCTCAGATAGTAGTAGTGCTAGTACTTTCGGTATCGTTTGATCCCCGCACCGGGTAAACCTTGTGGTAAATCTTAAAGTTTGTGACTCACGTGAGTAGGTAGATATGTACTTATATAATTCTATAATGTTTACAAAAAAGTTGTATAATACCAACAAAACTCTCAGTTGTGGTTATCATCTTGGGAGACTGGTCTGCTCGTTTTATCAACATCTACTTATTCGACATATTATTATTTAGGATTTGACCATAGCGCTATTTGGATCGACGTCAATCTGTATTTTATTCCTTTATTGCCCGTGGTCCCTGTGATAGCCCTGGAAGGTACCACGGGAAATATTTTACCCGTGGTCCCTGAATTTAGTATAAGCCAACTAATTTAAAGGAATGCTTTTTGGATGGATTAGGAATTCTATTATTCTTATATATGTACTTACTTATACATTGTAACAAAGAGTGGAAGAAACAATTGCTAAATGACAAAAAAGGCCGTAACCGGGTTTCTTTCGCCGTTTCTTTTACCGGTGGCCATTTTGCTTGTGTCCGAAATGGTGGTAGTTTATAACGTAGTTTATTTTCTTTACCTATACATAAATACACAAGTTGTAAATGACAAGAAAAAGTGCCTGTGAAGGTCTAATTTCTGAAATAAACGATTTCATTTCATTTCAAACAACACTGTATAATTTGGGTTAAATTTTTTAATCATTTTTCATTTTTCTCAATTCACACAGCGCCACCTGGTCCCAAAGTAAGTAAGGCTAAACCTGCTTGTGTTATGGGTGCCAGACAACGGATATATTATTGCAAATACTTGATAAATAGAAAACACCCAGACTCCAGAACAAACCCTAATGCCATTACATAAATGTTTGCCCCGAGCTCTTTGGTGTCGAAGGTAGAATCACTACCAATACCCACCACCGGGCTGTCATTCATTATTGTTTAGAGCAGATAAATATTCTCCGTTCATAGCCGCATTGTGAAATGACTTTTATTTTTCCAGCAAACAAGACCTATATCTTCGACCTGGCGGAGCACGGTCTCACCGGCAAGGGGGACGGCGTCACCATCGACACCGACGGCAACCTTTGGCTGGCGGTCTTCGGATCATCATGTATCCTCAATATAAACCCAAAAACTGGGAAACTCATCCAGAAAATAGACTTTCCAGCTAAGCAGGTCTCATCTGCGACCTTCGGTGGCCCCAATTATGATATACTGTTTGTTACGACCGCTAAACTGAACCAAGGTGGGGAACAGAAGTATCCTTCTGGTGCCGTGTTCAAAGTCACCGGTCTGGGTGTGACTGGACTACCTAACGTGAACTTCAAATTGTAAATTTTGTGATTAAAACCATTGGAAAGTAAAAGAGTTGTGATTTTCACCCGAGACCCCGTTGTTAAATTATACTCTTTGTACCAGTTATCTGTTCTCAGTTTATCTGTAGGTATATTATAGAGGAAAAATTTGATTGTTTATTTGCATTGCACAGACTACAACTATTGGACGGATTTGAAAAATTCTTTCGCAATTGGGAAGCTACGTTATCCCCGGGTGACATACGACTATATTTTCTTTTCAAAAAACTACTAAGACCCGTGCGAAGTAGACCGCCCGTCTAATAACTAATAATACTTATTTTCTATTTAGTTATTATATTGTTGATTTTACCATTTTAAATGATAAATGCACATACAAATATTACAGTATATAGAGAATACATATACATACTTATATCCATAGAATAATAAGCTTATATCATATTAAAGATTTACAGCTAATAACTTTTCTGCTATTTCTTATCAAAGTGTTATTATTTTAAAAGATTATATACTATCTTATCCGTATTATTTATATTATTATATAACAGATTAGATATATTACAAATACAATACATATTATAAAGATATGGACAAAGAGAAAAATCTTGCTAATAAATTAGATAACTATAAATGTGAATACTTGTTACTAAACATTTTTTTTATTTGTTTAAAAAAACAACAGGCAAAATATTTTTATTAAATAGGTCTATATATAAACTCTTTCGAATCGTCTTATCAAATCACAGAATAGTACAAATATCCATAATAGTACAAATAATATACAAGATTGTACAATAAATAGCCCAGCAGTTTTGACCACTAACTTACATTTACACGTCGAAAAAAACTATGAGAAGAAATCAAGAAATACAAGAAAAACTAGTCAATATGACTACAAAAACCTTGTAATTAATGATTATAAAATAGAAATAATATTAATCTTTTAAAAGAAAAGACGGGCAAAAGTATATGTATACAGTTTATTTAAAACTTAGCACTAATATTGGGGTGGCCTTTGACCCCCAACCCCGTCAGCCTAAAGGTGGCCCCCGAAGGCGGGGGCTGGGGGCTCCCGCGGGCGACGCAGCCCGTCGTCACGTACAGCTCGTCGAGACTCCTGCCCCCGAAGGTGACGGACGTGACTTGTTGAGCGGGGATGGTGATTCTGTCAAGTATCGTACCCGATCTTGGATCTATTTTTAATACCTAAAAAAAACGATTTTCTTGAATGCATTTTTGCCTCTGTCGTACATGATATTTAAAAGACATTTGATTGTTGATCACTTTTTGATAGTTTTCTTTCTGTTTGTCTATGATTTTTAAACAATCAGTTTCATATTTGTTTTCGGAAGGTTTATCGAAATTCGAGTGTGGACGGGCTCGCCATCCCACTCTGGTTTCACTTTTCCCCTGTCTTCTAATTTCGAGCTAGCATAACATTTAATTTGAGGTTATTTTTATGTGTATTTATATTTATTGTCCGGTGGGATAAAATTATGTAAATTTTACTTACTAGCGCATTGTCGAAGTTGGCCAGCCAGAGGTTGCCGTCGGTGTCTATGGTCATTCCGTCGGGGATTCCCGCCAGGCCGTGATCACTGAATGCGAATAATATCTTTGGATTTGCTGAAAACAAAATTATTACACATTGAATGTTTGCACCATGAATCCTGCGAAATTAAATTTTCTTACATTTTTAACAAACCTCAATCTTTCTTTTGGTATGTAGATAGCTGATACTTTGAATTCACAAATTGGGATTGTTTATATCCCAAAAAGTACGCGATTCCCGTAGGATTTGGTTAAAAGTCTGACAGTCAATAGCGTTTTATGAAGTAGATGGCGCTGCTGTGCATAAAACTAAAAACGTATGGCAAAAAACAGTTGAAACAACTTAAAGAAACCAAAAAACAATATATAACACACAGAACACAAGATATTTTGTCCGGGAACGCGAATAACGGGATTTCGCGGGTAAAATTGCGGGCATCGGCTATTACGTACATATATCTCCAGTGTCAACATCATAGTCATATCTCCTTATGGCATACTCAAAGGAGTCGGCGAAGTAGAAGGCCTTCTCTTTCAGGTCCCAGCAGAGCCCGTTGGAGATGTCGAGGCGGTCGGCGAGCGCTAGGGCTTCGCCGGAGGCCTGCACGCGGTACAGCACGCCCCTCTTCAGGTGGAACTTGCCTGGAGCGTATTCACCGCCCATTGTGCCTATAAACCACGATAATGGAGTTACTACAAAATGAAATGTTTCCTTCGTCCCTCATTCCTATATAGGTGGTCAACGTATCCAACATTCTTGTAGTTGTGGATCTCCATGGGCAGCGGTGTTAGCTTAGCCAAACGAGAAAGGCGTCTTCAAAACCACCCCAGGTTTCAAGTAATGAACCTTTACCCACTTTGATAACTAAAGTTTATATATGGGACAAATCACACAGATTGAGACAGCCCCAAAGTATGTAAGTTCGAAACTTGTGTTAATACATAATAATATTTAGATAAACATCCAAGACCCGAGGCCAATCAGAAAAAGTTCGTTTTTCATCATGACCCGACCGGGGATCGAACCCGGGACCTCCTGGGTAGCGGCGGTCCGGCGTGGTAACCATTACGCCACTGAGATCGTCAAGTTACAAATGTGGAAATTTTATTTTTAAAAATGTGTAAGAATGTGACAGTTGATTCTCACCTGCAAAGAGTCTTCCCCTGGGATCAGCTTTAGCATCATTGAGTCTGTTGTCAGGGTAGCTCTTGTCCACCTCGGTCACCACCCTCACCACTACCGCAGCGTCGTTCGTCCCGTCCCACTCGAGTTCCATCACCTTCCGCTCGACACCCACCAGAAATCGATCGGGTTTACCTTCTATGGGGATTATGAAAGTGGTTCTGCCATCTGGAATATGATTAATTCTCATTAACTGTTTTGTAAAGCCCCTAGCAAGAAATCAAATATTCATCGGTAGTTTGTATCTTTTCTTTACTTAATCGAACAATTCTTCGATTAAAACCAGTATTTAGAATTAGATTCCATAATAAAAATGTGGTTCTGGAGAAAAATGGAAAAAATAAAATGGACAGAAAAGAACTGCTGCAGAGACTAATAAAAAGAAAACTTTGAAGAAATGAAGGGGACTAGTGGGACATCTGATCAGACAACGAGTTTATCAGAAACATCTTAGTAGGAAAGATAGAGGGTAAAATAAGAGAAGGACGAGAAAAGCTTACATGGATCAAAAGAACGAAAAGGCGCAGGACCTGGCACAAGAGAGGATTAAATTCAAGAAATAGCCAGCATTTACCAAGTTTCGAGCTGGTGGCCACTCCAGTAGCTGGCACATACTTGTGTATGGTGTGGTCGTACGTGCTGATGAAGTACAGCGCCTCCGACTCGGCGTGCCAGTGGGGAGCCTCGCCGAGGGTCACCGGTTCGACCACCTTCTCCAACTTGTACGACATCTGTGACAAAACATCTTTTTTTTTATTTGGCAATGTAGAACTCATTCCTTTCAATACTTCCCCCATCCTATGTATTTCCTATGTATTTGTGAGTTCCACGACTGTACTTTCTCCCTCTGGGACGTCAATAAGCTTCATTGCGTATTGACAATCTGAGGACGCGCGGACGTCGTTGTTTGATCCTGGCTTTACAGGAGATACAACACAA
The DNA here is from genome assembly GCA_905163395.2 of Endotricha flammealis. Classification (NCBI taxonomy): domain Eukaryota; kingdom Metazoa; phylum Arthropoda; class Insecta; order Lepidoptera; family Pyralidae; genus Endotricha; species Endotricha flammealis. The sequence goes on from LR990863.1 coordinate 16,136,912, forward strand.
TTGTCAAATTGACCAATAAAATTTTATGTATTTCTAATTTTAAAAATATTTGAGTCACGCTATTGTAGTTGTAGCCTAAATCATTATAAACTTGTAATGTTATGTTCAAAAGAATGTAAAAATTGTTATGAATAAATTGAATTGAATTGAAAATCAAATGCAATTGTTGTCAATAAAATAAATATAATAAAATAACATAGGCATTTTAAATTATAGTTCTAACACTCACTTTAAGACAACTCACTTTAAACAATTATAATATTTAACTGTGTATTGTATGCTGTAATTGTAATCTAATCTGTGGCGAGATCGTAGAAAGGCGAGATTATGTCGAGTGGGTGGTATTGACGCGTATTGATGCCTTGTTGATAAGGAGCGCGTATCTCACAGATGGTAACGTGAAAGATGATGCAAATTTTTTCTTTTAAGGGTTATACTAGCGCAGAGTCGAAGCGCAAAAGCGCTGAAAAGTGCAAATTCACTCGTATATAACTGCACATGAAGTGCACAAATTGAAAAAACAGGGTTCTTTCAAAAATATTTTCAAAATAATGCACATTTCTAAGATGAAATACGCATTTGACAGAATTCTAGCGTCTGAGCGCGACCAACGCTGATTGGTGCGCGCGAATTTTATGCTGCTGTAAGTGTGAATGTGCAATGTTATGGAAACCAGACAACTACATATAGATATATTATTGTAAATACATACTTATAATACCTACAAAGAAAACAACCAGACTCTAGACACATGAATGCACCGTGCGGGGATCGAACCCGTGCCCGTTCGTACCAAAGGTAAGGTCACGTGACCAAAGTTGTTATGTAGATACATGTATCTTTAAATCTGCATCAATTGCATATTTCCAATGACATCTTTCTGGGGTAATACATTAAATGTATTGACAGTATTAAAGAAATATTAGATTAAATAAATAAACGATTCAGAATAGCACAGCATCATATATACAGCATACCTACAGCGCCATCAGACACAAGTTTAGCGTCGCATAAAAAATATATTATTAGATAGGTTAACTGAAACTTATCAGAAATCTGTAAATACTTTCTTAATTGATAATGTTAATGAAAAAATTTACTTACATAGTCAGGTGGATCCATCTGTGTACTGATCCAATTCCGTTCACTTCTATTGCGAAATTAATTCTGTGTCGGTATTTTAATTATTTCAATGCCTTTACCGTAAACGCACACGGTAACGTGGTCACTGGAACAAAAAATAACTTAGTTTAATTAGTTACCAAACTGAATGACGAAGGTTTAGATAGACCACGCATTATTTTTACGCTTTCGTAGATAAGATCAGATCGGACCGATTTGAGCGGATTATCCGCTGTGCCCTACCTCTTAAACAGAGAGGAAAGATTGTGTTTAAATCAAACTTACCTCGTACAATCAATAAGATCCATTCCTTGTATATCAGCAACATCGCTATACATCTGCGAGATAAATTCACAATATATCCCATCGTCAATACTCCATTTGTAAGCCGTAACCCTCTGATCTATTGACGTTGAAATTAATATATTTTCCAATAATATTACGCCAGTTATTTGGGAGCAGTGGAATTTTTGAGACAACCATATATTAGTTATTTTTGCAACACCATTTGTTATCTCTAACACATTCATGTGTATAGAATTGTCATCACCACCAGTCGCAAATAATAATTTATCTTCATACATTATTGTATCAAGACTGTTTATACCTGATTTATTAGTAACTGTTGTAAGAACAGGTTCTATTTTTAATTCTTTAGTATTTACATACCAAAATGTAACTTCCCCTCTTGTAGTACAAGTTATAAGCATATCTTTGTCGTGAAATTTAATATATTTCGTCTTTAATATACAAGTTTTGTGGTGCTTAACTTCTGTTATTGGATGAAATGTCTTGTTATTAAGATTGAAGTTATAAATTCTAAGATAAGCATCAGAACAACCGGCAAATATTAAAATATTTTCTTTTCCTTGTGATAAATCTATATCCATGATTCGTGTTTCTGGATCAAAATCAATTGAACAATCTCTCCATGTTTTTCTACCTTTCCGTTCTTTTTCACTTCCCTTTATCAAATAATCAATTAGATCTGTAGTTTTAACTTTTATTTTATCTGTTTTACTAAATTGTAATAACTTTATGCAAACCTGAGCTCTGCCACCAGCAGACACTAAAAGAACGCGATCATTATCTATTTGTTTAGTTTTAAGAGTTCTTATACTTGATAGATGTTTAAAAATAACTTTGTCTTGAAATCGCATGTCATTATCAATAGAAGATATTCTTAATGTAGTGTCTTCTCCGCCAGAAATACAGAAAGTAACAGTTTCATCTAAATAACTATTGTACGATTTTAAACAATTGATTTCTTTGAAATGTGATCCGTTGACTATGTTAGTAGATACGATTTTACTTAAATCAAATGTGTGTGAAAATATATCAGAGCCTTTCACATAAATAAAGTTTATATATTCTTTATATTCATCTGCTGTCTTTTCGAAGTATCTAATCACATCCCAAGCCCTGTGCCCTCCTCCGCAAAGCACTTCAACCAATTTAAAGCCCTTCTTCAAATCGTAAACAACGAAAATACGTTCTTGGAATCCACACACTATGTTTTCATCTCTGTCTACAAATTTTTCAACCCATTGAAACTCTAAATTCTTGTTACTCATATATTTAGCTACATCTTTTTCTTTATTATCTAATTCAAAATATTTTATAGTACCATCTCGTCCTGTAGTCACGATATCATTAATTTTAATTGTTATTGATGTGGGACCATATCTACCATGGACCTTAATAAAGGACTTGACTGGATTTTTATTCCCTTTTACATATAAATGTATATTGCCACATCTATCGCCAACAACGAGTGTATTATTACTTATTGCGGATGCTGTGAGCCATCTTTCCTTGCACTGTGGGAGTATGTACTCATCAAAGACTTCTGTATCCGTTTGATTTGATGCGAGTACTGTTATTACACCGCCTTTTGAACACAAAACTATGTGTCTACTCCCCGCCCATTGCATTGATAGTATTTTACCAATATTTAGTTTAGTGTTTATAATCCTATTCAAAGATGTTCTACCCTTACAATTTTCAACAAAAACATCAAATCTTCCAGCCATATCAACAACAGCTATCATTTGTTTACAAGAAGATATACTTAACATTTTATATGTAGATTCATGTGTTAAATTATCTCTTGTTTCCGTTCTATCTTTTACATCATAATAAATAAGATCATCTTGATCATTTAGTATAACTAAATTTCCTCTAGCTGTAAACACTACTTTTTTAGGAATACCTGCATCTGTATTGATAACTACAGCCTCTATTTCTTGAACAGTAGTTAATGGATGAAGTGTAACAGCAGCATCACCGCCTCCAGTAACTAAATAATCTCTGTCAGCATCTACTGACCATATACCACCGTTTTGATGAGCCATTGTCTTTTTTAATAAATTCCCATTAAAATCCCAAAAGCAAATAATTGAGTCTTCACCTACTGAAATAACCATATCTTTGGAAATACAGTTTCTCATTACTCTTGCCATGTGACCATAGACTTCTCGACTGCAAACAATGTCAGCTGTCTGCCAAAAGTCTATAGTATTATGGGGAATATTTTCTAGTATTTCTAAATTATTAATGCCCCATATACGCACTGATCTGTCATCGGATGTCGTAACTATTATTGCTTTTTGTAGATCACAGGATATAGAGAATATTACACCCTGTAAAAAAGAGTTAATTTAACTAGGATTTTCAATATATACATATTTTAGCAAGTTAGTCTGAATGTTTTCGAAATATATAGAGCTAATTTGTCACTTTGTTTATCGCTATGTTACAATTTGTTATATTTAATTAAATTCGATGCCATTTTCTATATCACAGAGATCTAAGAGCAGCAATTGAACCATCCGCCCGTAACTGATTGCGCACACAAACTGATTTTATATTTTCTCTCTTTTTTGCGTTATTTTGTATTATAATATTATTGCTTTGATTTTTTCTTTACTTGCCCCTACCCCCTTGCAAGAAGGAGCCCCCCCACCCCCAATGCCTGTGAAGACCAATCTACAACATTGTCAAATAAACTCTTACCTTATGTCCTTTCAAGTAATGTAGTGATTTCTTTCCTGAACACGCATGAATAATGATTTCTGAGAAGACTGTTCCGGCAAACACCAACACATCTTTCTGTAATGGCAGTAGAAGGCCACTGTATAGTATTGAGTTTTCCTCGCTCACATACTGACTGACCAGACATTGCTTTGAGGTGTCCCAAATCTGAAAAAATCATAATAAGATTACATTATTTTGGTGTGAATGATATTAAATTTAGTAGGCATATTTTAGTTTATGACAAATACTTTTTTTACACCATTCAGCACTAGGTATCTAATTTTAAAATTCCAAGATTAACTCAATAAAGTGTACTTAGCTACTTTATTCCAAGAGCCACAAGTTCGAAGTCAAACATTTGTGTGCATGAACATGTCTGTTTGGCTTGGTCTGTATGTTTTATATGTATAATAAAATTATGTATTTACATATTTACGAAAACAAGTATTTCTGTATCAGCAATGAAGTATACAGACAACCCGTCCAAGATATTTTATTTAGATTTTTAATAAAATGTGAAATTTACCTCAACAACATTATGGGCTGTTAAAAGAGCAATGGTATCATTACTGATCCAGACTCCAGAATGCAGCCAGTCCTCACAAACAATAGCTTCAAATATTTGTTCCAAAATACTAGATTCCTCGCCAGTCATAGAAATTACACAAAATTGTTTACCACCAAAAATTAATATTTTACTTGAACATTCACTTGGAACTATACCATATATCTTTTGCCCGTTAAGACAATGAGTTTTTTGTAATAACTTAGTAGAAGTCTGTCTAAATACATGTAATGTACTTCCTATACCTGAAAAAATTTAAAGAATTATTACTAATAAAAAAAATAACGATGAAAAATTACCATTGTTAGCATGACTTTGGTTGGTTACCGGCAAGTATACGATTTGTATGCAGTTTCACTGCAGATACGTCAGTACGTATCAATAGAGACATGTTTTATAATTGTATGATTAGACTAGTATTATGATATTTGAGAAAAAATAAAATTAAAATTAATTAGATTCAACACTTTCAACACGTGAATAGAACAAGCAGGCTGGCGAAACTCAGTACTGCAAAAAATATATATGGAGTTTACGCTAATTTTAATGGCGACATGTTTTGTCTCTTACTTCCTGTCTAACCTTCCTTGTCTCGCCCTGCTGTTAGTCAAAATGGTGACGGGCAGTCTTGAATATTTGTAAACAACGCATAGTTTTAGTGTAAGTTTTAGCTAATTTTACTGCACGTCACGTGCGTATTTAGTGTTTTCGGAGTCTACCCATATAACTAAGTGCATACCGGTTTATTATAATTTACGTGCATAACAGCAAAATGCATTACAAAACCTGTGAAATATGTGGGATAAAATCGGGTAGGAAATCTAATCAAAAGCGTGTATTCCTAGCTCAATTCCCACTAGATGAGAAGCGGTAAGTAGTTTTTCATGTTATTATATTAATGTTAAGTAATTAGGAAGAAGTTCTGGTCTCTTTAATACTTTGCCTTAGAATTCATAACCAAAAATCATGTGCGCCATAGGGATGTTCTTACTACGTGCCAAATTATCGATAAAAAAATTTTTTTCGTAAATTTGGGTATAAAATGTAAATGAGATATTTGCGGCTGCATTTGTTTAATTCATTATTAGATTGTTCATGTTAAATGATGAGCAAGCATTGCCCATACTCCGCCATGGTAAGCGGTAAACTATAATAATTTGAATTTATGATATTTAATCAGCCACATCAACGTCATTTCAATAAGCTGTTTTCTTTCAGAAACACTTGAATACCCCTCATCTCTTTTGAATTAGTGTACTCAAACGTTAATAACAGTAATCTCTATTTATTTATTATTTCAGATTATGAATGCCTTCGCTCACAGAACAGTGCAAAAACGTGTGTCGATCGATCAGCTAACAACATCTGAAGACTCCGCCTAGAATACCAGATTAGAAAATGACAAAAAAAATAATTCTAACATTGTAAACGTAACTTTATTCGTTTTTGTTATGATATAAATTGTATAATAATAATTATAATTATTAGGTAGGTATTTGAATTTTGAATAATACTCAATATTTCCAAACTAAGTAAAGAGATTTTTATTTTCCTTTTGTATGTTAAAGAAAACCTGTCTGCAAGGTACCCACGCCACGCTTTTTTTTATCGATATCGATACATTCTGTACTGTAACGTACCACATCTCTAGTATGCTTTTGTAGAATGTTGGCATTACTTTTTTTTTGTGTCTCTGTTGTTGGTACGTTGGCACGAGATCTTAGCGTGAATTGACTGTCAAAAACAAGTCAAAAAGCTTGTATGAAGTCCCGACTCTTATGCCCACCATTCACACGCAGATTGGTCCGGCGGATTGGTCGGCCATCGGACTAATCCGCCTGTGTATGGAAGCGACGAACCGGTCCGCCAGACTGTCAAATGGGTTGGCGTCGGGCTCGCGGCGAGCCGCGAGCGCCAACCGAACCCTCGCCCGACCCGACCAATCCGCGCGTGTGTGTGCAAGGTCAGATTGGTCGGCCCGACTCAGTCAGTGTCGAAACCACGTTTTTATTTGTTTTTTATTTATTATAATGTCTTTCGACGATAACAAACCGTTTCTTTTTTCATTTCTCGGATAAAATCATTATTCCGATGACGATTAAAGCTACTTTTGCTTAGATAGTACAGGCGGCATATTAAATGAGTACACGTGCAGGGCTCACCAAAGTCACACTTCGTGTGGAGGGTTGGCGGTGGGTTGGCGGAGGGTTCGTGCAGTGTATGGGTACGCCGGATTGGTCGCGGTCGGGTCCGGGTTGGGAGTCGGGTCCGGGCTCGTGTAGTGAATGGTGGGCTTTAAAACGTAGTGATTATATACTCTTTGAGAACAAGTGATGGTAAACTTTTAAGCCCACCATTCACTACACGAGCCCGGACCCGACTCCCAACCCGGACCCGACCGCGACCAATCCGGCGTACCCATACACTGCACGAACCCTCCGCCAACCCACCGCCAACCCTCCACTCGCAGTGTGACTTTGGTGAGCCCTGCACGTGTACTCATTTAATATGCCGCCTGTACTATCTAAGCAAAAGTAGCTTTAATCGTCGTCGGAATAATGATTTTATCCGAGAAATGAAAAAAGAAACGGTTTGTTATCGTCGAAAGACATTATAATAAATAAAAAACAAATAAAAACGTGGTTTCGACACTGACTGAGTCGGCCGACCAATCTGACCTTGCACACACACGCGCGGATTGGTCGGGTCGGGCGAGGGTTCGGTTGGCGCTCGCGGCTCGCCGCGAGCCCGACGCCAACCCATTTGACAGTCTGGCGGACCGGTTCGTCGCTTCCATACACAGGCGGATTAGTCCGATGGCCGACCAATCCGCCGGACCAATCTGCGTGTGAATGGTGGGCTTTAGAAACTGTCACTCACTGCCAGTGTCAAATAGTGTCAATTTTATAGAAATATAACAAAGTTGCAAGCACAAAATTAGATTTTCTACTAAAACATAATGGAATAATTCCCACAATAATTCTTATTTTAAGTATTTAGATTCTAACATTACTTTCTCAGATAATTATTTAACTAAGGCTATATTGATATGTCCCCATTATTTATTATATTTTGCAGAATTCGATTTTGTCTACAACTGTCTTAAACTCAAATATCCGACAAATAATAACATGTCCTGCATGCTGCATGCAATCCAAGCCTGTATCACCGGTACGTATGTATAATACAAAGGTATACAATTTCTGAAAATTATGTAATAGAATAAAACCAAAAAATTAAACAATCCATTTTATCCGAAAAATGAGTAGGTATAAATTAAACAGTTTTTGTATAATTATTTTTATCTGTTATTCGCTTTCATGTTGGTTAAGTGGATAGTGTTCAGGATATTTCTTCAAGTGGGTTTCCATTTTCTGCATTTGTTTCCTGAAAATAAAATTTACTTTTATATAATAAACAAGTCGTTACTCGAGACAAACAGAATTATAAAACTAAGAAAATCTTTTAAAATTCTATTTAAATATTCATACAGTGTAGTACTTTTTAGTTGAAAAGGGCCATCTTAATATAAGCAACAAATAAAGTTATAAAGTCGTACTGAATTCGTGGTGGCATTTCATAATATACGTCTTCCAACATCTCCTTCCAGTGAGGTTTCTTCTTCTTTTCTGCTACCTGCATGGTCTTTAGGACCGAATTGCGACATTCCTTGGCCCAAGATTTATCAGTTTCCTCGTTCCACAAACCTATAATAAAAATAAACCTATGAAGAATATCTTTATCAACATCGTCAATGAATATAATATTTAATGCGACATAGAGTCTCTTGAAGGATATGATGTACCAGAATAAAAATTGTGACCAGGCACTGACTAAATCTCTAATCGATGCCAAATATGCGCCCCCCGCCCCCCTAAAAATTATTAGAAATTTCAATTATTTAGTATAAATGGAATCGTGATTTTACCTTTATCCTGAAGATACAATTTGAATTTTTGTATAGGACTTTCATCTTTGGACCATTTGTCAATCTCTTCTAAAGATCTATATGCACTGCTATCATCTGAAGTTGAGTGATGACCGACTCTGCAAACATAATTAGTTCATCTATGATGATTATATTATTTGTCAAATTTATAACTAAGAATAAATTGTATTCTGCTCTTATAGTCATTTTCAACTAAACTAAATCACAGAAGTCTTTATTTTTAATACTTCACTTTTTAAAACATGCAACGCTTATTATTATAATTTGTACTTAATTAATATGTAGTCTAAGTTTAAGTTGCAGTTTGAATGTAGTTCATAGCTCACCTATAAGACATGGCTTCAATAAGAACAGGCTTATTAGTCTGCAAAGTCATTGATCTCGCTTTAGAGACAGCGTTGTACATTGCCAGCGGATCAGTTCCGTCCACACGAATAGTATTCAAGCCAAAAGCGGGTCCTCGAGCTGCAATCCCATCACCACGGTATTGTTCACTAGTTGGTGTGGAGATGGCGTAACCATTGTTTCTACTAAAATACAAAAAATACAATATTTAGAAAAACAATAAATAAAATACAAATTAACGTAAATATATACGTTTACTATAAACCTTTATTGAAGACTAGCGAAACCCGCGCAACTTCGTTTGCGTGTATCCCGCTTTCCCGTGGGAATTTTGGAATGTATTATACATAAAAACCTTCCTCTTGAATCACTCTATCTATTTAAAAAAACCGCATCAAAATCCGTTGCGTAATTTTAAAGATTTAAGCATACAAAGGGACATAGGGACATAGGGACAGAGAAAGCGACTTTGTTTTATACTATGTAGTGATAAACCTCTTTTATTTTTACGAATGAATTTTACGACATGACACAAGATTTCGATTAGATTAGATGTGATTTGGAAAATATGTTCAATAATACATACAATAAAAGTCAATTCAGATTTCCAGAAACGCAGAGGTAACGGTAACTTATTATCTTACCAAAGTAAAATAATAGGACAGTCAAGTGTTGCAGCAAAGTTGAAGGCAGCATGAGCGTCTCCTTCTGATGCTGCTCCATCCCCAAAGTAGCAGACGACGATTCGATCGTTGTTAGGTACACGTTTTAACGCATATGCAGCGCCTACAGCTTGCGGCATTTGAGTAGCTGAAATATATTAGAAAATTATTAGTGCACTATTTTGACTAACCCGAAATTAGCAATTCTATAATAATTATATGCAGGATGATCATTCTTTTGATTTGATGCTAGATTTGTTAGAGACTAGTAGAGACTTAGACCCACGTTTTACTGATATTATAAGTAAACCTTTCCAGACCTTCAATCGTGAACACAATCCAATTCCATTTAATAATTTAAGACGCAAATTGTTATTGGCATTAATAGGTCGTGATTTTTATAAATTAAAAGTGACTGAAGACGTAAGGAAGACGTACCTAACGGACTAGATATGGTAACTATGTTATGCTGCTGGCTGCCGTAGTGCACAGGCATCTGTCTTCCTTTGCCTGGGTCTTCAATGTTCCCATAACACTGGTTCACCAGCTCCGTTAGAGTGGTGCCACGGTAAAGGAATACCCCCACTTCTCGGTACTGCGCGAAAACCATGTCTCTGGGTAACAAAGCTGCTGCGCTGCCAATGTGAATTCCTTCTTCTCCGTAGTTAGTCATATAAAATGATATACGGCCCTGCCTGAAAGAGGACAATTATAACTCTGTCCTTGAATTGTAATGTGCTCACGCTTACGCTCACAATCCACTAGAACTGTTAAACTATTGGTCGTATTATGAGTGAACTGCTGCTAGAGCGAGGCGCTAACATTACCGTATGTTTAACTTTATGGAACTGCCATATTTACCTTTGAGACTCATATAAAATCTTGTCCATCTGACTGAGTTGGACCATCGTTTTATACATGTTTAACAGAGTATCTTTATCGAGACTTGGCTCTTCACTACTGTCGATAACGCCGCCATTACTGTCCATAACTCGATAAATAGGAATAGGATCATAGCTATTTTCATTTAAAAACTTCATCTCGGTAACATACGGAGCTTTAGCTCCAGGAAAATCTGCACTTTTCCCCCCATTTTGAACAACTTCCGGTCTGTTTTGAGTCGTTAATAGCTGGAAAGAATAAATATTTAATATTGATAAACCTTTTGTATATTGTTAAATTTGTGACAATTCTATAAACCGTCACCATTTGTAACTAATGTTATTGTATGGTTCGTTATTTTCGTTCACTGTTCGTTGTACATATATATTATCAATCTGTATGAATTGTCCCTGTATATTTATTTATTTATTTATTTTATTATGTATAAATGAAATGATGAAAAAGAACCAATGCCCAAAATAATATTAAAAGCTACCAAAAAACGAATATACGTTTTACATGGCAATTCTTTATTTGTTTTATCTCGTTTGCACTCAGAACTTTGATTTAGAAAAAATACATGCTAATTACCAGAATTTGATACCTACGTACCTACGTATATCATAATTAGAATTTTCCTTAATATATAAAAATCAATTTCCTACTTATTAACTGTTCAAGGCAGCGTTCGCTATTAGACAGCTGTGAAGAATACTTATTGTAACTTTGTTTTATATTATTACCTAAAAATACTACTAGGTATGACATAAGTGATGTTATTTATTCTATGTAAATAAATATACAAACACACTTTACACTAAAATAAACAACACTACCTTTAAGCAGGTACTAGTTAAACTTACCCGGAATGTATGACGCAGAAAGTTGAGCCTCAAAAAACTGGCACCACTCTTAAGCGCCATTTTGCTACTGACGAGAGTGACGTAAATAAATTCAAACAGTTGGATCGTGTTTTTACATTAGCAAGTATGATAAGGGGCTCGGCCTCTTGTTGACTATTATCAAACTAATCGTTGCCGTTGGCAGTGATAAAACAAAACTCATTATCTTGTTTGTGAATATCTATTTGAAACGCGTTTCAGATAACAAATACAGATTGAATGCATTGTAAAGATTAGAACAATAATTGCAATATAATTTTTTATTATTTTTACTTTAGCTTTATAAACTAATTTCGGTGACAACTTTGGTTTCGGCAATTCATGTATTGTAATTAAAATATCTATCTTGGGACGGGAATCAAACTCTCGTACCATAAGGATTCTGGGAAAAATGGTTAAGTATTAAATCATGTACCTAGGTCATGTAAATATCTTGTGACGGGTACCAAACTCTACCACCCTGTGGGAAAATAATTTGTTTTCAGAGAGTAAGGGTGACAAATCTACATCGAGCTATGTATGCTGCGCTGTACTGCGCTGTGCTGTGCTGTGTTTCTTAAGCTACGTTTTTTTAACAATCAACATCAAGCTTTGCTATGCTGCGCTGTGCTGACGTTTTTTAACAAGTTTTGACAGCGCTTCGTGGGTGAGTTTTTCTTTTTATTAGACATTATTTTGACAGACAGTTGTATTGTGACAGTAGACCTAGCACAGCTCGACACAGCGCGGCTCAGCTAGCGCGCCTCGCTCGAGACTGTTGCGGTTTTAAACAGAACGTAGCCTCACACAGCGCAGCACAGCATAGTTTGTTTGTATCCTCATTAAAATATTAGACGAGCGAGTTGACCAAACATAGCATAGCGCAGTACAGCGCAGCATAGCTCGATGTAGATTTGTCACCCTTACTTTCCAATTGGAAAATTAACTTATATGGAATCTTAGCTACTCTGCAATGTATGTAATATGGATATGTACAGTACATTACATACCTACACATACAAACTATAGAATATGTTCTGTGATTTAAAACAACAATTTGGAGATAAGATATCGCAACCTGTAATGCCAGTATTTACATAAGCAAATCTCTTATCGTTTAGTTGCCAAGACCAACAAAAACTTTGAGTAATACAAAACTGAAAAATATGGTGTTATGAAATGAAATGAAACGAAATCGTTTATTTCAGAAATAATTAGACCTTCACAGGCACTTTTTTCTGTCATTTATGTACAACTTGTATATTTATGTATAAAGAAAAAAAACTTCGTTTTAAACTACCGCCATTTCGGACAAAGCAAAATGGACACAAGGAAAAAGCAAAACCGGTTACGGCCTTTTTTGTCATTTAGCAATTTTTTCTTCTTCCACTTTTTGTTACAATGTACGTATAAGTACCTACATTTTTAGGAATAAATAAAATACAGATCCAGGTACATACAGAAATTAAGTACCAAACGCGGGACGTCGATTCAAATATAGCGCTATGGTCAAATCCTAAATATGTCCATTATCCTAGATGTTGATAAAACGAGCAGACGATAGTACGGGTTTACTACTTGATTTCGAATGTCATGTGGCCGACGGCCGATTCCCCGAAGTCATTAGCTCGAATGTTCGAATCGCCGAAACTCCATATCATCGATGTACCACAACTTCGACTAGCCATTAGTTCGACGTCCATTTCACCGAAAAGCCATTGCAACGATAGTCCTATAATTCGAATGTCATACCCACCGGACCAAAATGTATGAGACAGCAGTTTTTTTTTACTATGATCCCCATAGTAAGTACGAGGTTATGCGTACTAGGAGTAACACGTTGTTGTACAGAAGAGTAAAAAAAGTAAGGAATGTTATAAAAATGGAATAAAAAGACAAACCAGCAGGCAAATCAACGTAACATTTATTATCAATAATCAACAATAGTCATATTTTTAATAATAAAAATATTCTAAGCATTAACTTCAAATGTAAATTAGGTGAAAAATAGAGATGATTAAAAAACTGCCGTCTCATACATTTTGGTCCGGTGGGTATGACCATTAACTATGGAAATATTAGCACTTCGAGCATTCGAATTATAGGACTATCGTTGCAATGGCTTTTCGGTGAAACGGACGTCGAACTAATGGCTAGTCGAAGTTGTGGTACATCGATGATATGGAGTTTCGGCGATTCGAACACTCGAGCTAATGACTTCGGGGAATCGGCCGTCGGCCACATGACATTCGAAATCAAGTAGTAAACCCAGTTAGTACAGTCCCCCAAGATGATAACCACAACTGTGTGAACTGTTACAAAATAAAATAGGTACTTGACTTTAAGGTATTTCAGGTACAGCATTTTATTTTATTTTATTTCAGCTATGGACAGTACCTACCTACTAATACGATGGTACATACAACTCACGTGCAGACCAAGAGCTAAACTAATTCCGCGTTGCGGTCTACACTCAGCTGGCTACAGACAGACTAAGATAAACTAATTTATCTTGGACTTGGCTTGGCTTAGTTTTTGATCCGAACCCGCGAACTTAAACGCCCCTTCGTTCACGCGTCGACTCGTCTTGTACTCGTTTGATACGCGACTGAGACTCTACTTTGCGTATGCTACCTACTTGTTCTCGACCAACACTGTACACGCGTCGACCTAAATATTCGCGACTTTCCCATAAGATTCAGAAGAGGAAGTTTTTTTATTACTGTATTATTATATTGCCGTAAAAAAGGCAGTGATACAAAAGAAAAAAAAATTTTGGATACACCCTATATTGAGAGAAATATAAATAATCGAGCAAATTGAATTTTTCTATTATGTCCTTCCGAGAATATTCTGGCAAGTTATAATTGTATAAACATGCATATTTCTCCACTTCTTGCACAAATAATATAATTATTTTTCACTTCTCATGCTCAGAAAGTGCTTATTTGCGCAGGATATAGGCTGCACAAAATCGAATTTTGTGCACAAGGGCAGAAACGTATCTACTCATAAATGTATCTATAACAAAGCAAAGGAAATGAGTCATACAGCCAAACACAATAAAAAGTTCAGAGATAGAATTTATTATTTTATAATATTTACTTTAATTTATTTGCCTTATGTGTTTTTTAAGTCATAAAAGATATTAAAATTTAAATTAAAGTACGGTAGGTTTTTTAATTAATTTAAGAAAATTATTTTTTTACTAAATTAATTTAATAGTAGGCTGTATAGGTCTGCAGCCCAAGCCTAATTTCAATGTCGTAAGATTTAAAAAAAAAAAGCGGCGGGAAAGGGGAAACAAGGTCTTGTTTTTCGTGCGTTTATTTATTTATTTCCTCGCAATCGAAGTGAAAAGCAGAGTTTATAACTCGTCCACAAAACCATTTCTATCCTCGACATTACTATCAGCCCTCGCCTTCGGCTCGGGCTGCTAAAAGTCTCGGATAGAAATGATTCGTTTTGTGCACTTGTAAAATCTACTATTGTTCGTTCGCCATATTTCTTACGTCATTCGGATACTCTAGTTGCATGCGACCAACATGCGACTAGCACACACAAGTCGCGTAGAACTGATATCCGACGCGTCGCGTCGTCTCGTGTACGGACCGAAATATATGGCGGAAATTGCCGAGCGACACGTATGATATCCGTATCATACTCAAATCGAGAACAAGTCGACGCGTGAAGGAAGGGGCTTACGTATCAATTTGAAAAATGATTTCAAAATTCAAATTCCATTTCAAAAGATGTTTTATTTATACCAAGAAGCTTTTTAAAGTAGTTTTATTTTCAATTAGGCTTGCAACATTATACTATTTATGTCATTGTCAAGTCCACGCAAACCAATCGCGTCAAACGTTGCTATCAGTATTATGCTACTACGGAAAGATGTTGAATTCTAGTAAGCACATCCAATAAAACAAGTATATTTATAATTTGGTCGATTAATAGTTAGTTGTCAATGAATGGCGGTGGAGGTTAGCGACGGTCTATTGATATTTTCTTTATAGTTTAATTTAATAATGCCTTACTGGTATTATGACAAAAAGGATTTACAGAATACACCGTCATTCCGCGATGGCATTAACACAGAAACAGAAAACCGCTACCGCAAGGAGGGCGCGAGATTCATCATCGATACGGGCTCGAAGATGGATTTAGGTTATAACACAGTTGCAACTGGTGTTGTTTATTTCCACCGTTTCTATATGTTCCACTCGTTCAGAACTTTCCCGAGGTATATAACTGCGTGTTGCTGTTTGTTTCTGGCGGGTAAAGTGGAAGAGACGCCTAAAAAGTGCAAGGATATTATCAAAGTTGCGAAGTCTTTGCTAACGGAGCACAAATTCGCTACATTTGGGGAAGATCCGAAGGAGGAGGTGATGACATTGGAGCGCATCCTGCTGCAGACGATCAAGTTCGACCTGCAGGTGGAGCATCCTTATGGATACCTGCTAAAGTACGCTAAGTGCTTGAAGGGAGATAAAGGGAAATTGCAGAAAATGGTGCAAATGGCGTGGACTTTCGTCAACGACAGGTAATTAATGCATTAATCGGTCGGAGTCGCGTTAGGTAATTATATTTTAAATGATATAATAATGCACACAAACCGGAGTAAGCTGTATTCTAGTTATGTGTTGGGTCTTTTAATATCTGTAACAGCCCTATTCTAAAATATTTGCAATATTATTTTGTAATGGCAACAGGAAATAGCCTTATCCAGACAATTACCATTACTTTATATTTATTTACTGTGATGAAATTAAATGTTTGACTTTTAATATGAATGTCTGCTATTTCCTATTTATCTTTTATTTCCACTAGTCCCTTTAAAGGGATTTAAATCTTATATTAAACATAATTATTTTCAGTTTATGTACAACCTTGTGCCTTCAATGGGAGCCTGAAGTGATAGCGGTGGCGCTAATGTTCCTTGCTGGCAAGCTGAGTAAATTTGAAGTTGTTGACTGGAACGGCCGGGTGTCCAAACATAACGCCTGGTGGGATATGTTTGTGGAGGACATCACGATGGAGCTGCTTGAGGATATCTGTCACCAGGTAAACCTGTGCATCAAAAACTGGTAATTTTTGAACCTCCTGAGCACTTTGCTTCTTTCTAAGAAACAAAGATTCATTCAGAGAGTACGTAGAATAATAATTGATTTATGTATTAATCTATTATTTTGGAAACAAAAGCAAAATGGTGAAAGAAAACCAGTTACAACCTTTTTCTGCCAAGCCAGATTTGCTTGCCTATAAACGTGGCAAGCAATGCCTAGAGGCATGGTCTGTTATTTAAAAAAAGTTTAAAAATATAGGTTGCCGAAACAGATTTTTAAACTCTTATGGTAACTAATAGTGAACACGAAAATCTTAATTTGGCTAAAGATCTTGGCCTTGTAGATGTTTGAACAAAAGGATAGCCAATCAATCGTTCATCAAAATAAAAAAACGTAAGAAATACATCAATTTTTTTCCTTTAAGGTAATATTCATTAAGAAATTATAGGTTCTAGATCTGTACTCGCCGCAAACGCAGCCTTCGGGCGGCGACTCCCCGCCGCTGTCGAATCCCGCGAAGCCTCCAAAAAACGAGAAGAAGCCGCCGTCCGCTACTCCGCCCGCTTCCTTGTCGCCTGTCGCCGCCGCTAGCGCCAAGCCTGTCGCCAGCCTCACGCCCGGCAAGAACGGCGCGGACGCGCGGCCAGACCCGCCCAAGCCAGAACCACCCCCACCCAGGTACCAGTCCACTATATAGTAGTAACAGATACCTCGACAAAGACAGTAGTTTAATCTGGAACGTTGTAAATTATGTGGAATTTTAAAGCGTTATGACTGCGCCACATAGAACAAGACTTAAAATTGTAGACAAGAGGTTTCATCACGATATAAAAAAATAAAAATAAAAAATTCAAATAGGTATATTACAAGCACTTTCGAATCGATCTTTCTTCGATCCAAGCGTAATTGGTATGAAACATATTGTACACTGTTTTAAACCGTGTAGCATAGTTTTTCATGATGCATAGAAGAATAATTCTAAGAAAGGAATTTTAAAAGCAAAAGTGGCATTTTTCATGATCCCGTTTAGCTCAGTAGACATGCGTCAATTAATTGAGATCTCGCAAGTAGGTGTGAATATTAACTTAAAAGAAAGAAAGAAAATTTGTTTATTTAGTACTTACACAGAAAATTAAATAAATAATTAACGAAAACAAATCCCAATAGTAATCACATTCACATTTTGTAGTAGCAACTTGTGAGATTTCATAGTTATTTGCCGTCCCCAGGTACGGCTACGCCCCCCCTTTCCCGCACCTGCCACCGCCGGCGTCGTTCCCGGGCATGCCGGCCTTCGCGCCGTCGTTGCCGCCGCGGCTGCCGCCCCCGCCGCTGCTGTACCCGGAGCCGCCGCCCGCGCCGCCCTCGCGCTTCCCCCCCGTATCCGTGCCGCCCCCCTACTTCCCGCCCATGCCGGCGCCCCCGCCCCGACCCTACTATCCCCCCCCGTAGTATTACTCTAGTATAGACTTTTTTACTAAAATATAATGATGGCCTGTCATTTTAGCATTTTCATTTACTTACCTAAAAGAAAAATAATAGTTATAAGTTTCAAATTTTATTGTCAGCACATAAATCACATTCAAAATGTACACTTTCAGATTACTATAAAAAATATTTCATTACACGCGTATTCTCAGAATAAAACTAGAAAAAACTTGATTATTTCCGAAAAAATTCAAATATTTTTACAATATTAATGTTACATAAAAAAAAACATAAAAACAAACCTTACGATTTCATTAAAAATTATAAAAGAAAATTTGTGCAAACACACTTAACATGAAATTTTATCAATTGTGAATCATGGACATAAATATAATGTGCCAAACGTAATGTGTCAAATCAAGTACCAAACATGATCGAGCGACTGATAAAATATCAAGTTATTACTGTTGAGCTGCATCTAGCAGCACGGAATCGCATTTTTCGTGATCCTTTTAGCAAATTCACTCTTATATCCGCGACGTAACATTATTCCTTCTAAGATAATAAGACGCGCGCATTTGACGGAATTCTTGCGCTCTTACTCTAATAAATGACACCACTAACTGATAAAAAGGCATAGAGTATGCTCCGTGTTGTTAGATGAAGCTCAGCCTTTGTGAACTACTTACTGAATATAATGTCGAACGACTAGAAACGCAAGTTTTTTAACAGACAAACAAATGGGTAGCTTTGTAGTAAAGTGATCCTATCAATTCTTACATTTGTTGCTTGAGGTAATACTTGATCACGCAAAAACTCAAGCAGTCAGTTTCTGAAACGTTTTTAAGTTAATGAACACATTAAATTATAGTTTTCACTGTCGAACTAAAGGAGAAAAAAGAGATAGCTTGAGACTTGATGTGGAATTAAAACTGGCTTATGATAGTTAATAATTTTATCAAAATATATTTTCGCGGGGCGTCACTTAGCTTCGCAGGCTATCCAAAATATTTCAGAACATTATTGTTTATAATTAATTGTATGAACACATGCACCGCTCAAAACAACATTATAACAAAATATTGAGACGGTAAATATATTAAACTATATCTTAACATTTCATAGAATTACTGTCTCTCCGATAACTTTGTTATAATACTAATACAGTTAGAAGGCACACGAGTATCAGATCGCAATAATTTCCGCACATTAAGGCACATAGTTCTTTATTTCTCTAATGAAAATTGACAACCACAGCATACATATAACAATAAGTTTTACATAATACACAACGTCATCTGTCCAGTTAAGCAAGGTCATTGACCAGCTTTTATGAATATGAGACAATGGATAACAATTTTTATTTTATTTTTTTATAACGTTATGGGTACATTCACACCAGTTTGACACGATCATGGGTTTTGCCGCATTGTCAACTTTTATTTTTAAAGTAGGTATTGTCATTGTCAATCATTGGCGACTTGAGCGTATTGCCGATTATAACATACTGTGGCGAGCAATTTATATATAAACAACCCTATTCTAGTAGGGTAAAAAGAGTACTAAATATTTATACAATTACGGGCACATTTTACGTTGTACGTTTCATCTGGATCCGTAAGCTCAAACTATATCTAAAATAATACTTTCTTTCAGTATGAATTAATAAAATTATTTAAAATATTAGACTTCCATATACATTATACATGTATCAAAAGGGGTGAAGCCTGCGCTACAGTGCTTCGATCTACAGTGTCACAAACTTATCTGTGCCGATGGTCAAAATTGGAACTAATAAATACGCCTTGAATGTGTCAGTGGCCAAAACTAGAACTAATGAACCTTGAATTACCTTCAATAGCTTCGATCCTAGCGCCCCTGCCATTGGCACAGATAAATTTGTGCCACTGTACACGGTTTTAAACTCAGTTTGACACAGGTCATGCCACGGCTTAAACCAAAACTTCAGTATGCATAGACGGTGCGTAAGTGGCATGAAACCTTTTGTCTACACTGTTTAAAACCGTGTAGTGAAGGCTTAAATGGTGTGCCCTGAATAATAATATATATTTGTTGTTTATTAATATCTTTAAATGTTTAAATAAAATCACTTTCGCACTTTATTAAATTCTCCATAAGAATGATAGTGACAAAAGATTTATTTAAACTTTGGCTGTTATGTTTGCTCATAGACGGGGTTTATCGTTTATCTTTTAGTATTTTATAGGCAGTGTTTAGGTACATTTTAACAATAAAATTAATCTATCTATACTCACGCTAAATCCCATACGGGGCAAACAGATATTAGATAAAAAAAAATGTATAACTTATATTTAACAAACATTAAGTAATATTAATAAATTATTTATTTCACAATTAAAATACATAATATACAAAAATAGCGTAATGACTTGCACAGTTAAAGAGCTTGTTCATGTTAGCGGCCCGGATGGTACATATACGTTAAACCATCCCTTGAGTGCGTAGTACGAGTATTTCGAATACGAGCGTGTTATGGTCGATCCACACAGGCAAAGACTCCAAACAAGCCGCCGCCAGCTCAGCTACCGGCTCATGCCGCCGGGCTTTGTGAATCCACCATTAGAATTTTGTATGAAAAACAAAGTGCCGCCTATTCAATAAGTCGGAGGCGCTTTATCTTTCCCATTCCCGCGCTCGTAATCGAACCTGAGATGAAAAAACTCATACTAAGCAGTCTTGATTGAAATTTCGCGATGCAATATAGCACGATAAGCGCACCTCGTCTGAACAGGCGAGAAAATAGTTCTCGCTTTTTAGTTAAAAAACATGAATGCTTAACTTAAAACTGTGACTTAAAATATAGCGCCTTGGCTCTGAATTTTTTATAAAAAATTTAATCAATAACTATACAGATCTACATAATATGATCTTACGCCGATCAATATATTTTTTTAATTAAAATATGTGAGTTATACTGAAGTTCTAAATACGTATTCATGAACAACAACAAGGCATAGAAATTATTGTTTTTTTTATTTGTGGCGACATCTATCGCCATACAGAAGAACCACAGAGTGAAGAAGATCACAATGCGAACACATGACGGTGCCACTAGAATCCTGAATCGCGCTAACGAAGTTTCTACGATATGGAGACATATAAACCTCCGACTTGGACATTGTGGGAGCCGCGGTTCCCCAGGCATAACACCCAGCCTGGCCAGAAGATCTTCCTTTTGTGGCGGTCGAATACATCGCCATCGCTCCCGCTACATATTCTAAGGAACCGCGAATATTTTATATTAGTTCTGCCCGCGACTCCGTAATATATTTTTCCGGGATTTAGACACAATCAGTACCGAAAGTACAAGTGTGTTGAAATGGATTGAACACTTTCTAGATTGTTATGTATTCTGAAATCTGTGTTTCTGATAACTGAAATGTGCGTATGGCACGATAGTAAAGTGAATTGTTAATAGATTAAAATGGCACAAGTTACTGATAAGTAAAGAAGTTATTGAAATTACGTATTTATTATATTAATAAATAAAAAAACAATATAAAATAAAGATAACAACGATTTGATGCTTGGTTTAGAAGAAATTAGCTCGGAAACAAACTTTTAAAGTTTAAACAAACACCATAATAAAATTATTGAAATACATACAGGAGGTCGTCAGTAAAATTTTAATCGGACACGCTATCCATATTTTGATGGAATGGGATAGATTGTGAAATCAAATCTTGATTTTAGTAATTTCAGTTAAAAAATTGGATTAATGACAAAGAAAAACTTAGTAGACTGGAAGGAACTATATTAGAAAGAAACAAAACGTTTCTTACTAAGTTACGTCTGCAATACTCCATTTATGCATACCATCAGTAAAAGTTAAACCAATATTGGTTATTATAAAAAAGTCTTGAGTAAGTAAATTTCATTTTGATTGCTTAATTATTATCAGAGAATAAAATCATTTTAATATAATTGAGATAATATTACGATTTTCATTAAATTTACGCGGTTCAGAGCGGCAAAACCGGCCGCTCGTACACGAGCATACTTCGGCGTGTTCGCTCGTACGGTAGTGGCGTCTCTTGCGGCTCGCGCCTATACGAGCCTATTAGCTCGTAGGTGCGTGTGACAAAAGGCTTATACGCGCGTACAAAACGCTAGTTCGTGCGGTTTTTTAAATTGAGATTTTTCTGTTTTTCCTCTTGTTTTTTATTCCGCGGAGCTTCGTGTCTGTAATAGTCCACATGTTCGATATATCCATATTATTTATTTTTCAGCCCACATTTACCCACTGCTGGAAATAAGCCTCCTTTTTCTTACGCCTTCTTTACTCGGTCCTATACCAGTCTCACCTGAGCTGCCGTTAATATATTATTCATAAGTTTTTCATATATTTTATTTACTTTATCAGCGTACTGTTATATGAGTCTGGACTGCTTGAGGTACTGCAGTAAAACCTGGTGTAAGAACTTGTATTGGTGCACGTTTTCGATGAGGTTCGCTCTCTGCTGGTGCAGCAGGCTGATCGTTCGGGGGATGTCCAACTCCTAGTGGATAAAAGTAAAAATTTAAACGATATTTTAAATTAATAGTACGGCTTACGGGAAACAGCTAGTCTTATGATTATTATCAGTTGTTTTCTTTTATTACCAGAAGTCACTTTATTAATCCCTTGGAAGGAACTACTGATACTTTTTTGTCCCAGTAGTCCTTTTGGTTCCTTCAAGGACCCAAAATACAGGGAATAAAGGGTTGTATACAAATCTATCAGTTGGGAATACCTGGTTGTTGTCGAGGATGTGCAGCAGCAGATGCGCGGCCAGCGCCAGCCCGCTGCGGCCGGCGCCCTTGGCCTCGCACAGCGCCAGCGGCGCCGGCGCCGCGCCCAGCGCCCAGCGTGAGGCGGGGCCCGCCAGGCGCAGCGCGTTCAGCTCCGAGATGAACTCTGGCATAAGGGAACAGCATCACAACCATGTATGAGAAAGTTGGGAACTCTAGTTACCAGAAGCATTTCAGTGGGTAGTTATCGGGCCAGGCTCGAGAAGCGTGTTGTAAGGATTTTTAAAGTTCGGAACGTATTAATACTCCGGTTGTTGCGTGAAGATCTTTATTACGAGTCGTAATGCATACCTTATTAATATATATAATTTACACTACATACACACTACAGTGTCTACTGTATAGCCAGCATCAACAACGGCGACCTCAGATTGACAATAAGCAATGAAGCTTATGCTTAAGCTCACAACGAAGAACGAAAATAGACGAAGTATTGAAGGGGTCAAGTATACAAAGAATGTGTGATGTGATGAATAGACGGGAGAGTCACCCAGGAAGTCGGCGACGGAGCTGGGCGCGGGCTGGTGCGCCGGCCAGGCGCGGAAGTGCACGTGCCACAGCTCCTGCACGCGCGCGCCGCGGCGCAGGCGCACCAGCACCGAGCTGCCCCACGCCGCCGAAGACGCGCGCCCGCACGACACCTCGAACTGCCCGATGCAAATCACTTTACTATATTTGCTACCTACTAGTTTAGATGGTTAGTGAAGAAATGTCTTTACTCTGATAAGGAATATTTAAATTGTAAAATTGACATAATGTAATATTGTTTGTAATGACATCGTATTTATGAATATTAAGGCTCACATCGAAATACATCAATATCATACCTGTCCTATGAGTTTGGGCTGCGTGCCCGTGGGCAGGTAGTGCGGGTCGCAGTCCCCCACCAGCGCCAGCAGCCTGGCGCCCACCTGCCAGACGCACTCCCACACCAGCGACGGGCAGGGCCCCGGCGGCGCCCCGGGCGGCGGCTGCCCGCCACCCACTTTGGCCACTACGTAGAAGCGCTGCGTACTGCCCACTGTCATCTGCCGATGGGCGTTTCGTGCTACATTCAGCTCTTTGTATGTTAGCCTCACGATGAAATTATTGCAACTCCGCGATGGAAAAGCGCTCTATGATTGACAACCCAGTAGACGATACTCGAGCTAAGTAAACATTTATATTTGTAACTAGTGAAACCCGCGCAACTTCGTTCGCATGGTATTTATATAAAAATTTAAAAATTTGCCCCGCCAACATACACAACTTTCGCCTTTATAAATTATGCATTGACCTTAAAAAACTCATTGTTAACGCAATCCTTTGAATTTTTTTTCTACTTGAAACCGTGTGTTATCGGGACAAGCCCATCACACATTCCCACCTCTGTGTCTCCTGTGTAGCCAGGATCAACAAATAAAATAAATAAATAAATATATAGGGACAATTCATACAGATTGAGCTAGCCCCAAAGTAAGTTCGAAACTTGTGTTATGGGATACTAACTCAACGATATTATATTTTATAACAAATACATATATAGATAAACATCCAAGACCCAAGGCCAATCAGAAAAAGTTCGTTTTTCATCATGACCCGACCGGGGATCGAACCCGGGACCTCCTGGGTGGCGGTCTGGCGTGGTAACCATTACGCCACGGAGGTCGTCGAAATCAACAGCGGCGTGTCTTGGAACTCACAACGAATTTAATCAGAAAGAAGATAGTCGGAGTAGGAAATATTGAAAGGACTTCCTTCCTTATCAACTACGTGAGAAACAGAAATTTGAAGCAAATAGTAGATTTTACAACAAGTGCACAAAACGAATCATTTCTATTCGAGACTAGAGCCGAAGGCGAGGGCTGATAGTAATGTCGAGGATAGAAATGGTTTTGTGAACGAGTTATAAACTCTGCTTTTCACTTCGATTGCGAGGAAATAAAAAAATAAACGCAAAACAAGACCTGTTTCCCCATTCCCGCCGCTTTTTTTTTTAATCTTACGACATTGAAATTAGGCTTGGGCTGCAGACCTATACAGCCTACTATTAAATTAATTTTGTAATAAAATAATTTTCTTAAATTAATTAAATAACCTACCGTACTTTAATTTAAATTTTAATATCTTTTATGACTTAAAAAACACATAAGGAAAATAAATTAAAGTAAATATTATAAAATAACAAATTCTATCTCTGAACTTTTTGTTGTGTTTGGCTGTATGGCTTATTTCCTTTGCCTTAATATAGATACATTTATGAGTAGATACGTTTTTGCCCTTGTGCACAAAATTCGATTTTGTGCAGCCTATATCCTGCGCAAATAAGCATTTTCTGAGCATGAGAAGTGAAAAGGTATTGTACGGGACACCTTTTAATTGATTGATAAATGATAGAGAAAATTGATATAACTAATTTATTCACTGAGAACTTAGTTTAAATGATACAAGGTAAATGATATTGATACGCGGGAGTACGCGGCCGCCGTGATATATGTCGAAAACTGTACTAATTGATTGCTTAAAATTATAATAAAGTAAAAATATATTAAAATGCTAAATTGTCATTATACGCGATGAATTTAGCGCACTGAATTGCTGAGCTATCAGAATGCACGGTTGGACCGTACATGCTCCCAGGCGAGAGATGAGAATTGCCGAAAGGCGAGTGTTAATGATGTGATATGATAATGGCTTAAGTTTAAATTACAAGGTGATACCAATAAGTGTTAGTGTTTGACTTATGTATGATTAATGATCTCTGTCTTCAACCACTTGAAACGTAGTGAAGCTATCGGAGATTGCTTTTTTTGTATTACGCGCACGTTGTCCACTAACACTAGGCACACTTTCACTACATGCACTGGGGATGTCCCGAAGCGATGTCCTCGGTGCTGGCTGCGGCGGTGCCTCTGCAGTGGCACGCTCCCGCGCCCCGCAGGCGCGCCAGTGACGCCGTGAGCGCCGTACTCGTCGCCATACGAGTACAGCAATCACAACGATTGCTGCTGCTACCAATAAATAAGTGACAACATATTGGTGGATGTCATGTTTTGATATCTGATCTAAATCGATGTTCTTCATCTGCTTGATTTGTTGTCCAATTGCATCCAGAGTTGAATGCCGCTTATTTATTTCTTCGTCCGTTTGATTTAGGTCAAGGTTGATATTAGATATAGTGAGGTTGATAATCTTATTTATCGGAGGAATCTCGACCGGTACTACGTCGGCTTGTGTATGCACTTCGCTTTGTTGGCGATTATGCGAAAAGATCATGAATGAATCTCCCTTTAGCACGCAGTCGACTCCTATTGATAGGATTCCGGATTTGCGCACTTGTTCAACGGTGACTTGACCGGCACACATAAATCTCAGTGCACATTTTTCGCAACAATGATATAAATAAGTGTTTGGACTAGATAGCGCATTCCAAGTGTTTTCACATCTTATGATATTTGTTTGACACTGGTTAGTCAATTGATCCTTTATACATAACTCTTGAGCGTTCTGCATATGATAAACTGGCCCTTGAAGTTCACAAAGCCTGATATCTGGTTCTTGATGAAAGCAAGAAGTCACGTCGTTCTCGCTCATTGATAAGTATGCGTCTCGCTCAATGTTCATTGCTATGTACTCACTGATGGGAATGATTTTTACAGTTTTGTTTTCTCTGGTTAGTGGAATAGGGATTACGTGGTAAATGTCATAACTTTCTCTGGTGATTAACGGTATCTTGACTTCGTATAAAAGATTTTTCTTTGTTATCTTTACCTTAACTCTCAACAAGTGATACAATTTTGTTATATCACTTTGAATGTTATCCAGGGGTAAGGATATATCCTTTGATAAATGGCCGGAGATGATATTCAATTCGGTTTTGAGTTGATTGGGACATATGATATGTATGTCAAATTTCCCGTGATAGATATCTGTGATAGCATCTAGAAGAGTTGTTTGAATAGTTTTTAAGTTGGTCAAAATATTGTTTGCTATGATAGAAGATAAAGTAAACTCATTGATAGCTTTAACCCTCTCTACCTCCGCATTTAAGGCCCAAGTCTGCATTTCCCAGTTCCTTAAATGTTGATTAAATAATTTGTGTTGTTGATTGATTGTTGTGTCTAATCGTTTCATGAAATTATATTCTGCTTCTATAACCGATGTTTGATTTTTCCATAAATTTACAAGATGTTGTTGATTTGTTCTGATAAGGTCGATGTCTTTTTCATACTGTTCTGCGAACTGATCGTCTAATACGCCGAATAGTGCTCGCGCGACGTTTCCTATTCCATTGATAAGCCCGCGCCTTACTCGGGTTTCCGAGGTGGCGCCTCGCTGACTCATTAGCAGCTGATCGTAATATTTCAACTCGCTATATCCGTGACGTAGTTGTAATAGTACTATATCGCATTGTTGTCGATCTTGCATTTTGGAACACATGTCTTCGAGGTGATTCGTATATTTGCTAAGCAATTGTGAACCTTGTCTGTAAGGCTCAATGTTGTAATAAATAATCAAATGCCATTCGTCCCGAATTAAACGCATGCCACTAATTTTATCAAAATAGAGGCTTTTTGATTCGTTGATGTTTGTTACAGAGTGTGCTCCATTAACTGATTGGATGATGATCATAAATAATAACAAAGACAGATTTATCAGGTTGCATATCTTGTTTCCAGATCTTCGGATTTTGTTACGGGTACATGATTCCTCCTGCGGCTGTTGATTTAAGTCTTGTCGATCTTCTGCTGTTTCAGTTTTATCTTCAAGCCTTGTTTCCGCTGGGGGGTTGACAGGTAACACGGTAAGTTTTGTTATGGGTCTCTTGATAATTCCACTTTTTGTTTTGATGGTTGCTACCCTTACGTATCCATCCTTGCCAGGGTGGACATCGATGATTCTGCCTAACGCCCACTTGCCGGCAGGTAGGTTCGTATCGTGAATAATGACAACGTCTTTGTCAACGATTTTGATGATTGCCACTTGCTTCGGGCTGATAGTGTTGTTAGATATTCTGTTCTCCAGCGTTTCCAGATGTCGTCAAATATTCTTTGGGTGAGTTGCCAACGTGTCCTTTTATCCTTTTCTGTTTCGATGATGCTCAGAATGGGACCGCTGGCTAGAAAATGTGATGGTGTGAGGTAGTTAATATCATCCGGGTCCTCTGTAAGAGTACAAAGCGGTCTGGAGTTTAAACACGCTTCCAGCTGTGTGAGTAAGGTCGAATACTCCTCGAAGGTAAGTTTTTGTTCGCCGACTACTCTGCGAAGATGGTATTTGAGTCGTCTAACTACACTTTCCCAGAGACCTCCAGCGCTTGCCCAGGTCGCAGCATTGAAATGCCACGTGATGTCCATCTCACTGAGATCTGATAAAAACTCCTTGTTGATAAAATGTTTTATTTCTATGCTTTCGCGAAGAAGAGTGCGATTGGCGCCGACGAAGTTGGTTCCATTGTCACTGTAGATGTGACCTGGTGCACCCCGTCTTGCGGCCATCCTTCTGAGTGCTGCTAAGAAGGCTGAAGAGGTTAAATCAGATACCAACTCGAGATGTACCGCCTTGGTGACCATGCATACGAAAACTGATACGTATCCTTTGAAGGTTTTCGCTCCCCTGCCTTTATTTGCTTTGATGTCGACGTACCCGGTGAAATCAACACCAGTATGATAAAAAGGTCTTGATTTGTTGGTTCTAGCGTGAGGTAAATCCCCCATTAATTGATCGTGCTTAGTAGGATTATGTCTCCTACATTTGATGCAATCGCGCAAACGTTTTTTAACCGCTCGATTGCCACCTACTATCCAGTATTGTTTACGTAACTGTGCTTGAGTACTACGGGGCCCGCCATGATAACATGCTTTATGTGCTTGATCTATAAGCATGTTTGTTAAGTGAGTATCGCGTGGAATTATCAACGGATGTTTCATGTCTTCGTTGATGGACGCGTTTTTCAGTCGGCCGCCTACTCTCAGCAAGCCTTCCGAGTCTATGAACGGGTTTAAGCACAATATTTTGCTTTTTGAATTTGTTTGATTATGTTTCTGTAAATTATTGATATCTTCTTCGAATTCAGTGTTCTGAATTTGCTTGATAATTAATAATCTAGCCTTTCTTAATTCATGTGTAGTTAGGAAAGGTTCCTTGATTTTTTGTTTCATGCGCAATACGTACGCTAGTACTCGTGTTACGCGCGTAAAGTTGCTGTGTCTGTTTAGCAGGTGTATGATTACATCGTCGTCTGGCGCGCAGGTTGTTACGTTCGTTTGTTTTGATAATTTGACCTCCTCGTTCGTGACGTAAACTGGAAGTTCCTTTTTGTTATGTTCGTTGAACTTAGACAGCCATTCTGGCCCATGCCACCACAGAGGATGATTAAGTAACTGTTCCATGGTGATTCCACGGCTTGCACAGTCGCATGGGTTGTCTTGAGACTTGACGTAGCGCCAACATTCAGCTGGCAGTATGGCCGTGACTTGATTCACTCTGTTGGCTACGAAGGTTTTCCAGCGTCCCGGGTCTCCTTGAAGCCAGCCTAGTGCTGCTGTAGAGTCACACCAACCGAACGTCTTGATGTTGGGATCTTTCAGACATGATTTTACCTTTTGCATTAATTTTGCGAGAAGAAGGGTTGCGCTGAGTTCCAGACGAGGTATAGTCATGTTTTTCTTTGGCGAAACAAGTTTTGATTTAGCCGCCACTAGTGTAACTGAGCTAGTTTGATTTTCATGCTGATCTTTTTTGACGATTCGGCAATAAATTACACATGCGTATGTACTTGCTGAAGCGTCGGAAAACCCGTGTAACTCGATGACATCATTTTCTGAACATTGCAGCCATCGGGGAATCTTGATATGAGTGATGCGATCGATTTCCTGTCTGATTTTCATCCACTCTTCGCTTATTTCTTTAGGAAGCTCATCGTCCCATCCAATGTTGTGTAGCCAAAGCTTTTGAAATAAAATCTTGATTTTTGTTGTAACAGGAGTGAGCCATCCTAGAGGATCGAATAACTTCGACATTTCTGATAATAACATTCGCTTAGAGTAGTTTGTCAAATTTAAGTTGATTCTGAGATCGAAAGTGAATTCGTCTGTTTGAGGATGCCAGCGTAAGCCTAATGTTTTTGTTGATTCATCGTTTTTGAAGTCGTAGGTTTGATATTGCTGATGTGTTGCGCTGACATTTTCCAAGAGACTTGGTGTGTTGGAAGACCACTTTCTGAGGTTGAAGCCTGCTGATTTCAACATATTGATTAAATCAATCTGCAACTGTTTAGCAGATTGAATGTCATGGCATCCACTGATAAGATCGTCCATGTAAAATTGCTCTTGTAAAACTTTACTGGCCGGGCTGGTCGGATAGTTATGACCCTCGTCAAGCGCGAGTTGTTTTAATACCATCATGGCAAGAAAGGGAGCTGCTTTAGTGCCATAAGTGACTGTTGTCAATTGATATTCCTGTAGTCTGTCTGTTGGTTCGTTTCGCCATATGATTTTTTGATAAGCTTGATCTTCTTCATTTATGATAATTTGGCGAAACATTTTTTCGATGTCAGCAGTGTATGCATATCGATATTGTCTCCACCTTATAACCAATGATAACAAATCTTGTTGAAGATTTGGACCTCGTCGCATAACATCGTTCAAGCTCAGGCCTGTTGACGTTTTTGACGACGCATTGAAAACGACTCGGAGGGCTGTGGTAGATGATTCGGAACGTAGAACGCAATGATGTGGTAGGTACACCCCGAATTCTTGATTCTGATATGATAATCGCATGTGATCGAGATGAAGATACTCTTGTATAAATGATGTGTAGTCTTCTTTGATGTTTTTGTTTTTTGAGAATCGTTTCTCTAATTGTTTCAATTGCGCAACTGCTATTGATTTGGAATTGCCTAACAGCTTGTCAGCATTAGGTAATAGTGGTAACCTGACTACGTATTTTCCGTCTGGCTGCCGGGTGGTAGTTTTATTGAAGTACTCTAAACACTCAAAGTCTTCGTGAGATATATCGAGATCTTCTGGTATATCTTCTGTCTCCCAAAATCGTTGAATGTCTTCTACGTTATTGATTACAACGTTGCACTGATAAGATCTTACGTTACCGCAAAGAATCCAGCCGAGACGTGTTTGTTGAGCTACGGGTAGTGATTGATCTGCTATTATGGTACCGCTTAAGATGATCGAGGAATAGACGTCGGCACCTAACAGCAAGTCAACCGGGCGACTGACGTTGAAGTCTGGGTCCGCCAATTGTATGTTCTCTAAGAGCGACCATTCTGGTTTATTAAACGTATGATTCGGCAAGTTGTTTATTAGGCTATTCATGACAATAACTTCAGTTGAAAATTGATAATTATTAAATGCTGACGAACATTTAATATTGATCACGCCCTTACAATTGTTTTGTCGGGCGCCTACTCCGAAAATAATACCTTTGCATTTTTGGCGAGGTAACTTTAACATTTGAGCTGCGTTTTCGGAAATAAGCGATGTTTGGGAGCCTTGATCTATTAGAGCTCGTAGTGTTTTGAATGATCCGTCTTGTGCTTGAATTTTCACTAATGCTGTTGCTAGTAGTGTTTCTGTGATATGATTTTGATTATTTTGAGATACATGAGTCACGTTTTTTCGCTGTTCCGATGTCTTGATAAATGCGTCATGAATCAGCGTATTATGTCGGCCGTTGCACTCACGGCAACGTTTTTCTGATAAGCAGTTTTTTCCGAAATGGTCGTATAAACAATTTACACAATAATTAAATTTTGCAATAACATTTCGTCGCTCGCTCGGCTGTAATTCGAGAAAGCGCTCGCAATGAAATATTCCATGTCATTTCTTGCATAATGGACATCCTGTTTGCGTATTTTTCATTGATATCTGATTAGATTGATTATTTCCAAATGATTTGAAGTGATTTTGTTTTTTGATAGGAGATGTCTCTTGGTATGTAGGTTTGGAGGAGATGTCTTGTTTGCAACTTGATGATTCCAAGGATGTGAATTTGTTTTCTAGGAACTCAAGGAATTCACTCAAAACTCGTAATTTTTTCTTGTTTTTCACGGAATCATTATACTCCTTGTTGGTTAGCCAGTCTAATTTTTCAGTTAAAATAAGTACTATCAAGGGATCCCAACTTGTTATGTCTATGCCAAGATTCTTGATAGCATTTAAACTTTCCCTTGTGCTGTCATGCATTTTCTTGATGTTAGCAGCTGATTGCTGTTGGAAAGAAGGCAAGTTTAAAATTATTTTGGCTTGTTCTTCAAAAATTAACTTTTCATTACTGTATCTGTTATCCAGAAGGTCCCAACAGGATTGATAATTTTCCGACGAGATAAGTAAATGTTGTATTATTTTTTCAGGTTCGCCTCGAAGTTTTCCTTTCAGGAATTGCATCTTCTGAGCCTTCGACAAGGACCTATTGTTGTGTATTGTTTCACAAAATAAATCTTTGAATGATACCCACTGATGGAACGAACCGTTGAATATAGGAATCTCCATCTGTGGTGTAGATTTTTCGCGGTAACATGCTGACCACATCTTGCTGTTAATCTCGTTTTTAATCGTCTTGAATTTCTGCTCATATCTGCGGTAGGCTTCATCATACTCGGCGTTGTTCTGATACAGTTCGCTGTCGATCTCCCAGTGGAGGCTATCGATAGCTGACCATCTGATAGTGATTGACTTTAAAGCATCTTCTAACTCCCATCTTTCTGTTAATACTTCCAGATCGGTGCTAGAAACGGTGTACGAGAAAGCCTTAAAATTACTTTTTTGCTTGCGCAACATTTCATCTAAGCGGCTGTTGCCACTGGATGCTTGTTGCGGAGGGTGTGAGCTATTTGATGTTGACGGAAACGAAAATTCAAACGATTTGCTTTCTGGCTGGACCTGTGCTGGACTTGCTCTGCCGGCTGGTCCTACAGCCATTGGTGATGCGGGTTCTGATGGATTTTCTAACGATTTAAGAGTTGCAGGTTTTAAAAAGGGTTTTTCCTGTTTTTTCAACTCATAA
This sequence comes from Endotricha flammealis, assembly GCA_905163395.2. Taxonomy (NCBI): domain Eukaryota; kingdom Metazoa; phylum Arthropoda; class Insecta; order Lepidoptera; family Pyralidae; genus Endotricha; species Endotricha flammealis. The sequence goes on from LR990863.1 coordinate 16,169,683, forward strand.
TTTTGTATGTATGTGCGTGCTTCTATGTAAAATTGCGAAGTTTTGTGAAAATAGTTGCCGGTAAAATATTCGTGTGATTGATCTTCACACTCCGCCAACTTGCTATGATTCAATTTAAATTCCTGATAATAAGCGTCGAGTGTTTCGAGCCTTTTCTTGATATAGGTGGAGGTTTTGCGGTCGGCTCCATCCTTTTTAAAGTTAGTAAGAAGCTGATTCATAGCTTCCATGGCTTGTTGTTGATTAGTAAGAAGATCTTCCATGATGCTAGTTGATATGTAGAGTAGATGTAGAAAAAGGAAAGATCTTACTTGTTTGATGAACTGGACAGCAGTTGATTGTAGCTGTTGTGCTTAGCTGATATGCTGTGTGATCCTTGATAATCCTTGATATAAAATGCACTGCAATCCAAATTGTCTGAACCACTTACACGTACACCGATATAGTCTGCGTGTAACTGGTCCCGCTTGTTCGTAAGCTCGAAGGACCAAAAAGATGTACGGGACACCTTTTAATTGATTGATAAATGATAGAGAAAATTGATATAACTAATTTATTCACTGAGAACTTAGTTTAAATGATACAAGGTAAATGATATTGATACGCGGGAGTACGCGGCCGCCGTGATATATGTCGAAAACTGTACTAATTGATTGCTTAAAATTATAATAAAGTAAAAATATATTAAAATGCTAAATTGTCATTATACGCGATGAATTTAGCGCACTGAATTGCTGAGCTATCAGAATGCACGGTTGGACCGTACAGGTATAATACCCTAGAGAGATGGCAAATCAAATGAGACTCGATTGCCGAGCACCACGTTCTATTGTTACATTACTATTGGGACCTAATGCTATGAGCTGTTGTTTACTATTTTGATTCTAATAATATGTATTGCAAAACCTTCTAAATGCCTGATAATTCTCTCTGCTTGCTACGATCAGAATAATAAACTACGCCCGAAGTGACATGTAAAGAATCCAACATGATTACGCGTTCGTCATGCCAAAGATCACATTCCCACCGGACGTGATGAGCTGTTTGTTCTACTCTGGTATTCGCGGTAAAACATTCACAGAAAGGAGAAGGTACAACCTTGAAATAAAATAACTTGGATTTAAAGTTTCCGTGTCCCGTTAAAAATTGAGCTACTTGATGGTCGACCTCTAGCCAGGTTTTTTTTTTTATCTGTCTCTCACCGAGGGAAAGAACAGATACAGATGACGGTCTTTTACGGAAGTCTCCCTTTCCTGCCATTCCGATAGAAGAGTCAGTAATACTTCGTCTAACGGGTTAAATAGTCTAATTATTTTGTCACGATCACATGTCTTAAGGAACGCGGGGGTCATTTCTTTTGATCTATAGTACATCGACGCGCGACGCAGTATCTCCAAATCTACGGGTATACGCCAGCCAGCACAGAGAGTGCCTCCGTGCTGACAGTTCTGTAAGACTTACACAAAAATATCAAGGCAAGACGCTGACTTTGCAGTAATTTTCTTCGCGCTGTCCCAATTGTTACACGATCCGCGAAAACCGCTGAACCATATGTTATACAACCCAGGTACGTCGCAGTATAAACCATTTTTAGCGTTCTAAAAGTTAAACCCCAGGTTGCGGCAGATACTCGAGTTAAGGCATAAAAATTCTTTTTGGCTTTTTCTCCTACCTGCTTCATATGTTCAATGAAATTAAAGTTTTTGTCTAAAAGTAAACCTAAGTAGCAGACTGTGATTTTATTTGAAATTGAAACTCCATTAAAGCGAAAGCGCGGAGGGACTTTTAAATTTCCTCTAAGCATAAGTTGATACGTTTTATGAGGTGCAAATTTAAGACGGTTACGATTTCCCTATTCCGAGATAATGTCAAGACTCGTTTCAGCAAATTTTTCTAAAGATGCCCGCGAACTAGCATTAATTAATAAAAGACCGTCATCAGCATAACCCGTCAAGGAGCATCCATCCGGTAAGGGGAGGCTGAAAAAGTCGTCAAAGCCGATATTCCACAGGTAGGGACCCAATACTAAGCCTTGTGGGGAGCCTAATGTGAGCACCTTTGACACAGCATAGTGTCCGAGTTTTAATTTAGATACTACTAGCTGACCCGGCAAACTTTGTTCTGCCTTAGAGGCACTACCCTACCCTACCCCTACCCTCATTGTTTTTGATGTATTCTCAGATGTATTCTGCTATTCGGGACGGAAACAAATCCAACAAATCAAAAACCATGGCAATCGGTCCAGCCGTTCTCGAGTTATAAGTGTTGTAACAAACACGACTTTCTTTTATATACTTATATAAGATACCATTTTCAAAGTACGTCAGATAATATTACTATAACATCCTCTGGTCTTAAGTTTAAGTAATAACATTGGAAACCAAGCATTATCAAAAGCACCCGAGATATCTAAAAACACGTCTATCACATACGCGCAAACCGTGTGTTAGCTAAAATACATCACAATGAAAATAATAATAATATGTTTATTTTATTGCATAAACCACGGTAAGGTATTACAAATTTTAAGACGTTCGATGATGCTATAAGGTATTAATTGCATACCATGTACTTTTGCCGCAATACACGTAAACGGACTGAAGGTGGAGGAGTTTGTATACTGGTAAAAGATAATGTAGAATATAAAACAAGAGTAGATATAGAATTTTTTTCTAAAGAACATAATTTTGAAATTAGTGCAATAGAAATAGCAAAAATTAACTTAGTGATAATAAATTTGTACCTACCTAGTAAAAAGCATAAGGAAATCTATTTTGAATGTTTAGAAAAATTGTTAAAACTTTTGTTGAACAAAGATAAAAATAAAAAAATTGTAATAGGAGGTGACTTCAATATAGACGTCCTTAAGAAAAATAATGAAATAAAAAATACTCTTGTAAACCTGATGCTCACGTCGAACTTTCACCAAATCGTTAAAACAGCCACTAGAGTAACAGAGAACAGTATGACATGTATAGATCTACTCTTCACAAACTTTATGAACCAAAACAACAAATTGCAAGTGATGGATTATGGATTTTCTGACCACAGAGCTTTGCTTTTTTCTGCTCCCCTAAACCTACAAACCCCAAAATCTTTTAGATCGATTAAAAGGATTTATAATGAGGATAATATAGAAAACTTCAAAAGAGAACTACAAACAATAGACTGGAATGATAAAATAAAACCAGAAAATAATACAAATGCGAATTTTAATTGCTTTATAAATGCGCTACAACAAAAACTAGATAAATGCATACCAAAGAGAATTGTAAAAATAAATAATAACCAAAATAATAATTATCTTACACCGGGACTAAAAATATCATGCCGAAATAAAAGACTATTTAGACTATTAAAAATACAGAGAAAAGATAACACACTAGAAAAATATTATAAAATTTATAGTAAAACTTTGAAAAAAGCAGTAAATATGTCGAAAAAAATTAGTAACATTAACAAATATAATAAATCTGAAAATAAAAGTAAAATTACCTGGCAAATAATAAATGCATCAAATCGCTTTAATAAAAAGCAAAATAAATCGAATATAATTTTGACTGAAAATAATGTAAATATCACAGATCCAAAATGGGTGGCGAATACTTTCAATACCTTTTTTACTTCAATTAGCAATGGCAATAATGGCAATTGTGAGAAGAACTCTAAACGTACGCACTCTGTTCAAAACACTCTCTTCCTGAGCCCTGTAGAGCCAAAAGAAACTTATGAAATAATAAAAGGACTAAAAACTAAAAGAAGCTTTAGTATTGACGAAATCCCCCCATTTCTTGTTAAAAGATGCGCTATAGAATTACATATCTAAATAATCTTATAAACCAATCCTTTCAGGAAGGATATTTTCCAGAAGTTTTAAAAATAGCTTTGGTAAAACCAGTTTATAAGAAAGGAGAGAAATCAGACCCCCACTAATTACCGTCCTATCGCGCTCCTATCTACCATATCCAAAATACTGGAAACCGCAATGGCTAGACGTCTCAACTCATTTATGGAAAAGTTTAAAATCTTTAGCGAAAAGCAATACGGGTTTCGTAAAAATAGATCTACAATCTTGGCTATATACAAATACACACAAATATTACTAGACACTATAAATACCAAACAATATGCCGTAGGTCTGCTACTCGATATGAGTAAGGCGTACGATAGAGTAAATTATCAAATCCTATTAGACACACTTCACAGCCTTGGAGTAAGAGGTATAGCCTTCCAGTGGTTTAAATCCTATCTTGAAAATCGGTGCCAATATGTAGAAATAGAAAATACCAATTTTAACACCGGCACAATAGAACAAATAAGATCAGATAAAATATATACAGCTGGATCCATCCCACAAGGAAGCGTCTTAGGGTGTATTCTCTTTCTAATATACATAAATAGTCTACCAAAGCTTTTGGATGAAATGGGATTCTCTTGCATATGTTTCGCGGATGATATCTCGCTAATTATCCCATGTGGGAACGTAGAAATTGCCCATAAACAGCTAGACAGAGCTATGGCACAAACTCTTAACTGGCTAGATCAACATAACCTACAACTAAACTTAAAGAAAACTAAATTGATCCAATTCAAGCCTTACCAAAAAACGCCTCTACATCTAGATTATAAATTTAAGTCTACAGAAATAAAAAACGTTGACTCTGCAACCCTGTTAGGAATAGAAATCGACAATCAAATGAATTGGAAGCCTCATGTAGATACATTGGCAAAAAAATTGTCCTCATTTATATATGCTCTCGGTCAACTGAAACGAATAACAAATCTAAAAACCGCGCTCTCGGCTTATTACGCATATGCAAACTCAAGAATGTCCTACGGGATCATCCTGTGGGGAAATTGTAGTAATATACAAAAAATATTTATTCTTCAAAAAAAATGCATTAGAATATTAGTAAACATAGATAACATGACCTCTTGTAAATCCTACTTCAGCCAACTTAAAATTCTAACCCTAACATCACTATATATCTTCGAAGCTTGTAAATTCGTAAAAAAACATTTAGACCTATATTCACCGGTTAAAACTATAAGACGGAATAACAGATACCTAAATAAATTAAATCAACCCTTTTCAAAACTAAAATTATTCTCAAATGGCCCCCATTCAATGTTAATTAAATTATATAATCATATACCCAACCAAATTAAAAATATAGAAAAACCTGCTGCTTTCGAAAGATGCTTAAAGGATTTCCTTATAAGTAAAAGTTATTATAACATAAAGGAGTTTTTTGATGAAAGGTTGGAATGAGCATTAATATTTAATGGAAATGTAATTATATTGTATTAATAAACTAGAAGTTAAGATTGAATTAATTATTATATCTAATGTAGCAGTACCCTCTTATATTGCTACGTCCTTACACAGGACGTCACATTGTCTGTAAACCAAACTTTGTAACACCATTATTTTGTATGTGACAGCAATAAATAAAATGAAATGAAATGTTGTTGCTTACCGTGATATGCGAAGCATTGATATACCCGTGAGGGTTGGCCGGCGTGGGGTGCAGGCGCACGCGGTTGTCCTCGTAGGGCAGGTGGTCGGCGCAGTAGCCGTTGAAGGGCGCGTGCTGCGGAATCAGCGCCGTAAGGAACTGCTGCTCCAGCGCGTCGCGGCCCTCGCGCCCCTTGGGGATCTGCTCGAAGGCGAACGCGAGCTGCTCCCCGGATATCTTGCGTTCCAGGAGTTGGCACTGAAATTACACAGATCATTTTGCAAAACTGTAAATCATTATATTCATATCAAATCGTTTGTTCAGAAACTTAAACCTCCACAGGCACTTTTCTATACATCTTTAAGGGCCGCTTTCGCCAATCGAGGGTCGGGAATGTTATAAAATTATATAGAAAACGATGTTCTACAATCTTTAAAAAAATCACATAGCAAGCCAATGAATGGTACTTGTTCTTAAAACAATCGAATCGAATTTAAGATAATAATTATGGATAAATGTAAAAAAAAATCGGAAAATCACTAAAAACATGTAAATCGCACTTCCCTGTTGTCACAACAGTTTCAAAGGTATCAAGAATTATGAAATGAATTTTATCAAATAATAAAGTTAAAACTATTAACTAGTGCCTGAAATCTTCATTTCTTAATAAATATATTCTTATTTTGTGTAATAAAATCACAAACTTGTCCAATTTTTACGCTAAAAATCTTCATACAAATTACTATGAAGCGGCGTGATATGATATGCCAACGCTTCGTCGCTCAGTTTCAGTTCAGTCAGACGGCCGAGCGCCTCCGAAGGAGGAGCACGTCGCTTTGCGTCGCATTGACAGACCGCGAATGTATTGACAGATCGTGTTGTATTACACAAAATTAGTGCACAGTAGTATTGTATTCTGGGTAGGATCAACTAATAAATATATTGTAAATTGTTCGAATATAAAAAATATGTAAATCTCAGATTATTTATAATAGGCTAGTTGCCGTAAAAAAAAATATTAGTCCGTCTTTAAGATTATTTAAAAATAAGGACAACTCATTTTTTCATTTGTAAATTAGACCAAAAATGACACATGCCCATTAAAGTTACGTGTGACGTCACGCCGTGTGACATTTTTTCGCACGGGGTGACTTCACAGGCCCCCACTCCTAAATTTTTATGCCTTGTATCTTTGTTATATTTTGGTTAATCGAAAAAAGAAAAAATAAGTGTCCAATATTTTTTTATAATCTAAAATACGGACTTAATATAATGTAATTATTTTGAAACAACCCTATTCATTTTGATTGATAAGTCTTTCAAAAATGTTACTAAGTGCAGGTAGAATAGAAATTGGACGAAAGATAGATGGATCACTCTTATTACCTGCTTTAAATAACGGAATTATTTTACTATATTTCATCAAATCAGGGAACTGGCTGAATCGATAGATCTAATTAGTTCTACTACTTTTCTTGGGATTACCACACCACGGCCACGGTGGGGCCCATATATTACGGCTCTGGCAGGAAGACTTAGTTCAGCTGCGTATGCAGTTAGGAGAATTAGGCAGCTTACTGATGTTGGAACTGCAAGATTAGTATATTTCAGCTATTTTCATAGCGTAATGTCGTATGGTCTACTGTTGTGGGGATATTCACACGATCCTTATACATCAAAAAAGGCCCATTCTTTCCATATACAACCGCGACTTGCTAAAGGAATTATTCAAGGAGATTAACATCCTAACCGTGGCGTCCCAATACATTCTCGATTGTATTATGTATGTACGCAAAAACTAGTGGTGCTTTTCTTAAAAATTCAGACTGTCATAGCCTAAACACCAGAAATAAACATAAGCTTCCCGCACCAATCCTCAGGCTTCATAAGACTGATAATTGTTTTATAGGTATAAGCATAAAAATGTTCAATAGACTGCTACAAAGTTTTATAGATTTGCTTTTATTTTTATAGAATTTTAATTCACGATTAAAGGTTGCTTGATGAAAAAGGGTTATTATAAAGGGGAAGAAGAAATTTGTGGTCACTATAATTTGCTCCTCTGTTTTTTTTTTCTTTAATAGCTTATTAAATCATTTTTTTAAATGTATAATTAAAAAAAAAAGTCTTTGGCTTTAAAAAAAGGATACAGTTGAGTTTCTTGCGGCCCTTCTTCTAACAGGCCATTCATATCTGAAGTGCTAGTTGAATAAAAAATAAATCTCTTGTAAATCTACTTGCAAAATAAATTAGGTTTTTTTTTCGTTTTATTTATTAAATGTTAATTTTTTTATTTTATTAATGTAGGTACATTAAATCTTAATAGAATAAATTAAGTTTGTAATAATACTATTTTGAAAGAGGCGATTCCTGTAGAGTTTGTCTTTGATTTAAATCAAATGCGCAAAAATCCACCCGCAGGAAAATATTCCCACCTGATTCTTACGGAAAAACGTGTCTACTCTACACACAAGTAAAGTTGTGGGCAGCAGTTAGTAGTTATTATTATATGAAATAAGTACATTTGTCAACAATTTTTATATTTGATAAAAAAAACAAAGTTACTATTTAGTTGGTGAGTCACAGTCCGACACGACCCACTGTGCATACGTGCATGTGTGCGTGTGCGCGGTGCAGTTGCGAAAGTGGCGCTAAAAACGTCAAATTCGCGCGGCCATAGAGGCGAAGCAGACCCTTAACATTAAACGATGATATACCGAAATGGTGGTAATTTAAAGAGTAGTGTCCACTATTTTGAAAACAAAGCAAAATCACCATCGGTAAAATAAATAACGAAAGAGAACTGGTTACGGCCTTTACTTCCACCAGATATCGATATTAAAGTATAAAACTAGTCAAAATAGTCTCATAGTGACTGAATGTAAATTATTTTATGAGAAATAAAGTTCTTAAACCTCTGAGAACCTATTTCAATAGTCTGTTAAACATGGCAACCCAATAATATTTATGCAAACTGACCAAGGTTTCTTTGGAGATGCCCGGCGGCAAGGGCTGCGCCTTGGGCAGCCCGGTGGACCAGCGATGCGTGGGCGCAGGCGCCGGCGCCGCGGCGCTGCTCTTGGCCTTGTCCCTGCCCAGCGTCGCACTCTTCACCGCCCTCCCCATGAACACGCCCCATCTCCTTCTTTTCTTCTCCTTACTACTCACACTACTCTTCGAACTGTCCACTTCTATCGACGTACTATAAGTCGAATTCACTACAGAATTGGACAAAGTACTCTCCCCCTCACTTGATAAATTAGAATTGTGATCGCTTTTGATGCCCGGCACGCTTATCGACGTCACGTTAGAGTTTAGAGTATTGTTGTTGGATACACGGTGGGTCGATAGACTTTGGTACGGAGTTTCATCGTAGTCTTTCTCGTCTTTAAGCGACATTCTTTCCACAGACAATTCTAGATCGTTCGGTTTGTTTATTGATTTGGTAGATAGATTCAAATCCCTTGGCACGCTCGTGTCCCTTACGCCCTTTATGACTTGTGCGTTCACGTAGTGCACGTCTGGGTTCTCGATTCTCATTGGCACGTAATTTTGTATCGGTTTATTATAGTTATTTATCGTTGGATGACTGCTGTTCCTTTCGTTTAGTCTCGCTATTTCATCTGTTGTTGTCAGACTCTGTGTTCTGTCTCTCATTGTGATCTTACCATGCTCTTGCCATGGCAAAGGAACATTTTCGTATATAGGTTCCTGGTCGTCGCTCAGTTTCACCTGAGGGACGACCAGGTGCCTCTGATAAGGCACCCTGTGCATTGGCATCGAGTACATAATGTTCCCTCTCTCGTCGTAAACCTTTTGTATATTATCTGATATGTGGTGAGGGTCTATTATGATGTGTGGATTCGGTTCTATAACTGATGCCAAATTGTTATAAGTGCCATGTGTAGCTGGGATTATGTTTGGACGGCTGTAATTCACTACAGGTGAGGGATTTACATAACCCAAATATTGTCTATTTAAAGCGGTCCTGGTTGAGACCAAATCGGGACTGGAGCCTGACACATGGGAATTTATGTACCCTCGATGGTAGTTTAAAGCTTGACTGGCAACAGCTAAGTCCGGGGTGGAATTTGAAGCCAAACCATTGGAAGGATACGGCGGGGGTGGTTTGTAAACGTTGATATAGTGAAGTTGTGGGTTACGTTCTGTCTGTACGTTAGGGTTGACAGCGAAAGGGTAGTTGCCTAATAATTTATGGTAAGGGTACTCATCGGTAGCTGCCACCCCTTGGTTAACTGACACGGTATGTCTTGTGACGTCAGGGTAGTGTATTCGGTGGATGTCGGGGTGGGAGCCGTATACTAGGGGTTTGTTTGCGAGTAGCTGCGTGTGCGCAGGGTGGTTTTGATAGCGCAGTTGCGCCTCGGCTTTCTGTTGTTGGTATTTCTGTTGGATTGCCGTTTCATAGTCTGGCGCCGGTCGGTATGAAGGCAGCAGCGCTCTGCGGAAAAAATTATACAGATGAATCTGTGAGACAACAATGCATTTTTTAAATATTTTTACAGGTTTTAGTACCTGTTGCTGGGCGGCTGCGGGCGCGGCGAGGCGAGCTCGAGGCACGAGGCGCTGTGCGCGCGGTGCGCCGGCGTCAGCGCCTCGAGGCACGAGGCGGCGCCCGCCGAGCGCGCCTCCAGCTCCTCCCTGCTGTCCGACAGGCCGTGCTCCTGCATATTATCAATGTGAAAGTAGGTGAGGTGCGGTACAGCAGCAGATTCAACGTATTTACGCCTATTATTCACGTCGCACGTCTTCTCAACAGGCTATTTAGCCTGTTGAGAAGACGTGCCACAAGAAACACTTAAACTATTTTTCGAAATTCTTTTTAAATTAAATACCTATCTCACCTCTCCGCCCTAAGTGCTCTTCCTACTGAGCAGCCTACAAGCTACCGGGAAGATTAGTAATGGAGGCGAAATTTTGTATTCCTTTAAACTGCGTTAAATCGCAATATTTCTCCTTCCATATCTGTCGAACTATTCTCTCATTGGGGAGACGATGGAATGTAAAAACACACAATGCCGAAATGTGTCTTTCTCTCATTGGGGAATGAGGGGACGAAAAAGAGTTAACTTAAACACTTAAAACTATATAATTACCTGTTTGCGTATGCAACGTACACTTTCTTTTACACTCGCGATGCTAAAGGTATAATTAAATTCGATAAAAACACTCGACGGTCCGCGCGATTTCCTACTATCGAGCAGGAATCAGATTGTTGAGTTTTTTTTAAATAATGTGCAACGCGCGTGCGTATCGTATGATGATCCACTGAGGCAATGATCGGTAAAGAAAATCGATATAATATGCGGCCGCAAAAATTGGAACGGAATGCTACCTTTCGTGAATTTTTTTACAGCCTGAAACACAGGATTGTTTAGAACCTAGCTCAGGCATCCTGTTATTGTATTCCTTAACAAGCTTAATTGTTTATGTTTATGCAATAAGTGATTTTAATAAAGATTTTTTTAATTTTCAATTTTAGTTATGTATTAATAAGTCAAAGTACAAAATTATGAAACAATAATTTGGGTAATAATAATAAATTGTACACAATTCACACAGCACCACGTCCCAAAGTAAGCTAGGCTTTACCTACTCATGTCATAACACATATAGACATCAGAAAACGTACAAAAACAGCCAGACCCGAGACAAACACAAATCCCTTCACATAAATATTTACCCCGTACGAGTATCGAACCCGCGCCCTCCGGTGACGAAGTTCAACTCTCTCCTCTGGTGCGCCAGCGGGCTGTCAAATTATATCGCTTAATACGTGCTTGCTTTATGTATTTCTAATCATCACTTGGAACCCGTCGACAATAAAAACTTATACTACGACACATAAACCTCCTGTTGTCTCAGTCTGATTGCGTAAGAAGAAAAGAGATAACATGGGATGAGATTTGATGTGTTTATAATTTTTTGTGAGGTTATGAACTAAACGTCAGCGCGAGTCAGCCTTCTAGACGACTAGCATAGTGAGGTATTTATCCAAGAGAGTACAAATATATGAGGTGCTTCAAAAATGGAGTGAGCGGGACAACGGGAGAGTGATATCCCGGAAGTTCCAAGCGTCCATAAGCTACGGTGACTAATTACCATCAGGCGGGCCGTGAGATTGTTTGCCACCGTCGTGGTGTAAAAATAAAATTACTCTGGCGACGATTTGTAATTCACATTGCAACTGATATTGTCTGACATTCGTTTAATTGCTGATGAAAGTGTTTGAAAGGTAATGAAGAATGTTAACTCGCGCTCCATATAAGCGACGCGATCAAGCGCGAATTCGTCTCATACACCGAGAATTCCGTATCAAAATAGTACTTATTATTAGTAATATTATAGTGAGGACTTCGATGGCCTCGTGGTGGGTATCAAAGCTAATCCTTACTAATATTATAAATGAGAAAGTTAGTTAGTTTGTTTGTTATTCCTTCACGGCTTGACTAAGCAGCCGATCATTATGAAAATTTGCATACATATTGTAAGGGGTACAGAGCCCAACATAGGCTACTTTTTATCCCGTGAAAGTATGTCGTTCCAATGGGAAAATAATTTTTCTACTATAGAGGGCGCTGTATTGGCCAACAGATGGCGCCACAATTGCTACTGATATTATGAAGTTGAACGATTCAATTATGTTAGAAACATTTTCGGAGTTTAAAATTTGGGTGAACTTTGGCACACCCGGCAGAATCGCACTACAGAACTGGCAAGAAACTTGCTTAGTACTTGCTCTTTTAAAATGTGGGAGAGGGAGAAAAGTCTTATTTTAACAGCAAAGGTACAGCTGATGATGTAACCCACTTACCTGAAATTTAGGCCTATGCTCATCAGGTGGGGCTTCGCTAAGGGACCCCTGGTGCTGCATATAGAAGGTATGCTGTTGTACACACATCCTCCACACGTCCTTGCCGTCCTCGGGGCTCCACAGCGTGAAGGAGGCCGACTCTGCTTGCTTTTGACACTCTATACTGAAGGTTCGCTTGTGGTTTATCACGTTAGTTATGTCCATCCACCTGGAATTAAAGTGTAAGGCCTGTCACATGCACTCGGAATTTTCGGAATTTCGAGTGTATGGGAAAACCTCCTCCGAAACACGGAGAAGCTCAACATAACGAAACCCATCCGAAAACTGGATAGAGTCGACGTTACCACGGATATACGTTACTTTTTTCCAAAAACCCACAACAGGCGCCAGCCTCTCACTTTTTATAGCTTAGACAACAAAATATGTTCTTAACTCTAGAATTAACCTGGTGAGAGGAAATAAAGATTTATTTATATTTATCTATAGGTACCTATTAGGTACCTATAAGGTACTAATAATATAAAGAGGGAAGATTTGATTGTTTGTTTGAATTGAATAGGCTCCGAAACTACTGGACCGATTTCAAAAATTCTTTCACCAGTAGAAAGCTACATTATCTGGGAGTGACATAGGCTATAGTTTTTGCCGAAATTCAGTGTGGTTCTCACGGGAACGGATGCGGAAATTCACGCGGACGAAGTCGCGGGCAAAAAAGCTAGTTTAATATATTTGCGTGTTAATTTTTGAGTGCGATACATAGTGACGCCATCGAGCTACTCATTATTTTGGTTTCTTATTGCTGTAACGCTTCTGTAACGCAACTGTAAGGTAACATGAAAGGAGCATTTCATAGTGTGCAAGCAGCTCTGTGTTTTCTTCCTTCGTCGATCGCGGCGAGCACGAGTAGAATGCTCGGTTCGTGCGCGTAGTGTGCACGGTCAGTGCGCGCAAGGCGTCCACATTTTGGGAGTTTTGTTACATACATGTACGTTACAGCAGTGTCTACCAGGCATAGCATAATGTTATTAAAACACTTTTAGTCCCGTATGTTACGTACCTGTAGTAGCGCGTGGTGTCAGGAGTATCGGTGACAACTCTGATTCCTGTGATGGATATCGCAAGCGTGACCTCCTTCTGCGTTCTCTGGTCTCGCGCGCTGAACGTCTCCTGGCCGTACCCTGGGAGCTGCTGGCAGGTTGTGATAAAGCCTTCTTCTGCTTGAGCCTATGAATAAAGGATCTTGTTTTAGTTTCTTCATTTTCACAAAAATCAAGACAAAGTGAATAGTCAATGAATGACATAAAATCTAGAGAGTGAAAAGGTTTCTTTGAATTAGGGGAGCTGACCGTTTCTCCAACTGAAATAGCTTCAATGACCTCATCCGATTATGGCCAACCAATGAATGGTAAATTTAAAAAAAAACTTTTTGCCGTTACACAAAGACAGTGGCCACGGATAGATCGCAACACGTAACACCGCCTGTAGTATGCGATAATATAAAATGTATAATAATATGCTGTAAGAGTTTTATGATACTATGCGGTATGCCTATTATGAATATACGGTATTCTTAACACTTATCCAGGCTATGTGCTATACAGGACCACATTAATTTGAATCTTATACTGCAGTAATAGGGTTCTAAAACAATGAAAAGAATGGCGCGTTTTAACGACGCGAAAATTTGCGCCCGGCCGCCGTAGTCTTGAACCTAAGCGTGCGAAGAGAGAAAAGCAAAATAACTTTTCGTGTAAACTCAAGATTGTTTGGAGGGTTTTCAAAACTAGAATAGAAAATATTATACTAGACATATTAATAAAACAGTCTTATTTTAAAAATGGGGATTGTTCCGAGGAATTGCTTGACTTGATGCCTACTACGCCACTCTCTACCATCGATCTGCTCGTCGCTTACCAGCAGGCGGGCCGTAAGCTTGTTTGCCACATTAGAAGTATTAAAAAAAATCAAGTTGTGGGTATCTACTACATTTAAGTACTACTTCATTGTATAGTTCATCATGTCGTCCCACTGCAGGGTTATGAGTCTCCCTTCAATCGAAGGGTATTAGAGCGTACTCTGCCACGCTGCTCCAATGCGGATTGGCGGAGGCCAGCGTCAAGCCTCAACCTATAAACCTATTAGGTACTACATATTAAAAAATTTACATCTGTGAAAACCCAGCAAAAAATATGGCTTCAATATCATCTTGCATAAGATTTTAGTAAACAATGATCATATATTTATATTTTTAACGTTATCGGTAACTAAACTGAGTGTAATTTACGCCATATTAACACATACAGCTCGCTGGGACGATGAGTGAAAATTGTTATCAGTTAGAAATAACAGAACGATTAAAATAGTTGATAAGGGGCTATTTATTCTGTGAGTGTTTTCCATGAAATTGGTATAAATAGTTTTTTTATAATAACAAGGAACGTAAAAAACTATACACTTGCGCTGTACCTTGCTTATCACAGGTTCGATTCCTACAGTAGACAAACATGCACATCAACATGACTACACATAAGATTTGTATTTATTTATGTAATGTGTGCCATAGTTGATGCAAATAAAGAATCTTTTTATCTTTTTACTACCTGACACAACAAATTAGGATACTGTGAAGTCTGGGGATCACTAATTCTAGTAACAATTTCTGTTTGTGAATAAATTGTAAAAAAAAACATTTAGTTTTAACCCTTTAGCAGACAATAAACACTTGATGGCCAAGATAGTTTCCTCCATAAAATGAACCCTACGCTCTATATTATGGTTCAAAAACAATGAAACAATTTATTGTAAATGTTCTTTCTGGCAAATATTGCAACTGGATCAGAGGCACTGACTTGAGAGTGGACTCTTTTAATAAGTGGAGATACTCCTCGAAAACTCGATCAAAACATAAAATCTGATTATGGCTGAGTAGCCGATGGCAGATAAAATGGAGGAAAAAAAAAGATTTTTCTGAAAATGGATAAAATATTTTAATTTATTTGTAAGATTAGTATGAATACTGTGTATTGCCAGTCATGATCTGTTGTGACTGGATCAATGTAAAATGTTCAGCATACATAATGAATAATTTGCATGCTATTGACCTATAACTAAAAACCAGTCCACCGTTACTTTAACTTAATTTATTAGTTATATTTTAGCATTAACAAGGAACTTTCAACTTCAAACTCAATCATATATTTAATTGCACAGCATGTGTTTAGATAGTATGTACTGTCAGCAGCATAAATATGTTCTGACTTTAGTACTACACTTTTGTATATAATTGTAATTACTGAAGAATTTTTGACCATAATAAAAGTTGCTTCCTTTTATTCCTTTAATACTGTACATTCAATAGCAAATAAAACTTTACTATTGCAGTACAATTTCATACTTACGTTTTTAGATCATAACATTTTAAATCATTAAAAAGTCTTCAAAAAATTACTTTCGTGTCAGCCAGTTGTGTCCTATTGCCAGGGCAAAGGGCTAACTTGATTGGTGGATTAGAATAGAATAGAAAATAATTAATGGATGCATTATCATATTTATTAGCATTCATGACAATGAATCCACTAATAGAGTATTGAGGAAACAAAAGCAAAATGATATCTAATTTTGCTTTTCTTTCCGAAATGTTAGTAGCTTACAGGATAGATTAATCATTTAATACTATATTGTACTCTTTGAGTGCCTGTCTCTAAAGAAATGTTTTGAATATTTGTAGTTGTTGCCATTCATTTTGCCATTATCTCCCAAATAAGGTGTTAGCTTATTTTCAAAAATCAATAAGTGACCATTAAAATTTTTGACATTTATCATTTTTCATTACCTGTGACATATTGTGAAGTGCCATGTGATGCTGTATCACAGCGCTCGTCAGCCTCTCCAGCCATCCTGATTCTGCTCGGTTGCTCACATCAATAATCTGATTACCATCATGTATTTGCTTGGGAAATGTTAGTAAATTCTTTAAATACTCCACAGTGTGACGTTCCCGATCATGATTACCATACTCTGCTTGACGGCTATATGAAGCCAGCACAACAGCTTGCTGGCAATCACACGATATCCGACCTTCAACTAAATCGTTCTTCAATTGCAAAAAGTAATGGTACCGAGTGACTTCGTCAGTGATCAAACTTGTACCAGATATAACATAGTACATAACCCGAAGGTATAATTGATGGGCAGAAGCATACTTATCCAGCTGCCGTTTCAAAGGCCTCTCTAGCTGCACCCACCGCGGCTGACAGTTCCTGTTCAAGTAACGCAACCCAAAGAAGTGAGGCTGGTTGATGGCCTGCCTCTGGCAAACATTGTCCAGACACTCCAACCCCGAACTGTCCACAGACAGAGTGCAATCCGCGACACCCCCATCTAACAACTCGACACTTATCACAAATAAACTTTTCGATGCCACATTATATTGCCGCGTTTTTTTCAACTTCAGTTTAAAAGGCATCTTCCCACTATATCCAACAGTTCTCTAACAATCACATAACGTTATGTTACATTTATGGGTAAGGAATGTAGGATATAATATATCCGTTACGCGACTCGCATACTTAGAGAATATCCAATAGGAATCGGGTGCATGAATCAGTAGGAGTTCGGGAGGTGCCGCGAGGGCGGTGACGTGCAAATATAATCGTAAAGTAATAAAAAATGCCAAGTAAACAATTAAATACAAAAATCACATTCACAACACGGCCGTAGTATTTGACAACTGAATGACAGTTGTGAATAATGTTGCCAGAGTAAAATTAGAACAGGTGCGTTACCCACATTAAACAATAGGTTTAGATCAAGTTGCAGAAACACAGAAACCCACTTTATTAATTAAAGACGATTTATCTATCCGCATAATAGTCGCACATGTAATATGTCGCAATTAATTCTGTCTAAATAACGTAAATTTTCGTTAATGAGTCTTGATATTTAAAAAAAAATTGTGTGTTGCAAAGCGACATTAACTTGTAATGTGTCATTAAAGTCAATTTAAAAACGTCAAGATGTCAAGCAAGCAAGAGACGCTCCATTAAATTGAAGACAATCCAAGTGAAGTGAAGACGAGTTTTCGTGCATTTTATACCTGTTTTTCTCCTTATCTACCTGAAAGAGAAATTTTTCCGTAGGCACGGCATCCTTTAGTTTTTCGGAACCGCTGCACATGAGTGTCGCCATTAGTGGTTCTTTAGATAATGCAGCATTAGTACTAATATTCATTAGCAACAACATTAATTAAATAATCAATAAATATAGCAACAGCCTTAGCTAAAGTGATCCAATATTAGCAAGAACATTAAGTAGTCACTTTAATTTAACGTTGTTGCTAATTGGTATAAAGGGGCTAGTAGAAAGTAGAATGCACTTGTTCGAAGTCACTCGGGATGAGTTCAAACATCAATCGAACCACGAATCACGATCGATCGATAGTTTGAGTACTTTGCATGTACTTTGTTTAAAGAGAGAGTGAGTGCATTATGGAAAAAGTGAGATAAAATAATCGCAAGTGCATTCTAGTCTAGCCAGTAGCCACAGACAGATATTCTAGACCTTTGTTTATCTACTTTTACCACACTTTTACAGCCATAGGTATATTATTATTTTCAGTACCAAGTCAATACAAATACAAAACGAAAAACGAAACTTAACTGACAAATTGACAGATCATAACAGAAAACGTTTGTTTTGATTTTGTGTAAAGTTTTGATTATTTATGCTAGGTATTTGTTTAATTAAGTTTAATATTAGAAAATGTCTGACAAACCGCGAAGAGAACGCGGCGCAAACTACACTTCGGAAGAAAAAGCGCTTCTAACAGAATTAGTATTGAAGTAAGTACCTACAAATAAATCACAAATTTTACTAGAAAATTTTGTTTATATTTTCGCCACACACCCGTCATAATCTTTATTTTCCACCTCTACTAGCTAGGTTGTCGGGAACTTGGAAGAGATTGCTTTTGCGACGCCTTTTGTACATTGATAGTATCACAATTGTATGTTTATGTTTTAATTAATGGCAATAAAGAATTTTTGTACCTACCTATTGTATTGATGTGTCGGTATGTTGCGAATAACGCAACTCTGACCGAAAGTTCATTATAAATTTTATTCTCTGTTTCTTTCAGATACAGACATATTATAGAAGATAAGAGATCTGGAGGGATGTTTTTGAAGAAAAAGAAAGAAACCTGGCAGTTAATTGCTATGGCATTTAACAGTAGATGCACCACAGGTAGTAGAGGGCTAGAACAATTAAAAGCTCTCTATGACAATATGAAGCAGAAAGCGAAAAAGTATGGAGGAGAAAGCATTGTATGTAATTTTATTAATTTAGAAAAAATATGTTACTTGTACAGGCAGGTGCAAGTTGAACTTTACACTTGCAATACAATTTTGGCTCTAATGACATAGAACTTAAGAATGGTACAATTTATTTATTTTTCATCATACATTCAACTTCACAGTTACAAATACCAATACATAACACTGAGAGAAATATAGTTATTGAAAAAAGGCCAATATGTAAAGGTTGACATGCTCTTGACTGTACTGGTAGCAACATAAATATGTTAGCTTGTTGACATGTTCAATATTATCTCAGCTACTAGAAGTCAGTCCGCTGCTGGACATTTGCCTCCCTAAATATTTTAAGTATGACCAGTTGGATCTTGCCTTGGCTGTTTCATGTACACACAGCTGCAGAGAAACCTAGCCCCCCCCCCCCCCAAACGAAGTAAGAATTAAGTTTTTTGGTAACTCTAATGAGATTTCAACAAAATTTTATTTAATACACTTAATCAAAAGGAACATTTTTATAAATTTTTGTTTAAATACATTGAGAATTATTTGAGAAAAGTTAATTCTTACTTCGTTAGGGGGGTTAGGTTTCTACAGCTGTCTGTACCTTTGAGCTTTGTTTTCATTCTGCATGTACCTTAATATACTTGGCGGGAGCCCCTGCTGTCCGCTGGTTCTGGGTAAACGATGTTCAGGTGATGTTGTTGTTGCATCCAATGCATCACATCCTCGACTATCATCACATAACATTTACCACTTTAAAAGTATAGAGATAAATATGTTAAAACTGGTTGGTGAGAAGTAGCATAATATAACCATTTGCAGAATTGCAACTTATTCTCTTATCTTATTTTTTTCTAGATGCAAATTGAGAAGACAGAGGCAGGTTTATTTATACCTGTGGCCACTGATAATAAAAATATGATTACAATGGTAAAGGCTAAGGTTGAACCCTTAGATAATCCGTATGACAGCGACTCTGTTTATTTTAATGGTATGCAACTCACATTAATTTATTGTACTTTTATTTTAATGACAGCTCGGTGGTGGTGTGTTGGTAGTGATCCTACTTCGCCACCGGGCGCCAGTTCGATTTCCGGTGCAACATTCATGTGATGGCATTTGTGCTTGTTCTGGAGTCTGGGTTTTGTCTATGTATTATAAGTATATATTTACAATAATATATCCATTGTCTCATACCCATAATAGAAGCAGGTGAAGACTAGCTTAGGGCTCTCACATAACACCGCGATGCGATGCGATGCGATGCCGAAACAACAGAAACAACCTACTTTAATCTCGCAGATATTTGTGATGAGATGCGAATTCAGTTATGTGCGGGGTGACCTTACTCCAGGTGTGAATTGTGTAAAAAAAAAGTTATTTAAAACTTCTTTAGCGGCGCTTGGCAATTTTTTAGATGGGGGAAAAAATGTTAAACTCACGTCAGATCCTGATCGTAGAAAATAGTGCGATTCAGAAAAAGCACAGCGCCATCTATTGAATATTTTTTGAAGTGAAAACTTCTTTAGCGGCGCTTAGCACTTGGCAGTTTTTTTAGATGGGTAAAAAATAAAATTAAAATAAGACGGAATAAAATAAAACGGATGGAGGAGACATTGATGTTTATGTTTTCACTTCTGCCGGCACTCCCGGAGTGCAACCCGTCTTTTTTTTTTATAAACTGTTGTTGGTTTAATAAATATTGTATACGGTGTTTTTTTTTTCAGATAGTAATAGTCATCATAGTCAGGAAATACGTGACCAGTCTACATCGCCAGTTTTGCCAAGACGAGATTCAGAACATGAGAATACAATAGATAACCCAATACAAGTAGAAGTAGAACTTGTAGAAGAAGGTTGGTACTTATTGATGATTAGATAATCTATCCTTACTAAAATAAACCCGTGTCTCCGTGCCCCAAGGGTGGCGGTGATCACTTAACATCAGTTGACTGACATGAATGCTCATTAGCCAACATCTTACATAAAAAAACACGATAGTTTGTAAGTATGGATGTTTATTCTCTTTCACGCACAAATTGCCGGATAAATTTGCTTGAATTTGGTACCAGGTACCACCAGTAGTTTATAACCAGGATTAACACATAGGTTAGATTTTATTTAGGTATGCTATGATGTTTGTTTAGTTGAATGCATTGATCCCATTTTGTTTGAATTGAGAAATTGTTTTAATGTTAGATAGCCCATTTATGAGGGAACACTAATAAATAGAACAGCACACTGCAGCATATTTCAGGTAGGTTATTATAACCATGTTTTGTTGTCTATAATATAATATAAAACTTTTTTTTCAGGAGCGAATCATTCAGCACCAAGTCAACGTATAACTTGGACAAAAAATAAATGTTTTAGTCGAAATGGTAAATATTATTTTTTCTTTAGAAAGTACAGTCATTACGTGAAATATCTATCTATACTGAACGCCAATGCTTATACATTATATAAACATCTTTGTTCTTAGTTCGCTACCCTGCTCATCTCTTTCATTAGTTGACTGTACGTTTTAATTGCAAAAATGCGTTTGTATCAGTTCTAGTACCCATAGCAAAAGCTTTGCTTATTCGGGACTAGATGTGTAACTCCCCCCAAGGTTCATAATAATCCTACTAATATTATAAAGGCGAAAGTTATGTGTATGTTTGTTACTTCTTTATACTCAAATGGCTAAACCCACATTTATGATATTTGGTATGTACGGTGGCCTCGAAGATAGGAGGACCATTTTAGAAAAAAATCGCTTGCACATGTAAGCGGATTTTTTGTTAGCTTTCTTTGTTACCAAACAGGGTTTTTGTTTATTAGAGCCACATGACATGTGTCCACTAGGATGTTGGATGTTGCAACCAAATATCATCCTAAAGATGGTCCTGCTATCCTCGAGGCGACTGTACGTAGCTGATACATTGTTTGCTGATACATTCTTTCGCCATTTCTTTTACCAGTGGTCAGTCTACAGAGTAGATAATTTATACAAATCATTTATTACAACTGTATACTCTGAGTACAGGACTAAGTGCGGAAACCACACCCACTAGAGGGGTTATGATGATGATGATGACTGTATACTCTGACAAGAGAACGTGTTTGTGAAAACCTATTCTCTGAATAAAAGATTTGAATTTGAATTGGATTAACACATAGCGTACTATTAATTCCGAAAAGAACGTAATTTCATCAAGTCTGATATAGATGGCGCCATTGTGCATAAATAAAGACATGCAAACGAAGTTGCGCGGGTTCGACTAGTTATAAATAAAGTTATTATAAGCCTTGAAAAGATTGCTTTGAGCAATAAAGCCGCCTTGTTGCTTACAGTTTGTAACTTTACTGTTTACCGTATCATATCACTTGTTCGTGTGTTGCAAATAAAGCTTATTCTATCTATCTAATATAGGAAAATATTGTGGCTGTTGATAATTATAGTAATATTTGTGTATTTTAGGTCGTACGAATGTTAAAAAGATGTCGCCGGAGTACTTAAAGAGATTATATTTTAAGAAAAAATGTGAGAATGCCCACCTTGAAAAGAGGAAATTTATTCAGGAGATGCTACAGAACAATCAACAACACAAATTGAAAATGCAAATTTTGAGGAAAAAACTAGAACAGATGGATGGTTAATTATTTAACACTATAGAGATGAAGAAAAACAAACATTGCAAATTGAAAGTATTTTTTTAGAGAGAGAGAAACAATTTTTTTACTAGATTCTTTTATTCTTGTGCTTCCCACTCCAGGCTAGCTGGCAGAAGATTTGAATTTATTAATATGTTTTTCAAACAACGGAGATGCCTCTAAACAATTAGTGAAAATTTGAGTTAAAGAAAGTGAAAATTTGACAAAAAGCTTAAATATTTGGATGATTATTTATTTCGCACTATTAATAAATACTGTGACATATTCTATTGTACATACAGGTATTATTGAAAAACATTATTGTGTTTTTTCAAAGGAGGTAGCAGCTAATAGTGTACTTATATTAATTCACAAAATAAAATATTTCGTTTATAATTTTCGATTAAACTTGCACACCTTTTTCATTCCTTCTCCAATCTGGGGCCTTACTCTTGAAATTAATTCCGCTCGATCGACAAAGGATAAAAGAAACTAATTTTACGCCAATCAAATAATTTAAATATAAAGTTTCAAGAGTACGAATTAAGATTTGCCTTGCCATTAATTTTAAATTGAAATTATAATTAAAATTGCCATTAGTTCAAGAGTAAGCTAGCTGATGTGGAGCTAGGTCAAACAATTTACCAATCGTGTCATATTCTAGATGGATCTGTTTTCCCAACATGATGGAAGATTTTGTATCATCATCATAATCAACCCATTATCATCCCACTACAGGGATAAGGGTCTCCTTTCAGTTGTAGATTAGAGTGTCTGCCACACTGCTCTGATGCGGATTGGAAGAGGAAGATGTAATCTGGTACAAATCACATAAATATTCAGTGCTACACATTGAAAATCAGCTTTTGTCACCTGGTAGCCACTGATTAAAAAAAGGCAAAACAAAAGTAAGTACTTGTATGCCTCAGGCTGGGCCTTTCCAACAGCGTTGATCTGACCAGTGTAATTTTTTAAAACTGTCCATCATTCCATTTAATCACACCCACATGATTCTTAGCAGCCAGTGAGCCAATGCTTGCATTGGCCCACACCACGCTTGTATTACTTTGAAGAAAATAACGGTCCTGAAACGAAATATTTTTTTTCTTATAATTTAATTTAACACAGAATAGGCATGACGACAGTATCAAAAAATCGTCAATTTAATGTTTGTAAGTGAATATTCAAATAAAAAATAAAAAAGCCACTGCTTTAGTTTTGTTTAAAAAAATCAGATTATTAAGATTTTCAATAAAATAAAACATTAAAATACCTCAATCGGCCATTTTGATTGAAACACTAGCAGGTGTCATGGCGTCGGCTCTGACGTCACGTCTCGGTAAACATTACTACAACTTCTTCGTTACGCCAAAGACACAATGACATTTTTACCAAGACGTGACGTCAGAGCTGACGCCATGACACCTGCCGCTGTTTTGGCGCACTATTTGAAAATGATTTGAAAAATGGTTTTAAACTTCGTTAAACTAAAGTTTATTACCGAAATAAAGTTTTTTTCATAAATAGTAAGTGTGTACCCACATTACGGAAGAGGTTTTCAAAATCTTTCGTCACGCCTATTATGAGGATTAAAATATTAAACAGACAAATCCTACTGTTTATCGCAACCTTGAAGAGTTGAGGACATAGGATAGTTTTTATCAATTTAAATTTAAAAAAATATCTAGCCAAACATCATTGGTCTCTGCCATGTTGTGTTCCTATGGTGAGTAAGGTCTCCCGAGCTCCAATGATACCCCCTGTATTGCAAGCATCTAATAGGCTATGGTTTTTTACCATCAGGCAGGCCGTATGCCTGTTTGCCACCTTTGTGGTATTAAAAAATTAATAAGCCAAATGGACCAACTCCACTGGGGAAGTACCACCCTGTCACAACATCAATGTCAAGCAGCGGTGCTTGTCGTTCAGTGACCGAGAGACCTGGAAGCCCAATCAATATATTTCCGTCCTTGTAGCAGGTAACTAATTGGTAGTGCTTCAGGTATGTACTGATGTTTATAGGGCGATAGTAATCACTTTCCATCAGGTGGCCCACTTGCTTGTTTGCCTGGGGTATGACATAAAAAACAAGCAAATAGTAAATGAATTTTAAAACACACCTGCGGCACTTCTCATGCGAAGACAGTGTTTACTAATGCAGTCCGTAGTGACGTTTGCGACGTTTCTCCAATGTCCCTAAAGGCAAAACTGTTTTCTGGGCAGTACTCGACATTGGGCTCATAATCATTTGGCATTTCAGTCTCATTTAAATTAATACACATGTTGTGTAGTACTGCACTAGCCACGATAACTTGCAGTACTGTCTCAGTTTTCTTCAATGATATGCCCTTCTCTAAACATGGGCATCTACGCTTCCAGGCATCAAAACATCTATCTATAGTATAACGGGTGGCAAGCTGGCTCTGGTTGTATGCTTCTTCAGCATTAGACAGTGGCTGACTGAATGGCGTCATTAAATAATTCTTATTGTAGTATCCATTATCCCCCAATAAAAGATAGTTACCATATTTCCCATTTTCAAAGTCAGTACACAGGCTTGAGTTTTCAAAAATTGTACAGTCGTCAACGGATCCCGGCCAGCGAACAATTAAATTTGTTATTTTCAATTTAGCGTCACACACTGCTTGCACGTTAATAGCATAATAACCCTTTCTGCACCTATATGCCTCAGATAGCATGCCTCCTCTGCTGATTATTTTTATTAGAGTGCAACCTAAGGCCCCAGCGACGCGTGGAAAACCACCAATTTGGTAAAAATCATCAGCAACTTTTGCCAATTCTTCTTTCTGTGGCATTTTAATATAAATAGGCGCCAATTCGGCCAGTTTCATAGTAACTTTTTGTATTACCCTACAAATGGTGGATTTATGTATATTGGGAAGATCGGCAATCACGTCTAGGCAAGATCCAGTGGCGAAATACCTGAGGCAGATGAGTAATTGGGTTATGCTGTCAATAGGCTTGTTTCTTCTGGTCAATGGTTGAAGAGATATGTGCTTTTCGATTTGTAGTAATGCGCGTTTAGATATTCTGTACCGAATACGGAATTCTTCGCCATTGTGTTGGGCGAATAGATCTACTCTATCAGGAATACGAGGAATGGCAGGAACCGGTTCTTGATCTTCCTCCTCCTCATCAGATAGAGAAGACAGACTGCTCATCGACATGATTGTATGTAACCAACAAACAACAAATAAATTGCTCGAAAATTCGTCTTCGTTTGAACAAAATCACCACACTTTCTTTGATAAACTCTAGAAGTAGATTTTTTCTAATATTATTTATTTACCAACACCTTTTGATCTGTCTGACAGCTCAATCAAATAAAACTGAATAAAACAAAGTGCCAACCTCACAGAGAAACTTAGACGACGTAACTTGTTGTGTTGCCATATGGTTGCCATCTGCCAAGTACTGCCAACCAAAGAGGAACTAAGGCCGCGTGTACACATCTATGCAAGTTGCCGCGGTCATGTTTTGCGCGAGTTTAAAAACAGTTGCAATACAAAGATAATTTCAATCGCGCTTTACAAATATTTCTCCATTCGGTGGTGTCCACTGAAGTTATGGTTACTACTACGATGGCTCAGTGACCCAAAGTGAGGCTTGGCCTCCGACACAAGAGAACGACATTTCTTCCGATCTTGAGCCATTCTTCGCCAGTCTCCAGCTTGAAGTTCGCAGAGATCAGATTCCACGGCGTCGCTCCAGCGGTATCTGGGGCGGCCACAGGGGCGGCCTATTGGTTGGTAGATAAAATATACAGAATTTTACTACGCGACTAGAGAATATGCCTGTGAAGGCCTACTCTCTCATTGTAAATGACGTGTCTGTGTCTAGTGCCCGCGAGGAACCCACCACAGAATATAGTATTTTTTACTAGGTATGTACCTCAGATAATAGTAGGAAGCAAAAATAAAACACCAAAATAAAACAAGTTAAGAAAATAATTTATAAAACAGTTATACACTTTATCTTTTATACAATTATACAAATAACTTGTCGTGCTCTCACGCGGTGGAGCGTTGCGCCTTGTCTGTGTAGAGTTTATCAATGTGCAGCCAGTCTTTAGGCTCCCTCAAAACTTTTAGTAGCTTCTCTTCTTCCGAGTTAGGTTTCACTTCGTGCATATATTCCCATTTCTGTAAAAAAAATACATAAAATATGGAAAAATACACTGTGGTTACTTGCAGTGGAAGACTTTGTACATTTACTCCTAGTATTTTTGGTATTTTCATTGTGGGAAAAGCATTGTAACATTTAAAAATACTCATTATCTGTCTGACAGATCTGGAATGGTCCAAAACATTTCTAATATTTTTTTATATAAATAAAAAGTACTTAGGACAACTCAAAATCGTGAAAATTGTAATTGTAAAACATTTATGTAACACTACTTTTTTGATTTAAGATCTAGCTAAACAAGAAGAAAACCCGGTTTCACTGCATTTTTAACGATTTTAAGTTGTTCTAGTTTAGATCTTGGTGTGCGACAAGTATTGGCGCAGCCGGTAGGACATACTCACAGCATTAAGTGGCAGCGACATAAGTATGGACTCGTAGCGTGCTTCTGGCGTGTGCAGTCCGAACTTGGTCCCGCGATCGTATATCAGGTTGAACTCCACGTATCGGCCGCGCCGCAACAACTGCCATTGCCGCTCGTAGTAGCCGTACGCGTCATCTTTGTGCTTTTGCACTGTTAACATAAATCAACATGGTTATGACAGGTTTATTTCTGCCTTGCTAAAGTAAATGAAAATTCAGGCAATCTGTTTCTGAAACATATTTAAAATAATTCTACATTAAGTCTCCAGTTTCTTTTTCTTTAGTTTTGATAAGACAATGACAGTCATAACATGTGTCGTAAAATGATTTTGAGCAATTAATTCACAAAGAGACTTAAAAATTAACAAAAATTTGTCAATCAACTAAATATTTGGAGTTTTCAAATAAAGAGAATAAAGTTTACCGATAGGTATGTAACTGGGTATCACAGCCTCTGCGCAGGAAGTGACGAACTCGAACGCCCTCTGCTGGTCGGGCGAGTCGACGTCGTCGAAGAAGATGCCGCCGACGCCGCGCCGCTCGCCGCGGTGCGGGATCGAGAAGTAATCGTCGCACCACTTCTTGAACCTGCGTAATATTTGCAAGTTAATCAACACCTATTTTACATTTAGGATTTGCTAATAGCGCTATTTGGATTGATCCCGCGTTTAGTACTAAATTTCTGTTTAAAAAAAAATTACATGTTTTGTTAAATGACAAAAAAAGCCGTAACTGATTTTCTTTCGAAACGGTAGTAGCTTATAGAGTAGATTGATTACACAAATAATGTTTTACTGTATGACGTGAGAAAGTGTCTGTGAGAATCTAATAAACATTTTGAATTTGAATGACATACTGTCTCGTTTAACACAGCCACCTTCCCGTCCCGACCGTGTCTCCGCGACTTATGCCCTTTCATACAAAAGAAAAAAGCATTTATTCAGATACTTGGCCCTCGCAGGCACTTTGGTCGAAGCGTACAAATAATATTGATTTGTTTAAATATATCTACTGTATAAACTATCACCATTTCGGAAACAAAAGCAAAATGGCCACTGGTAAAAGAAATGGCGAAAGAAACCCAGTTACGGGTTACATTAAAAAAAAAACGAAAACATCCCATACCTTCCCGTCACGTATGTAGCAGTCTTAATATTTTTTTTATATAGATACATAAATATACTTAGAAAAGATGGTCCGAGGATATCATACAGACAGCGGGTACAGAATGGATGGAAATAGCTAAAAATAAGGAAACATGTAAAAATTGGAGGAGGTTTTTACCCTTAAAGGGACCGTACTAACAACAAACTAACCTAGTTATAAGCACACATGTAATGCAAACTAACATACTAACTTCAATGTAATGTAAATTTAATAGTACGGAAATAAAAGGCTTAAATATAAATATACATTACTTACTTGGCATAATAAGTATTGTCGTGTGCGTCGCAAGCGTGTTTGAGGGTCAAGTGGAAATGGAGCGCGTCTTCTTCGTTGAGGTAGTACGGTGTGAGGTCGGTGCCGCCGCCGAACCACCACTGAACCCCTAGGGGATACAATAGAGATATTGTTTAAAAAGTATAAGATGTACCAGAATTTTAATAAATAAAATAAAGTAAAAAATATCTGTGTGCCTTCGCGGCCTCTTACAGCCAGTTTCTGGAAGGCATTTTAATTAATGTGGAATTAAAATGGGTTACAGCAACTCCATGAGTGAGAGAATCGCAACGATAATATCGTCGTGCCACCTAATATTTCTTTTTATTTGAACAAATCACACAGATTGAGCTAGCCCCAAAGTAAGTTCAAAACTTGTGTTATGGGATACTATATTTTATAACAAATGGATATCCAAGACCCGAGGTCAATCAGAAAAAGTTCGTTTTTCACCATGACCCGACCGAGATTCGAACCCGGGACCTCCTGGGTCGCGCTCCGGCGTGGTAACCATTACGCCACGGAGGTCGACACGTTTGTCTTTAGAACGTGTCTCCACACGGCGATTTCCATTCGGACTCGTCGCGATTCTCTTGCGTGGAGATCTCTCTTATATTCTTCTATTTTACGTATAATCTTTAATATATCAGCATTTCGAAATGACCATTGACCAGAAGAAATGTCCAAAGAAATTCTGGCAATGTCTTTTTCAATATCCAATTTTCTATCAGTTTACTTGTCCAAAACAGTTTAAGCTTGTAAGGCCTTCTGGCTCTATTTGTGGAAACTCACCGTCTTTGTCTTGAACCTCGAAGTATCTATAGTTGAAGTGTATGGTGGGCACCATGGGGTTGCGAGGGTGTATCACGGCGCTGACGCCGGCCGCGAAGAACGGTAGCTCCGTGTTTTCTAGTTTCTTCCCTCTGTTTTTAACAAATTAAAATATTTCAAGTCGGGTACCGACCTACGAAATGTAATTTGGAATGTATATAATATGTATGTATACACAATGAAAGGATTTGCCGTCCACGTTGTCGCAATGTGTCATGCAATTCAACAGATTTCCCATAGTGTAGATACCAAATAATAGATAAATACAGATGTACAAGGATGTTTATAAACGTGACAAGCCCACCACACATTCCCACCACTGTGTCTCCTGTGTAGCCAGGATCAACAACGGCGACCTCAGATAGACAATAAGCAATGAAGACAATATTGACGTTCCGGGGAAGAAAACTACAGCTGTCTTGGAACTCACAACGAATTTAATCAGAAAGAAGATGGTCGGAGTAGTTATAAACGTGAGTGACGTTTGTAGGAGGGCGTTACTGTGGCATATTTTCATACATTTTTTCAAAGGCGAACTGTCAAAAAGTTACATACATTTTGGGAGTTGTAGTTCCAATTTTGGCCACGTTCATAAAGACCTTTGTAGCAGCTGATCTACGTTTACTATGCTTGTTATACTAGTACAGTACTGGTAATCCCTACGACCAATCCAGCTTCCTCTATTTCTGACATACCTGCTTCTCATCTGCTGGACAGCAGCTGGAGGTAGTTTCCCGGACACTACGGATATGTTCACGCCGGCTTTTTCAAACACCCTGCCGTCTTGTAGCACGCATGTGATACCACCACCACCTTCACTCCTTGTCCATCTATCAACTTTGAATTTTGCATCCTTGAAAATAATGAATAGTAAGATAATAAGGTTTTTGATGACCAGTAGTCACATCAATGAAATTCAAATAAATAAAATAAATATATAGGGACAATTCATACAGATTGAGCTAGCCCCAAAGTAAGTTCGAAACTTGTGTTATGGGATACTAACTCAAAGATATTATATTTTCTAACAAATACATATATAGATAAACATCCAAGACCAATAAGAAAAAGTTCGTTTTTCATCATGACCCGACCGGGGATCGAACATTACGCCACGGAGGTCGTCAAAAAATAACTGTTTCTATGGTATAAATGAACAAAGATTTCTTTGCTAAATATGTAAGCATATCGTTATGAAACTCATTGACAATAGGACAGGGGAGGAGGAGCATGACTTGGTTTGTGATCAGAATGATAGGAATTACAGCTACTCTTTACATTACATAGTATAAAATGAATGCTGTCTGTCTGTCCCCATGTTTGCTTAGATCTTTAAAACTACGCAACGGATTTTGATGCGGTTTTTGTTTATAGACAGAGTGATACAAGAGGAACGTTTATATGGATAATACATTCCGAAATTCCCACGGGAAAGCGGGATACGAGCAAACGAAGTTGCGCGGGTTTCGCTTAGGTTGTGAGGTTGAAGGGGTGAGGTAATCTTTGGATCTACTGAACCGATTTTGAAAATTCTTTTACTAATACGAATTTGTTAGTATCATATATAATATATTGGAACTTCCCCTTATACATACGGAAGGAAACAGCTACTAATGAAGTAAATAATATATAAGTGCGTACCGGAAACACCAAGTAATTATCGTTCTCCAAGTCAAAATCATCAAGAGTCTTCTCATCCTCCCATGCCTACAACAGAATTGTTGAGTCTCAGATCAGTTGTTAACTTAGGGTACATTGTAAAAAAGTTTACTAGACTAAGTGCAAGAATAGTTTATTGGTCTTATGAGGGTCATGTTTAAAAGAGTGGACTGTATTAACTGGTTTCTAATTGGATTATACTTTGACCTTGCAGACTTGACTTAAAATATATATGTCATAGAAATGTGCACAATGCACATGCCGGTGGTTCAGTGGACAGTGTAATTTTCAGAAGCCATGATGCAAACATGGTGGGATAACTATCTAAACTGCTTTGTCTCTATGAAGATAATATAGTCAAAACATTGTTGAACGATAAAAAAAAAACACTGTTTAAAAAATTAAGAACAATGACAGATCATGGTAGCTTTGTTAATAAAAATTGAGATCTATGACAGCACCCTATATGTATATTGTAATGGTGGCATCCACAGACAAGGGCACATGCAGATATTTTGTGCTGACCTATACCAGTAGCTACCTCATCTTCCTCCTTCTCCAGCGCCCTGCAGAATTCAGCCTGTATCCTCATGATGAGCAGTTCCATTTGTGTCTTCATGTCTTTTTGATTTTTCTCCAGCTTGTCAATTGGTGTGATGGGATCGGCCATGTAGTTCTTTAACTGCATTATCTCCTTCATTTCAGCTTTGTTCTGTTTGTGCTGACTGTACGCCATATACCCAGCTCCGATTATAGCTGCGCAGTATAATCTGAAAAATTATGTTAGAATGCTAAAATCGATATATTTAAGAGAAAGTTGTGTTAGTTACACCATTTATAACTCAAGAACGGCTGAAGCAATTTGGCTGAAAATTGGTGGAGAAGTAGGTTAGAACCAGGAGCAGGACGTAGGATACTTTTTATCCATAGGCAATGTGTAAACAATTACTTTTAAAAGAGATGTGTCTGAGACGCGCCTAAAGTGTTATTTATTTGTGTAGATAATTGAGATGTTTGTTCCAAACAAAAATAAATCAGTCACTTTGATGAAATTGTTTTGTCGTAAAAAGTAAAAAAGCAACAAATCCCAAGTGTATCTATCCCATATCCCAAACATTTAACAATGTCATAGAATAAGTAATAACCCGAGGTAGGATGGCCACTCTCCGCCCTGCACCGAATCGCGTCACCTTACCCCAGGCGGGTATCGAGGCGGGTGTAATCGCAAAGATGTGCGCTTAGTCAACGAATGTGTATATGCGTGCGCGTGTACAAACGACATTGGCCTATGTAGTGTAGTAGAAATAGGTAATTATTTCACGCGCGTTGTATGGAGTGTCCGGGGTGTGTGTGACAATGTTCAACTTCAGCGTTCAGCCGCCGGGTGCACTGTTGATGATATCCATCAAGATAATATCGATAAACATTGACACTCACGTACCTAACCTATTTATAAACGATGACTCGTCTTTCAAAATTTCACCTATAACATTGCGAAAAATACTCTTGACATACATTGTTTCACAGTACACATTGCATGGAGAGAGCGAATAATCGTATAATAACAAGATTCTAACAAGAATTTCAAGGTTCTTCACAGAAAGTTGGATAAACTTACATGTCAACTCATACTCACTTTACATGCCGATCACGGACTTTTCTATAGCTCCCCACAGAACTGAGTGTTCCAAAACTCCTCAACATCACTTTGTAAAACATTTTGAAAGAGAAAAATAAACAGAAATAACACAAATCGCTGCTGCTCAGATGTTTGGACTCGCAAAATACCGGCCCACTGACATTTGCGAGTGACAGCGCACGTCACTCGCACAATGTTTACGTGCGCAGCGCCGCCTGGCGGGCGTTGCCCCCACTACCTATCAGCTGTAATTTTTCCTCTGCAAAACGTGCCTACATGCGCAATATGTGTTCATCTCTTTTCCGTACATAGGCGGTGGCATCGATCGGTCGTGTCGTGCTCTTTCCGGCCAGTCCGCGGCGGCCTCGCTGACACGTTGTCAGCAGTGCGCGTGTGTAGCGCCGGCTGCTAGTGCTATCCCAGCTATCGATCCGCCAAAGGAGCCGCATTGCCGTACATTCCGGAGGCGGTGCCTCGCCTAGTTTTCGTCGATCGTCGGCGTGGCGGGCGCGTGTCGGCGTCGGCGGCGGCCCCGGGCGGCCCTGCGCAGTAACGACGCGAGTAGTAGCGCGGGAGCGACCGACCTTCCTTCCGCCAAAACCGGCTCGCTGTCCGCGGCGGACGGCTGTGATGTAGCCGGGGCCGGCGCGAGCGGCCTTCGGACAAAGGATCCGCGTAGAGTCGGTGATTCGCGATGAAGAAGTTTACGTTCAAGGGGGTGCTCGACGGGTTCCGCAGCTCGGTGCAGGCGGCGCCGCGCGGGATCGAGCAGGAGATCCAGGAGACGCTGCGGCAGGACCACTTCCAGATTAAAAAGGTGAGTTGTTGTTTTATCGCGCGGCGCGAGCCAAGGTCCCGCAGATAATGGCGATGAGCAGCGGGCGGCGCGGCGCTGGCGGCAGGGAGTGGGGTTACTACGCTCCACTGAAGTAGCGTATTTATAAACCGGCCCACCTGAGCGTGCCCGCGCGGTGTGTACGCATACTGCGCCCTACGCACCAAAACAATCGTGCACTTCTACAAACAAATTGTTGCACCTGCCGCTTGCATCCGCCGCGGCCGCAGTCGCAACGAGCCGTCGGGAATGTTGTAATTTGTGATGGCCAGTTAACCTTGACCATGCGTCGCTTGGCTGAGCAACAATACGTGAAAAGCGTAATCTTTTTATGGAAATCTGTCGAATATCGCACGAAATAATGAAAGGTGTTCTGTTGTTGATATCAGTACAAGTACCTCGCTAGACAACACAATAACGTGCAGTGCGTGGGCGGCAGAATAGCGATCATATTGGCTGATAGCGGACGAGATAACACTGCACTCAATAATGAGTAATCAGGAACATGGAATAGGCTTTCGATCGAGAAAAAAATTATATTGAAAAAATTGCCAAATCACAAAAATCCTTGCAGAACCTAGGCTAAGTCTGCATTGAAAATAATTAACAGATTTGCAGTCGGAATGCGTAATGACCTTCGTCAAGTAAAGGCTCATAATAAAACACCTGTTATTAAAGTAAATCAATTAAGTAAAAGAATATTGGCACAAAAAGTACGTGTTGAGCCTGTTGGATCAGCTCTGGTCCTGATTGATGACTATTACACCAAGAAGGAAAGTTTTAACGACTATAACTTTGGTCTACCAACTTTTTTTCTATTAAAACTAACGTTATCATTTGTTTAGGGAATTGTGGACATTAGGACTCGAAAAGAGATTATTACTGCTATTCTATTGGATTTTATAAGATTTTCCGTCATTCATCAAGTCAACACAGCTAAATTCAGACTGGGAAAAGGTTTTTTAGGAACATCCCGCGATGGTTTTGCGCGGATTGGATTTTTTACCGGTTTAGTTGACGAATATTGTCTTAGCTTCACTGATTTGCATTACACCTACTTCAAATATGCCTTAGCCATTTATAATAATGTATTATGAAATGGCGAACCACTTATTCAAATGCATACAGCGATTCCGAAGACACTGCTATCATACGCATACGTACAAACTCGCAAAATTCTCATTCAAAAATGGTAAGCAGAAGTTTTGACATTGGAAATGTCTTTTCGTTTTGACATTGGAAATGTCTTTTTGTTTTGACATTGGAAATGTCTTTTCGTTTTGACATTGGAAATGTCTTTTCGTTCGCTCCAGTGTAGGCTCCAATTTCATGAAAAAGTGCGACCCCCTTATATCTCGGAGAGTTGTAAAGATGATATTCAAAGGCTCAAAAGACGCGTATTCACGAGAGCTGTAAGGTGCAAAAAGAATTATTTGAGATACCTAGTCAAAAAAAGTTATGGCCGAAATTGCGAAAATAAAAATATATTTTTTTCGAAATTTTGATTCTGGCGCTCGATATTTTGGAAACGAAGAATGATATCAAGAATTTAAAAAAAACTCCTCTGGACAATTTAGTCGGCAACAATTTGAGCCTAAAACAAAGATGATCGGGTTAAGGGTTTGCCCTGTAGCCTAAACTTTTTGAAAAAAGTCAAAAACGTTTTATTTTGTAACCTTTTCCTTATCCCGACTTTATCGTCGCTCAGTGACAATATTTTTTCCAATTCCGTAGATTCATTTCCAATGTGCTAGATAGTCGTGTGAGGCACGAAATCTGTGAATTTTTAATCGATTCCAATTGGAGAAATGTTTGATGGAAACCACGAAATTGTTTTTTTGCTCTGGGTCTTGGAAATTTCAGGTTTACACTATGCAAAACTTTAACTAGAATCCATAAAAGTTCCCAAGACAAACTACCTACCTTTTTCAACAAAAGAAAAACTGTAGAAGTTTTACAGTTTTTTTGCTGTTGTAAAATGTAGAAAGTTGTAACTTACAAATTCTAGTTACTATTACATGGTGACAAAAAGCTTAAAACAAGTTTTGAAATAAAATACCTAAATAAGTAGTTCCAGGCGGGAAAAACGGGGTAATTTCTGCAAAGTTCCAAGTATCTTTTAATCGTAGTTTTTAATCAGAAAAACTTTGTACATTCAATTTTATAATGGTTAAAGATTTGTATTCTCATAAAGAATCTATAATACTCACTTACGAGAAATGTATGTAAAAAATTAATAAATCTGTAGGTACATACACAATTTTTATAAAAATTCGCCTCGTGCCTGCCCTGGCCTGCCCTGCCCTGGGCTCGGAAACAACTTTGTCATAGCTGTATCTTTGATTAGTGTAATAATAAGTTTATTGCATTAGATCATTAGATAAAGTAACTAATTCCCAATAAAATTAAGGTGCGTAATTATCCAATAAATATCTATCATATCCAAATTCGTTTCTCTTGTTATATTGTGCAGGTAATTTTGCCCGATCGGCTGTGAAATTCAAAGTTCGCAAAGATGAAAAAAGTAAATTGGTTCCCTTTCCCCTTGTCTCCGTTGCTTTGTTATTTGCACAGAAAAATATTATAAAACTTTGGTCTTGAGACAAACATTTTTATTATTTGTTTGTATTAGAGAACTAACTTTGTCTTTTTGTGGTTTTATTCTTTCTTTACTGTGTATTATCTGATTATCTTTCACTTTATCGGTCCGAAAGAATAGCGATAAAGATATACTTTTGTAGTTCGTGTTAGTGCACAACGTCTACTGCAATACTTTTTAATGTATGTACTACTAGTATACCAGCGACAGGCATTCCTTTATTTCCAAAAGTCTCTTTATTAGTTCCTTTGAAGGAACTATTAAGACTTTATTGTCGTAGCCCAGTACCTTAAAAGATTCTAAAGGAACTACTGAGACTTCTTCTTTATTACTATGTGTATGTAGAGAACAATCAATATACGTATTTATTAAAAATACCTCTTACACTGTTTAAATAGACAACATTTATGTATGATCCAAATTACCCAAGTTATGACGATATTCCTTAAAGCTGGAGAAGTCAGGGTAGGTGTCTTATTTGTGTCCCACCCCACTGCAGGGTAAAGGTTCCAAGTTTTCAAATTTTCTCTCAATTAGTCCTTTTCCGATCAATCATCCAAATAAGCGTCGAGCTCATCCCGCCATCGCCTTGTTGCTCTTCCTTCAATATATGTACACAGTTAACAATAAAGTTTATTCTATTCTTTTCGGTCTTTTATTAGCCAAGAATTTGTCTCATGCAAACGTTGAACTAAAGGAAGAAGTTATGCATAATAAGAATTGCAATAAACCACGTCAGGATAATAATAACTAACGTTATGTCACCATACCATGGGTATGCCTAGAAGGAAAAGTTCTATTTATACTTATTGATGTCATGGTTCAATTTATTATTGTAAAATGTTATAATAATTGATAAATATTGTAACTGTAAAATATTGTATAATATCTGACTGAACTCCTATGAAATTAAAATTAATATCGGACCAAGCCACACATTCCCACCGCTGTTGCTCCTGTAGACCCAAGACCAACAACGGCGACCAAGATTGATACTATGCAATGAAGCTTATTCACTGAGAAACTACAGCTGTCTTGGAACTCGCAAGTAATAACTAAAAGAAATGAGATGGATAATGAAGTATTCAAAGATAAAATGGATGTTTGTCACTCTTTCACGGGACTAAATGAAACACATAAGCTAGTTTTTATCTCAGTAATCACACCGACAACGGGATCATAACAGGATTGCGCGCCGTCGGTGATTGTAGTCCCTTTATATGTTCACTATGAAAACGGACTGTTGGAGAAGGCTTTTGCACAAGAAAGGGACTTCAATTTAATGTCCGAGTATGTACCCGTGATGTACTTCTTCTAAAATGTAGGATTGAATTATAGACAGAGGGAAGATAATATCAAATAGTTGTTAATGTTATATAAATAACACTATTTATAAGATAGTAAAAAATAATAATGACGATGGTAAATTGGTAAATTAATTTAGACGCCTAATATTTGAAGTTTTATGTTAACGAGCGTGAGCCGACGCTGGTCTCGTCGGTCAGTCGCCGAGCAAGGCTGATGCGATCACGTCATAGGTTAATGGCGTCATAATCTCACAGATTAAAATGTCTTTCGAGAAGCAATATGTGTCGGTATGCCATTCGCCTTTAAAGGGTTAAACGCAAGGCAATAAATAATACGTCTATTGTCAACACCAATGATTCAAAAGTTTGGTTTTTACACGTTCTCTTGTCAGAGAGTACATTCAAACTAGTACCATATCGGAAACAAACGATGCGACGGCTTACTTAGTTTTCTGGTCTTCAATGTTTCATACTAACCCATAATTGTTTGTGTGAACCCTGTGTAGCTCATAAAAACCGCGACTTTCTTAAACGGTAAAAGAATTTTCAAAGTAGATGCAGACATTACTCGCTACAAGTCCTACAACCTCACAAACTGTACATCTATCACTTTAAAATAGTAATATCTTGTTGTAAATTCGACAAATAAACCGTAGTCAAGAAGTCGTTCATTCATTAGGTCGGCCGATAGCGTACAAATTAAATTCTCTCGTAGCGTAATCACTGTTATCTAATAAGTGGCATGACTCACACAACGGTAACTAATAAGTTGATGTCATTCGTTGGAACTCGGAACCAGATATGGAAAACAAGTTATTGTGTTTACATATCAATTTTAAAATGTTTTTTTTAGTTATGTTATATGAAACTTTATATTTCTTATGACTGGATACTTTGTACTTATATAAATTATTATTTTGATAATTATGAATGTTACTTAAATCGCGTTAGGAGGCTACTCGTCCGCGTTGCAGTTTACCCCTACTTTTTCTCTTGTCCCACATTCATTTACCCGATTTGAATAAGGGCTGAGTATGTTGTAGAGAATTGTTTTGGGATGTGCTACAGGCTGGCTTCCCCTCTCTTTTTTCATCCATTCCGATCAATCGCTTTTGACTCTCAATCTTTTAAAAAGTTATGTAGTAAAGTGTGGTTTGTTTTGTTTTATACAATGTGTTAACTCTTGTAAAGTCTCTTACACATACTTCCCATACCCACGGGATTAGAACTCTGAAGCTATAAAGCCCGTTAACAATTAGTTGTTACTGGTCGGTCAAGATGCCCTAAATAAGTAGGTCAGTACCTCAGCGGATACATCCCTCGGTTCCCCTCGGGTTTAAAGGGGTCTGTCCGTTATACGGTAAGTAATTATGGTCCTGTCAACTCGACCCTGTTGAGTCCTGATGGTATTGTGTTGTAAATGCGAAGTATTACCAATATTTCATTTTCTATTTTTATTCTAATTACTTCGTTATGAAGAGTCAAAAGCGTCCAATGTACAAAGAGAAAAAAAAATCTTTTATCTATGGGTTTTCCAATAAATTGTCAAAATAATGTGTCCATCAATAGGTTACAATAATAACTATTTAGTAATCAAATATATAGTAGAGTCACAGATAAACGAGATAGTATCATATTTTTATATTTTCTGTCATTGTAATTGTATCTTATTAATACCATTTTGAAAGAGCAAGTGCTAAGTTTCTTGCCAGTTTCTTCTTAGCACAAATCTGTCGTCTGAACTGGTGGTAGGAAAAAATTGTGACGATTCGAAAGAGCTTTTATTAGGCCTATTTGAATAAAAATATTTTGAACTAGCTTTTCCTCGCGGCTTCGCTCGCGGTTAATTTTATGACATAGATCTCGTTTGACAACAAAACCCACGGCGCGACTTATGGCGCCATCTGTTGGCCGATACAGCGCCCTTCATAGTAGAAAAAATATTTTCCCATTGGAATGACATACATTCACGGGATAAAAAGTAGCCTATGTTGGGCTCTGTCCTCTGACAATATGTACAAAAATGTTCATAATGATCTGATGATTAGTTAAGCCGTGAAGGAATAACAAACATACAAAGTCACTTTCTCATTTATAATATTAGTTATTTTTAATTTGATTTTGAATATCGGTGCATTTGAAACTCGCCTAGGCAGCTGGTCTACAATTTTTTTTTTACAATGTTTTTAAGATGTATTAAAAATTTCTTTATGATTATTTTCGAATGTTTTTGGGATGAATTAGGATTCACGTAAGGATTATTTTGGAATGTTTTTTGGATGGATTAGGATTGACTTTAGGATTATTTTGGGATGGATTAGGATTGCCTTTAGGATTATTACGTCTAATTTGAAAACTATCTGGACTGTGACTTGGCGTCTCTGTACTTTTATTTGAAAATATACTTTCAATGACATGATTCGGTTCTTTGAGTGAGGGTTCTTTGACGTTTAACTTACAACGCATGTTTTGCAAACAATTTGTAACGAACCATATTTCTACAAGGTAAAACTCCCCGTTTCATTGTTCCGTGGGTAGTGTATAACTATTATAATCCTTAAAAAGAACATATTATGTTTTCTAGAGAAAACTTTGCCGGTAAATTGACGGAGACAAGGTCCATTGTAGGTCCCAAGTGACAAGGTAATGCTTACTAATCTTACACAAGAACAAATTGAATTATACAGAAGAAGTGTTATATGTTTATTGTCAGGTAACCTTCCCGGAGGAAATATTGTGAGTCTGTAATAAAAATTGATGACAAAGACATCTCGAAACATCCATTTCTGCCTTCCCTGCGATTCCCCCGACGCTAATTCTAATCTTGTAGTCCTCTCGATTCCCACTGTGAAATCTTTATGT
The DNA here is from genome assembly GCA_905163395.2 of Endotricha flammealis. Lineage (NCBI taxonomy): Eukaryota > Metazoa > Arthropoda > Insecta > Lepidoptera > Pyralidae > Endotricha > Endotricha flammealis. The sequence goes on from LR990863.1 coordinate 16,209,662, forward strand.
GAATCTTTGAAGATGTAGTTTTATTGTGCCTTTATTATGGGTTATTTGAGACTAATGGAATATCAAATGACTAAGAACCTTTTAACCGACATGACCTTGGTTCAAATCCTGGTGTGGGCGTGTGACTACCGCTTTTGTATGTTCGAATTTATGTGAATACTATAGAAACCTTATCGTCAAATTTCGTTTGCGTATATCCCGTTTTCCCGTGGGAATTCGAAAAATCCTTTCTTTTCGGATGCATACGTCATGCAAAGAACAAACCTTCCAAGTTTCAGATCTCTGTGATCAACTACGAGGCTGTATGTTGATCCGTCAGTCATTTTAGTTCCATGGAAGACAACAAACTACTTAGGACTATCCTAGCTGACTATTGAAAGATAATATAACGAGGACTTGGAGAAAAGCTGCACGTGAGTTTGGTTTCCAAGGACTTCCAGGAAATTGTATTACGATAGACGTCTTAGCGACTACCATACAAAAGCCAAAGGGAAATGTAATCGGCCCATTAGTATTCCTAATACGTTCCTAACCTCGATTGTGCATTGTTTGCCACTGCAATAGATATTAAATGCACCACACGTGTACATCCTTGTATTCATCTAGGTCTCGATATTGTTTAAACTAGATTGGTGATACAAACATTACATATTTTTTTGAAAATCAATATACAAATAAATATTATACATTTCTTTAAAAATTTAACTAAAACAAAACTAAATTAAGAATCAAAAAGACAGGTCCTTGTGGCAGCGTACACAAAACGCTTGCAGAGTTACCTCACTGAATAGCAATAGAAATGCGCTCAGCGAAGTTGCTGCCAGCCTTTCGGTTACTTGAACTCGTGTGGCGGGCGATGTTCTTAAAAAAGTTCAACTTAAACTAGATTAATTTGGGAAATCGTTCAGTAATCTTGTAATGTTGCTTTGCGTGGCGCAGTCGGTATGTCGGAAATTTATTACAGCTTGTCGTCGTTGTTATTAAATATGATTTATTACGGCATAGCCTTCTTTTTTAATTAACAAGATGAGCTACGCCGAGGGAAGTAATTACCAATCCTTTCTCACTCAGTCTAATATCTTTATGTTTAAACTAGTAAATCCCTCGCAACTTCGTTTGCGTATATCTCGTTACCCCGTGGGAATTTTGAAAAATCCTTTCTTAGTGCTCCCCTACGTTAGCCTACGTTGGGCTGGCACCCCTGACAATATATATACAAATTGTAATAATGATCGACTGATTAGTTAAGCCGTGAAGGATTAACAAACAAACAAACAAATTCACTTTCTCATTTATAATATTAGTAAGGATAAATTAACAGGAATATGAAATTATGAAAGCGGTTTTAAAATTATTACTACGAGTATGTAATTAAAAAACATGATGCTTTCATTATTTAGCATAAAAATCTTTGTTCTTAGTTTTCTAACCTGCTTACCTCTTTCATTGGTTGACTTGATTTAGGAAATAGCCATCATAAATTTTAAAAATAGTCTTCTGCAACCTGCTTTTAGCGAGGAACTTTAATAATACGTAGTTATAATTTATCTTAGTTAAAGCTAGGAACAAAGCAGTAAATTAACAGTAGTATGAAATTATGAAAGCGGTTTTAAAATTATTACTCGACAATTTGCTTATTATCAACAATACGAGAAGAGATTAGCACATTTCCGCGCGCCGAGGTCGTGCCCGTCCATGCTGGTGTGTCCATGCAGTGTTGATAAAAAATAAATATATGCTACGAACTCGGTGTATATTTGATAATATTACGTCAACTTCATACCAATATATTGTTTTAAAAACAGCGTAGCCACTGTTGATATCAATTTTGGGAACGTAATTAATTACTTGGTACGGGTAGGGCCGATTTCGTTTTCGGTTTTTAGAATTGTACTGTTGGGGATCCTAATTTTTTTTTTGGATTTATTTTATTTTATTAATTACTACTTTTCTGCTTCATCATCATCATTTCAGCCACAAGAAGTTGGACGTAGGCCGGTTGACTTTTCTACTTATTAGAATTTATTCTTAACCTTTCGGGATTGGGGATCATCTTTAAACGAACTTAACCCAGGCTAATACGTATACAGCATCATATTTTGGTCTAATATCATAGATTAAACTGAAAACTAGTCCAATGATAAAGGTTTATGTGCTCCAGTTATCTTACTTTCCCACCATGACGGCACTCAACAGTGGAGTTGCACGTTTATTTTAGTTTAGAAAGCGCTTCACCCCATTCAGCTAGTGCGGAGTTGGTGCCAACTTTAATGAAGGTTTACCCGTTACGGCCTATTGTTGAAACGGCTATGTTTGCCGTAACCAACCTGTTTTATGACTATCATTTATAATACCTGTATTGATATTACGCACGATAAGCACTATATTTTTTGAGATAGAAAGTTTCATTCAGAGTCATTTGTCTGTACACATAAAGGACTAAGGGCTTGTATAAAATTCCCACAGGAAAGCGGGGTACACGCGAAAGAAGTTGCGCAAGTTTCGCTAGACCTAATAAAACTTACTTTGATATAACATGTTCTCGCATAAATATAGCAAAAATGTTTATCTGTTTATATTAGTGAAAGAGAGAGAGAAAAAGTCTAGTTAAAATGCTAATATTATAAGCTGAACAGGGTTTTTTTGGAACGTGCTAATCTCAACAACCACTGGTTCTAATTGTGACTGCCAGACCAGTCACGGGAAGGACGTTATATTCGTTGTTCCAGGCATTTAGGCTGTCTGTAAGGGATTCCCGGCTGACTATCCGCCGGATTAGGACCGCAGACAAGATAATCTGGTAACGGGCCGGAATTGAGACCGGATTACGCCTGTCCGGGGCCGTAATGGAGAAAGTTGGGTGAACTGTTTGACAAACGGGTGATTGTAGTTTGCATCGAAGTGTTAGAGCATTTGTGAAATGGACTAGCTTGACCAGGGAAGTACCACCTTCTGACAGAATATCGGCGTGAAGCAGCAATGCGTTGCGTAGTAGTTGAATGAAAAAAAAAAAAAAAAAAAAATACTATTACACAAATTGAGAAATTATTGAGACTAGGTCTTTACATGCATTATCTCTGGTCATTTACAACTTGTATACTTATAAATAAATACTCAAATAAAATACACTACTTTATAAACTACTACAAAATGGCCACCGGTAAAAGAAATGGCGTAAGAAAACTGGTTACATACAGACAAACACCCTGGATAAAAGAGCACAACCTTTTTTTAAAAAGGTCTGTTCAAGTTCAAACAGACAAAAAGTTAAATATTTTTTGGTATAAGTAACGTGTAATAACTTTCAAACTTTCGCGATTCTATTATAGCGCCTGTGACCACGGCCGCCGGTGCAACCTGGTCGGAACGTCAGGCATTTCCCGGTTTATTAAATTTTTTTAACGTGTACAATATTATAAATTTTGTTGTTTTGACATTAAAAGCATTTAAATTTAATTTATATGTAATGTAAACTTAAAATTCACCGTCAAACGCCGAAACTGGTGCGCTATTTAAACAGTTCGGCGCTGGTGCATCGCGTGAACAAACACATTACCCCATTTCTAGTTGCGTTATGGTAATAGCGCAAACCAGGCACTGTCTGGCTAGATAGCCTAATATATGCAAGATACGATCAATCGGTTTAAATTGGTATTCTTTTTGAGTTTTTATGTCATACGGCAATCTGCATCTGTAACTCCACCCTATCAATGATTATCAGTTCTGTTGTAAGGAAAAAAGAGATAGCAAATGATCTTCTGGATCTCACACTCACAGAAGAAACACATTGCTGCTGTAACTGTTTTTCTTTCGCCATTTCTTTTATCAGTGGCCATTTTGCTTTTGTTTCCGAAATTAATGTAGCTAAAGAGTAGGTTAAATTACACAAACCATTTTATTACTGTACACGTGTGTTACATTTTAGTACTTTTTGACTAGAGAAAGCGCTTGTAAAAACCAGTAGGTCTTGTTTAAAACATTTATGGGGATGTTACAATATGGGGTTCTTTAAAAAGATTTTTACAGGGTCGGCATAGTCGGCAACGCGCGTGTGATACTCCCGGTGTCGTCGCAAGCGTCCATGACTGCTTACCATCAGGCGGGCTGTAAGCTTGTTTGCGACCTTAGTGGTATAAAAAAAAATATTTGAATCTTCACCCCGATATTCTGTGAGTGGATGGTACTTCCACAGTCAAGCCTATTTCATAAATGCTCCAACTATATGCCTATATGCAAGTATACATACTCCTAAAGGCTGCAATAAGAGTTGGAGTTGGCCATTAATCAGTGCCCGGGTGAAGGCCAGGTCAGGTGTGGCTGGCAGCCGGCCACGGGATGGACCTGTGCATGTAAACTGGGTTTGTGTGCCATTGTCTGCTACCCAGCTTGCCAAGGACAGATTTCTCTTAGATAATAATATTATTGATACTTTTTATCAAGTGTTACCCAATGTCTTAAACGTTTTTATTGTTGTATACAAAGTATTCATTTATTTTTGCGGCGGCGTTGTGTGTCGCACTCTAAAATGAAAACGCAAGTTAAGCAACTTCGATTCAAGCCAGGGTTTGGAAGTTTCGACGGGTTTTGTTATCCTTAGCTTCTCCGTGTTTGGCACGTAAAGCCGTCAGTCCCGGCTGTTGTCGATGGATGACATTCGTTAAGCTAATAGTCGATGGCCATGACAGCTTGAAAATACTGGCCTCCGTTAAACCGCAATGGAACAGCGTGGCAGAGTACGCTCCAATCCCCTTTGATTGAAGGGAGACCCGGGGGCAGTGGGGTGATTATGGGTTGATATGATGAGCTATTTATGAGTACTATTATTTTTAAAAATCTCACCGAATATCGACGTAAAAGCAGCAAAGCTTTTCGTTCGTTAACCGAGAGATCCGTCCAATTTTTTCCCCTTGAATGTAATTGACCGGTTTTTTCAATTTGCAACATGTACGTTGCATTGGATCGCAAGCAAACTTGCATTATGGCCGATTGCCAGCATCACGACACGGCCATGACCCGGCTTCGAACCATGAATTTTGAACATTAGTCTCTAACTAATGAGCTATGTGGTACTAAGTGTTTAGCGCTTCATTAATACTGATCCATATGATTATACAGGATTTGTAATATTGGAGTTGTAGATAGAACATTTTTAAATCACTAGCGAAACCCTAGCAACTTCGTTTGCGTGTATCCAACTTTCCCGTGGGAATTTACATGTAAACCTTCATCTTGATCTTGATCACTCTATCTATTGAATCACTCTGAAAACGAAAAAGGAACGATTTGTACATAAAAGGTTTGAATGAATGATTTCATCAGAAATTAAATTTAAAAAAAATATGTTAATAGAAAATTTTGTCTATGGTATTCTACTAAAGCCTGGTTCGAAGCTTATACGCAGTACCCTGCTAGGCACTTTATAACCACTCTAAGCAGATTGCGAATAGGTCATTGTAAATTCCCCGCTCATTTATACCGTATTAATCTTGTTACTAACTCATCTTGTCACTTTTGTAATGATTGTAGTTTCTGTGACTTGCACCATATATTTTTGTTTGTTCCGAATTTTCTTCTCAGCGGAAAGTTTTTATGGGTATGTGTCGGGAGAGGTTGGGATTAGCCTTCTCTTCGGTCACGGAGATGCTGAGGCATGTCAAGGTGTATTCATGCATCTATGATTATTTAGTTAATACTGCGGGATCCTTGTAGTTGGAAGGTCTGTCTGACTTTCCTGCTACAGGGTTGTTCTTGTTCTTTTTGTTTTCCTTTTTTCTCTTTTTTTTTAAATTCAGTGTTTTTATTTTTTATTTTATCTTTTCATTTTAATTACGTTGTTATGTAACTATAGAATTAAGGTTTTTTTTTTCTGTATCTAGTGTAAATTGTTCTAAATAAATATTGTATCTGTTCAGGCGGATGGCATTTTGGCCTATGCCTTAATAAATAAAAAAATAAAAAATGTCTATGATATTTACTAAACATAGCATAAGCTCAGTTTCAAAACTCCAGTTTAAAAACTAGTAAAAACATTCGAAAATAATCCTAAAGGCAGTCCTAATCCATATCAAAATAAGTTGTAGACGACTTGCTACATAGACGTTTTACACCGACTTGATACTAACTCGTGATATCGTGGTACTCCTTAGAACAAAAGATAGAAGGACTCTTGAAGGGCGGTAATACATAATACACTCTCGCAAGGGCGGGAACTGTCAACACGGTTATCGAGAGAGTAATAAATGCGGAATATGTTTAGTACAGACTACATTTGCGATTTATAGGCGAGGCGACCTTTCGTTTAGATTGCAAAATTACAGCTTAACATCTTTAGTATTTATGCATGGAGTTTCGGCTACTTCTTTTCAATGTTGGCAACTATTTTTAGACAATTTTATTTAAGTTTACATCTACAATTTCTCGCGAAAGAAGTCTTGTGTGAGTTGCAAACAGCTGCGAGTGCAAGAAATATTAATTGAATCCATAATCTGCAAGAACTGTCGCTAATATGATACGTTTTCTAAATATTGCGTAAATGGATTTACTTGAATTTTCATTTATCATTAGTATTCATAATTACAAAGTTTCATAACGATGCTTACATTAATAGCATAAAAATCTTTGTTCTTAGTACTCTACCCTGCTCACCTCATTCATTGGTTGACTTATTATAACACAACTGTTTGACTACAGTTTGTAAAATTTTAAATTCCCATGAGAATTAGAACAACGGGATTGTGAAGGGTAATAAGTCAACTAGTAAATCTAATAGTGTAGGTGTCAGCTCGTATCACTTGCAATTTCGCTTACAAGGGTCGTCTCGGCGATAAATCGTAAATGTGGTTACAGCACAACTGCGTTTATTACTCACAACACTGTTAGCACACACTCAAATAGATTATACATAGAGGGACGACATTTATTTAGCAAACTGACAAACACAAAATACATTAAAAACAAACACAAAAAATAATGCCGAAACGGTGTCCACTCAGCATTTGTCGGGGCAACTTGCGACGACGTCTCGACGCTGGTCTTCCGTGGACACCGGATAAATTACAAAAAAAAACATACTGTACACACTTACCGAGGTTTTCTGTGGATATATTCTGTATTTGATACTTATTTTTGAATCTATGCGATAATGCATGCGGATACCGATTGATTACCATAATGCGATCGCGATTGCATTGAACACAATCCGATTTTTTGTTCGCGACGGGAGGAGGAGGATAATACAAATCCCGTATTCAAACGTTATCAAATTTTACTGTAAATTGAAAAACAAAATTGGATGTTAAACGATTTTAAAGATAGCTTTAAAAAATCCATTAAGGAACAGAGGTTTACATTCTAGTTGAATCCCGTTTAAATTGATTGAAATTAAAAAATCCACATTTTATACAATACTAAAATTTTATTTTAATTCCGTATGTAGATTTTTGGTTCATAAAAGTATTTACCTTTAAATTAAAAATATAATTATCATACATAAGTTATAATAAAGACAATAATACATATAAATATAACACCTCAATAAATGCTTAGACATATAACGGCCCATCAGGGTCCTTAATTGTTACTAGATTTAAGATGACGCCTGTATACCTATATTAAGGAAGCAATCAATGATTGATTGATTGATATTTATTTCAAAAACCAGTTGCTTGTGTAAAAATAAACATAATTAACAATAAGTTAGGCTCCTTTCACTCTGCAGCGTGTCGTATGAAGGTTTATAGAGGCTTTCATAGTGCCGCGTGCGGCCGGTTGCGACCGGCGGTGTGTTTTCGACACGCCCCGACCGGCCCAACCGGTCGCGACCGGCGACACGCTGCAGAATGAAAGGAGCCTAACTATCTAATAAATTGGAAATAAACGCGATCATACCTTGAAATTGCCTGACGTTTCGACCGGGTTGCGCCGGCCGTGGTCACAGCCGGAATTAATAGCCAATCACAAGTTTTACCATTATCTTTAAATCGAATTCATTACTCTGTATTGTAGAATTTTCATTGACAAATTAAAAATAAAAAGGCTGATGGTATTAAGAAATACAAGGGAGGTTGCAGTGGGTGATAACAAAAAATAGAAGTGAAGCTAAAGCGGTCTACAGCCGCGCGCAAGTCGCGATCGATACAACCGCAATGCAATTCTGCGGTTTGCAATTGTGTGGCCGCCCTAACAAGATCTCACTTAATTGAACACGTATAGTTTTTTGTTTCTGAATACATTTTCTTATTGAAATAGATATACTAGATCACACAGCGCCACCTGGTCCCGAAGTAAGCTAGGCGATGGGGATGTGTCCACGGACACCCGCCGCCGGCGGGGTTGCGGAAGTATCATCAGTGCCCACGACCCCGCCACGTGAAGGCGGAGAAGGTGGCGGACAGTCAGGTTTTTAGTCGGTATCCCTCATTGGCCAGAGAGTTGAGCACGACAGACCCCCGTCGCTTCCCCAAGTGGCGGGACATGCAGTGATGTATTTTCCTGACTTAAAAAAAAGGCTGCTTATATAGGTATATAGGTGCAATAGGTGCAAACCCATAACGCAAGCAGGTGCTTGTGTTATGGGTTCCAGACAACGGATATATTATTTTAAATATCTACATTAAGACATAGAAATAGAAAACATCCAGACTCGAGAACAAACACTAATGGGTAATTCTTTGAGGATGCGCACATTAGCCTAATAAAAGAGATTGATAAATTTTGTTCGAAGAACGGTTCTTTAAAGTGTTAGTCGCGTTCTTTGGTATGAGTTATATACATTTTTTTGAACCGGACCCAGAAAAGTCTTTTAGTATTAAAGATATGAGCCATTCTTTTTTTTTGCAAACGGTAATGAGTAATTTACATAAATGGTAAAGAGGTTCACAAACGGTAAAGAGAAGAATTTCAAATGGTGAGTAGATAACAGAGAAAAATAAAAGAAATAATTAAAAATCAACGTTTATTAACTTCACACTTTCGCACTAACACAATTTAAAAGTTTCTAACATGTTAAGACTATAATTATTTTCTTTACCAAACTGACCCAATGTTAGTTTCTTAAACATTTAAATACATAAAAAATATATACTTAGTTATTAATTTCTTTCATAAACACTAATAACAATCATAGTTTGAACTTTATAAAACACTGCATGTGATTTCACAAACAACAAAAAACAAATGCTTTAAATAATCGATCCTTGAGGGACACCGGCATTAAAAGCCTTTCGTTTAGACGAGCAGCCATCATTGACCACCCGAATAGATCAATCCCCCAAAAAGTCAGAAATCCACGCACAGAAATTAGAGGTCAGGCCGTAAAAAGGAAGCTTGCTAATAAGACTACCGTGCCATACCGTCAAATGCTTTGGAAATATCGAGGGAAACCGCAAGCTTCCAACCGCGGGCTTCTCCGAATTCCTCAATAGCCTCATTCCAGACGTGGGTGACGTACACTAGAAGATCCCCAGTGGACCGATTCTAGCGAAAGCCATATTGTCGGTCACTGAGGAGGTCATTCGATTCTAGGTACGCTAGGAGCCTGCGGTTCAAAACCACGTTCCATATTCTTACAGAGTATGGACGTGATCGAAAAGGGCCTGTAGTTGGCAGGGTCGGCACGGCTGCCCTTTTTGGGCACGTTAGCGAGCTTCCAGGAACTCGGTTCTTTCCCAGATTTTAGACAGAGCCTAAAGAGGCGGGTCAATACAGGTGTCAATTCGGGTGCACATGTCCTCTGTACAATAGCGGATACCGTCTCGATCACTGGCCTTGTTCACGTCAAGATTGCGCAGCATTTTGCGAACCTCAGCCTGGCGCAACCGGATTTCCGGCATTACCACCGTGCTGCCAGGTAAACTGGAGGTATCGCGCTACCAGCATCAAGACGTGAAGACTCCGCGAACAGAGACGCCAACAGGTTTGCTTTCTCTTCAGCGGTGTGAGCAAGTGATCCGTCAGGTTTCTGCAGTGGAGAGGGGGGCGGCAGAAGTTCGATTCGACCGCCTTCGCTAGATTCCAAAGCGCTTTACTTCCCGCTGGGAAAGAATCCAATTTGTTCCCTATTCGGCCAATATGATCAAATCGAGCCTTCTGTAAAACCATCTTGCAGGACTTGGCAGCCTTGTTAAAGGCCTTCTTCTTTTCGCGAACATCAGACGCCTTGTGCTGTCGAGCTGCAACCCAGTCCAGGTATGCCTGATGCTTATGCACCTCGGCACGGCTGCACTCAGGCCCAAACCATGGGCGAGCTTTACTAGTAGATGGCACGTTGGAGAAGGAAATGAAGTATTCCATCCCTTGACGAAGCACATCAGTAACGGCATCTTCACAGACGCTGGGGTCACTAGAAGAGAAGCAGACAGACTGCCAAGGGAAGGATGCATAGAAAGACCGCAGCTCATCCCAGTCTGCTGATCTGTATCGCCATAACCGCCGCCGGTTGCCTTTCAGGCTGGGATCGGGCGGGTGGTAGGCTGATACCGATTTCATCAGACATTGATCAGAGCGCCCCAATGGCGAAGAAATTGTCACCGAGTACCTGTCTGGATCTGTTGTCAGCAAGAGGTCCACGCAATGGGCTGTATAGGAGTCCCCTACTACCTGCGGTCGGCCAGCGGTGAACCGTGCCTCGGATCCCGCTACCCTCCGCGACTGTCACCCGATGCCGTACTCGTTGCACTTCATATTCGGAATGGTAAAAACTGGTAATTAGAAAAATGGTAATTAGAAATTCATAGTTTTATACATTTTGAACAATTTTCATGTCATTTACCATTTTGAAACAAGTAAATACTTAAAATAAGCCCTTTTATGAAGATGATAAGACCCTAAATGATTAAATATCACACGTCTACTTACCATTAAATACAAAAACTGTATGGAGAACTTTGACGAAACAAAAACCGTTCGGAGCACTAAATACCGATATTTCCGTAGAAAAAATACTCGCTCGCTACGTGTCCTCCGTGCAACGGACGAGCGACGACTGAACTGTCCCGCACAGTTAAGGCGAACGCACAAGGCCAACTAGGAGCAAAGATATTAAGGCGACAATACTCTCGAACGGTAATGAGGGTGTAGCGCCGGAACATTTGTTGATTCACTTTTTTAACATTGTAAAATAGTCTTTTAAGTATTTATATTGTATTATAAACTAATAACAACATTCTATTTATGGAATTTATTGCTTATATTACGTTCTTCTTAGTACAAGTCGAGAAATAAAATATTTTGTGTTAAAATCTGGGGAGAGGGACACGAATGGTAATGTGAATTTCGACACAAGATTGAATTCATATCAGATTGTATTGAATTTAACATTAATCTGATAACTGCTCCTGTTAGAACAGATACTGGTCCATCTCCATACTGGCCAAAAGTTAAAAAAATATGTAATGTAATAAGTTCTTTTTAACTGGAACAGCGATTTGCACATTTTCAAAGAAATACCCTAATGCCGTCACGTAAATGTCTGCTACGAGCGGTAATCGAACCTATGCTGTCTGGTGACGAGGGTAGGATCACTACCAACCACCTTCATCTCCGCAATACCAGTACTGGGCCTCAATTCTCTTATTTTACCACAAATTGCTATGTCGCAGACATGCCATTGATTTGCCAAGGCCATTGATTTAAAAACGGTATTCTACTAATTTTTAGAAGAACATCGTCAGCATCGCGCTGGCACGTCGTCATTATCGCATCAGCTTGGCTTAAAACCACAGATTAAAAATTAATTCATTCATAAAAGCCATTTAAAAAAACGAATTTTGTTTTGAATTTGTATGTACAAAAGTTTTGTTTTGAGTTTTGGTCTAAAGTTTAATAAATAAATAAAGTATATAGATAAACATGTCAGCGGACACAGTAACGGCAAACTGTCCCACAAAAGGGGCTGAAGCCTGGCGCAATGTAAGTTGTTATTATCTATAATTTACATTGGTGAAAAAACAAAATTTGCTTATTGTATGTACATAGGTACTTATCTTATATACTATTATCTTTATTTTAGTACTATGCTGATTATAAATCAAAATTGTTTTTAATAAAATCCGTGTCTGACATTACAACGATATTCCGCCTCAGTAAAGCTTGCGCTCGACGACGTTGGAGCCTCTCTTCCCGACGCCGTTCCTCCCTGCGTCAATTCCAAATATCTCCACCTTAACATGGGATGCGGCATCGTCGTTTTTGTCATTTTCGAAAAATGAGCATACGATCGATGAAGAAGAATGTAAGAGAAAACGTATGGCTGCACAATTGCTTCTTGATGGCCATTTTTGACAGATGTCGACGATGCCAACGCCATCGGTGCAAACGGGAAATAAGAGGAGAATACATATTTATGTTGCCGTGCTGACGCCATTGTGACGCTATTGGTTAATAGAATTCCAAAATGTGTCAATAGCGGCTGGGTAGCCGCTATTCAACTTTCATAACAGGAGCAGAATACCAAAAGTGTCATTTTATGCTATTGCTATGCTGACGACGTGCAATTGAACTACATTACATTTAGCAGAATTGAGGCCCAGATCAATTGGGATTATTTTTAAGAGTAACCCAGCTGTAACTGAAGTCGTAACGTAAAATATTCATTGCTATGTCACGATAACCACGAAGAGCATAACAGACTATGAACAGAATGGGCGCTCAACAATATGCATTATAAACTGAGTGCTGTGCACGTAAGTACATAAGTAAGTACTTGCTAAGTGACGTTGCATTAGCATCATCCGGCTTAGTGGGGACGGATGCTGGCAGCTCTCAAAGTTCAAGTATAACTTAATTTAATAGATATGAAATACCTTAAAACATTCATTACAGGAGATCTCTGGCATCGGTACTCCAACGAACACGCACCTTAATCAGTTTTCGGATGAGTTTCTATATCTCGATATTCTTCGGTCGTGTCGATCCCGGTTGTTGTCGATGTATGACAGTTAAGAGCGCAGAGCAGAAAAGTTTGTGGCCTTCAGACAGACCTTCAGGCGACTTGAAAACACTGGTCCCCGCCAATCTGCAATGGAGCACCGTGGCATAGTACGCTTTAATCCCCTTCGATTAAAGGAAAATTCGCATAAGCAATTGTTTTTCACAGACCACGACCACGCCTGGGTTGTGGAGATCTGGTGGTAGTTGCTTCACATAAAAATAATGTCATTATCTTCACCAATACGCTTGTTATAACAAAATAATAGTAACGCTAGAAGAATTGAATTTGTATTTTGTGAAAATGTGTTTGTATGTTAAAAGAATTTCCAATTCCCATTTCCGTTACTGAAAAAAAAATCTCAAATGAAAGCTGAGAAAAATACCATTAAAAGCTCTTTGCCAAAGCCCCGATATTTCTCTATCCCATTCCGACAGGAAATTGCATAAACCCATTAAACAACTTCGATAACCTTGTTATCGGTTTAAAAATTGAACCTTTAATTTAACTTTCATCGAATCCTGATTAAAATAACGAGGGAATAAAACGTAATTATTTTCAATATTAACAAATATTGATAAAATTTTAATGAGATTTTTAATTAATATACCTATTGAATTACTATCGACTTGTGGTTGGTGTAATTAATTCTAGATAATCAGTTATTTTTAAATGGACATTTACGCGGTAGTAACGGACAATATACTATTGACGTTCCCATAGGATTTACGGAAATAGTTACATTAATAACAATATAAGTTAACTGCCAGAGAAATTAGTAGCGTTTAAAGTAAAATGTGTAGGTTTAATAGACTGGAAAATGTTAAACCAGTGACTGCCAAATTTTCAATGTTATATTCCAATATTTATAAGGGTAATAGTTTTGGATTGCCAAAAATTTCACTAAAACAAGCAGAATTTTTGCCAACTATTTATAATAAAAATAATTTTGTTATCTAGCGAGTTTTTGATAAGCGTTTGTGGGAGCCCTATAAGACTCCTTTAGGATGCGATGATGATGACGATTATCTTTCGGTATTGCAACGAACATACTTGCGTGAAACAACAGAGGGGAATTCGAGGGGCTCGTCACAATATTAAGTGGTATAATATAATGCCAAGTTTGTAACCTTTTACCTCATTATTAAAAAAAACTTTCCACTTCCCCCAATGAACTAACCCTGACCTCTGTTGGAAGGGATCCAAAAGATAATATTAATATTGCGTGCGTTGCCAACCCTGTATTCTCCACAATTCAATGTCGCGGCAATTATTACTCAAATAGAATTTGTCCGTGACTCCTTCCGCGAAACATAATTTACTCTGTGCTTAATTCTATTAATCTATGTATGCATTGAGATTGCAATGAAAATGGCTCAGGATAGACAGAGATGGCGTGGATAGTCTCATCTGCTCCATTGATAGTGCAGGCCAATGGTGTTTAAGGTACAACGGGGACGAAAGAAGGCTTCTATCCAGCAGTGGGCCGATGAGAGCTGATGATGATGTATGCATTCTCGGTCAGTCAGTGCATTGTCGTTTTTAAGATATTATAGAAGGCTATGAATGAAACCATGGATATGGATGGTCATCCATGATTTCATACCTCGCTCAACGTATTTCCATCGCCATTCGGCGAGAACGCTGCGAGCATTTTGGATAGGCACTACTCTGTTTAATTTTTAATACTAAATTAGAAATTAGTAAGAAAATAGACGTAAGCAAATATTGAAAAGAAGAATGTGCTGGGGATGTGAGTGTAGGTTGCTAAAGGTGGAACTAGAGTGAGATAGAGTCTAGACCACTTGAAACGGTCACATAATTTCGTAGCATAGCTCTTATGTTGAGCCCCAAGGCACTTCTTAGTACTGGGCTAAACATTCACAGTCCATAGCTTATCTACCTCTCACTGAAAAGCCCCCTAATCCATACGATTATCCTGAGTACTTTTGACCTGACCTTTTTAAGGACGTCGCGAAAAAAATGTTTATGATTTTCGCATGACCTGCCTCCACGATAACCCCGTGACCTCGACCTTAGTTGGAACATCTCCAAGTGATATGATTACGCGTGATCTCTGACTAAACTTTCTCCTCATTCGTCTAGACGTAAATATTATGATCTGTGGCGTAATATTTTGATATACTTTGGTGTGTGTATATCGTTCATTCCCGGAATAAAGGGTGTATCGTTAGAGTATCGATACGGGATTCTATTTTAGTATTCTGTTCTTTTATATTCTGCTGCGATATGTTGAACTTGTGAAAAGATGAAACTACTATCCTTTACCATATTGAGATTGGGCAACGCCTTCTTTAAGATCTATACACAGATATTTGACGAGAATACCATCGGGTCAAATATCTGTTAATAGGTCTACTTAATCATAATTTCTTGTTAGTTGAAAAGGCATTTGTAGTTTTTATTACGAACTGCAGTGATTGAGCTTCACTGCTTATTGTAAATCTGTGGCCGCCGTTAATCCTGGCTATACAGGATACAACAACGGGAATAGGTTAATCGTGATGGTCAAACATTTATTAAAAGGTTAGGCATTAAAACTTTTAAAACATCTAGCTTTTCATCTATAACCTAAGGTTCTAAAAGAAATTTAATTCTATGTGACCCAGAAAAAAGGTCCTCAAGACGAAGATGTATGAATATTGATGTTACCCGTATAAAGTCGGTCAGGGTATTAGAGAAAAAGCAGGCCAAAAGTTGGCTAAAGCTAACAAAGGTTTAAATAATGTCGGCATTGAACACCAACTTTTGGGTGGCCCTACACTATCACGAGTTGGTGAACTTAAAAAACTTAGTTTGCCATTAGTTTGGGCGTTTCGCCAAATAGCAACAAACGTTGTTTTTTACTTTGTTCACGTGATTTCTAAAACACGACGTGCGTGAGTGAACTTATCCTGCCAATTTACTGTATTTTGGAGAATGCTGTTTCATCGGACACGAGACATGTTGATGGGATTTGAGGCAGTGGAGAGTGCTTATGTTCCACAACATTTGGTTATTATTGACTACTTATCTTAATGGGCCTGTTCACAGGTGTACATTGACCCACTTGGATATTTGGAGTTCATATCTTAATCACATGGAGATATGTGAAGTAAATAGCTTCTAGACTTGAGCATAAGACTGAGCAGAGTTCTGTATTCTTCCGTTTATATGCACAAGTGCTTTTAATAATTTAAAAAAAACTGTTTTTCTGATCTGTAATTCTTAAGGAGAATTCTCCTTTTCATCTAATTATATGAAGCGTAAAAGTAAAAAAATAAGTTTTTGTCAAATCTTGGCTGATCGTTGTTTCATTTTACTGGAATTCATTAGCAAGTGATGAATTTTACCTCTAATCTGGCTGGTAAAAATTTCATAATAGTTCGCCAAACCAAGTAAAAAAACCGTTCCAATACCGGGGATGTTACCGTAACTTTGGCGACTCGTTCGGCTATTCCAGACTCTGGATAAACTAGAAAATAAAAGCCTTTTAAATATCTAGCTGGAATTTTTCATCCGTTACGGGCGAACGTTTATCGATGCTCCGGGAAATTCCTCTTTAATTCTGGCGCACCTTTGAAAATTGTGATGTTAAAATGAACTTTGAAATAAGCTTTTATTGTATCCTTGTTCAGACAATGTTCCTTTAACGGAGGGTATTGTAACAGGGATGAGACCATAAAGTTTTTATGCTTTTTAACTCGTATTTTGATAGAAATATCTACGGTAATTAAATTATTATACCACTAAAGTGACAAACAAGCTTACGGCCACCGTAGGCCTATGGACGCTTGCAACACCTAGGTATCCATCGCGCGTTACCGACCCTGTAAAAACTTAATGCTCCTTTTGAAGAACCCCATATTATAGTGTAAATTGTAAAGAAGAGATCACAGTATAACATATAATATTATATCTGCACTGAAGTGCAATATGAAAACGTCAATGTCGGACGATACCACTGGCCGTGTATTTGAATATGAATTCCTTAAGACTGTAGAAACATTGGCTGACCAACGTGCAACTGGGCCCATTTTATATTTTTGTGGGAATTTATTATAAATTTTGACTAAAAGTTGTTATTGTAGGTAACAACTTTTTTGACACTGTGATGTTTACGGGCAACAAGTCTTTTGACACAGTGTTGATTCAAACTCATTAAAAGATTGGATGTCACAATAATTTATAAAGTTACAACAATTAACAGTAATTCTGTTACAAAACAACTGTAACATGAACAGGTGCTACGTTTCTAATTAAAGTTAGCCAATTAGTATACAAGTTTGAAGGGTCTGTAGGTACAAGGCGTCACTTGAAGCGGCGATTTTGCTGTCCTGAAATTAGTGACAAGAGCAAGGCCTTTGTCTTCAAGGAAGTTTATGTCAACAAAAAACATTTGTATAATTTGTCACGCAAGACTAATCGCCTTGTTTCCGCAAAATCGCAGAATGCCATAATCGGCAAAAGACTATCAAACAGTTGAATGTGTTCGAGTGTAGCAAACGTAAGTCGTCTATGTAGTAACTCGTCTTCGTCTATGTAGCAAAAACGTCAAATATAGACTGTTTAAACTCTGTCAATATTATTGTTAGTTAATATGCTTTCCTTGAGTAAGAATTCTTTTATTGTGCAGAAAAAAAACAGTAACTCTTCATCGTCAACCAAAAAAGAGAAATAACGGAAGTACCTATATACAACAAGCACAAATAAATCCTGTTATAAAAAAATATTATTCAATAAATATAATATGACTATTTTATTTAGGAGTGGTGGAGTATATTTGCGAAAATATCATTCTATGTTACCATGTTTTGCAATAACCGCGATCATCCGATAAGCTTGACAGTTTTCACTGTGTATCAGTGCAGAGCAAAGATAATAATTATAATAATGTATTATTTTGATCATTACGTTTATTTGATAAAAGTATAGCAATAACATTTAATAAGATAATCGCGCAATAAATCTATCCTCGAGCGAACATTACGACCCTCCCCGGGGACGTTATTATTGTCCTCTTTCTGCCTTACCCCTGATTAATTTAAGGATTAACGATAGCTAATTTGTACCAGGTATGGGCAGGTGCGGGCTATTCCCAGGGCGGTGATTTGGTGCGGGGGCGACAAGTGGTCTGTTTGATTTCTTCATGTTATGGATGGGAGATATCTTTTAAGAGGATTGTGTAAATGAGAATGAATGATTTAGCGTGTCAACGATGAGAAAAAAAAATAAAATTCGTTTCAGAAACTGGCTATGAATTCGCTCTATCGAGCCACATTATTGCTCAGAAATATGAACAATTTTTTTGTCCATGGGTCGCAGTCATCGAATTCAATGAGGAGGACTTATATGACATGCCAAATAAAACCTATGCTCAAACTAATTATAAATGGCAACCGTTTAAATCAAGAAAGATTATGTATGTTCGTGGTCGGCAAATGTGTTGCTAGAAATTCAAATAGCTCGTCGACATAATCCCGCTGAACTTCTACGGTGTTTAGTTTCGCTGACATTGTCTGTTTAGAATGCCATTTCTGATGAAATTCCAGTCTTGTGTATTGCTAAGATCTTACTAAAACAAACTTAACATTTCATTGCTGACCGTACAATAAATTTCGTTTTTCTTTGTTGTTATCTCTTATTAACTAAACTAATTAATTACAAATAATGTTTTAGACTTATATTATAAAGTATTGTTTATAGACTGGTGCCTGTGGTAGGCTGTTAGACTGCACTGTACAATAACTATTTCATAGTTTACTATGTAACTAAGTTCTATAAACAATCTACTTTGTCCTACTGCAAGGTCCAATAAAATAATAAATAAACTAGTAACATTTAAGCATCTCTCAAACTCGACATGATAACGTATGAGACAACACAGCAGAACATTCTTAATTTAGGTCATACATCGAAATACATTTTCTAAGTTTCCACACTCCCTTTGCAGTCAAGCAAGTGATAGACATAAATACATTGTCCATTGTAATAAGTACACTAGCAACCTCGATTTCGTATCCTGATTTCAAGTGGGACTTTCAGAAAATACCTTCTTATCTGTTGCCTACGTTCATACAAAGAATACAGCTTTCAGGTCTCTGCGATGAGCGGTTTAAGCTATGCGTTGGTCAGTTATGTATAGACTTACAGCAGCGCTCTTGTCCGCGTAGCAGCCTTCATTTTCCACTCTCTTGTGCCAGCTCCTTCAACTCTCTATGTATAGACTATGTGTTAAAAATAAACATACATACAAAAACAGTTACCTCACTCATACCCCTCTCTTTCTACGCCATCCGCATATTTCATCCGTCAATTTGTTCCCGAATTCCGCATAGTTCCTGATTCAGGCCGTTCCGTGCCTTACATTTAAGGGTACAGGCGGGACTTGCCAACAAATTTTCTTGTTAGCTCGCTTTAATTAGGGAAGGGACGGCCTCCTACAAAATTAACACATTGTACTTGTTAAATATATAGATAGATATACGCCGTTGGTTTGTTATTAGCATGTTGATCAGTGGATAAATTGGTCAACCGCACGAAAAGGTTCGTGGGTTGAGTCTACAAACTTTGCTAGATTTCAAAGTTGGTACAATATGTAGTGAGTCTGAGATAAACATAATATTTTTACGTGTTTATATAGACCTGAAACTTGGAGGGTGTGTTAATTCTTTGTATGACCTAGGTCATCTTATCGGATGTCACTGTTTTCACTAGTGTTTTATGAAATTCTATTAAGTAGACTGGATTGAATTACAATAAAAAATACTTGTTAAAATATTTTAGATCGTCTAAAATAGGTTTTACTGAGGCTGTAGAACGGAGTTATCTCTAGGGGGGAACTTTGGCCATCCTGTAGTAGTATTTTTTTTTTAATTTTAGTAATATTTTATATACGTCCATGCATGCAGAAAAGGTCTTTCAATCTTTTATTTTCACCCCAAATCTGTAATTGGAGCGAATACTGCCATAATCAATAGTCATATATACCAAATTAATTATAAACCTTATCAATAAATTGATTAATCATTTAAATAATTAGATATTTTCGCTTTTATAACGAGTATTAATAATGTTTGCACCGTGTCGCACTGTTTGTGTTATTCATTAAAAGTTTATGTTGTGAAGTGCTTGTGTGCCGAACTTGAATTGTAAGTAGATATTCATATATTTGAATTAAATTCGGTGGTGAAGTTGATAATGTTTCTATATTTAGAAATACGGAACCCTGGATATATTATAATATGTTTATATGTACTTTTATGTGTTGTGTTTACAATGTAAAAATATTACACAAAATATTTTTACATAATTAAATAAGGTACATTTACCACAAATTAAGTTATTATTTTTAAACAAGTTTATAATAATTTGCGAGTAGAATTTACAAAAACGTAGCTATAAATCTATTGATTAAGCAACGTTATTTGTAACTTACTATATTATGCTTTCCTTAGCAAAGTAAAGAAATTAATCATTCCGTATGTTGATTTTGGAAAAGCACCACCATTCGTCACACTCATTGTTTCGTCAACATTGAAACACTTTTGTTGAAACTTCCAAACAATTTTACCTCAATTTTTCACTTTTCCACCCACTGTGAAAATATTTTTTTCGTGCATAAAATTATTTGGAACTTTTCTTAGGAGTGATTTATTGTCTACGGCCTACTGTGGCAGTCATTATCGCGCGATAATCAATGTCAAAATGCTTTTTATGTTTGTCAAAATATTTTACTATCCAATCATCTTTGTTTCTACTTATACAGTTACTTACAGTCAGTTTATTTATTTACTTTATCGACCACGAAAGTATTGAAACAATAGGCAGACTTAATGCTAAGTTGCATTTTCCACCAGTCAATCATTGGGAAGTGCAGTTTATTATTTTTTAATAATATATTTACAAATTTTAACTAGATAGTAGATACATTACTGGCTGACTGACTTATACCCCGTAAATTGATAAAATTCAACGTTCTTTTTAAAAAATAATTGTCATATTAATTTCGCAACCGAAGCCGTGCAAAATGAATGGCCGCGAATACATGACACAATATTTTATGCATTGAACTCAGCATACATTAGGATTCTGTCAAAATGGTCTATTTAATTATACCCATATCTTTGTCGATATAATATTAATTTTATTCGGTCTCGCGCGCCGTCTGCGTGCGTGACATATTGTTTCATACCCAATTATTTTGACTGATACCAATGAATCGCTATCAATTTGTTCAATATATCTGTCAATCGCGGAAAATAAAGTAAATTATTAATTTTTATCCAATAAGAAGAAAAGAAACACTATAGTTTTTTCTTTTTCTTTACAGAATAATAATCAAAAGAGTTTTTGTTTAGAAAAAGTGCAAGTATTGCATTTGTTGGCATTTATTTTATTTATGTATAATAATATACTTATAGTAAAACTTTGTAAAAAAATTATAGAACTACACGAGAAAAACTAGAAGAAATAATTCGACACGTGTGAAGGTAGAACATAGCTTATTATAACGAGTCGCGAGTGCTCCCTTTGACAAAATACCCTCTGCGGCGCGGTGCGGTTAAAAATTCTGAAATGTAGTTATTTTATGCATGGAGTTCGGTTCCTTCAGGTTTTCTTATACACAATTTAACTGTGTACTCTGTCTTGGGTAACATACATATTTATTATGTTATAAGTTTTCATAAGTTTATACATTTCAATTTGGTTCGCATAAATTCAATTTATTTATACAATACTTTTCTTCTCCTGTTTAATACGACAAACATCTTTGAATTTATTTTCTTGGGTGAACTTAAATAATGCAAATGGCTCCCTGTCGGCCAACTTTTACCGTGAAGATATGCAAATTTTTAAATGAGTCATCTATTTATATGTATTTTGCGTGCTATTAGGTACAAAATAGAAATTTCTGATTGGGGTCCTTAGGCGTTTCGCATCACGACCGATTCGAACCGCGATGATAGTCGTTGAGCCACGTCGCTGGCTTCCAGGCGGCTGCAACACTCCCGCATTGGAGCAGCGTGGGTACACAGTACACTCTTATCCCCTTCCAGGAAGGGAGGGAAGGGAAGATAAACCCGTATCGGTATACTCGTATTATGGGTTGGTGTAATAAGACGAAAGTCAAGACGGACCTGTTATATTATAAGGGTTATCCATTATTTACTTTTGAGATACTGAACCCTAGAAATGTTAAATGTCCCTTAAAGGTTATCAACACATCGACAAAATTTAATTAATATACAAAAAAGTAAGACCTTTTTCATCTTTTAAATATCTCTAGACAAACGCAAATAAAAAAGCTGGTCCTTTGATTATGTTTAAAGAGCAAACTCCGTCGCTTTTAAGATTTCTAATTAAATAAAAAACATTTCATTTAAAGAATTAAATAAAAAACATTTAAAGCATTAAATTGTTTCATTGGGAATTGGACCTTTGATCCTGCCTAAATTAGCGGCAAAGGGACAGGTGTTTTCGTTTGAGAAACCTTGGACCACAACTGAAAACTTCAGAGATCATAATTTTTTTTATTTACGTATAAAATACAAAATATCGTATATATTTTATACACAGTATAAAACAAATCTCGTTTATTTTGAAATTATTAATTGATACTACAAATATTTTATTTATCGATAATTTAAAGAACTTAGGCCGGTGCTTCATGGATGAAGGAAAAGGCAGGCGTGTGTCATAGAGAAGTGAAAGGAAATGGAGGCTGTTAAAAGAGAAATAATATGGTTTAATATACTAACTCAATAATGATCTCTATGACAGTTTTTTTTGGCATTTCTTCTTGTCTTCATTCGTCTCGTTCTGTCAAGCCGAAATTCTAGAAGAAAGTATTTCAAAAAGATTTTTTTTATTTCGTTCTCTAAGTCTTCTTGTATGTATTTTAACGTTTTTGAGTGAAACCTTATGTCCCACCCCCACCACAGGTCCATTAAAAAGTGTTTAGTTGAAAAAACCTAATTTATTTTATATTAAAAAGTAAATAAATAACATCAATTTCTCAATCTGTCCTACCGGGGAAAATGGCTTGATTGTTTACCGCTCAAAGCTCGCAGTGATGTTTTCTTAACGACTAAATTGATAAGATTTCATTTGTATTCATCGGAAGTCGACTCACCCCTCGATCGAGGGGTGAAGGGACTCAATATTACGTTTTACCCATTCTATTGACCGCTTGTGGTGTTAGTTATGTTGAATTGGTTCAGCGTCAATTTAACCTTCGAACGTTTAGAATAGTTGAATCATCTTATTCACTTCAAAATGTTCACTATGTACCAGATAGCTTATACCTTTAATTTCGATATTCCCATGGGAACGGGATCTGTTAATAGTTACAATAATTAATTTGTTTTTTAATTTTGCCTTTGTTTTCAAAATTTATTTATACAAATTGATGATTAAACGAACTTACCTTTAGTGAAGTTCTATCATAATTATACGAGGGCTTCATCCGAAGAGATTAGAAGACATTGTAGTTTCACGTAACGACTCGCTAATCATACACTATAGTAATAAGATTTAAAAAAATATATAGATATTTCCGAAATAAAAAGTTGTTTTAATAACTATATTTCCGGAATAAGTAAATAAAAGTTGTTAAACTGACTATTTTAAAATCTCCCTCCAACAACCAAACCGTTAACGTAAGGTCGTTGCGTCGGGTTCTCATTTAGTTGAAAGTCACATACAGAGAGTAAAAATACATAATATTTCGAAACATAGGGTTATTAGGGAGAGGGGGGTTCTAATCTCTTCGGATGAAGCCCTCGTATAATTATGATAGAACTTCACTAAAGGTAAGTTCGTTTAATCATCAATTATACTCTGCTTCATCCTTCGAGATTAGAAGACATTGTAGACTTTGAAAGATATCGAAATATTAGGCAAGTGTTTAAAAGTAAATAAAAATACAAAAGATGTTATGCTAACAGTTTGTATTATTACAAGAATAAATGTGTATGTGAATACAATCATAATTTATACAATCATATATTTGGTGAATAATTAGGAATTAAGAATCGCCAAACCAAAATCATTAGAGTCTTGATAATTATCAATATTTCTATTGTAAAATTTTGCAAATACATGAGAGGTACCGCTCCATCCAGCGGTATTTTTAATTAGATCAATGTTTATACCGTGTCTATTGGCAGCAGAAGTGCTGGCATGACGGGTGGAGTGGGCTGAAAAGATAGAAGTGTCTACACCACTCTCATATAAGGTACTCTTTATCCATTTACTAAGGGTCTGACTAGACACGGGTCGATAAGGTTTCCTAGTACTAATGAATAGTTGTTCAATATTGCCTCTTAATGACTTTGTCATGTTTAAATACTGTAATAGGGCATCAGCAGGGCAAATTTTAGGTTTTATATTGTAAAATGGGATGGTTAAACATGGTTGATGGACCCCAGGTCTGGATGTCTTAATCATATCTGGTATGTGTATAAGAATACACTCGTTACCACAGCGTATATTGGAAACCTTTATTAGACTAAGAGTCTGAATTCTATGTGCGGTAATAAGAGCTAATAGAGTTATTGTTTTCTTAGATAATATATCTAAATCTAGCTCATTATTGGGGTATAGATTTTCTAAGAAATCTAGTACAATGGAAGGATTCCAAGTAATATTGTACTTAGGTTTAGATGGACGAAGTCTATAAAATCCTTTAAATAATCTAGCTATACGGTCGTCAGAAGATATTCTTGGACCTATTAACAGAGACAGTGCGGAGCGATATGTGTTGAGGGTACCATATTCAGCGCCCGAATTAAAGACATACGTAAGAAAATGCATGATATTTGGTATTGACGCTTCATAACAATCTACGTTATTATCCCCACAAAACTTAATCCATCGTTTAAAAGCAACAGTGTACTGTTTAATTGATGATTCCGACAAAGATTTAGACATGATGTCTAAGCAGTCTGAAGGAACACCTTTACTTAAAAAGGCTTCCCTGATAATTTTCCGGCCATAAGTTTTATCCGTGGCAACGTTGTCACACTGTTGGGCACAGAAATTAACACGTTATTACATGAATCGAAAACAATCGGATCTTCCACAAGCATTTTCATGAACAGAGGGAACCAGGGTTGGGTTGGCCAGTAAGGGACTACAAGTATTCCTTGTGCTTTGTCAGTGATGCATTTCCTTAATACTTTAGCGATAATTGAAAATGGAGGAAAAGCATAAAATTTTAAGTTACTCCAGCTGACAGTGAAAGCATTAATAGCATAAGCCCCTGGATCTCTGCGCCAAGAAATATAATTAGCACATTTTGTATTTAGCCTAGTAGCAAAAGGGTCAACATCGGGATTACCAAATACTTTGATTATGTAATTAAAGATATGGGCGCCGAGCTCCCATTCCGTATCCTGATGTAGACGCCTAGATTCCGCGTCGGCTATATCGTTATCTTGGGAGCTGATATAGGAGGCATGTATATATATGTTTTTATTTTCACAGAAACGCCATATATCTTTCGTCAGTTCATTAAGATGAGGAAATCTGACTCCTCCCATACGATTAATATACGATATAGCCGTCGTGTTATCAATCCTTAATAAGATTTGACAATCATTTAAATTTGCAGCAAAGATTTTTATGCCAAAATATGCAGCTAAAAGCTCAAGATAATTTATGTGCTTTGTAGATTCCTCTGTGCTCCATTGGCCATTGGCAGTTTTACCACTGCATGCTGCCCCCCACCCAGTTTTACTGGCGTCAGAAAAAATTTCCAAGATATAATTATCTTCCCTAATAGGATTGACAGCTGTGTTTATTGATTTAATCCACCATTGAAAGTCAGTCTGTAAGTGTGCTGGTAAATTCATATACCCATCATAATCACCGGATTGTAAGAGAGCAAGATATTTACATCTTTCTAATTGTTTTGTATATAACCAACCGTACTGGACAGCGGGGCATGCAGCAGTGAGCAAGCCCACAACGCGGGCAAAGTAACGGATTGAGCAACGCTCGAGTTTACTTATTTTTAGGAGTTCTGTGAGAATACCTTGTCTTTTTGTATCTGTTAAGCATATATGAAATTGTTCGGTATCTATAGTAAATCCGAGGTAAGTACATCTGTTTGATGGTACAAGGCAACTCTTTTCCTCATTAATTACAAATCCTAATGATTCGAATAAATACCTCGTTTGAGTAATGTTATACAAACATTCTTCGTAGGTAGGTGCAATGCAACAAACATCGTCTAAATAAATGGTTGATAAGTAACCCATTGATCTTAACAGGGACATGACTGGCTTAAGTAATTTTGTAAAAACAAAAGGAGCAGTGCTTAGACCAAATGGTAAAACATTAAATTCAAGCGTCTTGTTTTGCCATTTAAATCGTAAATATTTTCTGTATTTACTATCGATTGGTATTAAAAAATATGCATTATGTAGGTCCAAGGAAGCCATAAAATAGTTTTTGGAGACTAACTTTAAAGTTGTTCTAAGATCTTCCAGTTTAAAGTGTTCTGTTTTTATAAATTTATTTAAAGATTTTAGATTTAATATGAAACGTGATTTACCATTTTTCTTTTTTATTAAGAAATAACTCGACAAAAACTGATCGTCACAGGGTGCACACTCAGATATTGCGCCAGATGATAAAAGTTCGTCAATGGATTCCTTATAAACGACAACCTCGGAGGCTGATAATTTTGGTGATTGTGGAATAAATGTCTGAAAGACTTGTTTGTTAAAAGGTATGATATAACCCTGAACCCAAGATAAAATCGTGGGGTCATCTGTTAATTTTAACCATTGGTTATAAAACAAAGCTAGTCTACCACAACAACATACCGGATCTAGCGTCGCTGGTAAGGTCGCTTGTTGAATCGCTGCTGCTGTTGCGGCGGCGGTGGCGGCGGCGGCGGCGGTGGCGGCGGCGCCAGTGGTGGCGGTGGCGGCGGTGGTACAGCCGATACCGGATAATAATATCGTTGCTGTGGGATTGCAGGGTATTGTGCCGCTGATGCCTGCTGTTGGTTCATAGCAGGTCGCTGTCCCTTTTTTGCAGACTGCCTGCTGTTTGTCTGCTGGGACTTTGAGTTTAAATTACGGGTTTGAGGTTGCGTAGCTGTATTTTTGGGCCTAGATGCTTTGATCTCTGCTCCAGATTTATTGATGGCCTTGGCAGCTTTTAAAGTGTCAGCGACTTTCTCACCAAATAGGTAAGTATCGACCTCGGTTTCGTAAAGTTGACTTTTAATGTCTTTTTTAATAGAAGCACATATTAGACTTCTACGCTTCATAGACTCACTAAACTGTAAGTCACAGAGTAATTGAGCACCATCGAGTAATGGTTTTATGACTGATATGTCTTTATGTTCTAAATTAAACATATATGTAAGTGCTCTCCCGATGCAAGTGATGGCGGCAGTTACTTGGTTTTGTTTGCCTTCGAGGGCCTTATCTTTACCTATCATGCTTTCTGTCATCGCCGCCTTCAACTCTGCATTTAAAAGTGGAGCAGCAAGCTTAGGACAATTTCCTGGCACTAAATGCTTGTCTAAAAGGTCCTTTCTGCTTTCCTTTGAGAGTCCCGTAGTTGCTATGTGCTCCCATCGGAGTGCAATATCCTTTTGGATGTCATCACCACTTTTCTTTTCCTTTGATGGAGAAGCACCTAGCAGTTCGAGGATATCACTACCGAGTGGGGCATCCTCTATATTAGTTCTGGTTTCCACAGAGGGTCCAGGGACTACCAGATCTACGCTCCCATTTTGGGAAGGGTCAGGCTGTAAGTTCATCGGGACAGTGTCCCCAAACAGCGACTCTTGACCATCTGGAAAGTAGTGCATAAAATAAGTTTTATTTTATTATCGCGCACTAATATTAACAAAATTGTATCACGCTAATTTCTACGAACGAATTTATTTACAAAGCGCAAATCACGCTGAGTATTCGTTTATTTCGTAGACTAGTTATTATAATACCATTATAGTTAACGAAGCCAAAAAGGCTTCAGTTTTTTAGTGTAGGTATCTGTACAAAATTATTTACACGACACAGTTAAAAGTCAGTTTATGACCTGAGCCTAGTTTTTGTACATTTTTGACACATTTAATGAAATTAATGCGTAATTATTTTATTTGTAAATAAAAATAGTATTATAATAAAATAATTTCAGAGAAAAGGAAAAATAGTTCTTTGCATTTTAAAAGAATTAATAAAAATGCCATCTACCTTCCGGTGGTGATATTAATATATCACTGCATTCCGAACTGCTTTGGCTGGAAAAATAAGCGTTCCTAGTATAGGAACGTCTTT
Source organism: Endotricha flammealis (assembly GCA_905163395.2). Taxonomy (NCBI): domain Eukaryota; kingdom Metazoa; phylum Arthropoda; class Insecta; order Lepidoptera; family Pyralidae; genus Endotricha; species Endotricha flammealis. Next base: position 16,237,892 of record LR990863.1, read on the forward strand.
TGCGCTTAAGCAGTTTTTTCTCTATTTTTCGCATTTTACGTCGAATATATTCATCACTATCTTCATCCTGACTCCTTTTCGGCATGTTTGTAGGATGGAAGAAAAGACGTGTTGACTAGCGGAGCACTGAAACGCGAATGGGAACCCGACGCAACGACCTTACGTTAACGGTTTGGTTGTTGGAGGGAGATTTTAAAATAGTCAGTTTAACAACTTTTATTTACTTATTCCGGAAATATAGTTATTAAAACAACTTTTTATTTCGGAAATATCTATATATTTTTTTAAATCTTATTACTATAGTGTATGATTAGCGAGTCGTTACGTGAAACTACAATGTCTTCTAATCTCGAAGGATGAAGCAGAGTATAATTGATATTATTTGTACCCTTCGACAAGAGAAAGTGCTTGTGTGGGATTAGTGACAAAATGAAAAAAATTGTCTCTGAATAGATGCTTTTAACTTAATCTAACAATTAGAAAAGAATCATTTGGGAAGTGTGTTCATACATTTGGGAAGATTGTAAATTAGGATAGGATTAGGAATAGGAAAGGATAGAGTTAGGAAAAAATAGAAAATATTACCAAGCCGTTCTTTACAAACTTTTTTTAATAACATTATTATAGATTTTTTTTATATAGATAGATTTAAACACCATAGAAGCTCATAGGATCTCATGTCTGGCATCTCTATGCCAAAATGGGCAATGTTTGTCCCAATAGACTACTTATGGTCCCTTCAGCATAGACCCCTAATCCCTACTAACATTTTATGTACTTTTAGTATCACTACGGGGTCAGTAGGCCACCGTAAATCTATGTAATTATTATTAACGGGATGTAAATGTGAGTTGAAATCGGATCGGGGATTTAGTTATTCCATGAAGGGGAAACTAATGAAATATTATTTTGACCACAAGGTAAAGGAAACTGATCAGAATACAATTTTTGTATAAGCCCTATATGTTATAGATTCCTTATATGACTTTTGCCATTTTTGTCTTGGGCCTCTACTGCGCCAGCTAGTCAGAGGAAACAAGTGATTTCACGCACACGTCTTCTACTGTTACTACGTAATGTTTACAAACATATTTGGAACATTAAGAAACAAATATGAGAGTAAAGTAATCGGTGTCATCGATCGACCTCGACGTCGCGTGACCTCGTTCCGAGTCCGCATCTCGCTACGACCATTGACGCGATATCGTAACTTGGTTGTAAGTTGAAAGAAAAGCAAGTATATCTATTTCTCGAAGAGCATTTTGCTATGGATGTTGTGAGGCGTGTACGTGCACATTACTTTAGTGTGCGTGACTGATTTTACGAGCGTTTCCGTGGTTTTGCACACTAACATAATGTGTATGTGAACGTTACGACATTCATAGTCGAACGCTATTCGTTAAATGGAATATCTGTTTAAAAAAAGTAGTAATTAGAGTGGTAGACACCACTGGTATGGGTAGTGGCTGACTCGACCGGGCCAGTACTCATATAGTATTCACCTCATAAAATTTCGATGTGAAATATCGGTGATATGCTCCTGTGTTCCTTATGATGAGAGAGACGGAAACCTAATATCCCATCTTCCTCCTCTCACTTGTCTTTCCCAGTCCTTCCTTTTTCATTCCTTCATAGGGCAACGCATACAAGATCTTGTAGTCGTGGGTAACCATAGCAGCGGTGATTGTTTACATCAGGTGACCCGTTAGCTTGTTTGTCCTCCTTTTTTATATAAAAAATCTGCCTTCCGAACTGATGAAAAAAAAATCTATTCGAAAGTCTCTTGTATAGCAAGGATGGATTATTAAGCAGTGAAAATGACCACCATATCACGTGCTCTATCCTTCGTTTTTCGAAGTATATTACGTCATATATCACAAGATATATGCAATAACTCACCCGTCCTCCATAAAACAGCAAGCAGCCGACATTCTATGACTTTGTTTGAGTCACTAGGAGACGAGGTGACGTCATATGTGTGGTCCAAGCCACAAGCACAAGCAAATTTAAATTTGATCGTGTGATGTTATAGCAACGTAATGTATGTCATTGATTGAAATTTAAACAATTTTTTTTTTTCTATATCTTGCAATGCGTAGTATTGTTTACTTGAACTTTTGCAGACAAGACAAGAACATCGTGTATGCACGAGAGTTAGTATCAAGTCGGTGCATTTGTAACTCACCTATATAGCAAATCGTCTACAAATTAAACCGTTGCATTTGAAACTCGCCTATGTAGCAACTGGTAAAATGATACAAATACAAAAAAATAAATCATTTGAACTTTTTCTAAACAGGATGTCAGATTTCTAAATAATATAGGCGTTGAGAATGACATGGCACAAAAGGGTACATTGCTGACCGTACAAACGCAATCAGTGTGGCCAGTTTAGATATTACCTAATAACCCGTGACCTCTGGATTTAGTGTTATGGCCCGTTCGGCTACTGTTATTGCTGACTATGCAAATCCTAATTGATATTCATGATTTGTCTATAGTTTAATGTATTGCTTATGTATGACTAATGATCTCTGTTTGTGATCGTTATGATAACATTGATTTATTGATACGATTTATAGGCAAATCTGGATACTTATTACCTATTTAATGGCCTTGAAATCATATTCTTCCTACGTCATGTCTCTGTTAATAGGTATATGTTAGGTTAGGCTGAATTGACAGGTACGTGATAAGTCCTAGATAGCCTATCTATAAGGTGAATTGATATATTATGTACGGTTTTTTGACAATCTTTTTTATAGAAATTATCAGCAAGCTATGTGACCGGCTTTAAATAATTTGTTATATTTTTTTTATGGCGTACATTTTCATAAAAACTTCATAAAAGTAAATCCTTCCCCCGTCCTTCCTTTTTCATTCCATCATAGGTGGGCTTAAAAAATGGCTTTCTCATCCAAGATGTTGTAATCGTCGATGGTTGCTTACCATCAGGTGACCCGCCAGCTGGTTGGTCCTCTTCCTCAATAAAAAAATAATAACTGCCTCACTAAATATATAACCTCATCTCTTATGACTTAAGCAATCGTAAATTGCAATGACATTGATTCCAATAGCATACGATTCGATACAGCTTTATCTATTTTGATAAAAATATATTTTTAAAATATGTTTATTTTTAACGTAAGTTTTGAAACGCATTTCAACTCCACATTAAATCTTCTTTTTTTTATTTTAAAAAAGGGTTTTAATTGACAGTTTTTTTTGGACTTGAGTGGAACATAAATATGTAAATTAGAGACGCCGCCGTTGTGTTAGGGCAAACATATGAATCATAAGAATTACAAATTAGGACAACGCAATGAATACTTTAAAAAAAAATATACTCCCATGTTGTAGGCTGAATGTAGGCTGTATGACGTTGCTTTGCGCTCAATAAAAAAATAAACGACGATGACGTCATTATGCAAATATTGCAAATGGCGGGCACAAGCTCGCGCATAACCCAACAATAAAATGGCATATTGCCGCGAATATTCCGTCATATTGAAATGGATTGATATTCCGGCCCGCATTTTCATTTACGATATATTTTACGTGTCAAAAAAATCAATTATAATAGATTTATGGTAACAGGTGAGCAATTTGGCGGGATTTACTCGAATTGATTTATTAGTACCTAACTAATAGGAAATGCCAGTAAGACGATAAAAAAGGGAATAGAATGTAAAATTGAAACTAGACTCACGCTTTTAGCTAATAAACTTAGGTTCCAAATGTTTTCCAAATTCTTCTCATTATAAATGAACGTAAGTATATTAAAAGTTTGGTTTGCGATGAATTTCAGTTAGCGTAGGCATATTAAGTAAACTGTGTGATGCTTATGGATAAATATCCGAATATTCTCACAAAAACTAAATTTATCGAAAAGACCTAGACCGGGCCTAGATTCTGAAAATAAAGATTCAGTATATTGAACCTTCGTCCCCGTGATAACCGGGCAGAAAAATTAGTAAATGGTTACTAAAGAATATAAACAGTCTCTCTAACTGTAGTACTAACACTTGATTGTACAAACTATATTATAAGTATCTAATAGGGACATTACATTAATATCCTTTGCCACACTACTAGGAAACATCAAAGGATCGTTAAAGAGAATTCGAGAAGCGTGCCTTTGAATCGAATAGTCTTTTGTACATAATGTAGTGCTAATTGGCATAAACATTCACATTAATACATTATCTTATTGTATCATCTTATTTATATATCTAATAACAAGAAATACCGATATTTATTAGTGAAAGAAAGTATCGATACATATTCTTATCACTAGAATATGAATCGATGCTTTCACTTTGACAAGTACTTCTTCCTGCCTAAATGTTGTGATGATTTTTCTACGATTTAAATATTTAGTACAGTATTCTTAACAATGGAAAATCTCTATAAATCTTGACAAAAGATTGTAAACATTTAAGTAAAACTCTGTTTTTACACTGTTCCGTGAGTGTATGGTAAAACTTTTCCATATTTAGATAACATGTTCTCGTATTTTACAAGGAAGCGTGACAAACATATCATTGCATTACACAATAAAATTGAATTTATCTGCTCTATGACGGACCAGAGACAAAGCTGTCATAAACACACGACTCCGTTTACGGCACAAATAAAATAAGGCGCGGGAAACGTAGCACAGATAAAATATAGAACAATTTACGATACGGTCAGAGGGTTTTGTTCGAAGCAAGCCAAGCATTTGCATACGGGCAGTTTGTTGTGTACGAAGCAATTATGTTTTGAGGCAAAGATTTTTTATTTTCAGTTTACTTTTAGACTTCGTAGTGCTGTTTCAGAGCCGGCTGTGTGGTTTGGAATAAAGTTACTTTTGTTTTAATCCCACAATCTTCTATTAAAGACAAAAAGACTTGGGCCTCGCATTCTACGTCATTAGAAAACTTTAATGTTAAACGGTTAAGAATTTTGTGTAATAGAAGCGTTTAAATGGCCACGTTTCAAAACTGACTCATAAGGACGACGCGGCACATAAAACACGATAGTCTTTTATTAAAGACCAACCTGTAAAGATCAACCTGTAAAGTTTCTAACATGAAATGTAGTTTTAGAATAGTTTGACTGGTTATCTCACAAAAAACTTAATCATTTACGATTTAATAATATAATCTATAGGAAAGGCCTAAATGCTAGCAGGGTTCCATCTTATCAGCATCAGTAATAAAAAAGACATGTAAGTAATTTTTTACTATTTTAATATTTTCAAGTGAATATATTTGTACCTGGGAGAGTTAAATATCGTTATCTTTTTTAATAAACAATTATTCGTAGGTAATTAAAATATCTTTTTATCTGCTTAATTAACCTGATTAAAATATTACTGCCGATATTTGGCACTACATAATTGGGCGTCAGTTTGACATCTTAAGTCAAACGAAAACAATCAAGCGTGAACAAGCAAGCCTCATAGTGAGGTAATCCCTAAAGTCTTAAACCATATTTCGCCAATTGAAGATTATCTAAATGATAAAAATAGCTGGAATGATAAACTCGGCACAGACACCAAACACAAGCCTACCTACTGCTAGGTACTTAATATATTGCGCATATATATATGCATATATTGTATATACACTTTCTACCTTTATTTAATTTTTTACACCTTTAAATGTAGGTATATATGTATACCAGTATATTAATACGCTTTTTTTTTTCTCTTCATTTATAGTGTTATTAATCTTTAATTATTTGCATTATTTTTTAATTTTTTTTCTTCGTCATCAGAAATTACAGATATTTTGTGTTAATTTTATATTTTCTGTCATTGTAATTTGTATCATAGTAATACCATTTTAAAAGAGCAAGTGCTAAGTTTCTTGCCAGCTTCTTCTTAGCACAAATCTGCCGTCTGAACTGGTGGTAGGAAAAAATTGTGACGATTCGAAAGAGCTTATATTAGGCCTATTTGAATAAAAATATTTTGAATTTGAATTTGAATTTGAATTTCCGAAAGTAAGAGGCAATATAGGTACCTAAACATTTTTTGCGCAGAGGTAAAATACATTTTCTAGGCAATATAGGTAAACATTTTTTGACTTTTCAAGGCTCGTTTCATTCAAGAAGAGTTATTGTTTTACCTCCAAGTTTAGGTCGTCAAACCGCAGGTGGGGCTAACGGCACCCCAATGCAATTACACTTTAATATTTCTACAAGACCGTACATCAAGAAAAACTTTTTGCATTGTGGCAAAAATGTGAAAAAAGTGTGATGCTAGAAGATACTATGTAAATGGTTGCTATGCTATGTTGCTATGCTAACATAGAACCTACACCTTTTTTTAACTATTCAAAATTCATTAATTCGAAAAATCAAAACTTTTATTCAGAGAATAACACCTTCTCTTGTCAAAAAGTACAAAATGATTTGTATAATTTAATCTACTCTATGAACTACTACCATTTCGGAAACATAATTCTTCATGTAATTCACATAATAAGTTTTTTTTAATTTAAATGAAAACTAAACTAACTTTAACAATCTAACTAATATTAAAAGTTAAAAAGACATCAGACTCTTGCGTTACCTCGCTGAATGGCGATAGAAATGCATTGAGCGAAGATACTGCCAGCATTTGGGTCACCGGTGGTGTCACGCAGTAGTTTGAGGATGTCCTTAAAAAAGGACAATGCACTGCACTGGGACGCCACGGGCTTTGGGTTTCTATACCAAATGCCACGAAATCATAAGAGCCGGTAAGTTGCCGATATTTCGTGGCTTTTAATTTCTCGGATGTCAAATGGATGAAGCCAAGAAAGTTCGTTAGTTTCTAATATGCTAATACTGCACGATAAATTGGCATGTTTTTCCATAGACCTGAGGACGGAAGGCTCTCTTAGCAAAGTCTGAAGGGGTATGTAAACTTTGTTAATTAAAAATAATTTTAATTATTCAAATATATTCAGCGAGGGATCCCGAGGGCTTTAATTAGAACATTTTTTTTTGTTTATCAAAGGTTCAGTAGATAAATGTTGGATCTCGACGAATAATTAAATTTTATGAGTTTGAGCAAGTCTTACATCCGCCGATGAATATACACAGATGTAGTACCACACAGGTTTTTTTTGCTTAGATTGATTATGTAGTTAAAAATAAGGCTTACTTGAAGATATAAAAGCAAAATGGCCACTGGTATAAGAAATGCTTTATTTTCATGAATGAAAAATATGTTTTGACAATAAAAATATACATTATCATATTATAGATTACCAGGAGAAAGTGAATAGCCAACTTTAGGATTTCATTTTAATAAATGGTTTTATTTTATTTTTATTTAAGTTAAAACAGTGACCACCAGTGTAAAATTGCCGTAATTTCTTTACGGCCACTTGCAAGTGAAACTATTTGAAACACATTATTATGTATAGAATATAGCTACGATACCTACTTCCTAGTTAACAATCGACTTCACCCCCCCCCCCCCCCCCCGACCTTAATGCGCTCGATTTTAAACAAAAAGTAAATATAAAATCTATGTTCTTCGCGCACCGTTCTACCGGGAACTCTTTCATTAAAATGCACTTACTTTTAACTGAAGCATGCAAGTTTAACGTTTGTTATGAAGTAACATTAAGTAAAATTAAACATCTGATCTTGTTTTATGTTGGGTTTCGTTTTCCTCGTGTCGAATCGTAAGAATTCACAAGATAATCAACGACTTAACCAACTAGTATTGGAAAGGTTTTAAAATTTTCGAACTTTATGCTAATTTACAGTTGTTAAATGGAAAGAATAGCGTCCCAATCGTGCGATAGAGCGTTGCAACTCGAGAGTGACAAAAGGTACTTCTAAAATCAAAAAGGTAGAGTATCAGAGGTAGCATGCTATATGATATGTCTACTGTTCATAATATATTTGAAAGCGCATCCGAACGAGTCCCATTCGACTCGGTCCCCAGTACGAGTGTCATCGTTCTGTTGGGTTGTGTCTATTTCCCCTGATTTCAGTCTATTCTCTCTGTGCACTTCCAGTCGAGTGAGCGCTGTGATGTTCAGATGAATTACTGTTTTGTTTTTTATTGGAAAATAGTCCGGAATTGTATTTTGCGATAGCAGTTGTTGGAAATTCAAATTGTTTCTTCAGTATTTAAACTTTGTGATGTATATTTTGGTTTGTGTCTGTTGGTGATCGGCACCACAAATAGGGACTTTTCAGTCTGTAAACTCTAAATTATCAGAATTGCGTAGCAAACAAGGTGCCTATTATATTTCTCGCCATGGCCGTCTGACTGTCCGCGATCTCAGACGCTTCATACAAGGAAGCATGTAATTTGGCAAGTTTACTCATAGTTATAATATATTAGAGTAAACAAACCAAACCCAAAAATATTTTATTGGTTGTTTTTTTATAATTATGTTTTGTCGTATAAATAAATCCTACCTACGTACTATAAATTGTACATTAATTTTATTTACATTTACGCCGAGTTACCTAAAAATAATTTGGAGTTATCCTCTCGGAGGTATCGAACAGCATTAACCCAAATATACGTGCCTATCTCGTTACAAGAACGCGCCCTTGGGGTGTGCACACATCGGAGAATATTGGACCCGTGATACGCATTGCCTTCACCTACTTAAAACATGGATTTATGAAGAATCCCACTCTACCGATCCATCTACTCATCTTTTTCGCGACGTTATCCTGTTTTCAAATAGGATTGAGCTTATATCAACGTAAAATATTAAGATTATTATTATTAGAAAACATATCAAAAAGCTTTTTTGTTAGTATTCTAGGCCAGGAAATAGGCTTACCTAGTTCATGGCTTACTTCGCTTGAATTACCTACTAATTTCATTATGAAATAATTTAAATGTTTCACAAAAAAGAAATAAATAACAACTGCGACGCGTTTGGCGAGACATGGCTGTGTCCTACCTACGGGACTAGGACTAGACTAGGTGGAACATTACTGCAAAAATGTATACATGCCTCGCTTCGCTCCCCTTGCTCGCATATCTCTAGTCTAGAGGAAAGTTCCTTTAGTCTGTGGTTCAAGCGTAATTTTCATACTTAAACATTTATAGTTAATCACATAAAAACAAGATGTAAACCTTAACGCATTCAATAATCGTAACTTCGAAAGTAAAACGTTATTAACAGTTTCCGAAATCGTCTTAGATTTACGTCATTACTCGTATTTCCCAATCTGTACACGCCCTTATACAGAAATAGGGTTGCCGCGGCTATGTTTGCGCACTTTACGCGCGCGTGATAAAATGGAATTGATACCGCACAAAGCCGAGCAATTTTTGCAGCCCTACGCTTTACGAGGGCTCCCGACAATACTGAGCTTTTGTGTTTCGTTACGTTGAGTGAACAACATGATTTTTATAAAAGTGGCAAACAAGCATTTGTATTATAACGTAATTTGAGCTGGCGGTTTATGAATCGAAATACAATATAAAAAATCTTTTTATTTTATTTTTATAAAATGTACCTACCTAAACATAAATAAATAACTAGATCAGAGGTCTATATATAAAACCTCGTTTGCCTGGATATTGGATCCAATACTAAGATATTTATGATACATTTTTATTTTATAGAAGGTACATTTTCTAACATAAATTCAAGGAAAAGCTTATGTTGTTATCCTCTGCCGACCCCATCAAGGAAAATGTCGTGTAGGCTCATACAGGCTTATATTTTCAACGTTGCATGCCTGTTAAGCCCATTATTTTTAACGTTCCAAGAAAAGTACGGACAATCTACTTGAGCGAGACGAACTCTTATTTGCGTCGTAACCCGAAATGAACAAATATCTTTGCACCTTGTTATATTTCATTCGATCAAATATAAATTAGTAACGTATTTCATTTGGTCGAATTGCCGACAATAAGATTTTCAAGTTGTCAAATCGGACGGATTGTGTATTTTCTCTCATAACAAAGTTAAAAAAAAATATATGTTAAGAATGTTAATTCTTTTTAAAACCAGTTCTAACGGTGAGCAACAAACTTATCACACAGACGATCTCGTTGACAGGAAAAGAACTCAAAAGAAATTGCTGTTTTAAGGCCACAACAAAATTAATAAGACACGGAAATGATGCTTATAGAATGGCTCTCATATTGCTTGAAGATTTATATGCAACGGACTATGGTGTTATATTAAATTAATGTAGATAGATCATAACCGCTCCTTGAATGTGACGCTTTATATTATTTTTTAATTCTATTGTTTCAAAGATATTTGCCTCTATTACGTTATTTATATTTTTTCTGACATTCGTTGAATAATTATTTGAAAAATATCGGATCCGGTCTGGTGACCAGCGCATAGGAATATTATGAATAGAATAGCCGCAGTAACACAAAATGGCCATAGCACAGCTGATTGTTTCACTCTGAAGAGCAAAACGCTAATAATTCTGCTATAACCAAACCTTCTAGGGCTCCTAGGACTCCTTCCCCTTGGTCGCTTGCCCTTGATCTTTGTCTCTAGAAGTTTTTCGAGATCATTGTTCCCCTCTCTCGCTATATTAATCTATCTACACGTAATATGGTTGGCGTAGAATGTTTCTTAATGAAGGCTTGAACGATGCGCCTCGCGTCGTCCACGCATGCCCGACGACAAATTAACAAAAGACGATAAATTGACGTCACTTCTTGGTATGCTATGTTTTATCATGTGGTTTACAGTGTATTACCACAGATTAATGACATACTATAGGTAACCAGAACTATATGTACCTACTGTCCCTTCATGGGATTACGCTGTGGTGAAATTGGTTGTATTCTAGCTACGTAAATAATTTGTACACAGTTCTCTCAACGCCACCTGGTCCCAAAGCAATCTAGGCTTGACCTGCTTGTGTTATGGGTGCCAGACAACGGATACATTATTTTAAATATTATATGTATAGAATGTTCTCTGTCATAAAAAAGTTAATAGTTTTGGTGGTTTTTGGCGTCAACTTTAGCTCTTAACCATAGAATCAAAGAATCAAGTATTTTATTCAGAGATTAGACCTTCACAGGCACCTTCTCGTCTTATATATTTAAAACATTAAATAATTGTAATTATATTAAATACAATACATAAGAATGCAGAAGCCATCATTTAACCCTTACAGGACCATTAGATATCCAAGCCGAAATATAAGTATGTAACAATTTTTTTTAGCTGATATAGGTGTAAAATAATGAAATATCACCACGAAAATAAAGCAGACGGTACAGTTTTTTTGTAATTTCATGGGAAATATTTTTCCCTGTGGGCCATAAGGGTAACTAAAATAATAGTAAGATTTATTATATAAGTATTTTATTCTTTGCTTTATTACATGAAAAATAGAACTAAAAATGATAAGGAAATATAATAATAATATAGAAGATCCAATCATGATATTTTGCATAACAATTTTGCTTAGTTGTGAAGCACAGGTGGACAATGCACATCATGCTCACTGGTCCATGAGGGCCACACCTCCCATATATTTGTTGTACCACATGACTACTTCTGGACATGTGACATTTATTTTTTGAGCAGTTCCTGCCTGCCTTCTCTTTACTGTACTAGTTGGCACCGGGGATATAAAGTTGCCCAACATATGCACTGCTTCGGTATCCAGCTATTTCATGAATGGTATACCATTTGAACTATCGGTATGAATATCACCTCTGCATTTTTATCTAATGGCAATGTGTTAGGCACATGAACAGAATCCACCTTAGAGCAGATCGTAGCCAAATAACATTGGTCTCGGCCTCTCGGCCATGTTGTGTTCCTACGGTAAGGTCTCCAGAGCTCCACTTTTACAGGGTCGGCAACGCGCGAGATACCCCCGGTGTTGCAAGCGTCCATAGGCCACTTTTGTGGTATATAAAAAAAGAATCTTCAATTTCAACGACACTGGACCCATTTTTTCTATGTTGCGCAATAAACTTGCTGGTCTTCTTCATCTAACTGGACTGGAAGTCATTTTCTCTGTCACTATTATCCATCCATCAACAACTGCATTCTTTCTTCATCATGAATATGAAATTCTCTGCACCTTCTTCTAGCCATTTCTGTAAAAAAGGTACTGTTAATATAACAAAAATACACGAAAGCAAATTGATTATGATAGAGTACAACATTATACGAACACTACAATACAATGCCAGTTATGGACCACAGGGAAAAATGTTTCCCTTTGATAATTTTGCATATTTAGGTATTCGTGGCTCATTATCTGCAGATCATCTTATTATTATATAAAAATGTACTTACCAAATGACATAAAACACGTGGAAAAATGTAGTAATTTTATTATTATTACTCTAAAAAACTTAGAAGTAATACGGAGTTCAGCCCGCGAAGGTTTTGATTTTGGCGCGAAGGAAATTTTACAGTTGTTTTATTTTTAATTATTCCGAAACACATTAGTTGTCTTGGTCATACGTTCTATTATGACAATTAGTAAAAAAAATATCGATTAGGTAATAATTTATTGATCAATTACGATTTTTTTGGAAGGGAAAAATATTTCCCTTGGTCGTGAAAGGGTTAAAAAACACGTGGTTAAACCATAGAGGTTAAACTGTATCATAGAATATATGGAACAGACAAGCGACCAATGAATTACATAAATCTATTGGATTGATCGGCCAAGGTTGGCCCGTCTGCCCGGCCGGGACGGGACACGATAAAATATGATTTGTGCGTGCCTGCGGCGAGTTAGTTGCGATAATAATAGCGATCGTGTGTTGGACCTTTTAACTAATGAACGATGGGTTAGGTTCAGACATTATTATGTATATTCAGCTTTACTACACTTGGCACAAATTCTCCAAACAGTCGTCTTATTTTAAAATTATATCGATATAAAAGAATCATGAAACGATCACGAATAATTTTATTGCAATAAAGCATACAACAATGTCTACAAGCTAGTTCAAACACCATCATTGAATTTCACTGGAAATCTTGTGCCAATTTTAATGGAATGGAATATAGAGCAGATTATTTTATAGAATTCATTATGTATAGTTTATCTAAAGAAAATGTTAAAGTTATATTTTACCACTAAACATAACCTTGTATCAGAGTGGTTAGCAACCAAAGTAAACTTCGTACAGTTAGCCGATCAAAGAGTTGAGCAGGTTCGTTTTGATTCAAGTTTGCTAAATATTGTGTGCAGGGATTCACTCGAAATAATTTATCAATAGTATTCATATTCTATATTTTTTTTATACCACAAAAGTGGAAAACAACCATACGGCCCACCTGTTGGTAAGCATCACCGTAGCATATAGACGCTTGTAACACCGGGGGCATCACTCACGCGTTGCCACCCCTCCCAACCCCCCAAGTGGAGCTCTGGAGCTTACTCCCCGTAGGAGCACAGCATGGCCGAGACCAATGCTATTTGGCTACGATCTTTTGTAAGGTGGAGGTCCTTCCCCAGACGGGCTGCTCCGATTTGAGCGGATTATCCGTTGTGCCCTACCTCTCTAAAATATATTATCTCTCTTCTACAAACTTTCATAACGATGCTTAAATTATTAGCAACAAAATCTTTTTTCTTCTCTTCCCTGCTCTCTTTCAGTGAAAAATAAATTCTCTTTAATATATAGGTACAGTAACTGCTTATCTGAAAGTGACTTGGAGATAGACAAAGGAATGTATGTAGTCGTCTGTCCTGCGGGCGGGACATGTCCCACTTAAGGCGGGACAGTCACGCGGGAGTTGCGAGCGTTTGACACGTCCTACAATATGACGATCTATGTTAATGTCACAGATATAATGAAGAATACAATCCCTATATAATATAAATGCGAAAGTGTTTGTTTTTCATTCACGTCAAAAGTAACGATCGGATTGGCATGATTTTTTTTTGTGGATAGATTAAGGTCTAGAGAGGAAAAACATGTTAGAACGGGAAAAAATAAAGTATAGATCCTCTGGATCAAGCGGGAGGGTAACAGCTAGTCTTTTATAAAGCATATGAATTTTACCATATGGCTGGGTGACGTGCTATGTCAGAGGCCTATCGAACAGTGGACAGCTATTAACGACACGACGACGTGTACAATGTTGTTGAGTCAGATTATCCTTTTTGTGAGATATATCATCAAATCAACCCATAATCATTACTCTGCACCACGCTGCAATGCGGATTGGCAGAGACCGGGCCAAAAATTCTAAGAAACAAAGTAAAATTTATTGGCGTATTACAATAAGACACATCAATTTAATTATGTATCAACTACCATTTTCTCCATTACATCTGAATGGAGAAAATGGTGGTTTCCGTTCTCAACCCACATTTTCATTTCACCCCACGACATATATTCGATCGAAGTATTCGATAAACGAAATAAAGCGTGGGTAGAAGTTGCGAGTTCCAGACGGAAATACGCAAGAAACTTTGTATTCAAAAGTGATATTACGCGGAACAATGACATTATACAGCATCAATAGAATACAGATGACAGCCATATACAAAATGAAATAAAAGATAATAAAAATAGAAAGTAATGCCAGTTTTCATCATCAATTTCTAAAATTTAAAAGTCTCCTTACAACTTTCTCTTTGTCTCCTTATTTTTGGTACTTGTATGACATATAAAATTATCGATAAAAATAAGGTTTTTAAAAATCGATCATTTTAAGAGCCTGCTTGTAGTTTTCCAGTTAGGAGTAGCTTGATGTGTTGCCGTATGTACAGCCTGATTATTATTCAATATTAACCCAATATTTGCATATGCCATTGTATGAGGTTATCTTGCGATACGATATTGAGATAGCGAGCACGCGCCCGGAATCGATCCGATTTAATGGCGGATGGGTTTGCTGTAATTGCGAACACTGTCTCTGCGGTCTAAACTAACATTTTTATGTCTATACCTACGTTTTTAGGTTTCCGTTCCATATTAAACTTAGTTTTACCATGTCCGTCTGTACGCGACCTAGCGCCGAGATGCTTAATACATACTAGAAAGCTGTAATTTGGGGAGATCATTTTCTAAATCCTCCTGAGTAGAGGAGAAGCTATCGTGCTACCTACACTGCGCTCAACAAAAGTGACATGTTTCCTTATACTTCCTCCTCTTCATCCACGTTCTTGTTAGTGTAACAGCCTCCACTCTGATAAACTGTTCTGCGCCAATTCTTTGATCTGTATGATACAGTTATACTATGTTTTTATTAGTACACTTCGCAACTAAGTATTTCGATATATTCTTCTCGCAAAAGGCGAATAGCTACGAAGCGTCCCATAAAAGTAACTGGTGCTCTAAATATACGTTATCCCATAAAACTGTGGCGCGACCATTGTCCAATTTTACCGCGCATAAAGAGTTTTGAGTGTCAATAACACTTGATAACCGAACTAACTGAATATTAACCTACTTTCAAAATGTAAAAGTAATTTTTTTCCAGATAATATAAGATATTTAGAAGTTGCTATGTATCCGGCAGATATGTGTCATTTGGATTAAGTTTCGGTTAGTTTATCTGAAGATTTCGTGCGGAAAGTTTTGCGGTGATTTGCGTGTGGATTCTGTGGATAAGGTTTTAATAAGCTCGTTCGTTAAACACTGCGTTTTTTATAGCAGCTTGTATGTATAAATTTTAATATAAATAATTTGTTATAAATATTAAGCTTGTTTAAAGCTTTCAAGCAATACACAATTTTGGTACCGAAGTAATTGAATAAATTATGTTATTTAAAAAACAAAGAGAATCCATGATTCTTGTATGTGCATTGTGGATGTGCATGGGCAACGTTTGCTTACCATCAGATGACCCGCTACCTCATTTAATCTTGTCATAAAAAAAGAGTATCCCTCATAACAGAGTTTCAGAACATATACAGGGAAATCCCCACTAAAATTCGATACAGGCAGGCACACGAGACGTAAGAGGCTTTATCGGCTCAAAGCAGAAAAGGCACACGGCCCGTTCTTTTGTCAGTATAGTCAAGTGCACAACAAGTTTTACACGTTGGACTTACCGTTGTCATCATAGACATTGAAGAACATAACCTCGCAGACAGTACCTGTCAAAGCTGTCGCAAGCATATTTTCCGGCCCGGTGCCGGTGGCGCGTTGGTTCGGCATCAGAGGGCGTGGGTTAGATTTGCGTTCGGGGCAAACATTTGTGTTTATCTCCAGTCTAGGTGTTTTCTATGTATTTGAAGTTTATTGATCCGTTATCTGGTACACAAGTAGGTTTATTTGGGGATCAGGTGGCGCTGTGGGATTTTGTGTAGAACTTTTTATGTAATTTGTATGAAATATGAAATTTTTTCGTAGTCCTATTAATTTATCATATTCTAGTAATTGCAGCATATATCCAGCAGTGGCCTACTACTATAGACAATGAGGACAATAACAGGTGTAGCTTTACTTGGACTTGACTGTACCATTACCTCGTGTTAGTATTTTATGCCGCAACAAAACCCGTGGATTGAAATTGAAATCCTGAAGCTTATTTTGAAAGGTATCTTTTGCGGGTTTAAAAGAACAGTTAGGATTTCCTATTTGAAATTGAACAAATACAGTAACAGAGAGATTGCGTAATAATAATAATACTGTGTGCCAAACACTCAATACATATTAACAGAAAACAGAGCAATATAAAAAGGAAAAACGTCTCGCTATGTGCAAATACATGGTGGGGGTATAGTAAAGCGATCGCAGCGCTTGTCGTGGCAGAAATACGCAACAATCCGGGAAAGTAAAGTCAATTTGCACGGAGTTCGTAATAAAAAATATAAAAAATGCCTAATAATATATAGATGTTGTTGTGTTGTGAACTGCAAAAATAACGGCACAAATAGTCGGTGTAAATTCTATATATTACCTAAACCTAAATCAAAGAAATAAATGGATAGATGCCATAAAAAGAAATAAGTAAAACCTTAAATTATGATCAATTTTATTTGCGCTATATTTTATGTGATATTTACGAAGTCTTATGTGGGCTCGTAATAAATAACTATTGCCGTTCTTTCGTAGCTCTTCAACATTTCTTACATGTTGTGCTAAAACTAATTTTTCTCCTACCAACACGGTTTGAGGTTGGAAACGAATATTGTGTTTTACACTTTCAAAACCAGTTTTTATAATGATGTTCATTATTTTATGCACTGTTTTAACAAATTCCTTTAAAAATACCACTTGTCGTCTTTTTATTTATCTTTAATTTACTAGAAAGCAATAAAATACTGATGTCATTATTTGGCATAATCCCGGAAAGTTGCGCATTCTAGGTGGCGCTACTGTCGTGCACATAGCCAAATCAAAAACAATATCAATATGTGTGTCACTGAGATGCAAGAAGGCTGATTTTCAGTAACCACCTTTTTTGAAAAATACGCTAAGGAGCTTGTAGCAATACCATCGTGTTCATTTTATAGTATGAAGAAGTAAATAAAATAGATAGCCCGGTTTCTTTGACTGTAGTTAGCAGATTTATCTCGTTCCATTATGTGCATCCGAGCAATTAGATTTACCCCGAGTGGAAATAGTCAGGGTGCAATTATCCGCCACCCCACCCATCAAGTGGGGTTGCTTTTATGTTTGAAAGTCCTTCAAAGAAATTGAGTGGTTTTTAAAACGGGCTTTATAATAAGTCAACATACTAAATGAAAAATGGGATATTTTATACCTTTTTGTCATTGTAAATAACTGTCAGTCATTTTCTTGAAATTAAAATCAAAATAGACAGAAACTGGCTGTCTGCCTACTGAATCGTACCTTGCACAGAAATCTTGTCAAGTAATACAAAATTAAGACCCAATACAATAAGGAAATATTGCATTAGATAAGCTCACGAAGGCATAGATTTAGCTTATGTAGAATGTTCTATTGAAACAACGTGTATGGATATCGACCATGAACGATTACTGCCTCATGTATAGGGCTTCCGTCTGAAGGCTGAGGCCGCGGCCGTCAAGCACTACCGGGGAGATTAACTTACAACAAACGATTAAAATTTAATCTGTCTATGAATAGAATGTAGATGAAGCAGGACAAGCTTGCCTTTTCGAAAATTGTAAAGTTAAATCTGTAAATGAAAAAGCGTGGAAAAGGAGAAGCGAGACTGATAACTAGTAATGCCGCAATATATTTTTAAAAATTATACAAAAGGTAGTTATTTTAAGATCCGGACGATCCAGAACTTTTCTACAAGTTCAACCCTTCTTATCCAAATCAGTAACCCTTGAGTTTTTAATGACGTATCGTTTACCGTCAAGGGATTTGCTAGCAAGTTGTTTACCCTCAAATACATTCTTCTTAAAACAAAACTGTTTGTGTCATGGGTACTGATAGATGTTATTACTTTTTTTTTTGTAAAGGAAACCCAACTCAAACAAAATCTTCACCGTATAAAATGATTGTTCCGTTTGCCAATTTAATTATTTAGGTAACATGGGAAGGTATTTTGGGACACTTGAATTCAAAGCTTCATTAAGACTGTCAGCTTACAGAAGATTAATTATGAACTGATACTTGCATTATCCTCTTAGTTCTAAGATGAAATTCTCTGAGTTCAGTGAACCCGTAAGATCCGAGGTAATCAATTTCTATATGAGAGTATTATTTTGTTCCGAAATTCCACGTAGAGTGTCGTGCGTGTTCGTATTTGCTACTATATAAAAACTTAAGTTCTACTCCTTCATGTGGTATTTCTAAGAAATACATAGAAAAATAGTGTTGCGACAATACATCGCCAGCTGCTTGTAAATTAATAATTATTATTAATCTCAATTGTCCCTCTATTGAAAAAATCTCCCTACTTCCTTTCTATGAATATAATTTAATAATGTAATTCCTCGAGATTTAGTTTTTAATGGATTAGATAAATTAGTATATGAAGATTTGTAGACTATAATGATAATATAGGTAATATATGACCCAAGCAAGCCCGTCTCGTATACACCAAAACTTTGATTTACCACAATGAGTTAAGCTGGGTCGTAATAACAAGAGATTATAGGTTTGTTTATGGGACTGATCCTCGAGTGCCAACTAAGTAAATGATGAACTTATATTTAAATTTATGATAGAAGATAATAAGAATGTTTGTGAGATAATATAAAATAAGTAGTTAATATAACATAGCAGTAGTGTTAAAATCAACAAAAGACAGCATTGAAAATTATAATATTTCGATAGCCGATAAAGAAGCATAATAATATGAAAGATGAAATACAGTAGCTGAAATCGATGTGTGCAAACAGCATCATATAACGGATAACGATTGTGAAAACTAAGAAAGAGTTCCTATACATACAGAAGCATAATAATCTTTTAAAGACCACATTGGATTGACTTGACCGCAATCGTCCGGAAAAGATAAGTAAATAATGTCGTAGTAAGTCACATAAATATTAAGCTTAGTATAGATGGTAAATATCTCTAAATATGAATAGGTATATTATATTTAAATTACGCAAATTTTAACTCATCGTCCCGATAAATTTCGTTCATAATGAGATTAAGGGCACAAAGGAGGCCTATCCCAAACGGGAGGGCATTAAATGTTATTAAAGCTAATGCTTTGCGGGCACAAATGGCTGGTCAGGTGAATCTGACCCAAGATGTGGGATAAGTATCAAGATCTAATTTATTGGATTACGTACCCCCAGCAAATTCCCTCAGACTTACTAAAAGGCTGCTAATAAAATTGAATCCGTTTTAAAACTTAACTTAGAAGTTTTCATAATAAATTAAAAGGTCTTCGCAATACAGTGCTAAATTGAATTTTCTATGAACGTCCAATTTTGTAGACGGCGAAAGTATATTTCAGCGCGGTCTATCAACGACGCTAAGTATAAAATGAAATTCATCACTCTTTTTAATTTAGTTTTCTACTCTGTGTACACTTTCATTTGAATACTTTCTCCCGGTTATTATTATCTTTTAAATTGTAGTATCGGGGTTTGAATAAAACTAGTTAACTATACCAAGGTTAAATATTTATAATGGAAAAGTTTCATGTTTTAATTAAGGTTAAATAAATATTGGTTCACTTTATTAAAAGTAATTAATGTAAGTCCTTAAACAATAGCTTAGAAATAGCAGTTTATTATTTTAAAATCAACAAAGCTTAACAGTTTTTTAATATTGTTGGCACAGGTAACAGGTACTCGTTTTAATAGCCCCAGTAAATCTATACAACTTTTTGAGGGTTCTACACGCGAATAAGCAAAAGTTTTAACACTTAACAAAAATATTTCAAATTACAGAAAATAATCTTTCATTATGATAATCTACCTCGAAACGAGCTGATCGTTTTATTTTATTCCTGTTCTAAACGTACAAAGTTAAAAGTATCAGAGAAGTTCTATTAAGTATGTAATTAGGCGGAGATTTTGGCGATTTAATCGTAATAAATCTTAAGCTCTTTTTAAATTTGAAATAAAGCTCTAATAATCCTATTTTCTTTTTTCAGGTAAGATGCCGAGTACGTATAAGTCTTGAAACTGGTAAGCAATTAAATTATTCTGGTGGGACCCATAATACCTCCTTGAGGAACACTTCATTGAAGACACGATAATATGATCAGTAATGATGACATATTTGTGTTACTTTGCATAATAAACACGCAATTTTGTGCCTTCCAACATACAAATGATGATTCGTAGTTGTCATGAATCTATTTTATGATCTGACTAAAATGAAACTTTATCAAAAGCTAGTCATCTTAGCTATGAAATATGAACTTTAGCATTTATTTAAACCAAAGTTGATTTATCACAAAATTAGGAGATATCGCAACATCGAGATACGAAACACTCGAGCACAAGGAGATAAATAATGAGAGCCATTTCCGTACGAAAGGAGTTTAAAACGTTGCAAACAATTTGTCCCCCGTATCGGCGATAACCCGTGACAAATGGCGACCATCTGCCACCGAGACAATTTGCTAATTACCGTTTCTCATTGCTCTATTTACACTATTATGGTTTTGTTTTCATGAATTCAAACTGTTAAGGGAATCTAGATCTTTTTTACTTATTTACGTTCTTGTGAAAAATTTATGTGACATTTTTCTGCCTGGGGTATTCCACATATTCCTGATGATACGCTTTCCATGAAATTTTCAAGGACATAATACAATATCCTCCTTTGCAATAATAATATCTAGTTGGTGATGAAAACCGAATTAAACATTCTTCGGTTGGACAAGAAGTATCGAATATACAAAGAGACAAACAAAAAGTAAATTAATTCAACAAAAAATATTAAAGATGAAAATATAACCACAATTTCATTTTATAAAAATAAAATAACATGATATATCTAAACAAGAACCGATAAACGGATAACAGCTCGTAAGTAATATATCTCTCGGAGAAATAGATTTACCTCCGCACAATATTCTGCTCATTTCGTTACAAATCTCTTATGTCTTTCAATCTTTTCAGATGAGAACAAATGATATAACCCGTATCATTATTTATGAGATGTTACTTCCAAGATATACAATTTATATTATATTACACCGGATATTAATACGAATTTAACATATAACAATATTAGCAGTTTCAAAAAAATATATGTTTATTTGGGCACTTACCTACTTACTCCTTAAAATTTACAACTTACTTACTATAAATAACTTACCTGGTTGTCAACGTATATGAGCAAATATGTATTCAAGTTGTAAAGTTGCAAAAGCCAAAAAGTTTTCTATCGGAAGTTTTTATTAAAGTTTTGGAGTTATGCTCGAATATTTTTGTTAGGCCAAAATAAGACTGTCGTGTCGATCTTTCTGTTGTTAGTTTTGATTGTGTTCTGTATAATCTTTATTGGATCTCATATCAATTTTTAATTTAAAGCATCGTGTGTTCG
Source organism: Endotricha flammealis (assembly GCA_905163395.2). Classification (NCBI taxonomy): domain Eukaryota; kingdom Metazoa; phylum Arthropoda; class Insecta; order Lepidoptera; family Pyralidae; genus Endotricha; species Endotricha flammealis. Next base: position 16,259,724 of record LR990863.1, read on the forward strand.
TGGTCCAGTCACATATCGCGAAATTAATCAGTAAAAGGACACAATCAGATTCGGATGTTCCATCACAAGCCCAAATAAATGTAAGAACATAAATAGTCGTAAAAAAAACATGGAAGTGTAGGCGTAGGATCTGAAAATGTCAACATATGAACAAACCCTTCTGATGTATGTAGGATGTGTGTCCAAAATATTTGCAGGCATAATATTATGACGGGTTGTGGAGATTTGTCGCGCAGTTGAGTCGAATTCGTAGTTGTGCTATAAGTATATTATTACATATAGTAGAACTAGATATATTTTCGGACACGTTACTCATATACATTCCGAATTGGTCTAGAATTTTCTAATATGGGTTTTGTTTAGTGTAATTTGTTTTTTATTCTGTATTTTGCTTTAAACCCTTTAGGAGGGTGTCCTTTATCCCATCGGCGATTAGGTAAATGGTAGAGATGAGAATGATGATAATTTCATGTTTCTTAACTTAGTGAACAGTTATATTTACATTCTGTCTCTTCATCTACAACTAGGACTCTTAATTTAATTGTTGTATGTTTATCAGCAGGCGTAACTTCAATATACTTGGCTAATATAAAAACTTGACATGGTGGCAGTAGCTACATCCATTAAAAGCTGAATCAGAGCAAATACATTTTATTTAACGACACCTTAAAACCGATCGTAACTCCACCGAGGTAACGACTAGTTCCCGATTCAGTGTTGCCCTTTAAGCACCATTTAATCTCCACGCACTTGCTGCGTGGGCCCAGGGCTCGAGTGTCCCACTGACCTACATTCCAATCTCTTCATTAATTTGGAAAGGGGAAATTATCAAGTGGGCTAAGATTGATTCTGCTAATTTAATAACTTTGCTGATTTATGGAACCAATAAATCATCGGTTTCAGATAATTTATATTCCTTCACTGCGACTGCTAGTCGCAGTGTTTGTTTCTCTGACTCTCAGGTGTGGTTGTCATCTTGGGGGACTGGTCTGCTCGTTTCATAAACACCTACATATTTGACATGTTTAGGATTTGACCATAGCACTATTTGGATTGACATCCCGCGTTTAGTACTTAATTTCTGTAATGTAATGTAATCATTAACAAGAGAAAATGTCGGTGAGGACCTACTCTCTGAATAAAATTTTGAATTTTCTTCACCTTAGTCGTACCCGGTATAGTAGAAAGTACTATTTCCGTGGGGTTTGTCCGGGTAAAGCCACAGGCGGCGGCTAGCTTACCTATATATACTACTATCTTATATTTTCAATGTTGCCTGTCTTGTTACTTATAACTATGTAGATCAACATTTCCTGTAACTGTATTTCAGTTTCGATTCCCATCATAAATATTCAGAACGATTCATGGCATGTAATTATGGCTTTGAAACATTCGTGATACCATATGTTGGTTGACAATACTTAATATTTCCAGTCGACAATTTATTTTATTAAGTACTATTTGTGTGACCTACGATTTACGCGTGAACGTACTTTCTTTCAGGATTAAAGATTCAGGAATACACCTGGATGAATCACAAAGCACCACGTAGGCCTAAGACTTAGCAAAGTTTGTAATACGCCTTCTAGAATATGACACAGAAATGCTAATTTCCCCCTAGGCCTAGATATCCTAGATTTTTTTCTGTATTCCTGACAAAACTAAGTCATCAACATTATCTCAGCAATCCCCCAAATGTTTTCTGTATGACTGGTTAAAAGCGTTCTGCATCCAGCGGCTTTCTACGATTTTCCTTAAGTCGTCTGACAACTTGCAGCCGTCTAAACGCTAAGAAACTAGGTATTCGTTTTCAAATATTTCTACAAATACTATCCCGACTTGTCATCACTGAATTGATGATCGAGAATCGGCAGTGCCAATACCACATTGCGGCAAACCGCCGCCGGTACACCAGCAATTTGTTCCAACGACATGTTATTTGTTATTGGTGCGGAATGTTTTACAATCGTATAAAACTCCGTTGGAAAATATTCCTCATTTTCTATCACGTTCGTTTCCACTTCACGTTTCGTAAAGATTTCGCGAGTAGATGGCTTGTTTTGGGATAACATGCTAGAGTACGTACATGTTTAGAGCATGTCCTAAATTCAGAGTCGTTTTCAAAATAGATTATGTTGAAGTTCAGATTGGAAAGTTCTTTTTTTCCAGAGGCTTCTAGCGATGTTTTACTCTGCCAGCTTCATAGGGAAGTTCGTTAGATAAGTTACTCCATGCCCCTGATTGCAAGTGTCGCAGTGTCGCAACAAAGATGTACAATTTCTTTACATCAGCATAAATATTTTCAAACCAACATGCTTGTTAGAATCTAGAATAGTGAAATGGTCGATAACTTTACATGCAAAGACAGATGTTTTCTGAATATGATTAAGCTGACATTTAATGCTCACCAGAAGAAAACATTGAAAAGGATCTCCAGAAATACAATTAACGTCGGTTACAAAAAACAATTAGTATATTAAAGCGCACTGCAACAAGGAGTGTTGGACAATGTTAGAAGTATTTTCGTTTCAACGCACGACGACGTTAATAGCGTTATACAATAAGCTATCTTCTTTTTTGTCATTTGAGTATTTCCCCTTATACCAGACTTAAAAACTTTGTAACTAATTAAATTTTGAGTGGATTCCCATGTTTTTTTTTTAGATGGTAACTTATAGATGAGCTCATTTATATGATATTCAAGTCGTACTAAATGAATTAAAATATGACTAGAGAACGTGTTTGCGGGGGCCTACTCTCTGAATTATAAGATTTCATTTCATTTATGTGCCGGAATCTTGAAAAAAGAAGTATTAAAAAGTCAAGATTGTATACAGCGGTCATTAGTTGTAATTCCTCGTTATTAATTCAGGCAAGGTTGGAAAACAAATTAGTCTGTCAGTTTTGATAAAATCGTCTAGCTTCCGAAAATATTAAGATTGCTTTGCCCTCTCAGTGAAAAGAATTATTTCTTCATTACGGACAAATTCATTTCAATATTTAGAGACAGCAATGTTTTGATCAATAGTAACGTTAATATTATTCGTTAACAATGCAAAATGTAGTCCTTAATGTTATTTCTTAAGTCTTAATTCTTCTTCTTTTTTTCCATAACAGATTAAATCTATTTAACCCGTACCCGTACTTTAGTATCTAAACAAATTTTAACTTAATTATTGATCAATAAGCTGCTTTCATATTAATCGTAAGTCACAAACACGTCCTTATTATTAGAGCCCACTTAAATCGTAACAGGAGATTACAACTGATCTCTACTTTTACCACTTATCTTTTGCTTCACATTAGTTTTTTGTATGTCTCTCAAGTACAGCCCGTTAAACTTAAATTTTATTACATTTCAATTGATATAGGACAGTTTATCCGTAGCCTTATGTGGCTGTCAAAGCACTCTTCCTTCATCAGCAACATTCCGAACATAACTTCGTCTGTCGTTCTCAGCTATTCCCGCGGAGATAAGCGATCTTCCGAGTTTTATCGTAATTGCGAAACTGATCGACATTCCTTCCACGCTCAGGAGACTCGGACTTGGTATATTGTGTCGTTTTGAAACGATAAGCCATCGGGATTAAATGGAAAGACTGATTCAGTAATTGAGCGTATTTCTGGGGTTGATTCGGTTACAATAAAGGTTAAAAAGTTAGGTTTTAATTTGTTTTACAATGGAAATAGTTGAATTTGATTTTTATTATTAACTGCTGTGGTTATTGAATACAAAGGATTTTGTACGATTATTGTGGTTATATAATATTAATAATGATAATAAGATTTTATTCTAGGAACATGATTCATGTTTGGTTGTACTTATAAATCTGTTTACGATTGACAAGATCAATAAAAGACAAGACTTTGTTTTTGTAGAATAATATACCTATCAATATCATTTACACAATAAGCAACAAAATGTTATAAATAAGATCAGTCTAACTTAATAACGAATGATCAAGTTCAGGAATAATTGTTGGAAGATGTTTTAACAATTTCTAGCTTTTTGTAAAAGGTACCTCGTCGATTTAATATTGCATCTTCATTGCATGTCGACATGCTTGTTATTACAGCTGGTAATATTCCATAAGTCGTTGGATCGAACCTAAACTCCGAACATCACATTTCATCAATTTTATTCATAATGTTAACAAATATGTTACGAGCCGAGGAAAGTGCGCAATCACCATATTTTATATGTGAATGACGTCGTCGGAATCAAGAAAGGAAAATGTACAAGTTTAGTGAATTTGCGACTGCGTACCGAGCCGGTATAGGCCTTTAACCATTTTAACTCGGACCCCGTGCTTCTCATTTTCTCGAATAAAACAGGAAGGAGCACGAACTATTTTCGCGTCCTATAGGTCAATAAATCTGGCCGTGTTTAGAGATCCCCTGTCAATCCCTCCACCACAATGACAACACCATTTATCAAGTTTTATTCCTTTCCGAATATTTCTGCTTATTGTGATTTATTCGTCTACTTTTAGGATCGCATTTTTCTCTTTGCATATAAAGTTACGTTTAATGGAGTATAAAAAGTTCTCTTTGTTTGAAATTTTTCTTTAAATATTACTCTCAAGAACGCTTGTCGATAGATAACAGTCGTTAAGGCAAGACAAGTATTTTATGTGGCATTTTTAGGTGACTTGGAGACACAAAACCCCGCCAACCCCAACAAATCATTTAGATACACGCTTTTACTGGAATTATCTCTAGTCACTTACGACTTGTATAATGTACTTAATTTAATTAGTATAATATGAAATAAACTGCTTTATAAGTATACAGTAGGTTCTAAAAACAAGTGAGTTTGTTTGTTTGTTATTCCTTCACGGCTTGACTAAGCAGCCGATCATTATGAAAATTTACATACATACTGTTAGAGATACAGAGCCCAACATAGGCTACCTTTTATCCCATGAAAGTATGTCGTTCCAATGGGAAAATATTTTTTCTACTATAGAGAGCGCTGCATCGGTCAACAGATGGCGCCACAAGTCGCGCTATGGGTTGTTTTGTTGTCAAACGAGATCTATACAGTCATAAAATTAACGCGAGTGAAGCCGCGGGGAAAAGCTAGTTGTCAATAAAGACAAATTAAACAGTTTCTCTGTCTCGAAGGTCTCCCCGACGATTTGATCCTCGTACAGGTGAAATATTTATTTAAGTCTTCCATAGTCTTTTGTTCCATAACACAAGCAGGTTCAATCAAACCTAGATAACTTGGGACCATATAGTACTATTTAAATTGTGAATGTGCACATATTGGACGAAATTGAGAAAGTTAATGTTTCTCACTTCATTATCATCTCTTCTAGTTTAACTTAGTTTTATATAATACACAAAACTAAATTTCAGTTAGATATTCTAACCATAATCTAAAACTTCAACAAGCATAGTTGGAAAGCTAACAAAATGGAGATAGAAAGCACTAAAAAGCTAGAAACTGTCATTTCATAAAGTTGCATGAGAAGTTGGACGGTTCCGAGTTTCTAGATTTATTTGCGAACTGTCTGGATCTAGAATTCTAGAACATGATAAAATAGACGTTGTAGACATTAGACTCAATCGGGTTCCATTCAATTCTTTAATTGAATCAAAACATTGGTTGATTGGATTCAAATGAGTTACTCGTATTTACATATAAGTGTTGTCGCGTGTTTCCAATGCAGTAACCGTAGATGCTATAATGCGAACATTTTCATCTATTAAAGCCTACAAGTATTTTTAACGTTATTAATAATGTATAACAGTATATTTCAGTCACAGTCGTCGAAGTGCCCTCTCCAGAGGAGCATCAGCCATCTCGATATAATTTCAGATATCGGGGGTGAGTGCCACTTATCTTTGCCCCAGTGAGGTGAAACACGTAAAAATAAACAGCCCTGCCCACCCCTTACCCTTAGTGAATCGTTTAACGTACCCTTAACCAAAATCCACGGATAGATTATTTGAAAAATATAAGAATAATGAGATTGGGACTTTAGTTTTAGAAGCTTGTTAAAAGTAATGAGGTAGAAGATTAGAAAATGCGGTTCATAAGAGCAACTGTCACCATCTGTCATTATCCATGATAATGTAATGTTAGGTTAAAAAGTAAGCATCGGAGCAGCAGTAAAAAAATGTGGTATAAAAATTCAGTTCCCGTTCTGCAGTTTGATATACATTTGATTACTGTGATACTAGCATTTAAAAATACATATACAGTAGTAATGATACCTATGTACGAAAGTGATGGATTCACATCGCCTCGTATCTCGATATTTACGAGATTTCCGTGAGTTAGTGCAGGTTAACAACGTTAACCGTATCTCTCCGTGCAGTAACAAAGTTACCTACTTTGACTCACGAAAACTTGTTAAGCCCCTCTTTATAGGTGGATTGAAATAAGCCAACTCGGCCTAAACTTTTACCTTTTGAACCTTTTAGTGCAATGATCTAATGTTGCAATAAATTGATAGATTTGGGAGGGTCTGAAGTATATCTAACTACATTTAATCAGAGTTAGGTCTCTTTATCTCATATCCTATCTGAGAACGATATTACACTCATAAATTGAAAGGGCCAACTATGAAAAATGAATGTAAGGAATGGGGATGCTGAGAACGCGCCCGAGAAGCGCTGTGCTCCGGCAAAAAGAATGCCAATTTTATTTATAACAAAGTGCTATCATCTTATATCAAGTTAAGAAAAACTTAAACTTACTGATAGGTATCAGGCAACGGATACTGATGCTTTTTTGTAAAGGTAATTACTGGTAAAAACACTCAAAATTCTTAGAATCACAGGCCACTTGCAGTTTACATAATATGTTTAGCAAATCATGTGCGTGTTCCACCAATCGTTGATTCCAATCAAATTGATGGCCAATGTAAGTTGATGGCTTTTATGGAATTTCTAAATTTAAGGCTGGTTTCGCAGATTTCTGATAGAATCCAGTTTAAAATAAAAATAAAAAAATTATCTAATAGATAGAATAACTGGAACCTATGAAACTGGTCTATTATCATGATCAATGGATTCGCTAAAACTCCAGCAATTAATGAAGACAATTCTGCAAATGATCTTAGTCCGCAAGTTACTATTTTTAGTGAAGTGGTCGAGATAATTGCACTTGCGCCGAGTTGGGTTGTCTGGCTTCTTTCAGACCCTCGCATTATGGGTAATGAAGCAAACATTGTGTAAATGAGGCACAACTTGAGTGACAATGTCTTGTTCCTATTGTTTTAGCTGTTTTTTGGGAGGCTGTACACGAGCTCGCAATTTCTCGTCGCTTTTAGTGACGTTCGAAAAAATGGCTCAAGAATTCTAGTTTCTATTTCGATGCGTGATACGGTTCCCGAAATTCTAGTTGCCGTTGCTGTGAATTTAGTTTTTGTTGTTTTTGCTGTCTGTTTATCCTTGATCATTATTTATTTAGTGCGTGATGTTTGCGGTTTTATTTATATTAGACACTGTACCCGCTGTTTTTCCCGTTCCTGGATCAGTCCAGGGAGTAGTATCTGGGAATATAAACTACCTGCATACAAAATTTTTAGTAAATCTGCCGAGTCGTTTTTGCGTGAAAGAGTATAACATCCTCACCAACTGCTGCGTTTATAATATTAGTAGGATTTTTTCTTATACTGTGTAATTGTTAATGCGTAAACATTTTGTATTTTCTTTCCTAATGGAGTCCTTTTAATTCTTCCTCATATCCCCCATCTAATATCTTTCGCATTAAATTCGTTGTAAGCCCAATATGAGCGTACTTCCCCTGGGACGTCAAGGAGCTTTATTACTTGTCAATTTGTGCTTCCTGTTGTACATCCTGGCAAGACAGGAGCAGTTTTTATATGATGAGTAACAAACATTAAATCTTTCAGTGTAACGATTTTTATTATTTATTAAAAAACAAAAATACATATTATAAATTAATACTTTACATTGATTTGCAATGACCAAAGCTATTATATTATTTTTATCATTTTCTTCTTAAATCTTTAACATTCTGTATGTTTGACGGCTCAAATTGAATGAACTATGATGATTCGTTCAACGCCGCAATCAATCAGTCCAGGTCGCGCTCAGTTGACCTCCGCTGGCCACGTCATATTCACCATCAAAACTGATTAATTTCGACTGTCGTACCCAGAGACCAAGCCTATGCGGATTATATGACTGTTTGTGTTGTCTAAATTGTTATAGTCTATTCTAACTATATTATTATTTATAATTTTTAGCAGTTATATATTTACTTTCTTTTTTACATAGCGTCCGCGTCCATAATTAATTTGACAAAAGAATTGAGTACCACAGACACCATATCTCGGAAAATTCCATTGTTTGATATCCCAATGGGAAATTAGGAAAATGAACAGTCCTATCTTTCATTTCCATCACATGAAAAGTAAAGCTTGGCATATACGTGGTACTCGGAATGTTAATAAAAATACCATTAGAAACAATGTTAGATTTTCTTAATCAAATCTACTGAATATAAAAAAATAAGAGCGAAACAGTCCATTAAATAATTGAATCAACACCAAAAGTACTTTATAACTTTTCTCTTAAAAAGATGTCTCGACATTTTCACTTAAAAAGTCGAGACAACCGCGTATAACTTGTAGTAGCCGTCACAAAGTTACGAAATTGCTTTTTTGCCACTGTTTTACCACTGTCTTTTGTCCCAATCCTCCTACAGCGTGCACTCGTACCAAAAGTTTCTGGAAATGCAACTATTTGTGGTTTGTGATACCAGTGTTCTGATTTGCAGCGGAAATAGTCCCACTGGGAGTTAAGTTGCGAAGAGGTTTTGCGGACGCGACTTTATTGGACGAAAATGTGGTGTAAAAATTGTGGTGCCGACAAAGTTGAGCCAAGATCTATGGTTTAATGCAATGTTTAAAGAAATTCTCTTCGCTAGTATTTTATTGTATATTTTTTCAGCTTTGAGTTTCCAGTTTGGGAAAGGGTAGGGAAAAAGGGAGGATGATTGGGTTGAAATGATGGTTGGGTTGTAAAGTTTTTCTTAGGATATCATGCTTCTAAGTGACCTTATATACGTGTTGAAAATATAGAAGATTAAGTTACCTTTTTATAAGAATTTGATAGTTGTCAAACGCAGTAAGAAGTCTCACTTACTCCGTCCTAAGGCTGCAACTAATAACATAATACAGTTGCCTTAATAAAACCTATTTAATTGAATAATAAATAAATAAATAAATTTATAGGGACAATTCATACAGATTGAGCTAGCCCCAAAGTAAGTTCGAAACTTGTGTTATGGGATACTAACGTAACGATATTATATTTTATAACAAATAAAGACATAAGTAGATAAACATCCAAGACCCGAGGCCAATCAGAAAAAGTTCGTTTTTCATCATGACCCGACCGGGGATCGAACCCGGGACCTCCTGGGTGGCGGTCTGGCGTGGTAACCATTACGCCACGGATGTCGTCGAAAAATAAAATAATCATTGATTTAAACTTCACATTACCAGTAATTTCCGCTTTATCACTGAATTCCCACGGGAATTTGACAAAGCACCCGATATTTCAGTTTCGGAGTTTTATACAACAGAATTTGTCATTATTACAGTACGTGCGACACAAAATGGGTCATTATTCCATTATTACTCGAGTTCGGGGAGGCTCATACGAAAAATTATGAATACATTTCACACACAATTACACGGAGGGCGGGAAGCCGCAATATGGTGACACATCTCCTTTTAAATATAAGTTAATATTTGACGACAGGTATTCTCCTAACGTTCGTTATGTTATATTGTTATAAAATATTTTATTTTTTGCTTACTTATAAGTCTTTTATTACAGCTCTCACGCTAGGGTTGAGACACAATTGTTATGTCTCAACCCTAGCGTGAGAGCTGTCATTTCTATTCTATTTCTTATAACAGACATAAGCATTGGTAATGTTTTAATATAATAATTCTTGGACGAATCACACAACGCCATCTAGTCTAAAACTAAGCAAAGCTTGTACTATATTACTGATAAAACCGGTCACTATTTTATAACAATAATATTAAAATTAAATTAATTTAAATGAAATATTTTTCCATTGCCCCACACAAAGCATATTTAAAATGAAATGATTCAATGTGATTGAATTCTATCAAAATATGCAATTTAATTGTAATCAGTGGACGCTTGGCCGGCCGCGGGTGGCCTCAATTAATATTAATTAATACGTTGATGGTAACCATCTGTCTCGTTTACAGGTTCAATTTAAATGAATTAATTTATCTGTTTATCACTGATTTACACAAACAGATTCTTGGAGTCCGTGCTTCGGAGGGTACGTTAATCCCGTGTCACAAGTAGTTGCAAAACAGAGAAAAAAATATTCTTTCGTTACTGGTTACAAAACTTTATTTACCTAAGTGGAAATGAGGGAAGGTGGGTAAAACACAAATTAAATTACAAAAAAATATAAATGCTCAACCGTATACTAAAGGCTTGTTTGCAACGTTAGTTCTTACAAAAACACGAAACGTATTAGCCATAATTACACATCATGCCAGAGAAAATACTCAACCGTGTACCGTACAACAACTTTTAATTTTCTCTAGTGCGCCATAAACCTTCAGCTTTTTCAGCGAGAAACGACTAGAAGTATAATTATTGTATATGTTTTTGCGAAGAGAGTGGATCGGGGTTGCCGCTTCTAAAATATAACAAGCGTCTACGTATAAAGTAAATTATAACGTTAAGAGCCAAAAAGCATTTTATGAGTCTTAGTTTGAAGCTATTGGGAGCCAAATCATTATATTTTTTATTCAGACAGGCCTTTTGTCAGCTTTTTCGAACCGAAGCACGGAGGAACACGATATTTTTGTTTAAACCATTCAAGTATTGATAAGTATCCGATAAGTTTCATATAGATTGACACGATTTGTATGATTCTTCAAAAAAAAATCTAACAGATTGGCCAATTGAAACTTATCAGGAACTTGTGATTTGTTGCAAATTTTAATGGTTTATTATGATTAGTTGTATTTTACGGACGCGAGATAAAGTTGGCAACCCTAGACACAATAAAAACTGTAGAATTAACTCGGAAAAGTTTTTAAGTAATGCATTGCACTGAAGTTACGCCACGTGGCCTGTTTATTAATTTCTTTGTCCTCAAGTGTCCCAGTTGTGGCAGTTCTTTGAAAATGACAGGGCACTTTGGATAAATGCTTCTGTATTATTAAAAAAAAAAAAAAATGGTTTTGTTATTCGTGTCAAACTTAATGATCAGACAAGTTAAACGACGATAACCCCGGCTAGTATTTGAATGAACTAAGAAACTCGAGCTGTGCTTCGGAGGGTATGATAAATCTATCAGCCCAGACTGTAGTCGATAAATGACAGTTGCTAAACCAAGATAGGGTCCATTCAAGGATGAAAACAGCAGAAGGGCACTGTGAGAAGGATGATATGTGGAGAAGGAATGTTAAGGTCGAGAAGTAGGTAGACAAGAAGAAGAAGTAAATAGGAAGCACATGATAAGTACTTTTAGGTAATGCGAAAATGATTAAAAAGAAGTAGGTAAGTATATGTATTATTATAATGAATAATCTAGTGTCGGTATATCCGAAATTGTTGGACAAAATACCGGGAATGTAGCGAATTAATCACAGAATTATTTATCTCAATGTAAATATATATGAAAATCCACGCGAATAAGTAATCGCGATTCATTACTTAGTATTTTTATACATACGGCGCAAAAAGAAATGTTATAATTAGATTAACATGAATTTGTGATCAATAAGTTTGTGTGAATAGGACACATGAAATAAATTCTAAACAATTCAGCGCCACCTGGCCCCAAAGTAGGCTAGGCTTAGCCGCTTGTGTTATGGGTACCAGGCAATGGATATATTATTGTAACTATATACTTATAATACATAGACAACACCCAGACTCGAGAACAAACAAAAATGCTATTACATAAAGGTTTGCCCAAGCAGGAATCGAAACCACGTATTCTAGTGCCGAAGATAGGATCGCTACCAACTAACACCCCACGACTGTCATGTCGTATACAAGTTTGTGTGAATAGGACACACGTAGAGATGAATCCGTGAGATTACTCATAAAAACCGAGAATTTCAACGAAAATTAGAGTAATGTTGCATAACATATCATACTTTCAAGAGATATAAATATTTGTCAAGTTGTGCACAGCGATGCAACTTTTGAAAAATGGCCGTCAGGAACGCCAACAGTAAATCGCTTGCATGCAGATTGCAAGCGACAACTTGCAACCATTCCTCATGTTCGCAGCAAAATTGTATGCATTTGTACACTTCGCCAAGTTACCAGTAGGCAATCAATTTTGTATTCTAAAGTAATAAGTTTTCAGATATAACCATAATAAGCTTATGAATGGACGGTATTTATTTCTGTTAGCTTTCAATACGGTTATTTTTCGTAAAGTTATTTTTTAGTTGTCTTTGTTTTCGTGATTTCGTTTTCTTTGTGGTTTATCCTTTCTGCAACCTTTATTTTATTTTATTTTCTATTTTGAGTTCTCTTGTTTCCACTTGTCTCCCTCACCTTCATCCTTTACAGTTATAATAAAGATCCTGTCATGCAACAATTACGTTTTTAGTAAGAATTTTCGGAACTCATTGATCATCACTCAGTTCTGTACTCCAATACTATTTTGACACTGGGGATATGGTTTCGTATGTATTTACAATAATATTATACCGTTCTCTGGTACCCACACCACAAGCAGTTTAAGCTTAGCTTACTTTGGGACCAGGTGGCGCTGTCGATCGATACACTAAGTGAACTGTGTAGAATTTAATTACTTATTTAATGAAGCAGAAATAAACTCCACATTATAACAAATGGAACCTCAATAACACAATGATTCGCTCCATCTGTATGCGGCCCGCGCGCCGCCCGTTAGTCTCGCCGGAGATTTAATAACTGTTTCGATCTGTGCCGTCCTCAATCATTTTGCAGATGCTGTTCTTGTTCATCTTTCTCTTTGATGTTGTATTTTACAACAATAAAACACTCGGAGCTCGATGGCGTCTGAATCAACACACTAAACGAATACAACTCTAGCCACATTTCCTCGCTTCGCTATTTTTTTAAATTTGTTAAGCGTTGTTGAGATGAGAAGTCAATGATCATCAAGCGAAAAGTCTCATTAACATTGCAAAATATACCATTTCGAACGATCTTGCTTAACCAAAATCTCTCCTGATTAAATATTCGAATTTTAAAAGAGACTTATTGCCCGTTTTCCCTAACCCGAACACAGTGTGAGATAGGGAATACCTACGCTAGGGTCTAGAATGACCTAATTCTGTCAATTATTATCGTTTAGATTTGATAAAATATTCTTGATTCCATTGTTATTACTTGAATAAAATTTCTTTTGTCTTATCATTTTAGGTATGTCAATTCCGGGATTTAAATGTTACACCTTCGTGGATTGCCTTATTTCACTCGTTAGGACCCATCCTATCCGTGAGGCCATCTACACGACCCTCGCCATATCACTCCCGGGGGTGGGACCCTTTTAGCAAATCTTCAAACATTGCCATTAGACTACTCTATCTGACATCTATGTCTATGTTATACACTGCCTGGTAATACTAAAGTATTGCTGCCCGAAGTATTTTAAAAATACGCATGTGTTTTTTTTTGCAAGATTCGGAACCTGCTCTACAAAAAATATAATTTCATACGTTTACTGAACAACAAATAACAATAATGCCTCAATACATATTGGAATATGTTTTATGAAGCCATATGATATGTAATACCGTTGTATTAAATGATTATTATTTGAATAATGATATGTTCATTATGGTATTCGATATTATCTGTTTCGTTGGAATAAATTATTTCTCCTATATTCAAAATATCATTTACGAACAATTATCACAGTTTGCATTCAGCAATTGCGACTCTATTTATATTAATATTATACTAAAGAGGTTAATAAAAATATTTTCTTACAAAAAATCCCTGTGAAACTAATTCCGAATTATTTTTCTCCGCATACAAACGGTACGGAATTAAGTTTCTCGCCGCGAGCTTTCGCCGTCCTAATGAAAGCGTTTTATCTCGATAGTTTTTTAAATAAGCGCGTTAGCTATCTCTATTTCTGCTTTAGTTAATTCTCAGGATAATGCAGGATTATTATCAGGATGATTATCAGCTTTGCTTCTGTCACTCGAGGTATGGGAAGCGTTTATTGGGCTGCACGTTAAATTGTTGGATTAGCAAAGACCATTATCAGCATTTGGATGGTTTCGGCAACGTTCAGCAGGACTTTATAAGCGAATGGAATTAACAATATAGCTACAGTTATCAATAGATCATGACCATGATGCTCAGCTATGGAGCCTATATCTACGTAATATGATGTAGAATTTCTTCGACGAAACCAACTGATTTACTGTCCACAAACTTGGATTTTTACGAGTAACACTATCTGACTATTTCGTTGATGATTTACTCTGCACTTGTAATTTTATAAATAACACTCTGACTATTTCGCATGTGAGTGTAGTAAATACATTTTTAATTTTGCGAACTAGTTTTGCAACAGTGTCATGATTATTAATCTTGAATTTGTTGAAAATGTGGCGTAAAAATTTGTTTATTACCTCAGGAAGTTCCAAAAGTGATTCGTTCAATTCATACCTTGCAAGTAACAGCTTCACATTACAGCAAACGTCTCAATGGCTCGCTCAATTCCCCGTGGCGTATTCCAAAGTTCTTCTCCTCATAAATTACATCGATTCTGTACTTATCACGTCTTCGCCGAGTTATCTCATCTCGATTTTCCACGACCGCCATTATTCCAAAGATTGCACCGAATCGGGGGATAATAAATATGTGCTTTATGATTTAGGAGTATTCTAAGCAATCTGGTTATTCATATGAAAAACTGAGTGAATGTACAGATACTAGGATAATATAAAAGGTATCTGTGATATGTCACTAACTCACGCGCTATATTCATTTCCAATTTTGTATGAGTGATTTTAACTGTTTTTGGTACGAGAATAGAATACTTACTGCTTACCATCAGGCGGGCCGTATGCTTGTTTGCCAACTTTGTGGCATATAAAAAAAATAGATGTTTGACTAGCGGCTATTCCAATCTGCTATTTGAGATTTAAACGTAGCCCAAAAACTAGATGGTTATTTGGTGTCTATGGAGTTTCACTGCGAAGGACGTTACAACTTAAATTTTAGTGGAAAATCCAGAAGAATTATGAATGTTTATTTTTAACATTGTAATAGGAATTTGAAAGTGTTTCAGATCAAATGCGTTTCACCGTTTTCTGAAAAGTAGTTGTGCCAACAGGAATACTTATTTTGGTAAGCGTTTTTTTTTCCAAATTATTTCTGTTGGCACAGTTGTGCATAACAGTTGGTCCATCAGGCAATGGTGTTAAATTGTTAGTTAGATTTACTTGTAAGTTCCATTTAATTTGTTAGCTGAATTACTTTACATCAAATAACATTGTCCGTTTATGTAGTTTGAAATACCTTGCTCGTAACTCGAGTTGCATTTCAGACGACTGTCCTTTGAAGTCCTTTGAAGTGTCTGTATCTCGAAGTTTATGCTCTCGTTCGTCTTGTCTCATTACAGAATAGTTTCTGTAAGAGAACACCAAAGACTAGTCTTTGAAATTCTATTTCTAAATGTTTGTTTTGTATGTTTCTACACCAAATCCTTTTGTTTTCAAATGTTTCTAAACTAGCCTCAGATTTTTAATAGTAGGTTAATTTGGAATAAAAATTTACCTATGGAGAAGGAATGGAATATTACTGACTCAGTAATAAACGTAGTTTATTCTAGTGTTTAGTTATTCACTGTTTTGTCACTGTCATTTCATTCTCTTCAAATATCATTTCAAATGACGCGTGAAAGAACGCGACGCATCAAAGACGAAAAAAACAGATTTTATTTCAGTCTTTGATGGTCATTTTCATAGAAAGAAATGGAGAAAGATAGAGATCATTGGTTGGGAACAAAATGTGATGAGATTAGAAGTGATCGCTGCTCTGTCGCTCCCTGAAGAGATTACAAGCGTGACGATATGTATGAATTTGAAGTTCCAAGAGTGTTGTCAGCCCGCCTCGCGTTATGATAGTCAATCTGCCGCGACCCGCCAATTCAATATGCACACAATTTGCTCGAGATAGCGGCCTTATTTCACATAACTTCAGATGAAGGGGTTACATCTTGTTTTCTGCAACGTATTTTATATTTTTGTTTTTTTCGCGTTTTTGCACTGTAGCCTTAGAGCACTTTTATTTTTCTTATACGTATAATATCGGTTCTACACTCTTCCGAAATTGAGCGAAAACTATAGTGTCATCTCCGTCTTTAGTTTTCCTTTGCCTACTTCCTTCCTGCCTAACTTGTCTTCTTCACTCCGGTTAACTTCGGGCACAGAATTCATAATAGTACTCTTCGGGTGATGAGTTGTCATAATCTGACGACAACATCACGTACATACGTACACATAACGTAACCTCTGTAATTCGCAAAATAATATCCAAATAAAGTAAGGTTGTTGCCCAATGCCCAAGTTGCTTTCAGTTAGACCAGCGTGGCACCAGCAGCGTGTTCATCATAAAATCTATAATGTTCTCTTACTGTTTTAAATTTAATAAACATTTATAGCGAGACAGGGCTGGAGTCCGGGCGCATCTGTTGCGGCCGGCGCCTGCCTTGCAATATCATGCCTCAGTTTTTAATCGAACTCTTTATTGGAAGAGTTATGGCTTTAACTTCCAACTTTTATTACTTGATGTTTTCATATTCCTTCATATATTGCTGTATCATCATAAAAAATAACGTCACGCCCATTAAATGTTTTTTTTGCTTCATTGTAATTTGGCTTAGAATTTTATTCGTTCGTTAACGTCCTCGAGAGATGGCGCTTTTGCACTGTATATTAATGTCTTCCTTTAAATTATCAACTTACTTGCTTTCGTCCTTTGACGAATCTATTATCTTCTCTCGTTTGATAAGTCTCGGCTAGTCTCGGGGACAATGTTGTAGGACATTTTAGTTGTACTGTAACGAATCCCGCGTCACGTAAAAGTAGCGCGCCATGTTGCAGGACTCTGTGCGCCAGTGTTGCGCGTCATGTAGGGAACATTTTGTCCCCTAGTGTCACTGAGGCTTTTCAATGTTCTTGTTTCGAGAATAATGTAGCTTTTTAAATAATATCGACTAAGAGCAAACTTAGCTGTCAATCAAGCCTTTTCAAGTCGCGAAGCTTTTGATCTCAAACGGATTCTTTAAAAGCTCCCCGAACAAAAGCCCGCACGTTTATCAGCGAAGCAATTCGTTTTCGATTTCATTCCGTCTTCATTGTTTGCCTGTCTTGTCACGCGATACCCCGAAACGCTATCTTCATTTGGGGAAATTTATTTATATTCGTGGTTTCTCGATTTGTCTGTGCATGAGACAGTTAGTTGTAGTTTACAATTGGAATGGGTTCAATTGAAGAGCAGCCAATCAGATGATTCTTAGTTTAATATCTTTCGAACCATAACTGGTTTTTGAAACACTGTTACAAAGATTTTTGAGGCTACTTATACATGTTTTTTAGAACAAATGTTGTGGCAAACCGAACTTTTAAAAACCTCTTTGTAAATAGTTATTGTTTCCTTTTTCTTTATGGTTTTTATATTCTATTTTACTGTCACTTCACTTCACTTTTTCACCTTCTCGCCATCGATTCATATTTCTCTATAATATAAGTTTTCTTCATCCTTTCCTCTTTTCCTAATCTTTCCATCCTTAATAAGTGTTTTGAATTTATTTTTTATATATAATTAATTTATAAACAACTAGCTGACCCGGCGAACTTTGTTCCGCCTTAGAGGCACTACCCTACCCTAGCCTACCCTACCCTATGTCCTTCTCCTGGTTCTAAGCTACTTCTCCACCAATTTTCAGCCAAATTGCTTAAGCCGTTCTTGAGTTGTAAATGATGTAACTAACACGACTTTCTTTTATATATAGATAAGGAACCATAATAATAAAAATCTTGATCATTATTAACCCATAATCATCCCACTACTGCAAGGATAAGGGTTTCGCTGCTTCAATGGGGATTATCAGAGGCCATTGTTTTCAAGCCACCAAAAGTCCACCCCTCTTTGTTTGTCGACTGTCATCTACAACAGCCGCGACCGACGCTTAATGTGCCGTCCGAAGCACAGAAAACCCCATCCAAACACTAGCTAGGGTCGATGTTTCTTAACTTGCGTGTCCGTTTTAATGACACACGTCGAATAACAAAAATCGGTTATAGGAAATACAGAGTTTCCGATTCAAGGATCGTTAGCAGCGTTTCTATAATTACTGAGTGTCGGCCATCGACAGGGGGCATCAATAATTCCGAGGTGTCAAAGGTGCTCGGGTTGGATCGTTACAGAGTTATTGATGTTAACAACTTAACTGAGGTTTGACATGTAACCAAATTTGCCCGTGATTGACTTTACAGACACACATTCAGTTTCAGATGTATATTTTAATAAACCCTGGCATCAGGTAGTAATTATGCATAAAATCTAGCCCGCGGTTTACCCGCGCGATCTCGTTCCCGAAATGATATTCAGGGTAAATTTCTACGTGTTAATTCGTCCAGTTTCGGTGGACTGGGAGGGTTGGCAACGCGTGAGTGATACCCCCGGTATTGCAAGCGTCTATTCTATAGGCAACGGTGACGGCTTACCATCAGGCCGGCCGTATGCTTGTATAAAAAATAAATAAAAATCTAATATCCATTTCAAACGCTATGTTGCTCATACGAAATATAAAACGCTTTAGATTGAACCAGATTACAGAAATACAGACCCTTAGAGGACGCCCAACAAAAATGGCTACTTTGACAATGTAGTCATACATTACGCTGTCATAGCACTGCACAATAAGTTCCTGTGTCTATTCGCAGACAATGTACGTCACCGCGTTATCCCCTGACACTAACATGCATTGTCCAATGCGGTTATTATCAACTTCACACTACACTTCATCTTCTATTTCCGTTTTTAAGTGTATCGCAAACACACACGGCAATGTATTGTTAGCACATCGATAAAATCATATCTGTCTCTTCAACATCAATGATTTTGTTGCACAATTATTTATCACAGTGATATTGTAATTTTCATTAATTAATTTTTTACTGGAGCATTTATTAAATGTGCTAACTGAAACGGAGAAGTACCATAGTCTTATAGAATATCGACGGGAAACAGCAATACGTATCGTTCGGTGAGTGAGCGCCTCTTCTTTCCTATCCTATCTCTCTTCTTCCTTGTAGTTGGCAACGGACTCGGCTTAACGACTGTCATCCATGGACAACAGCCATGCATGTTCAGTTGTCAGTCATCGCAAAAAACACACAATACGATTTAAATTTTCATTCCTACATGTATAAACTACAAATAAATAAGGTATATTCTCTAGTACTGGCACTAATAAAGCACACTACAATGACTTCACAAAGCTATATCGAACGAACGCTTTGAGCAAACTTTATAAGCTTCAACAAAACCAAAAAGCTCGCTCCGATCGCAAAGGAATGTGCTAATTAACAGACAGGTAACTGGAGCGAAGCGCTGGAATTCTATTCTAATATTACACTTGTTGCCACTACGGCTTTGCACGTTTTTCACTCATTAAATTTTTTATGACAGGAGAACTAACGAGCTAGCGAGTCACTTGATGGTAAGTAATCATCGCTGTCCAACTACAAGATCTTGGATTGGATGCGTTGTCCACCTATGAAGGAGTAAAAAGGAGAGTAAAAGCAGGAGGTTAATTTCTCTCACTCATCGTAAGAAACAAATCAGCATATCACGGCTATTTCACGTCGATATTCTGTGATAGAATAAATAAAATCGGATCGTACGTTAACCTGTTTTTGTAAAGTCAAAAATGTGTCTGTAAGTATAAAATGTCAAGAGTACGAATTAGGATTTGCCATTAATTTTAATTTATAAACTTACGGCCTCCGTTTGCCTGCCGCCTGTCATATGTGTACCACTTTTACTGCCCAGTATTGTATTTAATTAAGTTACTTGACGACAAGTTACAATTCCACTTATATAGTCATCTCGCAGCGTGAAGTAAGTTTGTAAGCCTTTGAATAGTTCACTCTTTGAGATGCGCTTGTACCAGTCGATTGTCCTTTGTAAGTTATCTTGTATCTTAAAGTTTATATTAAATCGCAGAAATCTTGTATAATTAATGAAACTGTAACTTGACAACCCGGTGGTGCGTTGATAACCATCGGCACTTGACTGCGCGGGCGCGGGTTTGATTCCCACTCTGGGCAAACTCGAGAACAAACACAAATGTGTCTGGGTTTTTTCTATGTTTTAGACGACCTCTCCCACCCAGGAGGTCCCGGGTTCGCTCCCCAGTCGGGTCATGATGAAAAACGAACTTTTTCTGATTGGCCTTGGGTCTTGGATGTTTATCTGTATGTATTTGTTATAAAATATATATCGTTGAGTTAGTATCCCATAGCACAAGTTTCGAACTTACTTTGGGTCAAGCTCAATCTGTATGAATTGTCCCTATATATTTATTTATTTATATTTATTTATTTATGTTTATCCGTTGACTAGTACCCATAACAAGACAAGCAGGTAAAGTCTGGCTTGGTTTGGTACCAGGTTGCGCTGTGACAATTGTATAGTATTTATTATTATTTGTTACAAAATATAACTATCGTCGTAATACAAGAAAAATATCTTCGTGGAATATTCTGTACTCGGAATATAAAATGAAGCGATCACAATGGCTGCCCTTTCATTCAGGTTTCTTTTATGTAACAATTACCAAAGAAATAATTTATTCTAACGGCAGACAATCTCGGTAATTTTAGCTGAAAACTTTTCAGGCTTCGGTTGTAATTTTAGTAGTCATTTGCTGAAATTGTTCGTTATTTTCATATTTTTTTCAGGGTTCCATAGTAATTTCACAGTCATGTCTCTTTCTATGGGAATTTTGAAGGACTTTGTATGTATGCGCTGCAGAAAACTAAATCTTAAAAATGCATCTAAATTCTAAATCCATTTAAAAAATACGAAAAATATTTGTTTGTAACAAAAAAACCTAAAAAAGTCTCATAGTGATGGTTAAACAGGGGCCCGATTCTACTAACACAAATGCACCAATGGACTCTCAATAGTGTCTCATTTTGAGACACGATTGAGACACCATTGAGAGTCCATTGGTGCATTTGTGTCGAGAATCGGGCCCCAGGTGTAGTGTAGCAAGTTCTAGTGGACAAACAAACAGTCAGACAAGGAAAGGAAAGCGACATTATTTTATATTATTACGTAGGTATAGTCATCTTCGAATGACTGTAAAAAATCATGACACTTGTAAAGTTTTGTCAACCTGCGATTCATTGTTGAAGCCATTTTAACTCCGCGCTAAGGCTGCGCGATCAATCTTAACAAAGTCGACTTCACTGCCTTCACTTCATGAAGTTCAACCTGTAATGGATGGTCCTGCAAAGCGATAAGCTTCTTTTCAAAAGCCGTTCAGTATTCTTTTGTAACTATTGAGCTTTCAAGCTCATATTGAGTTGAAAAATGTAAGTTTATAATGGTGATTTGTTTATCGCGGAAATGTTTTTCGCAGTCGAGTTAAAAAGCTTTTAAAAAAGCTCTAGTATTTATGTGATGAAGATTTGCGTTTCTCTAGATCCTGCCTAATTTCTGTATTTACAAAAAAAGTATAATGAAACAAGTATCCAGGGCCGTAAACATGATTCAAGTTTTAAAACTATGGCAGCCCTCCTTTGTGTGGATGCTCGCTTCGCAAAGTCTCTTATAAACTTAAACAAGCAAAAACTAAGAGTAATCACCAGCGCCGTGACAGGTTTAACAAACATCTCTTCACCATAGGTTACAGATAGCCCCATGTGCATTGCATGCATGTTGGCAGAAGAAACTGCACGTGCTGCTGGAATGCAGCGAGGTGTCAGCATACCGGTCAACCTACCTGGGAACCTGAGGCAGTCTCCGGGAGGCACTCGGCGGCTTCCTGGAGGAAAGATGGCTGGAGTAATCCAGCTCTCACTCTTCGCACGTACAAAGGGCACCTCCACCTTGCGTCGTATGTCCTCAATGCTGAGGGTCGTGGCCTCTTCGAAACACTCTCTCGTGGACTATCTCGCGCCAGCTTGCTTTGTCTATCTCCTGCCTGCTCTATCACAAAGGGCACATTGGCTGCTTAATTGCGGAGAAGACCCGCAAGATAACAAGACAAGAAAAACTATAGCATGAAAGAATTTACTCGAATTATTAATTAAAAAAAAATCTTATTTTGTAACTGGTTACGTAGCTTTTATTATTATTTACGGTTATGACAATACAAGACAAGTGAAAGATAGTGCCTGTGAAGACCTTGTCACAAAATAAACGATTTCATTTTGAAACAGCACTAAAAGTTAACAATTGCAATACGAGGTGCACAGTGCACTCAACCAATGAAAAATACACTAGAACAGTTACACAATGTAGTGTTTCGACATTGTAAAATGTGGGTCCATTAAGGCCAGCCGCGCCTGTAACTCAGCCCTCGACGGGGACATACGGCGCAGGTTAACCAGCTTACTCTGGTTAAGTACCCGGATAAAACCGGTTTAATTCCGGTTAAGATTGTCGCATTTTTATGGCCTCACGTCGTATGACTTAAGAGATGAAGTTCTTAAACTAGTCTTGGACTTTTTTGTCTCATCAATATGTTGAGTGGAGGTTCAAGCTGAGGAGACTCTTTGATTCAAACCTTCTTTTCACTTGAACGGTTTCAGATCATAATTCAAGTTTATGCTGGGGAAATTCATGTTTTAAGCCACTAAGAAGTGGAGATGGAGAAGAAATCGCATTATTTAATCATAATAATTATTTATTTTAGATAATTGTTTCATAGCCTTAAATAATGGACTCTCTTTTTAGATAATGAAATACCTGTGTCAGGGGGACAGCTCCTCAATGACAATATAATTTATTTTCTAAGGAAAAAAACTACTGACATATTAATCATTTTAATTAACAAAAAGAAACCAGCAGTTATAACATTTATTGATAAAATGGCAGTTCTGTACAGGATTGGCCCATAATAAAACCACGCCATCATCACAAATTCGGAGCCTATCTACAAAAACACAGTTTTAAAAAATACACGTAAAACAAAAAAACAACTATAATTGAAAAACACGAAAGTAGGTTATTGTTTGTAAACAGCAACGGTGCGGTGCAACAGTCCACCCAGTAATTGTGCGGTTAGCAGCAGCGGGCCGCGACAATTCCCCAACAACAATGTACCCCACCAGGTGAACTTAAACAATAGTTGTTTCGGTCCTACCACAGGATGGTGCAAGATATATACAAACAGCGATAAAAAAGTAAATGCAAAAAAGGTCGCCAGAATCATTGCAGTAGTACTTAAACCACTCTTTGTTATATGAATTTGAAATTTACTCGCAGAAACGAAAGAAAAACAAAATTATCTTTCAATCAAAATCAAAAGATAACTAACACTTACGTTTCTATATGTAAATAATTATTAACATTCGCGTGTCGCCTATCCCGTGCACCACGCCATCTGCGTGTCGAGAGGAGCTTTTGTTTGGACTCTCCGCTGCGGGAAATGTAGAGCTTTTCATCCAGGGATTAAACCACAAATACATTATGGCCGTCCATTGGCGAGGATAGGTATGGACCAGTAATTCGTACTCTGTTTATGACGTACATACACGTCTATTATTGTGTACGGAATAAGCTGGGTGTAATGTAATGATTATGATTAGTTAACGAATATGATTGGAAAAAATGTCTTTAGAGTGCTATCATGTATTGGGTTGGTTAAGCTGGCGTACGGGGAAGTTTCACCCTCTTACAAAATATAGACGTTCTGTTTGGTTGGATTGATTTGAAAAAATTGTTTTGTCATGAAGTGTTTACAGGGATTGTTATGAAACTTTGTAATTATATAGTACAATATGAATATTAGTTTCCTTTGACGTCTGTTCTATAAAATTAACATTACAAATTCATGTTGAAACTGCAAAATCCATCAGCAGGCTACAACACAACGTAGTCAACATTATTTCATAATTTTAGAATGTCATAATTAGTGGTGAGTCGAATCGGGTGCATGCGGCGGTGGACCGCATTTTCGGAACACTATTTCGTTGATTATGAATTGGTCTCATATATCAATGAGATGAAATTGCAACGTGTTAAAGCCTGTATTCACTTTGATTAGGGCGAGTGCTGGTTATTATATTAGTAACTGAGGTTGATTCACCTCCAATTACTACGATGCAAAAGATTTAAGGAGTAGATTTTTTGGTACTGAGGGTGATTCATCCTCAATTGAGTCCCATTGGCATGAAACCTCTTGTCAACACTGTTTTAAACCTCATTTCCAAGCCATTGTGTGAAGCCGTGTAGCGCAAGCTCATTTCAAAATATTATTTTTCATTGATGACTTAGTAATTGACAAACAACAAAATTAACTTTGAATTTATAAGTATGATATAGGAATATAATTCTGTCACATGCGCCCCCGGGACGCAATCAGCAAAATGTCAAATTATATATTATTCCGTGTGATGTCGTCGCCATCAAAAATAATTCAGTTATGTGTTTAATGAATTTTACTGTTTTTGAAGTTAGGTTATATATTGTAGATAAAAAATACTGTCTCTTGACACTCGAACATGTCCGCAGTTTCATCGTCGTGCAGTCTTATTGTTACCGTTCCCATGGGAATTCCTCTGCACTCTGAACTCTCTCTGAAGAGTAGACAGACCTTAAAGTAGCTTTGTTTTAAGTAACAATTTACAATTCAGAAAAGTAAATGATGTAATTAAGTTTTCTTTTCTTAATAGACTAATAGAGAAATATCATTTTTTATATCATAATACAAGAAAATAACGAATAATTTTCAATTTACCGTATCGTGTGCGACTGACAGCTATTGAAATGGGAAAGTTGATGACGCTATCTTGAGATTAAATCCGAAGATATGGTTAATAAGCCCGACATTAGATCAAACCAAACACAAGTGGTATCTATAATGATATCCATGTGGAGATTCCTATGAGTTCGTGAAAAGGGGGAAAATACTAGTTTAGCAAACCGAACTCTTTTTTATACTTACATCTTTTTTGTTTCTGCCATTCGGTTTGCTTTTATCACCCTTATTTACGTGATATACCATTTTTTTGTTCCATTAATATTATTTTCTTTTCCCACCACACGTAACTGGCTACTAGTCTAACTAACAAGCTGGGTTAGTAAATATCATAGGAGAAACTACGAAAAAATGTGGCAAAACCCTCAAAACAGAATATTAAGTTTAATTAGATGCCGTTATTTTGCTTTTGTTTCCGAAATGGTGATAGCTTATAAAGTATGATTAATATAATCACATAAATCGTTTAATTGAATGTATTCTTTGACTAGACCTTCCAACTCTCTGAATAAACGTTTTGAATTTTAAAATAGGTATAACCACCCCGGTTTTTGAGATTTCATATTTGTTCTATTACTTTGGTTCCCATTCATCATCATCATCATCATCGCGGCCACAAGAGGTCCACTGTTGGACAAAGTATTTGATTCCCATTGGAGTCTCAAAAATCTTTTTCCAGTTTCCGTTATTGTGTTCTGGAACATTGCTTGAGTACGTGTGAGCCTTTGCCATGAATGTTGTCGCTCTAAAAATCCTACAATATTACTGAAGACGGCGATATATTCTAAGGTATATCGAAGGTGTCCCGGCTTCACGTCGTTACCATAAAAATAACTTTTTACTATGAGTTTGTCAATTGGATTACGAAATTGCACTTTAAAGTAAAGGAGCTTCAATTTCAAGAAACCCATATTTTTATTTCATATAGCAGGCAAACAAGCGAGACACCTATTGGAAAGTGGTTACCGCCACCTATGAACATCATTACGTAGTATAAAATGAAGTCGCGCTGTTCGTCTTTCTGTCCCTATGTAAATATGCTTAGATCTTATGCAACGGACTTTGCTGCGGTTATTTTAAGAGATAGAGTAATTCAAGAGGAAGGTTTATTTGTAAAATACATTTCAAAATGCATATACGCAAACGAAGTTGCGCGGGTATTGGTAGTCAGCAATAAAAGAGGTGCTACCAATGCATCGTTTACAAGGAAGGGAATGAGGAAAAAAGGGTTAGGGTAGTGGGCTTCAGGATCTCTCACTTACAGAACGAAACGCATAATTTCAGAAATGCCACTCCAAATCTTTAATCGTTTTTATGTTTCTTTGCAGGTAACATAACAACGCAACTAAAGACGACGCTAACTTAATAAATAGTAAGTATTTGTACGTACTAACTTGTTTTTTCACCCGACGTTTCAACAGAGTTGCATCTGCCGTGAATAATAATGTGTTCAAAACACGAATGTTTAAAATATACATAACATAATATTTTTGTAAACAAGATGTCGTCAATTATGTACCCGTTTACTTCATTGTTTTCAAAGTCATAGTGAAAATATTTTTTATATCCCCTAGACTACTTCTTCATTTCGTGTTAGTCAATGACTCAAATTAAATAAAATTCCTACACCTTACTGGCAAGATGTTCAGCCAGTAAGATAGCATTATCTGTGGCCATCCACAAATCTGTTAAGGCACAGTCAGTTGGACCTATCTCCTAAACTACTCAATACTTATTATCCGATGAGGGAGGAAAAAACCCTCCTACCACATGTGTCTACTGGCTCGATCCCCTAGTGGATCATACACTTTTTTCTACTTCAAACCACAGAGGATCAACAATAGCATCTACTATTATTATACCAGAACAAACATAAAATGATAAGGCCATGTAAATTATGGGAATATCGCAGAAAAATATTCATGTTGAATAAATTGTACGGATCTGCGCGGAATACATTACGGCTTCTGAAGGGAAGGTCCAACCGTGGATTCATTGAGGTTCAAAACGTACATTATACAGGCTGCGTTCAATGTTCGACCTTTGTCGAGACCGCGCAATGATTTTTTAAAATATTTATTACTCATAGAATATTAAATGTTACAAGAAAAATATATTTATTTTAATGTTACAAGCGAATCCGAACGTAAACTATTTAAATGTACTAATATTACAAAGAGTATTTGATTGTTTGCATTGATTAGGCTCCGAACCTACTGGAACGATTTGAATAATTCCTGGACTGTTGGGAAGGTTCGAAAGAACGTTTCTCGCTCGCACTAAACGCATGCGGAATAAGCTCCCAGCCTCTGTCATGAGAGATCTCGTCGGAGGTGGGCAACGCATTGGTAACGCCCCTGGTGTTGCTGATGTCCATAGGCGGCGGTGACCATTTTCCAACAGGTGGCCCGCTTGCCTGGTTGTCTGCTGTATAACTTAAAAAAAAAACACTATCTCCGGGTAACATAGGCTATATTAACCTGAAAAAGCCTACGTGGTTGAAGCAGCGCACAACAACGTCTAGTATTCATATATACAGAGGATTTGTTTCAGCAATAACTATAACAGTAACTCCATCAGGATTGAACTATTCAGATGAAATTACCTTCAACAAAGGTGCAGGGCGTGTGCGAGAATATACGAAGTTTATTATTACGTTATTACGTCTGCACTCGCGCGAGAATCACTCGAAATATGCTAAGGTGAGAAAGTTGCCAGTATTGTCGTGATTTTTACTAAATAAATACCCTCGGTTGGACACTGTTTAATGTGAAGTAGGACAAAAAAGTATGACCACGAAAAAACGGTGAAAGCCCTAGATTTGTTGAAGAACTTATGCACAACAAAAGCAAAAAAAAAATTGATTTATACTTATCAAGATTATAGACGCGAAAGTTCGCGCTTGATAGATTTTTTTGAAATTTGATAAACGAATAGTCATAGATAGTCGGATTTCGCGGATAAAAGCGGATTCTAGCGTGTGGTAGGTATACAAAAATTCACAAACATTCGAAAATGATCGAATGGTGTATATTTTGCAAAACATGATATAAATCGATTTGAAAATACTGTAGCGCAGTTCCGTGAGCCGATTCTAAATTGCGCCAATTAGCCACATGCTACCTGTACCTTTGTCTTGCTGACTCAAATAATTTTCGCGTCAAAACAGGTTAAATTAATTCAATTACGAGCAATTAGTGACATTTGTACTGATTTGAATTTTGAATTAACAATGGAGCAAACACAAAGGGAAAACCGTTAATATTATTATGTTTGAGAAGCTGCAGAGTGTAGCTAAATTATTTACTAGTTGTTATTGTGATATTAGAGTGAACCTACTCTGGACTATCTAGCTAGACTAATGTTCAGAAGTTCACTTCTGGACGTAGCGTAGGCTAGATAGCACCAATATGAAATGCTCATTCAAGTATATATTTAGTGTCGTAAAATTCGATACGAGTCTTTTTTCTCGTTTAAAAATAAAACGCTTTGCTTTATAAAACTCGCATAAAGTGGATTTTAACGTAGATCGTCCTTCAAAATTTATAGCCCGAATAAGCTGAGAGCTGACGGGTATTAGTGTGTCAACGGCTCCTGCTAAGCAGCTTTTAGTTAGGTTTTAGCCCAATTCGGTGCCGGAATTGACATTTTAACGCTTCAAATGTAAATTTTAGTATGGTGGTGTTTACACGAGATCACTAAATTAAATCGTTTATATTGAGTCGAGCGGTGTATGGGTTAGAATTCAATTTATGTGCAATGAAATAGGTTTTGTTTGGTTTTTATTTCATGTGATGCGGTAGGTACACAATCAAGCAGGCCACCTGACAGAAAGTGGTTGCCGCCGCCTATGAATTATTTCCTGAATATAAACAAACAAAAAAACCGGTTAAGTACATGTCGGGCCACGCACAATGTAGGGTTCCGTATTGCTTTGCTTGCTTGCAAATGAGTCCAATATCATATTCTATGACATTTGAAAGTTTTCATCAAATAAATTTTATTTTATCAGTTCGTCGGCTATTACTCAGTAACTAGTAGAGCCTACTTAACCGTTATAGTTTTCATTAAAGGTTCAGCATATGGACTACACTACTACTATGATTTTTTTCAAATTTCTAACAATAACTTTCAAACACAGTGCAAAACGAAAATTGACACAATAAATGTAAATAATTCCGAAACGGATCATTGTATCGAAAAATTATCTTCATGTTCACACCCTCGATGTTTTGAAGAGACCTATCTAACGATACACCACAACATGAAGTGTGCGCAAAAAAAAACCATTTCTACTTTACATGTAGGGGAGGCACCCCAAAAAATATATTTTTCAAAATTTTGTTCCAGCACTTTGTTAGCATTATTAATATGTGTATACATACCAAATTACAGCTGTCTAGCATTAAGCGTCTAGGCGTTAGACCGCGGACAGACAGACAGACGGACATGGCGAAACTATAAGGGTTCTTTGTAGCAGTAAAAACAATCAAAAACTTTCCTTGCACAAAAAAAACAAAACAAAACATTATTTAAATAATTTACAGTTCTAGCAGAAAAAATAAATAAAATTACCTACCTACACCTCCAATCTGACTCCGCCTTCAGTAAGTTTTACAAAACCATTTTAAACATATTAGATTTATTAAATTATTTTTCATTAACTTTTAAAATGTATTTCTGCAACTCACCGCTTATCTAATTTTAAGATAACCTCAAATGTTAGTACCTCTCATAAATCACAGAATGGCTACCTAAGCGTGTCGGCTATAACTGGCCGCAGTGGCTGTGTGCACAAACGATTTTCACGAGGCTATTAAAACGATAAACGCAGAATTATCAAAGCAAACAGATTTAAAAAAAACCTTCGCTAGAATAAGGCTGTGGTCTGAATGCGAGCGATTAGCGACGACCTAGAGCGAGGCTCCCCCATAGCGTAATATCTTTCTTTTTAAATATTCTATCTTTTCTGTCAATCGAGTCAACATGGCTTCATCACAAAATTGTTGATTCTTACAAGATAATATTAAAAAGAAAACCTGTCTCTTACACGAGGAAAATTCATACTTTTTGTCTCGACTTTAGGGGGTGTAAAAAGAATAATCTAAAAAATAAGACTGTAGCTGCTATTTCTTTAATCTTAAGTCTTTAAAGTAGTTCAGTCGAAATTACTACTTTGCATAATAACTTTAAGTAATTTTAAACATGCGTAGATAGCGACTTTATTTACATTTAATCATTTGGTCTACTGAACGTTTCGTAGACCGCTGCCAGGCGGCCGCGCTGGAAACATATGTCCAGCCGTAGGCTTTTTGTGGATGAGATGATAAACGTTTCTTGAGTGGAAAACTTGCCAGTTGACTGACAGCGGGGTCGCTGTTAGTCAGACCGCTGCCTAAACCAAACAATCCCCGTAAACGCTCTATGCTTCAATTTTTTTCACCTCATCCACTTTATCTCGGTTTGAGCAGGAATCTTTTCGGCTATTTTTTTCTCATCTCGTTTTCTAAACTGGATGATACTGTACAAATTCTTTTTTTGGAGGTTTTAACGGTTGCCCTCGTAACGTTTTATTATTTTTTATTTACTTGTTGATTTCAAATTGCCAGAGAGCAGATATTGGTTTCTTTTTAACGTAGATACGACATTTATACCAACTTCTTTTTATAATATTTTGGTGATGGCAATTATTTGTAAAAATTGCAGCTTCAAATTGTAAAAAAACATGGTCCCTTTGGAAGCCTTTTAAATAATTGTCTGTTTATTAATTATTTTTTTAAAATTATTATGTGTAAAACAGTTGAAATTTCGAACACAATGTTAAATTAATTCCGTTGCCTTATTTATTTTTATATTGCAAGTCCTGCGAGATGTTGACCTGAATTCCACCCAAAGCCACGATTGCGGTTAGTATTAAGCATTGTCCTAATAAGACGCGAATGCGCGATCATCGTTGGTTCGCGCAAATTTTACTCGTACGAACTCGCGATCAAACATATTGAACTCGAATAGGTGTCCTAACAGACAATCACGCACGCTTATGAACACGCGATGGTCGCATCGCTTACTCGCGCGATGATCGTATTATATTTAAAAGGAAATCGTATGACTTTTTAACATTTAATTAAAAGTTTTACCGTGTCGTCTGAAACAAAAAATCGTGCTTACGGAATCAAGTATCCTAATTATAAAATGTTAACCGTGAAAGTTTAACAAAAATAATAAATTTACACACTCATAAAGTGTGATTTTAATTTCCGATAGCCGAAAGTTGAGTTTTATGCCCTAGTGGGCTAAAACAATATTTTTTAGAGGAGAGTAATTTTTAAAATTAGTACATTAAATAGCATATTTGTTCAAAAACATAAAATATAACGCTTATCAAACAAACGGTTTAAAATATTGAAACTACATTATTGTAATTAAATATTGTTAGGTAGAATATGCTTTATTTGCACAGACAATATACATAGACGGCTTACAGACTAGTGTAATTGCACCAAGGCGGCCTTAATGCTAAAAGCAATATTTTCAAGGCAACCTTATGGTAACAAATTGCTGATTATTTACATCATGTCTGTATTATAGCCCCCTATATCGTATTTTTTGTACGTCAGCGATCGACGAAATAAAATTTGAGATTTTTGAAATCACCATTTTGATAGCAGACTTACTTATGTATACCGTATACCTATTTAATAGCTAAGTGAAATCCATAAGCAAGTTAACATTTTGTGGTTTTCGTTAGAAACAGCAAAACGGGCTAATGTAGGGCTGTGCCACGACTTATGAATAATTATGAATATTCAAATGCGATAACCCTGCTCGCTCGCAGCGCGCCAGTGCGCTGCCGCAGACTAATGAATTGTGTTCTGCCATTTTAGGACATAACCTAGCCTATGATTTAACCAAAAAAGATCCGACGGTTATGCAATAAATAATAAATAATGCACAGCAGCGCCATCTACCTACTTTATAAAGCGCCATTGACTGTCAGACTTGACTAAATCCTACGGGAATCACGTACTTTTCGGGACAATTGTGTTAATCCAAAAAAAATGTATCAGCTACTTCGGTACATACCAAATATCATAAAAATAATACATAGGAAACATCCAGACTCGTGATTCGAGAACAAACACAGGCCATCACCTAAATGTTGCCCCGACCGGGAATCGAACCGTCTGGTGTCAATTGGGTTTTATTTTATTTGACCTTATTTACTTTTAAAATAGGACAGGAAATTAGTTGGCGGCATCGGTTTTGTATTAACACAAAATCCAATCATGTATTCATTCGGCCGCAGCTTCGCCCGTGAATACCAAGCAGCGGACTCATTAGCCCTCTCAGTCATTTCCCCCGGTTCGTTTATATTTAGGGCTCGTTACGCCTAAATCACTTTTAATGTTCCCTTTGTTTTATTATCATCGACTACGAATTTAAAGTGTAGGTGTTATTAACATAATATGTGAATGGTTAATCAAAATATAAATTGCCAAAGAGGTCGTAACTGGGTTTCTTTCGTCAGCGGTCATTTTGCTTTGTTTCCGAAATGGTGGTTTATAGAGTAGCATATTTAATAATAATATGAATTTTACAATATGCAAAACATGTCAAGAAAATGTGCCTGTGAAGGCCTCTCTCTGAGTAAAGAATTTCATTTCATTTCAAAAAGTGACCTCAAGGGGAAAATAATTGATTTCGAGTAAATCGTTTTAAGTCGAAGTTGGTTTATAATTTAATTTACACATGTAATAACTATATACGCTAAGACATGGACCCTGCACAGGGTATTGCAAAATTGCAAAACTTACATTACACATAGAAACCTACCGAAATCGGTAGGTTTCTATGTGTAATGTAAGTTTTCCAAAAAGGCATCGACTCACAAAAAATTCTTAAAAAATAAACAACGACACCTGAAAATTTTCTGATTATAGCAAAAACAAAGCAGAAAGACCAGAGTCAAATTTCATAACATAAGTAGAAAAAAAACCTTTCTCAGGTCTCTTTCAGGTCCTTTTTTGCGTCGCCACTCATACATGTACAAAAAAAATTTTTTTTTTGTTAGAAGTATACACTTTTCAAAAATAATCTAGTTCACAGTACTGAAGTCATTTTGAGATATATGCTAAATCAGAATATGCCCGACTTGTGGAAGATACAACTGTTGAAAGCTGCAGTGCTGGAAATTTGACGTTTATGAGGAAATCTGTTTAGCATGGATACCAAGTTTGAATCTATCGAACTTTTAAATTAAATTTAAAATGTGCTTTGTTTTGTATAAATTTGAGTATTTTTATATAGCCACTAGCGAAACCCGCACAACTTCGTTTGCGTGTACCCCGTTTTCCCGTGGGAAACTTTTCAATATCTCCTACTACATCTAATTATAAATAATAAATTCGTTTTGAGTTTCAAAACAACTGTAGTTTGTTCTCCGGAACGTCAATAAGTTTTATTGCTTATAGTCAATCTGAGGTCGCCGTTGTTGATCCCGGCTATACAGGAGACACAACGGTAGAAATGTGTGGTAGCCTTGTCCCGATTCCCGTGGGAATCCTTTCTTATCGGATACGTCATACAAAGAACACCTCCAAGGTGCACCTCTCTACAATCAACGGTTTAGGCTGTGCGTTGATCCGTCTGACATTTGATTCAGGACAAGGCATTTCATAAATAGATTTGCGAAGTTAAAAACTAAGCCAATATCGGTGTGTCTACGTAGAATAAACAGCCAGCTAAGTTTGCCACTAAGTTATAGAGGTTTGAAACTTGATATCTGCCGTGGAGCCAACTTAGTCGTAGCTTGTATCTAAGTTGGACTATCGGAGTTAAGTAACATGTAACTTATTCTACAGAAACCGTTCTACGGGACCATTCAAACGTAGTCACAAGTGGGGTGGGAATTGGGGCCAGTTATAAATGACCCGGGAGACTTATGAATGATATAACATTTATGTCATGTACCTACAATGGACAAGCGCATGTTAAACTTAATTTTATATTGAGTTGCAAACTGTCTCTTGTTCTCGTTCTTAGTTTGACAGTAAAATATTATGACCTGTAACCTGACACCCCAAACAAAGTTAGAATTAGGTTTTTTTTTAGGTAACTCTCATCAGATTTCTACGAAATTTCATTGAATACTAGAAGACTAGACGTAATCAAAATGTATATTTGACTTTTTCGATTAAATACATTAAGAATTACATGATATACTTAAATCCTTACTTCGTTTGGAGGTCTTGTTTCTCTGCAGCTATCTGTACCAAAAAAACGTTTTTTTTGAAAATGAATAATTTCACTTAGGTGGTGGCGACGAGGGAAAGTTTTTCATTCTTATTTAAAGATATTCATATTTATTAATCCAATACCAATAATTTATTTCAATATTTAAAAAAAAAAATTTGATAGAAATCGGTTGTTGATTGTATTAATTAGCAATTACTTTTATGTACACGCTTAATAAGCTAAGCAAGTCCCACTTTCAAATTCAAAATATTTTTATTCGAATATACCTAATAGATTCTTCGAATCGTCTCATTTTTTTCCTACCAGTTCAGGCAGCAGATTTGTGTTAAGAATATAATAATTGCTTTTCGACAACTCCCAACTAAATATAGATCCTATCTAAAGTCTCAAAATTGGTACAAATATTTCCAAGTCAAAGCTAATACATGCCAAATCTATATATTTTTATTATAACGTGAAACGGAACGTTTTGCTCGTGATTGCCAAATTGCTCCCCAAATCGTGGGGCATTTGGCACCTGATTCGATCACCGAAAAAGATATTTCGTAACTTACAAGGAAAATGAACAAAGGATTCACAAACTGTTACAATTGTTATGCTTCAGTTAGGATTACATACTCGATGGTTTCAGTTCAGTATAGCTTATGGAATGGGATCACTAGATGAAGTCTGGAGTATGACGTTTACTTTTGCGAAGAATTTTACAAAAAAACTAGCGAAACCCGCTTCTCGTGGGAATTTTGGAAAATCCTTTCTTATCGGATGTCTAGGTCATACAAAGGACACACCCTCCAAGTTTCAGGTCTTTGCGATTACCGGTTTAGGTTTTTATAATTGTTTCGGTTCCACTAACCATTTTTATTTGAGAGATGTTTGAAAGAAATGATCACCTTGCCGCTCCAGGTGGGATTCGAACCCACGGCCTCTCGATATCCGGCCAAGTGCCACTGAGCTACCATAATTGGTATGAAACATGTTATCTATTATAACGACCTCCGTGGCGTAATGGTTACCACGCCAGACCGCCACCCAGGAGGTCCCGGGTTCGATCCCCGGTCGGGTCATGATGAAAACATACTTTTTCTGATTGGCCTCGGGTCTTGGATGTTTATCTATATATGTATTTGTTATAAAATATAATATCGTTGAGTTAGTATCCCATAACACAAGTTTCGAACTTACTTTGGGGCTAGCTCAATCTGTATGAATTGTCCCTATATATTTATTTATTATTTATCTACTTGACTTGCTTGGCTTAAATTTAAAGAAATAAAATAAACGAACAACAGTCAAAAGTTATCCAATATGCAATCGTTAGTATAAAGAGACTTCAAAAAAGTATTTTTATAATCAGAAAAAAGGTATCTTTTCGAAAATATGTACAGTCCTACTGCTGGTTCGTTTGCCGTAATCCCTTTTTACAGATTCAGTTACACTCTTTGAAAACTCGAGATTAAATAAAAATACAACGTAATTTTGTTGCGGTGTCGCGTTCTTCCGCTCGTTACTGTTCACCCTCATATTTTACAACTTTTTCGTATTGTAATGTAATTTTTAAACAACTGCTCGGTCGGGGTTTTGATAAAACTTTCATTGTACAACATTTTGTTATTGTGCCGTGCTTAAACAATGCTACAGATAAGAATATCAGTTGATTGCCTGGCGGCTCCTGCACTGCACGGTGTGTTTTAGTCGTCGTTTTTTAGCACACTGCGCCAAATTGCGAAATGGTGGTAGACAACAACTCTACTGTCGATTTATCTTTTTGGTCTGTCCGTTTCTTTCTCTCAATACTTCGTCACCCTAGCACAGTGAAAGGCATGAAACAAAATACCTGTAGACATGAATCTATTTGTTTTCAAATGAGAACGTTTGAAAAACAAAAAAGCTAAATAAACATTATAAAACACACATTGCGCTCCAATAACATTACCATACAAATAGGGTAAATAGTTATTTACGTAATAACCGACAGACGATTAAAGTTAACAATCGGAATATATAATATTTGTTCAAAGCGAAATTAATTGAAAAAGAGATATCCAGAATATCGGGGAGCATTGGCGCCGCGGGCACTCGCCGTAAATATCGCAAATGTTTTAAATAAAACGGGTTCCGCGCATCAAATGAACGCGAATAAATATCCCCCTGGGCGTTCGGTATTTTGTAATGTTTTATGTTGTACTTCGGATGTGGTACAAGCTACGGGGTTCTGTCATTCAGACGCATTGGAAACCTAATTTAAGATTTCAGAGTCATGAGTTTGACCCGCGCCGTCCAGACGCATGATAGCTGTTTCCAGTACAAATTTTAATGATTCAAAACTTTTATTCCGTAGAATAAGTTTTTACAAACACGTTCTGTTGCTTGTTAATGCATTTCCTGTATGTACTTTTATATCTTTTGTGCCTTATCCGATGTGATCCAAGTGACTTTCTGGAGTTCTGCCAACACTCGACTTAGCTCAGTGATGGATAGTCCACGTGCGAAGCCAACTTAGAATAAACGGGGGCCCTTATTGCACATTCTACGCGGTTATAATACGATGCCAATGGCAAGCAACATGTGTTTTGGCTATTTCAACTGTTTACTATCTCATTATTTATATGTCTATGTATATTATTATAATGAATCAAAACGTTTTTGTAATCTATATTACTGAAATCAAAGTAGTAAACAACAGTTCATAGCTTTAGACTCCAATAATAATGTAACAATAAACATGTCAGTCAATGTCAATGGATGACAGTCGTTAAGCCAAGTCAGTGGCCTCAGGCAGCTTGAAAGCACTGGCCTAATTCCCTTCAATTGAAGGGAGACCCGTATCTCAGCAGTAGGATGATTATGGGTTGGACCTATGTGGAACATAACACATGTATATGATCTAACAGGAATTTCGTTTGCCATGATGTATTCGCTCAGATATTGATGAAAAATATTCAAATATAAGTCCAGCGAAACCAGTCCAGGGAAAAACATACGTGTAGAGAAAACTGAATTTATTTATTACGAAACATCACAAATATATCTGGCACATTTTTGAAGCCTCACAAGTCTACAACTAGAGAAAAGTACCTCGAAACTGAAATGGAAAAAGCCCACAAATAGAAAAGGCAATATCGCCGAACCATCTTTGCAATAAAGAATTTGAATTAAAACACACTTGAAATCAAGACAAATGTTTGTCCCGCACAAGAATGGAACTTACCGACGTATTGCGCATGTGTTTTCGAATTTGTAAAGTTTATTTGGGCGAATATAAATATTCCAAAAGACCGATAAAGGCTACTTGTAGCCTCTAGCTAAGATCTTTACACGGGGGCGGGCGCACCGATGCGGCGCGGTGCGGCGCTGGC
Organism: Endotricha flammealis; assembly: GCA_905163395.2. Classification (NCBI taxonomy): domain Eukaryota; kingdom Metazoa; phylum Arthropoda; class Insecta; order Lepidoptera; family Pyralidae; genus Endotricha; species Endotricha flammealis. The sequence goes on from LR990863.1 coordinate 16,297,353, forward strand.
TCGTCGCCAAAGCTACGCCTGACTACTTGAATTATCACCTGACGTGCTTAACATATACGCTACCTGCCTCTTCTGCTGATAAATAACGTGGGTTGCCATGTCGTGTCGTTTTTCGTTTACAAGGCCTTAAAATGTCGAAGGAACTAATGTAACACATAACAATTAGGGCTTTTTATGCATTCTTGTATAAGTTTCGACTAGCGCAATGATAAACTATCTTTTTCAACGTGACAATGACAGTGACATTTTGACAAGCTCCCTGATAAAAATATTGCACTGGCACTGGTGGTAGAAAAGTTGATTCAAAAAGGCTTGGTCAACTTAACAGATTTTTTTTACCCCGACTTGACTTTGAGGTTCAAATTGAAATTGAGAAGTTGTATACGACGGAAGGTTTGTTTAACATCGAACAAATCCTCTGTCACGACTCGTGTTTCCCGAAATAGCCGAAAATATATTTTCACGAACACACTAAATTATAACATCAAACTTGGTCCTTCGAAGCCGTACCTTACACCGTCATGTTACGGTTCAAAATCGTTTGTCCATTCACAAATGCAAATTGTAATCAAGATGTGATGGTATCGCCTCCATTTCCTTTAATAAATAGCGATGTCATAAAAAGGTCCTGTTAAGGCACGCTTCCACCAAAGCGGAACGACGCGACATTTGTCCGTACATTAGAATTGAGGTTTGAAGTTGACTCCTATCCTACCAGCCCCCTTACTCTTGAAGATAATTCCGCACGATCGCCATCGGATTGTTAATTTTAGGTACTCTTTACAGCTAAACTAGCGCTAGCTAAATACTAAACTAAATGAAATCGTATTGTATGCTAACCAAATAGTTAGTAAAGTTTAAAATTTCAATGGTACGAATTAGGTAGTTAGTTATGTACTTAGAAAAATCTTTACAAAAAGTGCTGAATAAGTCTTGGCACCTCATCAGACACGTCGTCGTTTGGAAGTAATGAACGTCGTGATCCACGAAATTCCACCTTAAGGTCAGATGTGTGAACCGAGCACAGTTGTATGTGTTCTTAGTAATTTATGTGACAACGGGTCCAACTCGGCTGTATTAGGCACCGACTACAGATTTAAATGTTAATAGATGACACGGGTGGGTGTATGTACTTCATCATCAGCCTGTGTCTGCTCACTTTCGATAGGCCTTTATAATTTTTAAACTACATTTTATCTATTTTATTTATTCTTTTATATGTACTCACTCATACATTGTAACAAACGAGTGAAAGAAAAAAATTGCTAAATTACAAAAAAGCCGTAACAGGGTTTCTTTCGCCATTTCTTTTACCGGTGGCCATTTTGCTTGTGTCCGAAATGGTGGTAGTATATAACGTAGTTTATTTTCTTTATACATATATACAAATTGTAAATGACAAGAAAAAGTGCCTGTGAAGGTCTAATTTCTGAAATAAACGATTTCATTTCATTTCATCTATATTTTAGCACACAATGCGAACCCTGCAATGGGAATAACAATTCCAGTGGGACACTAATCATCATCTCAGCCACAGAAGTCCACCGCTGGACAGAGGCCGTCACTGTTCCAGTATGTCTGAATGGCAGCGGCCTTCATCGCTGGATGACGGCTTCCTGCTATTTTCTTTAGGTCTTCTTACCACCTTGCAGGCGGCCGTCCCACGCTGCTAATCGGATATTCAACGCAGATCTATCTGGATTAATGTCTGTGGTACTGAAAATTGTATTATTGGTCAGGAGGGCGACACGAAAGGGTCGGAGGGAATGACAATTAAAGGGGCCAATCTGATTATTTAAATATCTATCATTGTATAAAATAAAAAAACAGACAAATGGTTAAAATAGAATTCAGACCACGTCTAATTCAGAACCTTTTTCAATTACTCAGTTAAAATGTAATTCGTTATTTTAATGATATCCAGACACGATAATATTCATAAAGCTCTGTCTGATGTACAGGATTCCTAGAAAGCTTTCTTTAAACTACAAATGCTATGAGAAATTAAAATTGCTTTTACATCTTTTTTTCATATAAGTTTATAACAATGAAAATTAAAATAAAGAGCATTCTTAATGTATATTATACTTCAGTAATTTTAGTTTGCGTTTAAGATGAAATAACATTCTAGACTTACGAATTAGACGATTTACTTCTTACAAGAGTTTAGACGAATTGCTATTGTAGACGACTTACGTTTGCGACGATTTGATAGTAACGTCTGAAGGGATATTTGAATGCGATGACAGTTTAATATTTGTTTGTTACTAAAATATGATTAAAAAAATCTAAACGATACTTGACGGGTAATTTATTGTTTCATTAAAAAATACCTTTAATCTATGCTTTTACTATCATAGACTGTATAATTTATAATTATTTATTTATAATTTTCCAATGTGAAAAACATGTGTTTTTACATGAAAGTCGAATTTAATTAAACGCGAAATGTATACTGTGTTGTACTGAATAAATATTTGTCTTTCTTTGTATAGCACAGACGGAGTCAAGCTTTTAGTCCATGTCCATTTCAAAGAACTTTTTATTTTATTAACTCCCATGACTAAATGTAAGCAGTGAATTAAAAGAATTCTGTGCAAATGAAAGAAACGTCGCGGCACCTTCGCAATTTGTCAGGCGAACAATGAAAGATCCCAAATGTTCCTTCAGGGACGCCGCCCTAATTCCCGACGAGCATTTATCACGGCACCTATCTCGGTGTGCATCTTTTTTAGATTAACTGTATGCTCAAAACCATTTTTAAAGTTAATGGCACATTATGTTAAAGGGTCAACTATATCTAGTTAGTAGTACTGGGTGAATGTGGGCTGATGGAACTTGATGTGGAATTAAAATTCAAATGTCTTTCAGAAACTGACTGTTAAAGTGATTTTTTAAGGGTGGAATAGAAGGCGAACAACTCAAGTTTGGTCTAGGTATAATAGAGTGGTTAGCAATAGCTACTTTTCCAAGGGCGACGGGTTCGAATCAAGCGCAAGGCAAACATTATGCTCTATCACTCCACAACATCTTTTTGACATACTTGTCAGTGATTGTAGTACCTACTGTCCGTCGGTGGTAATTAAAATAATATCAAAATTATTTATTTTTTATACACAAGCAAGTTATACATTATTTTAAAACATTGACGTGCAAAAGTATTTCCAGTAAATCTACTTGCAAAATAAATGACCTTTTTTATTATTTAAAATTAATAATTATAACTATTTTATCAAGAGTTTGGCCCTACAACGTTACAATTTTTAAATTTAAAATTAAACACGTGTGGTGGTAACCGGATGTGACTAAAGCAGCAGTTTCCGGTTTTCTGAGCCGGATGAAGTGCGCCCGGATCGGACGGGCCGGTTATCCGGGCGCGTAGTGGGATAATAAACAATTAATGGTTATGCTCACAAAATAGCTACTACATTTACTTGCATAGCCTAAGAAAGGTCTAATTCCCCTTTGGGTCGTGGACTCTTGATTGGAGGCGCTTTTTGTTCTTTGTAATCGCTTAAGTCTTGTTGCTACATGCTGTTTTACTTAAATAAAAACTTATTTGGAAACTGTGTGTATGGCACAAAAACGTAATAGATATTATAGAGATTAAAGCGATTACAAAGAACAAAAAGCGCCTCCAATCAAGAGTCCACGACCCAAAGGGGAATTAGACCTTTCTTAGGCTATGCAAGTAAAATATGTAGTAGCTATCTGTCTAAGTATTACGGGTTTCACCCGAAAAATGCGTTTTTTTTTTACATTTTCTGTACGCCGCCGTTATAACTAAAGCTTTGTTATACTAATGCATTAGTCATGGAATTCTTATTATTTAAAGCCTCTTTTGGGAAATCCGGTTCGAAAATACGATTACTGGTAGTTTCCACGATAGAAAATACATTCGAAGTTGCTTCTAATAATTTTGTACTAAATACTTCACGGAAGATCGTCAGTTTTTCAAAAATAATAGTTAAACATGTTCTAGTTGGGAAATATAGAAGTTTTATTTTATTTATTCTTTATTATTGTTGACTGGTAGAGAATGCCTTTAGGCGGACTTAATGGCTAAAGGCATTCTCTACCAGTCAACAATCGGGTAAGGCAGAAATATTGTTTGCTGAAGTTTATACGGTAATAGTCATTGATCCATCCATATTTAGTAGGTAGTAGACATTTCGTTACCATTTTCTATAGATTCCTTAGCATGTCATGCTCACTTAATACCCAGTGCTGGACGAGTGAGTTAGACTGTTTTTGTTATTGCTTCGCCTTAATACACTTTTTCTGAGATACAATGCTGTTGGCATTCCGCACTGCGTAGGGTTGTCACTCGCTCGGGTGATTGATGGGCCCGTATTTGGGGTGATTGATCATTGTGCCAGCCCTGAACGAGTTCACTGGACCCGTTCGCCCTGTCCCCGAGGAGATACCAATCTTGAGGTAGTTTGCACAAATCTTAAGTCTGATTGTATTTGTACAGTCCAATACGCATCAGTCGTTATATTGTGAAAATCGATTGGGTACGGTATACGTGTTGTCGCGTCGCATGTATGGTATTTTAGATTATATATTATATTTTGTTAATATATTTTTTTATCTTTTCAGGTATAAACCACAATATGTTAACCACGTCAAGTCACTAGGTAAATATTAATATTGGATATTATATTATTTATTTTTCTCTAGACGAAGCCTGTTGTAAAATTTTTAAAACTTGTTCTTGGCAAAGTAACTTTCGCATTTATATTGTCGCCTGTTTAATAGTAGAGTAAAGTTACAATGATTAATAATAAAAAAATATCTCGGGAACATTAAAAATTAATCTAAAAACTTGTTCTTTAGGTAGTAACATTATCCCACAAACGCTGCTTATCAACAATATCTGATTCTGAAAACATTTACAAGCAATATCTCATAGAAATCTCGAGAATACAATTTCCATTGACGCCGACTTGTGTTCGCGCCGGCCGCTGGCCCCCCTGGCCTCCTGGACCCCCCCGGGGGTTCCGGTTCGGAAGCGGCCGGGGGCTTCCTGCAAGTCGGTGGCATTCTTTGTGCCACTCCGCTGTCATTTTAAATTCATTCTAGTCCGCGCCAGTTGGTATGTAGGTCTCTGGAACGCATCTATATTTACAGTAACTAAACTTGAATGAATTGTCGTATGGAAAATCAAGGTGCAGTAAATCTTTACGTAGTATAAAATGAAGTTGCTTTTGTGTCTGTCTGTGCGTCTGTGTGTCCCTATGTATGCTTAAATCTTTAAAACTACGCAACAGATTTTGATGCGCTTTTTTAATAGATAGGATTCAAGGGGGAGGTTTTTAAGTATAATACATTCCAAAATTCCCACGGGAAAACGGGATACACGCAAACGAAGTTGCGCGGGTTTCGCTAGTTAAATGTAAATGTATAGGGACAATTCATACAGATTGAGCTAGCCCCAAAGTAAGTTCGAAACTTGTGTTATGGGATATTGACTCAACGATATTATATTTTATAACAAATACATATATAGATAAACATCCAAGACCCGAGGCCAATCAGAAAAGTTCGTTTTTCATCATGACCCGACCGGGGATCGAACCCGGGACCTCCTGGGTGGTGGTCTGGCGTGGTAACCATTACGCCACGGAGGTCGTCGTAGTTACTTATTAAATAATTGAAATTGTGCTAAATATCGGGGACACATTTTAAAAAAGTACTGAGCTTCCCCAGCTCTTCATAGTAAAAATCTGGCGTTTGAACAGGTAAGATATGAAAAGACGATTCGAAAGAGTTCGTAATAGGCCTATTTGAATTAAAATATTTTGTATTTGTTCAAGTCGTAGAATATCTATTTCAATAACTCCAAGGACTACATAATCAGTTGAATTAAATTTAGTTATCTCTACTAAACGAGTTTCCCAGGATAAAATTTAGTTTTCAGAGAGATTACAGTTTCTTTTATGGAATATGTTCGATATAACGAAAGCCCAACCAAACACGTGCTTGTGTTGACGTTGTTTAACTCGCGTGTTCGTTTTAGAGTGCGTACACACAATGTCGCCTCGCCATACATAGTACAATATCATACTTCATGCTAATATTATCAATGAGAAAGTGAGTTTGTTTGTTAGTTTGTTATTCCTTCACGTCTTGACTAAGCAGCCGATCATGTCATTTGACTGTGCTTACCTTTATTGGCTGACAGTACTACTAAGTCGTGTCGTAATCGTTCAACTGTTTAACATTTAGATACTGTTCAGTTGCTTCTAACACCAATGGACTCGGGAGATAGTGGCCTTTGTTTGAGTAGTCTGATTAGATGAGCAGACAGCATCCTGCGTCCGCTCTTTGTGCTCTTGAAATTCAATAATTCATTCTTCGTTTATATCGTAATGTTCTATTTCTGTTTCAATATCTGGATTTCTCTGTTGAAGACTTAATACTTGAAGATTTAATAGTGTATTTTAAACTAGTGAGCATAGAGTAGATTTTAATGACATGTTAAATTTTTGGTGTTGTTTTTCCAAAAAGTTTTTAATAATACCTTTGCCATATTTGCATAACGTGTGATTTATTATCAGCAATCCCATTATAAAATGCTTGGTACGTGTATGAGAATGGTCCCATTAAAATTTTCAAGTAAACATTTACTGAACAACGGACTAAGCTTGCAATTTTACAAAACGCCAGCCAGCACTGCTTTGCATATTAAGTGCATTTTTAATGAACAACTGACAGCCCTGCTCACTTGGTAGCCTTCAAGGGAAAAAGGCCAGGAGTTCGATTTCCACAGGACAAAATGTGTTTGTCTCGAATCTGGTTTTTTGCCTTTCTTCCACTTGGCTCCATTGTCTGCCTCAATTAATTCTCTCCCTTTATGTACCTACCACTAGTGGAATATAGGTCTGGTATGCAAATATGATCTAAACCGAAGGTTGGTTGGTAGGTTTTACAGCAGTTTGCATATTAGTATAGTACAGTAGCATATTATAAGTTTGTTTGCATATATTCATCAAGTCTTTGAATCCTTGAAGGGGTTTTTAAACTTACTACATGATTTTCTGCGGTTTCCAATTTTGGGCTTTACCGGATCTTCCTCTTCTTCTTTTGAGAGCTGCCCTCTTGTCGCTGTAGCAGCCTCCATTTCCCTCTCTCTCGTCTTGTGCCATTTCTTTCACTCTCTATAGGACACAACGCCAGCATTTTCTTTCACATGATCCATATTTTCCCATAATACAATGAAAATGTAAAATTTAATAAATTGTTTTCATACGGGACAAGCCCGCCACACATTCCCACCAATGTGTCTCCTGTGTAGCCAGGATCAACAACGGCGACCCTAGATTGACAATAAGCGATGAAGCTTATTGACGTCCCGGGGGAGAAAACTACAGCTGTCTTGGAACTCACAACGAATTTAATCAGAAAGAAGATAGTCGGAGTAGGAAGTATTGAAAGGACTTCCCTCCTCAACAACTACGTGAGAAACAGCAATTTGAAGCATTATTTACGTACATTAGCTTTTTGTCATTATCCGTGATTTTTATTGCCACATCTGGCTGGTGGCGGGTTCGGTTCTGGCGATGCGCCAGCTATAATTTCCACTAATTCCCTCACTTGGCAACCGGGTCGGATGTTCGCTCGGTTGTCCCGGATGTTGGTACTTAGTTTAAATTTTCAGATTGTTATTCGGCGACACTTTGTAAACTATTTTCAGTGTTACATTAAGCTGTTTTGTTTATTCTGCTTTTATTTTTGTGCCATATGTGTGCCTTTGTTCCAATCTCTATTGGAATTTTGGTAAATAGTATAGCAATAGTAATGTAACAATAGACCGTGGTGCTCGGCAATCGAGCCTCACTTGATTTGCCATCTCTCTAGGGTATAATGCCTTTTGCCTCAATTGCTGTTTCTCACGCAGTCGTTAAGGAGGGAAGTCCTTTCAATACTTCCTACTCCGACTATCTTCTTTCTGATTAAATTCGTTGTGAGTTCCAACTTCCAAGACAGCTGTAGTTTTCTCCCCGGGACGTCAATAAGCTTCATTGCTTATTGTCTATCTGAGGTCGCCGTTGTTGATCCTGGCTACACAGGAGACACAGTGGTGGGAATGTGTGGTGGGCTTGTCCCGAAATAGTATAGGAATAACCACCCAAAAAAGTTTGCTAACTGACTTTGAAAATGTCTTCTCTTGCTTGGTTTACGCGTTAGCGAATAAACAAACTAATTAAAGAACAACTTAGATTTCTTTATTAGGTATTTAAAAGTCAACCACCTCTTGGAGCGGGATCGGAATGATTTATTTTGTGATTATCTAGAATATTTATATACCCAAACAAAGGTGTTAAAATGTCTCAGATCTTCTAGAACTTCCGAAAATTGTTTCTTTTAGCGGCCACTTTACAAGTAACATAGTTGTCCCATTATTTTTCGCTATAAATCCTGAATACAGGATGAAAAGGTATAGGTAAACGAAATATTCGTGTAACAGGAAATGCAAAGGAAAATATAAAAGTGTCGTGTAGTGGCAGGAGTGCCATCCAGCATCAACGGGAGCCGAGCGCACTACAGCAAAAGCGCCGCTTTACAAAAGCTCGATTTCTCGCCCGAAATGCTAAAGCTTTTTCTCAATCCAGTCCTGGTTTTTGAGTGTCTATTGCTGTAACAAAATGTAGTTTATTTTAATGTTATTTATGTACAGTCAGCGGCGTAAATATGTTGTCACTTTAGTATCTTTTCGCTATAACATGTTCGTTCTAAAGTCTTCAGTATGAGATATAAATGAAATGAAATGAAATGAAATCGTTTATTTCAGAAATTAGACCTTCACAGGCACTTTTTCTTGTCATTTACAACTTGTTTAAATAATAAAAATAAACTACGTTATATACTACCACCATTTCGGACACAAGCAAAATGGCAACCGGTAAAAAGAAATGGCGAAAGAAAACCGGTTACGGCCTTTTTTGTCATTGTCATATAAATGTGACAATGTACTAAAATGACAACAGTTGTTTTTGTTATTTAATCTAGACACACAGAATACTGCTATTTGCCTAGGTCTGGCAGGTAGAACATTATTTCCCTAGAGTGCTATTTGTTGGGTTTTTTTTGGTACACAAAAGACATTTTCGACAGAGATTATAATATAGGCCAATATGTAAATAGAAAGAAATTTATACTTTAGTATACGCGCTTCTCCACTACTCCGGCATCCGGTTTTATGTCTAAAGCATGAATTTCTACATCGGACCGGCAATTACCGGACCGATAAAAATCGGATGCCGAAATAGTGCAAAAACGCCGTAAGTGTAGACATTTAAAACATGATAACGTTACAATAATTACAACAATTAAAACTTTATCAGGAATTTCATTTACATAACTCTGCCTCTATCAGAACACAATCTCGTGCGAATTGACCCAATTTCCAGCACAAAGCAACACAGACTTAATGAACACCGCTTCGAACCCGCACTAGCCAACTTACAGCAACGCAAACTAACCCTGCAAATTGACAAGTTAGAATATCAATCTTCTAATTCTAGTGGAATTGATATAGGATTTATTGACGGAAAGTATGAAAGAAATAAGTATAAGGTGTTTTTCTTTCAGGCCTTGAGTATGCAACCGATATTTTATATTGTCAAGAGCACATATTCAAAAGATTCACAGGCACTTTCTCTTGTAGAGTAGATGGACAAAGGCTGCTTTTTGTCCGTTGAAATTGTATCATTCCCACGGGAAATTAAAAATGCATACTTCTATAGTTGATGGCGCCAAATCCTAACTATTGTCGACATAATATGTCAGCCAACAGATGGCGCCAATTAACTTGATCACACGATATCTACCTACATCAAATTTTACCGCAAACGTAGTCGCGGACAAAAGCTAGTTTATTATAATTAGAAATGTTGTTTAAACTCTTCTGATTGTAATAGACTTGGAGGAAGTCCAAGTTGATACTGGAACATTTACAAAGTGTCTGAACAGAACAGACGCAAGCCCTGGTGTAAGCGGCTGCCAGTTCATGCCACCGAAATATCTGAATTTCTGACAATAGAACCTTAAGCCTACTGGAATTGAGTTGGAAATCACCCAAATGGTAAACGTGATTGTCTTGCGCTGCATAGTATTTGTTACCAATTTGGTGTAACTTGTACCTTTTGTTAACATTAGTCTAGACTAGACTGACATGACTTCTGATCTGTAAGACTTAGGGTTTGCACATAAAAATGATTAGTTTTTGCTTTGGTCACCTGAACCGTGAAAAGGTTGGCGCACAAATTTGCATCGCAATTATTTCATTAGTTAATTTATATTTTTGCTTAGGAAAGGTATATTTTTTTCTCAACAAGTTAACGGCCTGATGGTAAGCGGTTACCGTAGCCTATGGATGCTTGCAACACCGGCAGTATTACTCCCGTTGCTGACCCTGTAAAAATCTTTTAATACCCCTTTTGAAGAACACCATATTTTGGTCTAAAATTAGATCTTAAATTATATGGAGATGGAAAAAGATTAAATTAGTAAAAAAATATTGTGCACAATATATGTAAACTAAATACAGTTTAGAATTATGCAGCTTAATCAGTCATGTATTCTTTGGAGATAAGGAATATCTTGATGATCTAAAATCATTAATTTCAAAGCCCTCCAGAATCCTCTTATAACATAACCTTTCTAGCTATAAAATTAGCAATGGCGTCTACAACGTAGTTACAAAATTAAACTGAAACTTCATCATAATACACCCCAAATGTGTATTCAAGCAAATTGCTTTCAACCATTTTCAACATGAAACTATCCAAAACGGTATACAGCTACCAATTACTCGGCGCTAACAAGCGTGTTCCGACCACGTCGCTATATTTACTGCTACAGTTCATTCCAGTTGTACAATCGCCTTTATATAACCACAGATAACTTTAGTGTCATGTACTATATTTTTGATTCTAACTACATCGGTCCAACCATTGTGGAGTGACTATTTTGGTACAGGTACAAAGATATTCTTCACTTTTCTTCCAAAAAGAGCTGTACTCTGTCTTGTGTCAGCTCCGACTTTTCTTTATGACACGACGCCTGCCTTTTCCTTCACTTGATCTATGTAAGCTCATCTTGGCCTTGTCTTCTATCTTCTATCTTTCCTTTTAAGATGTTTCTGATAATGTCGAAGTGTCTTATAAGATGTCCTACCAGTTTCCCCCTTCCTACCGTGTCCATTTTTTTCATCGAAGTTCTCTCTTCACTTACTCCTCCACATTCCGTATTCAACGATTTTAATTTTACTTGTTTTCTTTTCCTTTCTATTTCCCAATCTTCGTTGTTACCTGTATCTTCTTCATATATATGCTTTTACATTATATTTTTATAAAATTGTGCAATCTAAAAGATCTAATAGATTTTAAAATCTAAAATATTAAAAAATCTCAAGTATTTGGTGACATTATTTAGACTTGCATCACCGGTGCAAGTGCACACCTTGGCATGCATACAATAATGATTACTTAAATGACACCATCTTGTGTCATCACATCGTGATTTGACATTTTTGACATGATTTTAAGTAAAAATCATGTTCAAATAGATGAGATTTCCATGCAGATCTAACAATTAATAGGTAGCTAATTGAAAGTGACCGAAAGCACTCTCGCGACTGATCGCTCACTTTGACGCCACCGCAATGTAACACGAGTAAAGCTCGGCTTTGTGAACTACACGAACTATATCAAAGTTATCAACTTCTGTAATAGACGCAATGTGTTAATATTACACAATCCATAGTTACTGTTAACCGCCCGATAAAGTTAGCTGCAACTAAACTTGTTAAGTGCCGTATGTCTAAAAGTTACATCTGACCGCAGTGAGCTACGTATGAGAAACGGGAAATGTGTTTTGGAACTTGTTCCAATAATATTTTTATTTATTGATTTTATCCAATATTTCGTTTTTGTCGTATTCATATCGCACTCCATATCTTAGCAGGTAATATTAGCTTTTCTGTTTAATAACCCTTTCATACGTGATTGTGATTCTATTTATTTTATAAAACACGTGCGTAAAATCAGTTTTTTAGATTGTCCTACCAGCTGTCACTAACCAATTGAAACCGTCGTTCTGAGATTGAAACACATTGACGTGTCAAAAATTCTGTGAAAAAGTGGTATTGACCTGTTCCAGTTAGTCCATTTACGGTTATCAATTAAAGGATACGAAACAAAGTCCACAAAAACTTTTTCTTTTTAATATTGATAACAAAGTAATATAAATAAAACGGATTTAAAAAAAAACTGGTTTAGTCAAGATAAAAACGCTTGAATCATAGCTGATACGCTCTACCACTTACTAACATAAATAACTGACATAACTATAGTTATTACTTGTTTCAGATTGTCATTTTCTAAATTTGACATATTCGGAAATTTACCATTTTGTAATAGACGTTTTATGAAGTTCTCAGCCTAAGGCCCAAAACATTATAATGTCAAAAGTTGGATATGACCAAAGCGACGAATTAGGACTCGCTCTTTTACGATTAGCGACAGTAATAAAGAATGCTCAACATAACGTACAACATATAATATCATGTTCCGCCCCGACACACAACAAGCTTTTTTGTGTCATGATTTATTATGTCACATGTCACAGTAATATCATAAACAAATGTCTCATATATTTCAAAGCGACGAAAGACGAACACGTGGTTAATATACTCAGAAAAAAGGTTATTCAAGGTATACTATGAAAATAAGCTATATTTATCCCTGTTATTATTTGTGATGATAAATGAATGAAACAGAAGTATTGTAGTAAAAATGTATTGTACAGTCAAATAAGTATCGAGAGCCGATAAGGTCATATTCTTTTTAATTGTTCAATTAAAATACAAACATATTCATTTGGTAAAATGTGTAATACAAAGTGAAAAATGCAACATAAAATATGAATAAAAGCGTGTTAAAAAAAGTATTTAACTTTGTCTGGATTTTTCCCAACAAGAGCAAGTATTTTTGTTTAAACTGCATAAAAGTACAAAACCTTTTTTATTCAAATAGGCCTAATACAAACTCTTTCGAATCGCCTTTTCTTATCCTACCACATGTTCAGTCGGTTGCGTATTGGTTGCGGTCATTTGGTACTCTCCTATTCTACATACTTATTTTCCTTGTTGCGTGTATATTCGTTTTAATATCTTATGTATTCGCATCCACGCACTGCCCAATCCATGTTTTTCCCGGTCCAGCTAAAAGCACGGTAATTAAATCCAAACAAGATTAAAACTCAAAACAAACATTAGAATAGACAGTGTCCCTAATTATGCACGCGCCCGACATGCATAATTAGGGATTACTTCGTACTTTCTATTGTGGTGTTAACTGACCGTGACGTTAGCCATCAAGAAGTGACCACATACGGGTTTGTGTGCCACGGTGGGCGCCATTAACGTTCAAAGACTTAAAACATTTATTCAGAGGAGGTCTTTACAACTAGTTTGATAAATTGACAGAAAAGATGGCTTATGAAGTAGTGCTGTGGAGAGTAAGGGAAAAGAGAACTTTGATAAAAGATATAGAAACCAAAAGAGGAAAACTAGTGGGACATCTCATAAGACACGACGTGTTTATCAGAAACATCTTCGAAGTAAAGATAAAGGGTAGAAGAGAAGGGGAAGGCCAAGAAGAGCTTACATGTTCTATGGAGAGGTGAAGAAGCTGGCACAAGAGAGAGGAAAGAGGAGACTGCTACACCAATAAAAGTGCGGCTCTTAAATTTAGAGAGATTACTTAATATGTACTTTGTCTAGTCAAAGAGTACATACAGTAAACGATTTGTGTAATTAATGTACTGTATATATAGCTTTTATAATTTCGGAAACAAAAAATAGCACTGGTAAACGTTCCACGTTGGGCGCCAATATCATTTTAGATATTAGATATTTATGGATAAATAAAAAACAATTGAACATTCGAATTAAGATAAGAGCTCAAAAAAGTGTTAAATATCTTTTTTTTTTTTAATTTGAAAATGTTTCTGAAACTCTGTAATCCCGTTGCCCTAACTCCACCTACGTGTGGCCTTTTCACGCATTAATAAATTAATAGGTAGTGAGTTTCGTGTTACCCTTTCCGTAAACGTGCTTTCGATAGATTAGCTTATCTTTGAAAGGTTTTAATTAAAATGTCTAGTTAAAATCTTTTTGATTAATTATTATGAAAATATATATTTTGGAGTGCAAAAGTCTCTAAAAATCTGTAATGCTCAAGAGAGTAGACAGTGTTAAAATATCAACTATATATTTATTAAAGAAAAGCTATGTATAATGAAACGGTGCTTACTAAGCGTCCATATGTTGCGATGACAGCTTAACATCTGGCCGAATGCTTGTTTAAAAATTAATAATATACCGATCATAGCATCCAAACAATTTCAATCGAGAGGATAGTTTCGAGCTGTCATCTGCGTGGAATCCAATAGTGGCAAAGACAAAACCTCCCTTTACGTTGTCGCAGTCGGTTAGCGATCGGAATGTGGACACTGTGAGTGTTGTGTGCAAAAGTGGGTGGATTATCCAAAATATGAGGGTGGAAGAAGATTCCGCCTCTGATATGGAGACATGACGTGTGCAGTTACCAGTTCGCTTGTGACCACGGCTGGTGCAACCTGGTCGAAACGTCAGGCAATATCAAGGTATGATCGCGTTAATTTCCGGTATATTTTTAATTTATAATAATGCAACGCGAAAGTTTCAAAGTTATGAATGCTTGTTTGTCACCTTAGTGATATAGAAAAAACGGAAATGTAGACACAAATAAATCCCTTTTTCTTATTTACCAATCCAGAAGATTCTGTTCATAAAATCCGTACTTCCTACTTGAAATATGATTAGTTAAATAACCACTAATGTAATTACGCTAACCCTCCAGTGACTTCACATCGTAAAGCTACATCTACACATGCTTAAAACGCTAATCATCTCTCTAACCAACACGTACTTAATGCTATTAAGACGATTAATTTATTCATTGGAATTTCACACTCAATTCAGACGCATAAAGCTTATATTTGATTGGAACAAGAAACACTATGTTTCTGAAAGGGTGTCAAGAAAATTAACAGTGCCACAAACTTATCTGTGCCGGTGGCTAAAACTAGATGAATACCTTGACAATTACCTTTAATACCGTAGATCACAGCACACTGTAATATTATTCCATACCTATTTCTCTTCCATTAAGATAGGGTTGATATTTGCTTGGAACGTATTATTTCTGAAACTTGTTTTACTAGACGTGTCAATGTAGGCTTCTAACAATTTTGGTTGTCTCACAGCATTAAGACATTTAACATAGTCATATTTCTGTACAATAGAAAATGCTAACAAAGCTCGATGGCGCGTTGGTAGTGACCGTAGGGCCTTCTACACTACACAATGACCTCTTGGTAAAGCTAGGGTTAAGCTGCTTGTGTTATAGGTACCAGACTACGAATATAATCTATATATATAAAAGAGAAAATCACTGACTGATTCATCACGAAATCTCCGAAACCACAAGTGCCAGTAGTCTCAAATTTTGCATGGGGGTTCCTTTTAGGGCGTAAGTGCTCACTAAGAAAGGATTTTTGGAAATTCATCCCCTAAGGGGGGTAAAACGGGGTGCAAAGTTAGTATGAAACTTTGCCGTTTTTGAAGTTATTCGAATGAAATTCAGCATGAAGGTTCTTTATTGAAAAGCATGAAACATGAGTAAAATATTTTTTTCAAAATTCATCCCTTAGGGGGTTAAACGGGGGTGCAAAGATAGTATGAAACTTTGCCGTTTTTGAAGTTATTCTAATGAAATTCAGCATGAAGGTTCTTTATTGAAAGGCATGAAACACGAGTAAAATATTTTTCTCAAAAATCATCCCTTAGGGGGTTAAACGGGGGTGCAAAGTTAGTATGAAACTTTGCCGTTTTTGAAGTTATTCAAATGAAATACAGCATTAAGGTTCTTTATTGAAAGGCATGAAAAACGAGTAAAATATTTTTCTTGAAAATCATCCCTTAGGGGGTTAAACGGGGGTGCAAAGTTAGTATGAAACATTGCCGTTTTTGAAGTTATTCGAATGAAATTCAGCATGAAGGTTCTTTATTGAAAGGCATGAAACACGAGTAAAATATTTTTCTCAAAAATCATCCCTTAGGGGGTTAAACGGGGGTGCAAAGTTAGTATGAAACATTGCCGTTTTTGAAGTTATTCGAATGAAATTCACCATGAAGGTTCTATATTAAAAGGCATGAAACACGAGTAAAATATTTTTCTCAAACATTATCCCTTAGGGGGTTAAACGGGGGTGCAAAGTTGGTATGAAACATTGCCGTTTTGAAGTTATTCGAATGAAATTCAGCATGAAGATTCTTTAGGCGATACGAAGTTCGCCGGGTCAGCTAGTAGTAAATATAATACATAGAAAAGACTCGAGACAAACCCAAATGCCATTTCATAAATGTTGGCCCCGTGCGATCTGGTGCTGAAGGTGGTCACTACCAACGCACTACCGGGTCACTGTCAAATATGCCGTTTATATTGATATCAATTTAGCCAAAAAATAATAAAAACATGTAATATAAGTTTTCGCTGCTCTACGTCGCGTGTCGCACCCGAGGTGTTGAGTCGGGCGTAATTAGTTGACTAACCCGTCGCCACGCTCCGCTGTATCTTCCAGGAGTTTCTCAATTCCGTGAACCGAGTTTAGTTTTGTCACAAAGGCTTCACAAACTAGAGGCGTTAATGGTGTGAAGTTAATATTATATTAGACAAAAAATAAAGTGTAAAATGTACTAAAGCTAGAAATTATTTCAATGTGACAGTCCAAACAGCTGCTGAAAACCCCGAGCCTCCAAACGAAGTAAGAATTAGGTTTTTTAGGTAACTCTAATCAGATTTCAACGAAATTTCATCGAAAACTAGACGTAATCAAAATGTAAAAATTTATTAATTTTCATTGAAATACATTGAGAATTACATGAGATAACTTCATTTTTACATCGTTTAAGGGTCAGGTTTCTCGCAGCTGTCTGTACACAAACACTATCACAATTTAAAGATATAAAAATAACATAAAACTTGAACAAGGGACAAAATTAAGGCAGTCGCTATGCAATTTTAGATCTAGATATTATTTTTATCATCTACAATGTAGCAGTATCAATAAAATGTAGTGTAAATATCAAAACGGCCAGTTATTTAGCTAAAGTGATATCATTGGTCACCTCGCGACGTCATGTTGCGGGAATTGCCCGATTGCCCTTTTTATCGGCCGCCGAGGGCCGCGGGGATGCCCAACGACGCCACTCGATTCCACAGTACAATTTAATATCCATACGACCTTTATTATTGTGTTGTAAATGTAAATTAATGGGAATCTGCGGCCGCTGGTTGGTTTTAGTGCGCGGAATAAGTTTTTATAACGCCCCGGTGTGCTCTGTAATCTAAGATGCCTTGTTTTAAAATATTGAATAATGATGTAAATCTACTTTTTTTGTGTCAATATTTTTAATCAAATATTACGAGCTCTTTCGAATTGTCACAATTTTTTCTTGCCACCAATTCAGACGGCACATTGCTTGCTCTTTTAATTCTTTCTTTTTAGTATGTGTTTTTGTGTGTGCCGATTTGCGTGTTAGATTCAAAATTACACATGGCAGATGATGGCACAATACAATACAATCTAGGGTTATTTTATTTTCATCCCAGGATAATGTTTGGCTCTATAATGCGTTTCCAAATTAAAGAGGAGAAAATTGCTAGGAAACCTTAAAATCCCCTATGCTGTTCTTATACAAGAATAAAGCATTCTACATTTCACTCTGAATTCTCGTATTTTGTAGGTTTCGCTGGAAATATGTAAAAAGCACTAAAGTCCGAGTTAGCAGTTTATCCGCAGCACAGGTTTTGTTTGTTTGCGAGCCTCGCAAACTTGTAATGGGTTTGAGTGCATTCGAGGTGCACGTGTATGCATGCTGCGGTAAAACTTTTAAGTGAAGTCGTTATGAAAAATGACCGCGCATTATACTATTTGTGTTTAAAGTTTATTTTATAGGAATCTATTCAAAACTTTATTTTTGTAGTTTGAGTGTGTTTGCCTGCCAAATTGCGGATAATATCCTGTTTAACTGAGTAAAAAAAAATATGCTCAGTGTTTAGTCGCAGGGAAATTAAAATACACTGGGCGTCAAAAATAAGTAGTACAGTTTTAAAATTGCATTTACTCTTAAACTATAGAAGTTAGAGTTTTGAAATAAAAGTCATTTTATAGCAAATTTAACAAAGTTTTCTAAAAATAATATTATATTTAGCATTAGTAAAGTTTTACACTGAAAATTTAGAAAAAACTAAAAAGCTAACCATTTTGAAGGAACTATCAAGCACTTAATTTTTACGTTTTGGGCCTTGTTCCCACTTTGGTAACTTGTGTTGCCGCCTCGGACTCTGATGACAGCTTGGAGCCGATTTAGCATGCTGAACACTGAGTTTCGGAGGCGGTATTGGGGAAAATTCACCCATTCTTCTATCAGGCCTGCTTTAGAGCCCTGAGGGTGGCGGGGGGTGGTCTGCGTCTTCTGACTAGCCTCCCAACCTCATCCCAGGCGTGTTCAATCGGGTTAAGATCTGGGCTTCTTGATGGCCAAGCCATCAAGCTGATGCCAACGTCCTGAATGTACTTTTGTACGAGGTGAGCGGTGTGTGGCCGGGCGTTATTATGCATAAGTATCGCTCCATCACCCATATTTACTAAATATAGCCCTGCATACTCGTTAAGGATCTCTAATGCATATCTTTCACCAGTCAGAGTGCCATTTTCTATGACCACTAGCTCTGTGCGACCCTCTGAAGAGATGCCAGCCCATACGTGTACAGAGCCTCCGCCGTATAGAACTCTTTCCGAGATGAAACCTTGAATGTATCGCTCACCGGGTCGCCTGTATACTCTCCGCCTTACATCGGAAGTGAATAAAGAAAACCGAGACTCATCTGTGAACAAAACTCTTGTCCATTTTGCTTCGCCCCATTGTACGTGTTGACGGGCGTAGCGTAGTCTTGCTACTCAATGCCCTGTCTCAAGTTTGGGGCCATTTGCTGGCCTGTACGACTTCAGGTTGGCTTCAGCAAGTCTTCTCCTCACTGTACTCTCACTAACGTACTCTTCGGGTCTGAAGAAGCTGTTGCTGGACCTCAACTGCATTAAGGTGACGATTTCTTAACACAGTCGAGACAATTAAGCGGTCTTCTCGGGTACGAGTGCACCTGGGTCTGCCATTACTTGGTCTCCTTAGATGGTTTCCAGTCTCTTCGTACCTTTGCTTTACTTGTTGGATCGTTCTTAGAGTTACACACACCGTTCTTGCAGTACGACGCATACTGATGCCTACTTCGAGAAAAGTTATGATTCTTGCACATTCTTCTGGTGAAAGAGGCATGATTAGTAAAGTTTACTCGCTGAAGACACATTTGCTTTTGAATTGCAATTGATTTATCAGCAATAAAGAAAACAATAAAAAACAAAAGTACAAGCCAACATTTAAAAAAAAATAGTGTTTTTATTTATTAAGTTTTTTTTCAGTCAATCTTTAAAAAATGATATTATGCATGACGTTTTTATTAAATGAAATTAAATTGTCTTTTAACTTTTTTTTATTTCAAAGGTCTAGCTTCTGTAGTTTAGGAGATATTGCAATTTTAAAACTGTACTACTTATTTTTGACGCCCAGTGTATGAGGGATTTTGTTAAATCCCTAGGGATACCATGAAATCCCGGCACAAAAAATACATCAACACCGTGTCTTCTCTCTACTGCATGCCGCGACATTTACTTGCATTGTAATACTGTATGTAATCGAGACCAGTGTACCACCATATGTGTCGAGTGTTAATCTCGTTGTGTCTCTTCTTAAGCCTAATTAGTGATTCGAAAAGACTGACCTCCACCAACCTCTTTTTGAAACCACTTCAGATGCTCTAAACTCCTTCAGGTAATGGAGACTCATATCCTAGCAGGTACCTGTACATACAACTCCCGATAGGATAATAGTGGTTGATGATTAATTAAAATTAGACTATATCATTCCGACTAATTATTTTAATGGGTCTCTCGATATGTCAGTTCACATCCAACATTAAATGGTGCCAAATGACAGGCCGGGAATTATCGCGGCAATCGGCCCGTTATAATGTTTACACTAATTGGGATCTACCGGGATCTCCCGGGATTACGGGATTCGGATGACTGTCAACAATGTTTTGGGATTTCAGCGCGTGATTTAAATAGCGTTTTGTTAAGTTTTTCCCGTAGAGAATTAAAATCCCGGTGTTGCAACTGGTGCCCGTAGTCACGTCGCGTCGCATTAAGCCGCGTTGGGAGACAGAACAAAGTACATTTGATATGCAGTCAGTAATTGTGTTACATAGTAATTAATTGGATTATTTTTTGTTTTTTGTCACTGTTGCTAAACAGAAATCTCACCACCTTGCGGCATCCTGCCAATTCAAAAAGCGATTATTCCCATGGGAAAAGAGGAGTTATAATAAAATATAAATGGGAAAAATAATACCAGTATGCATAACTGCAGTAGTAAAAGCTATAATAATCGAAATAAGTTGGCCGCAATAAAAAAAATACTTAGCCCAATATTTTTATAGTAAAACCTATAAATATTTATAAAACATGAATGTACATTCAAAAGATATATTTAACTTTTTGGGAATTACTTTTTTATCAGTTTAACGACATAACTTTTTGGTATCAAGTACTGAATCACTGAAACTTGTACGAGTTCGAGTTGACTGATAAAGCGAGTCAACAGTACACATAAATATACATTAGCGAAGTTGGTGGCACAATTCACTAAATCTTACTTTCACAATTCTCCGATATTTATATCGCTTTTCCCGTTAACGTGAGATGGTATGTGTTATAAGATCAACGTTAAATAAAATTGTGGAAAATCTAGTAGTAAAGTTGTTACCACCTCCCTATGAACATGAGTAATACTAGAGGCGTTACTAATGATGTCACAAAGAAAGGAATACGGAGAGAAGGGATAAAAAAGGGAGAAGAGAAAGAAATACATGTACACAAGTAAAGAAAAGTACAAATATCTAAAAATCTATAAATAAACGATTTTATTTTTACGAATTTTTGATTTGAACAATCGTGAACAGAATTAGAACCAAAATATGTAATAAAATGTGAGTTTTCTTTAATTTATCTTGTTTATCCGCGTATTAAGAATCCTAGTTTTGAGAGAACATATTAATTCACTGTTCTACTACTATTCTTGATGAATTAAACGTACATTTTCTTCCTGTTTGCCACCCTGTATGATTTGGTTGTACCATAGTTGTGCCAATATAATTTTTTTTTTCAAATTATTCCTGTTGGCACAACTACAGTTGGTCCAACAGGAAACGGTGCAAGTTTATGTCGTATAAGTGAAACTAAATAAATGCTTAGTATAACAAATAGTATGTTTTCTTTTTTCCCTATTCAATATATCAGCTGTTGGCACTTCCCAAAGATTTCACAATGGAGGTGCACAAATTGCGCAAATGAAAGTCGCAGGTTACAAACGGAAAGACACAGTAATGGCAGGAAACATTCAGGAAACAGGAAAAAAGCGACGTATTTCTGACGATATTTTGGTAGGTAGATAGCTGGGGCTCAGTCAGTAACTATCACCGGTGTCGAAGGACGCTGCTTCGTTTCCCGGACAAGATATTTTTTTGTATAGAACATTTTTACTTTGTGTCTGATCTGGGTTTTTAGTGTTGATCTGTAATAGAAACTTGTATTTGTTTTAAACTTAAAATTAATTTGTGCTGCTAATGATGGACAAAGTATTAATCTGATTTATTTTTTATACGTCGCATGTATTTTCAAAATAGGACATGTATTTATAAATTCAATTTATTTAATTTTAACTATTCTTACAAGCTAACAGATTTTACATCCAAACCGCTTATAAGTTTGCTCACTATACATGTATCACATAAGTACTTAGTATTAGTATATAAGTTGTTTAGTACTCCTAAAACAAGCTATCTTTAGTAATTTAGTCATTTGATATGAGTTTTTTCTAATAAACAAACATCTTCCGATTTGATTACCATCAGGTGACCCGTGCGTCGGCTCGTTTATCTACTAAATAATAAAAACCGGACAAGTGCGAGTCGGATTCGCCCACCGAGGGTTCATTTTATTCGCCTAGACAGAGATAATCTATTTTTTCATTTGACTATCGATTTATAAAAGTTGTGCGTGTGAAAACCGCTCGACACGACCGCCCAGTCAGCACAACGGGGAGCCCGGTGCGGTGGGCGGGATCGGCGTCTTCTTTCGTAATGTGCAGTGAAAGCAAATGTGGTGTATTAGAATATTACCCCTAAGGGAATATACATCCTCTGCATATATTACGCATCTACATGAATATTATGAGCTTAATAATAAATATTTTCTATTCAGACAATATGACAGTTCACATAGAGTTATGAACATCATAGCCAACTTTAAAACATTTCTGTGCAAAATCTCCTTATTCCTTCTCCAAGTATACATGGACAATTCTCTCTTCACCACAAAAAACAATGATGTTCAACATATGTTTTTCTTCTGTGCCATACCAATTTCTGTCAGTAAAACCAAATAAACCGTCCATATAAAAAAAAATCAAAGTCTAAAATACTTTATTCTGTGGGCCCTTGCGCACGTCATTTACTATCAAATTGTTACGTATTATTTGTATAAAATAAATAAGCTACTCTATAAACTACCACCATTTCAGAAACAAAGCAAAATGACCACAGGTAAAAGAAACGGCGAAAGAAAACGGGTTCCGGCCTTTTTTGTCCATGTTTTTTTTCTTCAATTTTTATAAAATATTAAAAATACAGGAATGGAAAACCCACGGAAAGGTATAGAAATTCACCACAAAACTACCCATACCAACCCGTAATCACCCCATTGCAGGGATACTGGTTTCCCTTCATCAGTCGAGGGGGGGGGGGGGATACAGAACTACCCAATTTACAACAAAAACGTACAATCATTGGCCATTTAATCGGCAAACATTTAAATGGCTATTCAATTTGAGTATCGTTGTAGTGGCGCCGAGTGCAAGTCAAGTGGCGCCCGATCGACGCACAGTGGGCTCTGTGATTTGTGGACCGGAGTGTAATACTCGGAAATATATGAGAATTATATTTATACCATGACATACGATAGCAATCTCATTATTCCTGTACTTATAGGAATTTTTAATTAAAAAATATCTGTATATATGACTACGGTTTTAACCGCGAAATTATCCGGGGTAAACAAAGTCAAATAAAGCACTGATGAATCTTAAAATAACGAAATTAGCAGAAACAAAAAATATAAAACACCACAAACAATAATATATTATGCGTGCATAATTTTATCATAACATTGCTTAGGAGTCGTGAATTTTCATGAAATTTTTTGTGAATTTTTAGGGAACAACGTGTGGTTTGCTCGGATGATTCCGGGGCCAAAACGCCTCTCTTTTTATATTATGTACAGATTTTATAGCCACGTGCCAGAAAAGATTTTATACAATATTTTCCAAAATTATTGTGAAAATGGGATTAAAATTGTGTGCCGGTAACACCTATCGTAGTCATAATGCTTAATTGCAAAATAATAAACAATTTTTGTACATTTCACAGAGCGCTTGTTAGCCCCAATGTAGGTTAGGCTTACAACTGTTACCCATCGACGACATTCGGGACCGTCAGCACATGCCCACCGAAGCACGGAGGCGTCAGAGATTTTTTCAAAGCATGCAAGTATTGACTAGGGTTGTCGTTGCTCATGCGTGATCTTTACTTTGATACGCACAACCGGCACAACCATCGAGCTCCTCAACAAGAATATAAAGTTATATATAGGGACAATATAGTAAAGTTATATGTGCTGTAACCACTATATGCGTAAGAACAAAGTGAGTAAATAGAATTCTGTCAGTATATTTGCGTCTGCGTTTCCTTTAAGGCGTAAACGGAAGATCGCTTCGTTGTCAGGCGCCAGTGTGAGCCGGAAATTGCATTCCTTTGAGGTGACGGGAACCGTGGCCATTGATCCACCGGCGACATTCGACGGCCTATTGACTGAAGTGCGCCTGAAAGGCTGAAGGCTAGACCGTGTTCCGGAGATCATACCTTTGTTCAATTCACTTACAATGTTCTTGCTTGTCGCCATAATAAAATTCGCAGTCAGTTTGTGAAGCGCATATTTAAAATTAAAGTCATGTTAAACTAAAAGAAAAGTAAAGAGATAGCTTGAGAATTAATGTGGAATTAAAATTAAAACGCGTTTCGACTGGCTGTAAGTTTCTTATTGTCTTCTTTAGTTTAATGGAAACAGCCATAATTTAATGTGTCGTTTTAAAATGTTTTCACGTATAAAAAATATAACGATATTTATTTAACTTGAATAACTGAGTTAGCAACAAGAACTCTTCAACCTGTATCCAAACACATTTATTTACTTATATTTCCCCTTTTGTCCGCAGGTAAAAAACGTCCCGCAGCGGCCGAGCGGTGAGTGGGCGGTATCCCTTATTGATGGCACAACATTTGCATCTCCATGGACGAGGCCCAGCAATTTTCATGGCCCTTAACCACGAATAGAGGCTTCCATTCATAGTTTTGTTACGCTTGAATTAATATTCCAAATCAAGAAAAGGTATCTCGATTTATTTTTGTAGTTTCTTGAAATAATTTTTGCATTTGTAAAATACTAGTTGCCCTCGTGGGCAAGGGGAAGGACCAATGAGTTCTGTCCCATGGATTTTTTTACTACGTCTTATAAAATGTTACAATCTCTGTGAAAAAATTCAACTCCCTAGATAGGTTTTATTTATAAGGCGTATAAAAATGGGAAGTTGTTTAATACTTTAGCTAATCTTCTGCGACAATTCCCATGGGAATTAAGCAAAGTCGCGATCCAAACTAGCGACTTCATAATTCTTGCAACGGATTTCATTATGAAGCAGTAAAATGAAAACACTCCCCCGCGTAGCACTTCCGTAGCTCTCGTAGCACATAAATCTACCACGTGCTACGCCGTAGCGATCGTAGCACGTAGCTGTTCGTAGCACGTACCGGCTATAACGCCGCAGCACTCCGCTTGAGTACACGAGTATTGTGTCAACTTTTTTAATGTCCCTTTTATGAATTACTTGTTATCCGATTGCCGACAAGGGGGTAATGTTCATACACATTTATTTTTATTGTTTGTATCATACATATTTTTCTATTCCAAATCTAATTAGAGGACACGCAAGCAACGTCGATTGTAGCCAGTGTTTGGATGGGTTTTATTATCTCAAGCTTTTCCGTGCTTTGTTTTTTCAGGCGTCTTGAAAACACTGACCTCCTCTCAATTCGCATTGGAGCAACAACGTGGCGGAGTATGCTCTAATCCGTTCAATTAAAGGGAGACCCGTATCCATGCGGTGAGATAATTATGGGTTGATACATTTTAAAAACTATCATTTTCAAATAAAACAGAGTAACAGAGTAATGAAATATAATGTAAATGATTCTCCACAAAGGAAGATGTCAAAGTGAATTATGAGGAATATCTTTATTTCATCTTTAAAGGAATGATTACCATAATAGCCGCCATCCATCGCGGAATCGCGGCCATTATTCGAGCGAACAATGGCACTGAAATAACAGGAGCGCTTTTATATGCCAAGTGTGAAATACCTTTAAATCGAACTCTGAAACTATTGAGTTTCGCGGTTCAGTTGGTAAGCCTACCGCTGCTAAAGATACAAACTATTGAAAAATATAAATATTCTTAAAACTCTAAGCAAGTAGGCTTTTTTCTTCGAACCCGCGACCCTCGAGATAAAGTAGCTTTTGCTAGCCACTCGACGCTATTGATAGACACAAAGAAGTAATCATCATATCAAAACATAATCATCCCACTGTTGGGATACGGGTCTCCCTTCAATCGAAGGTGATTAGAGCGTACTCTGCCACGCTGCTCCAATGCGGATTGGCAGAGGCCGGTGTTTTCAAAACGCCCTACATCCATCGACAACAGCCGGGACCGAGCGACGGCTTAACGTGCCCTCCGAAGCACGGAGAAGCTCGAGATAACGAAACCCATCCCAACGCTGGCTAGGGTCGACGTCGCTTAACTTGCGTGTTCATATTAGAGTGCGACACACAGCGACGCCATCGAGCTCCTCAAAGAAGTAATAGTATAAAAATTTTCTCGCGTATCTTTTTTTCATTAATTTACAAAATCGAATAAAAGTAAACGTTATGAAATCACAAAGCCGGTGTTTTTCCGAACATTTTCACCAAAACCAATAAAATGAGTTGGAAAAAATCGCTTTGCGGAAATGCCGCCCATTTTTAACGGACGGTCGGGAAATTTACGGTCGGTGGCGCCGGTGGGAACGATACAGGATGTGATTTACACACCAATGATACCCCTACCTCTTATTAATAACAATGTATCGGTGGGGTCGCACGCTTCGGAGGCGCATAACACACGCTGGAGTGACTTTGAAATACGCCCTGCTGGCTGGCATAATATGTGTTTCCGTGACATCAGGTCCTTCAGAGCTTGAATTTGAATCAAGCAAGTGCTAAGTTTCTTGCCAATTCTTCTTAGTACAAATTAGCCATCTGAACTGATGATAGGCAAAAATTGAGACGATTGGAAAGAGCGTTTTAGGCCTATTTGAATGAAAAAAAATGAGTTTGAATTGCTTAGTATAATCATAGTTTTGCTTGTTTTCGAAATTATGGTAGTTTATAAAGTTGAATTAACTATAGGCTACTAGAAAGATAATTTTCTTTTAAAATTTGAGTTAGGAAATATGAAATGTCAATTTCTATTTCATTGACTTGAGCGAGCTCCAAGACAGTGGTATCTTTCCGTTTGGACAGTCAACTAACAATACATTTTGAATAAAATAAAATAATAATAATATTAAAAGCATCATTTCAGCCATAAGATATTTCAGCAAATTATATTAGCACAGAAGCTTTATGCCTCAACGACTTAGATATCTGTTTTTCCGTCAATCCAAGTTTTTTCTCACTCCAGGGAATTATCTTTTCTTGGACACCTTAAATAGATTAGGATATCTCGACGTCTAAAAAAAACTCTGAAACATTTTAGAAAAGATCAGGTGCTATTTTAGAGGGACGAACCTTTCTCAATGACGTAATTCGGGCACGAAATCGTTTATTCAGACTAGACCTTCACAAAGTTATATTAAATATTGCAGCGCCGACTGAGTCCATTGTGAATCTAAACCATCAATCTCGTAGACACACAAAGAAAACATTAAAATCTGCCTATTAGGTGTTTTATATTGCACACTTACGAATTATACTGGTAGGAATGGTAGAGTATTTATGTGTAAATGTTGCAAAATAATAATATTATTCAACATATTATGTTGAAAATGCAGTTCCTTCCACTTGGATTCATTGCTTGATCCCTCACTTTTTTTAATAGCCCGTTTACGGCGAAGTGCTGGTGCATTTTAAAATTATTTTTGACATGCAAAAGTATTTCCTGTAAATCTACTTGCAATATTAAATCATGTAAAGTTTAAAATTGTAACATAAATGCTTGCTTACCATTGTGTAACTTACATATTACTGTTTGAGTCCAAGAGATAAAAACGAAACGGCGCCATTAAAACTGTAAGCGATTTATCTGACGAGGGTGTCGCCGGCGGACAAATGACGCCATTTTTATTCGGGTAACAAGTGAACAACCCTAGGCACCGGCTAATGTAACGCGTAACTCGACACGTTCACTGGAACGGGAAATATAACAGGGCTGTATGAAATTCAAGGGAAGAATAGAAATAAACAAAGTGATCCAGTGTCGTTGCTTGTGTGTGGAAGCCCCGTGCGGGGGTCGAGGAACTGGGCTTTCTGGAACTGAAAGTAGGCTTTCCGAGTATTTATTTATTCTTTATTGACGATTGAAAAGTACAATAATGGCGGACTTATTGCCTAAAGCCATTCTCTACCAGTCAACCATCGGGCAATGCAGAAATATTGTTGGCGGGACAAAATTGAAAGCAAGTACCTACTGGTTACCTAAGAACTAATCATAGAGTATTATATTGCCAACTGACCACCGGACTGTTTATTACAATGTCTCAAGAACTGCGTATTTTACAAGTTTCAGCCTGTGTTGCATGTACAGTCAATCAACGGGGGACGTAAATGTGATTCGAGTTTTCTAAATATAGCATTTTTTTTATTTTTCATATTGTACAGTCAAGAGTAGATCGACCTTTACATATTGGACTTTGTACCATTCTTAAGTTCTATGTCATAAGAGCCAATATTGTACTGCAAGTGTAAGGCTCCACGTGCACCTGACTGTACTGTAATTACGAAGTTTCATAAAAATGATTACAATATTATTCAAAAAAATCTTGGTTTTTAGTTTTTCACCCTGGTCACCTGTTTCATTTGTTGTATTTAAATTGTTTTTTGTATGTATAAACCTCTGTGAACTACCACGATTATGTAAACAAAGAGATAACAAACACAAAGGAAATGGTGAAAGAAAATAATAAAAACATAGTCGTGTAGAGTCTGTAAAGTAGCACTGAGTTTTAATTAAAAGTAACATTTGTTTAACATTCTTGTTTTATAATGCAAATTGAACCCGAAACTTGGTGACCACCGCTCAGCATTGGTTTGAGGAGATCGGGAAACGCCGCGGACTCATGGCGAAATGAATTATTCATACCATTATTCATACTAGTGGCTCGGCCCGGCTTCGGAGATGAACAATTATCCATCTCAAGTAGTAAGTAAGATTTATTCATTGCCTTTAATTGATTCAAGACATAGACATATTTCTTTGCCTTTAAGATCGGTCGGACTATACTAAACATACTGCCGGTAACATCTATACATATAATAAAACAGTAGACCCCGATATGTCTGTACTTTGAACATATTTGGCAAAAATGGAGAGGGAACAGTTAGAGAAAGGTAATAAAAGCGAAAAAATTTTTTTTTCGTCTGTCTGTCTATTTGAACGCGCACATATCTAAGTTACTGGACGGATTTTAATCCTGTTTTCACAGGGAGATAGAGCTCGGCTTGGAGCAGAATATAGGCTTTGTTTCATTTAAATCGCATGACAAGAAAAGGAGGTATCCATATTTGAACATTTCACGCGGACGAAGTCGCGGGTAACAGCTCGTAGAAAATATGAACGCACATTTATCTAAGCCGAAGGAGTCCAACGAAACTATAGAATTATGTACATATATGAAATCTCTTAAAACCTCGCTCACTTTTCCGCGTCGAATCGTCCTAATCTGAAAGAAACTCAGAATCCTGGACGAATTCGGATGATGTCATCAAATTCGGCGCGGCTTATTCGGTCGACTCGACCAATGCGCTCGCATTCTATCAGTTGCAGTACAGAGCAACGCTCAACTTAGTCCACTACTTCTTCGTTGTTTTCGGTCGATTCTTTCGGTGCGGATAGGTGTGCGAGCGAGACCTCCTTGATTTTGATTCTTTCGACGCGTCCGGCTCGGATAAGTGCGCTTTCATGACGTCTATCAGCTGTCTATTATCAGTATTCACTCATGTCACTGGCGTCAGATTGAATTTTAATTGCTATCAGATCTTTAATAAATGCAAGGTTTGTTTTATGAGCAAATTTAAAAAAAACTGTTAAATTTCCGTTCGGGACTGTAGTCTGTGCCTTCATTGCTGATAACTCCAACAATATTCTGGCGTGACCTACATTTTGCATAAATTGTTGTTTTGAACTATAAAGTTTCACAAATGGCTACTGTTTTAACGGAAGTCTGTTTTTATCCGATTACAGTGGAAAAACACAGTTTAGTTACTGATAAATTGCCTTTTAAATTACAGTGGTATAGTCAGCCCATGAAAGAGATGAGCAGGCCCGTAAATATATGATTCAAGTTTTCGAAGTGTCGCGTGAAGGGATTTACTCGAATTGTTTTTTATCACTAGCGTTCATATTGTACTATGTTATTCCTTAGTTTCATAACGATGATGCTTACATTATTAAGGTCAAAATCTTTGTTCTTAGTTCTATATGGTAAAGGACTATTTACTAATTGGTGACCTGGGTTTTTGGTTAGTTGACTGTACCTTTCTATAAAAGACTTTATTTCTATAGTACATACAGATACTTTTTGGTTTATATTCTTAGATACTCTTCACGTATGCAATAATAGCAGGCATTATGGAGAGTGCACATGTGTTGAAAGCTTAAGGCAATTTCCGCTTCAGATAGATATAATCTAGAGCTTATGTAAATTAATTCTACACAATTTCATGGTAAGCCGAGTGAGGTGAGCGGTTCTAGGCAGCCAGCGTAGTAAATGCCTGAACTGGCCCATCATTTGATGGGGTAAAATTTCAAAGATTTTTATCTTCAGAATTCAGTGTAGAGAGTAATATGAATGATTTTGAGTAAAATTCAAATTTTATTATGTTTTTTTTTAATAAAGAGTCCATCATCACCCTACTTTTTTATGTAAGAGATTGGCAAACAAGCATGCGAGTCACCTGATGTTAAGTGATCACCGCCACCCATGAAGCACAGAGGCACCTGAGCCGCTGCCGGCCTTGTAAGTGCATGTATGCTCGCCTCTTGAAGGTTCCCAAGTCATGGTCATTCGGAAACACCGCTGGCGGGAGTTGGTTCCAAATCTTTACTGTGCGTGGAAGGAAGTGTCGCAGAAAATTGACTGATTACACCATATTCAGTCACTTCAAACTCTCACACACCACACTTTAAAATCTCGATAAGGGTATCATCTATCGACAATAGCCCGAACGAAAACCGTTATATTTGCGGAATAAGAAGTATTCTATGTATCAAACTATCCTAAAAGTTCTTCAAAAACTATCCAATTTCTGTGAATGAAACATTAAAACTTTCCCATTTGTACTAGTATTTTCGTGGAATCCATAAAAACGCTATTAGCGCCATAAATCGTAGTTCTTTTCCAGGTGTCCTATAATTCTAGAACCATTTTATTCCCGATAGATTCCCGTATAAAGACCATTTTGCCGGCAATGAGCAATTGATCAATATATTAAGTGCTCACCTTTGTTATTCTCCACTGAATTTCCTGCTTTATTCCTTCAGCTATTAAGAAAATCCAATATTTTCACAGATGCTTTTATTTGATTTATATTATTTGTATTGTATTCTGATATTAATCGAATTCGATTCATTAATCGCTAATTAATCAATTGAATCGTATTTGACAGCCCGGTGGCGTCTTCGGCATCAGAGGGCGCGGTTTCGATTCCAGCTCGGGACAAATATTTATGTGATCACATTTGTGTTTCTTCTCGACTCTGGGTGTTTTCTATGTACAATAAGTATTTTATAATATGTCCGTTGTATGGTAGGTTAGGTACCCATAACACAAGCTAAGCCTTACTTTAAGAGCAAGTGGCGCTGTGTAATTGTGTAGAATTAAAAAGGCTTCTATCCGCGCGCAGTCTGACCGTGTCGCTCGGGTGTAAATACAAGTATTTATTGGGTATTTTGCTCATTGCATTTTATTTGTTATTCCATGTATGTGTCAGCGTTTTGCTCCTATGAGTAAAACAATTCAGCTGAGCTATGAACATTTTGTATTACTACGACACATAAATATTTCACATTATTTAGATTATTCTACATATAAATATATTTAAGGTTTTTATGTAATATGGTTTTTGTGCTACTGATAACACTTATGAGTGTTATTCTCTGATCAGATGATTCCGCCGGCTTATTTCGCTCTGTTTTCGGGACACACTGTCTGCCTGTACTGATTGTCTGTAACACAAAAAACGGGAACAAAATTCGTGTTAATGAATTAAATAAAATAGTCACTTTCACATAATATGAAGATTGAGAAGACAAGTTCAAGAAATTGAAAGAATAATGAAGAAGGACCGTAGACTCCGAAGACAGAAGTTTGAACTCTGAGCGTCAGGGAAAGCCTTGCGTGTGCTCTTATTGGTAGTGTGGCTGATAATCTATCATAAGACACACGCGGCTCTCTCTGTTTGCTCCCTACCACTAATGGGATGAGCATACAACAGCAGAAAGAAAATCGTAATATAATTATACTCAAAAGCAATATGTTTATACTACCTATTCATTATTATCTGTAAGTAGACCTTCATATGCACGTTCTCCAGTCATGTTGTACATATTAATTATTATATATTACCACCATTTTAGAAAATGAATTTGTCCCTATTTATTTATTTATAGGAGGACATAAAAAACTGTATACTTTAACTAGAAAACTCTGAATTAAAGATTTCATTTCAAAATACAATACTGTCTGTAAAACTGTTTAAACATGTTGTGTAAACATCCCGTTGTCCCCGCAGCCTCCGAGCGCGGGAACAGCATTTATCCATTTCGATTCGTGCGGCCGAGACAACGTATGTGATTTATAGCGAATCACCAATATTTACTCAATTCTGTTTACTCTTTATTACGATGTTCTGTTGATAATGTTGGTATTATAAATATTGGTGGTATCTTTATATAGCTGGTAATGAATGCTACGATGTTAATGGGAAGAAGTACACAAAGATACACCTCACAAGAGAAGAATCCTAATTGAATTAAACGAAATAGTTTTTCAGCCTTTACAGTGAGCGCAAATTAATTAACACTTAATTTGATATCAAGAGTCAAGCGATTTCTTATTCTTAGTGTTACAATGACACCTATAATTTAATGTGTCATTAACTTTTAAAATGTTTGTGCAACTCCCCATTAATATTTTATTTGTATATATAAATAATAGCCTACTCTACCGTTTTGGAAACCAATGGAAAATAGAGTACCTAACCTAGATATTATGTAGCATAAGTTGTGCGCCCCTAGTTACAGCTCCAACGGTACTTCGGTTTTTGGGGATTTATAAATAACAAAGTCCTCATGTTCATTTACGACACAATTCTCCGGTTCGCACATTCTCGCTTCGCTGGATACGGGGCCTCAAAGTGAAATTGTTTCTTCTCGATAGGCGGCGTGAGGTGCGTCTACTATAATCAAAGGACAAGTCTAAAGGGACGAAAAAGCTGTAAATAATCATTTGATTTCAAATATAAATCGATGTGAATCAATCACAAATCACTTTATTGGAAAAGCTCACAACATAATGTTACCACAATAAGGTGACAAACTAGTTCGAACTATCAATGAATGTCTCTGGAATTATAGTGCCATGCCATGTATATTGGAACGGAATAAAGGTATTACGTGTTTACTAGACTTTGATAATGCTTCCAAAAATATAAACATAAAATTTCATACAACCGATATTACTTTACTTTTCCATGTAAAATAATCTGAATTCATGAACCCATAAATCCCGCACGAAACATTCAACTTTGCACTTTGTGTAGCTGAAACAAAATTCAATATTAATGTTTTATGAAACTACAAAATTGTATCTGTCCAAACTTTCAATTTTAAACTCTATACACTTAGTTTTAGAGATTAAATTAGGCGTAAATGTTACCTGCGTATGTTTCGGACGGACGGGAAATTAATTTGGCGCTCCGCCCCGGGGCTCCGGAACGGCTATTTGAGATACAGTGACTCCATTCATGGGTTTTAATTAGGAACGTATTGAACGGGGATTACTTCTTGATGGAAAATAAATAGTAGTGGTCTATAGACGTGTTAATTAAAACAATGTTGTTGTTAAAATAATGTTTTATTCACTTGAAAACTCGTTTGAATACTTTCAGACAGAAATGGCGCGGTGGGCCATCAGCGCACCGCTTCTATCTGTTTTGCACCACGTCCCTTTCCTAGATTTTATAAGAAAAATTCGAAAGGCGGCGGCACGACGACCACGGTTGGGCGCCATCGGGAGTGTCATAGGGCGCGCCGCTTCTGTGTGGCTTGCGTCAGTAACTGAAAAAATAAAGTCAATGAACAAATTTTTTCGATCTCCACGTTGCTCATCTATGTCTCGCTTACAGGGCGGCCTTTTTGATGTCAGCAATAAGATGGCTTTATTACTGTCTTCTGACAGAAATAAAACTGTCTTATAGCTGTCTTCTAACAGCTACACGTCTATTTTGTCGTCTTCCTTCGTCTGGACTTAAGGATGGCTTGTTATTTTGTCCGTGTAGTGCAAATAAATCATATTATTGGTTTAACAGTTTGTATAAAAATCCCTTTAATACTTATTTTAGTCTATTTTTAACATTCATGGTTATAGCGGCCAGAAATACATCTGTGAAATGTTTTACTGTCTAGCTATCACGATTCATGAGATACAACCTGGTGGCAGATAGATAGACGGCGAAGGCTTAGTAATAGGGTCCCGTTTGCACCCTTTGCATACGGAACCCTAAAAAGTAGTTAAATTAGCACGGTTACTCGGAAGCTCGGAACCCGAACATACTCAGTTAAGTGCCGCATTGATTCGAAAACTGGGCATAATCGCCGCTATTTATAAATAAAACGGGTGAAATTATATGGAGTGGAAACAGTCCGCCGCAGACTAGCGCCGAACCTTAATGTGGGAATTACTGGTACGTAGTATAGGAGCTGGGCGCAGTATTTATAAGCTCATATATTAAAATCAAATTATAATATTCTAAACTCATCTCATTTATTTAGAGACTAGGCCTTCAAAGGCACTATCTCTAGTAGTTTTTGATAAAGTATGTATTTACCTGATCGGAGTGATGGCAGGTGGTGGAAGACCTTAACCGAATGTCGTCAAACAAAACTGATGAAACAAGAATCAGTCGACGAGTAATGAGATGAGCGGACGATAAATTAAAAGTCGTTGGTTTTATGTGGCGATACCTACACGATTGGCGTAAAAAAGGTTATGCCTATACTTGACAGTGAACAGAGACAGGACTAGGATGATAATGAAATGAAAGCATGTATGATTAAAAAAAAAACTGTCCTGTAGCTCTTGTACTATTTACGTTTGTATGAACCGCTGTTACCGCGCTGGGTGTACTTAATGGTTTAATTAATTTTAACACAATATGCCTAAGACTACTTCACTGAGAAATATTTTGGAAATTATAAGCCGACACTTCAGTTCTCTCTGAACCTACCTCAAACCTGAGTGAACCATTCGATAACTCTTGACAATAAGTAATTTTGGTTAAATGAAAACCCATGATGATGATGCTTAAAAAATTCATGATAGTCCAGAATTCTTCTAGTCTTTCACATCGGATTATTTAGTATTTAATACAAAATAATAACATGTATACTAGACGACGCACGAGAGAATAAGGTTCACTCTCTCATTGTAAATGACGTGCCTAATTTTGTCCGCGAGGGCTCACAGAATGAAGTATTTTTGACTTTGGCTTTGATAACCTTGCTTGTTTGTCTTCTCCTACCTTAAAAAGCAACCTGCATTGCATATTTAAACTATGTAAATTCATCTAACGTAACAAGAGCCGGTTCTAAATTGGAAGTTAATTGGGCCGGTTCAGTTGTTTGAACCCGGTCAAGGTGAGCCGATAGTGGCGAGTCATGTACGAATTACCCGGGTTCCCGGAGCCGGATAATTCGCTGGCAATTTGTTGGCGGAGCCGGGCGGGGCGACACGGCCAGGCACGCGAGGTGACGATTTAACCCGGCCTTTATCAAAATGTGGTGCTATTCCTCCTAGGCAATATTTTACATGTACTTAGCCTTAGAGCTGTAAATAGCCGCCATAATTTCAACCAGATAAGATTTAAAATCAATGTAATCCAATGTTTTACTACCGAGTTAGTCTGCTAGTTGCGGCTTGTGGCCCCGTTTCTATTAGGTAAAAAAACATCGTATTTTTGATATTCGGAAAAAACAAATTTGTGTTTTTAATTAATCGTAATTTTATTTCAAAGGAAATATGAAATTCGGAATTTTGAACATCGGAATTTTCAAAATCGGAGTTTCATATTTCGGAGTATTGTAGTGTACCCATTTTAAACAGTGCAATTTTAAACTATACAATTAATTGTTGGTCTTTAAAATTTGATGTTAAAGTCTGCAGTTGACAACGTAGTAAGAAAGAAAAATAAAGCAACAAATGTAGAGAGAATTATTTTCGGTTTGGTTGGGCATATTTCGATATTTAATACAACAATGGTTTTTTTTTAAATGGAGGCTTGAGTCTAATTCACTGAGTTTTAAAGTTATTAACACATTATATAAAATTATCTCTTTATCTACTAAACTAACGGACAGTTTTTGAAATGCATTTTAATTTTAATTCCACAAAAAAGGAAAAGCTTAAGATCTCTTTTCTTTTTCTTTAGTTGGACAGTGACAGCTATAATTTATTATGTCATTAACTTTAAAAAGGTTTCTCAGAAACTGGCAGTTAAGACGGCATGAGCTTGAGTATAAACCGACAAAATATAATTTTACTGTTCATAGTATCGGATAACCTTACGCTAAATATTCTGGCAACACCGCACTCTAATCCGTTTTTTACACACATATTGATGCTCTTCCATTTCACACGAACAATTTTAACGAATCCCGGGATCCCGTATTTAAATGAAACACAGAATATGCTTTTGCTGTTACCGTATATCACGCAGTCGGTTCGTTATGTTTTTTTTTATATAAAAACAACGGAACTATTATATTTCACGGATAATGGTGCGTTACTTTATTTTTTTAAAAGCTCGTTATTTCAATAGATGTTTTATCATTAAGTACATTTTATTTTGTACGTGAGATCCATGATGTTTCACATAAAAGTCTTAATTCTATTCTGTGTTTTACTACCGATTTGTGTTCATACAATTTTTTTCCTCATCCTTTTTTTTGTTCCGACTTTTTGAACAGTGGAAAAATAAATTACAATATGAAGCCAATGCATTTTTTTTGTAAATGTATTGAAGTACCTAATACATTTAAAGCCTAATTTCACAAGTTTTGCTCAATGTACATAGAATTAATCAGTAATAAATTACTTGGCAAACTATTACTTACTAGTAATTACTTCGGCCTCGTAAACATCCACGTCCTACGTGCGAGGCTGTTAGGCTTACTTAACACAAATAGATGATCTCAATCTAAGCCCAGTAACACCCCCTACACCCTTTTAATCCGAATGCAGCCAGATGTAATTATTAAATAATCAAATTAATACTAACCCTCAGGGCCCAGTTATCCCGGGATCCCGGGAATACGTGATGTTTCACAGCCTTATTGGATTTAATTGTTTTTTTTAATGATCATACTGTTACAATGTCTGTAATTAGGTACATGCATTATTTCAAAGTTTTAATCAAATCAAGTATATTATACGTTCTCATTTTCATAATTAGAAAACTACCATTAGAAAAAAATACTTAAAAAGTAACTTTACAAAGATGTGAACATTTCAATCACACGAGAACCACCTTATAGTAAATTTAATACTTTTTAAACGTGCTTAAATGTTGCCTTGTAGGGCAAAGGACTACGTGTTAATTTACATCGAAAATGAAACCACTAAATATTATACAGAATCATTGGACCAATAAATGTTGACACTAGTCCAATGTATACATAATATACATTATACAATCTCTTTGCAAGTACCAAATAACTGTTACTCTCTAATGGATTAAACTCTTAATAATAACATCTTTCATCGACATTTACATTACAATAGCAATTCTAAGAATAATGATTATTTTACCTTAAATCCCACTTTTGTTCGGTTTGGTTCGCCCCCTCCCTGTCCCACCCCATGGGGGGATAAAGTAAAAAGTTTGTTGAGAAGTTGCGGTATGATACAAATTAGATGTCGTCTCAAGGCATTGTTTCCAAATACATTATTATATTAAAATGAAAACGAGATAAAGTTATAGGTATTTCTCATAGAAATGGAAGGATTTCCCGGGATGAAAAACGGAACGTATAATGTCAGACTTACAGGTTTATTAGAGCAACAAATAACAGTTTAAGTTACACCCAATGCATTCACAGAGATTTATCTCATTTCACATAATTGTATTATCGCAGTAGCACAGGTAACATTTCATATAAATAACGTTAATAAAATAATCATATTAATTTATCGTTCGTCACATCACGTTGTAGAAAAAGTATCATATCCTGACCCGCGAAACATTGCTTTAGTATAAATTTATATGTACTGGACAGGCCCACCGGTCGCGCAACAGCCTGTCGCGCTGTTTGGTCAGTGCTACAAATAATTTCATACTAACCAGAGAGTCGCGCAACCCAATTTGAATCGCGTTCGGATCGGAACTACCTAGGAGTAAAAATTAAAACTTGATTTCTTAGTAAACGAAGGCACGGAAAATCAAGTGAAGCTCACAATAGCGATGTATCTCTTCTTACAATTGTTATTTCGGGGTGAGTTTCATATTTTAAATGTTACGTTGTATGAAAACCACAAATCGGGATTTTAATTTTGCCTTTCTCGCAGTAAGTCCACATTTCCGACGATTGTCACATATTTCCACTTGGAAATAACAGCCAGACAAGTTCTAGAAATCATTTTGGGACTCGAAAATTCCCAGACTCTCGTTGAGGCAATTATTTGAGAGTTCAAGTATCCATTACACAATTATATTTCACGTTGCCTTCGCTTTGCAGAACTCTCTTCTGTTTTAGAAGTGGATAACCTGACTGGCTGAAAGATGCTGGTTAAAATTAAAGGCAATAGAAAAAAGAGAGACCAGAAGAACGTAGGATAAAAAAGCTGTAAGAATATTACCCAAAAATAACATCGATCTCCAGTCCCATTTGTTTGTCACGTTCCTTCTTACTCTACCAACCGTCGCGGGTTCGGCAGTAGACCTTCGCTAGACACACATTCATTAGTGGGGCGCATAAAGGCCGGCACACGCGACGCAGCGACCCCGCTGCGGTTTGACGCCCCTTTGTCCCCGTCGACAGTTCGCGCGACTCAAAGCGCGCTATTTTCATATTCCTACAATGCGGTGCCACAAAGAGAATGTTCCCGCTTTTACGGATCCACCAACAATGTACTGAGATTTAATTAATGTAATTAAAACGAGAGTATTTCGCTAGTTATCTTGTTTGTGTTTTTATTTGAAGTCATGCGGCAAATTTATTTAAATATGCTAAACGGTGTGGGGCGGATGTGTATATGTTTATTAAAATACCGCGCTTGTATTTTGCTTCGAGTAATTAAGAATTTGTAAGTGAATCTTACATTATACTCATATTCACATAATTAAATATTTATGTGGAGCTTACAGCTTAAGTCTGTAGTCTCTTAAGTACGGCAAACACGTGGCATATAAATGTTTGTGCTTCCAAAAAACAAGTAGGCACTTTTAATGAAATGGAACCAGAAATGCAATAAAAATAAATTGGCGAATTTTGAAATAGAAACTTGGCAAAATGAGAGATTAATTTGAAATTTAAGACATATTAATGGCGTAAACAATTTGTTTGTAAATTAATTGAATTTCGACATATTACAAAATGACAACCGGAGATTCGTGAATAAATTGGACACCAAATAACTCGGGCCAGCGGAGCGTAGTCGTCGCTATGGCAACAGTCAGGAATGGCACCCAATTAGAGGGGCTACTGTCGCGTGAACTTAATTTAATAGGAGCGTCGCGGATTCGGCGCGTGTGGCGGCGCCTTTGTTTAATACCGACCAGAGAACCACAAACCAATTTACACCAACTTAACACTGATGTAGTTAAACCAATATTTAATTGTATTTGTAGAATTCGATAAATAAAATATTCTTGTTCGATTGTACAACGCTAAGCAAAGGCCATCGGCAGCTGGCAAGCGTGCTGCGCATTTGTATCACGCTGAAGCGCGTACAAAGGGGCAGAGTAGATGTGCAACTGTACAACTGACGAGTAGACTCTGATCAAATGCGAAAGCTACGAGCGACTACAGCACGGCTGTATCGCTGTATATGCGCGTAAACGCGCGCAGTAGATGCGCGTTTCACGATCGCCCCGAGTGCGGTTAAAAGGCTGCGTTCAACTCCCGTTGAAGCTGGTATACGAGTGGCATCTGTGCGTTTAAAATACGCCGTGTGCTATCGCTCTAATATATGTACAGTCAGTGCAAGTTGAGCTTTACACTTCCAGTACAATTTTGGCTCCTATGATATAGAACTTGAGAATGGTACAAAGTCCCATATGTAAAGGTTGACATGCTCTTGACTGTACTTACTAAAAATCTAAAAAAAACATCAAAGAGAAGAATAGTCTTCACAAAACAACTTGATACTCTCAAAATAAGTCTTGACGAAATATAAATACATTTTTCCCTAATCTTGTTATCTTTCGCTGGCTAGCACCAAAGGACAAATGCTACAAGTTGACATCAAGTGGAATTTTATTACGAGGAATGCTAAATTAAGCTTGTTTGACAATTTCTTTTGTGTCTAGTTTCCTATTTAATTCTATTTTCATAAAAATGATATTTTTAAAAGAGTAATAATAAGTTCCTTGTCAGGTTTTTTAGTACGTATTAAATATCATACTGTCAATGTGAAATGCATAAATTTTTTTTAACGTGTTTGTGAAAACCTATTCTCTGAATAAAAGTTTTGAATTTTTTGTCTTTTATTATATTCGTAATCTAATAAGTATAATTTTATATTTACAATGATATCTTATAAATTTTATATTAACAATGTTTGTTTCGAAGTCAAAAAGTACTCATGGGAACAAAGAATTTTACAGAGTATTAGTAAACTTACATCAAATAATTAACTCTATCGAAGCACTCAATAAGTTATTATTTAACTGAGAAACTTCAGACGGTTTTCTAAAGTTGGATTGCAAAGTTGTAAGCGCTTATAGCCTGCGTACTCCGCAAGTATCAAAACTATTTAGTTGATTTACATTTAATTTACTTTAATGTAGTAATTAAAATAAAATCATTTATTTTACAAGTAGATATAAAAGAAATATTTTTTTCCATTGGTCCACAGATTGGCACATTTAAGGCACATTCGCGAGGCACATGTAACTTTTTAGTATCTTCGTCTCTTATATTAATTATGTTTCACATGATTTGTAATTCAGAAAGATGTTACAGCTGAAGGTCAAATGGTGATCCGCTCTAAAATGCTCAAAGTGCGCGCGGATCAAAGGCCCTTTTGGTAAACTCACATTGAAAATTAAAAACTGCCTAATTTTTCATGAGACTATGAGACTAGGTTATTTCTGTGTGAAGACCTACATTCCTCGGCTGGTCGAAATGTATAATTATCAAATATGTAATGGCCGTGAGATTTAGTTTACTTACAGTTAGTTTTTGAAACGCATTTGAATTTTAATTCCACATTAAGTCTCACGCTATCTCTTTTTTTTTTTTAGTTTGAGTGCAAGCTGTAATTTAATGTATCATTAACCTTAAAGATGGTTTTAAGCAATTCACCATTCATATAGCTTTTTGGTATGATTTTATATTCTATATGAAAACAGTATAACCTAAAAAGATATGGTAAAACGAAATACGCGAGTTTATTTTATTATATTTAATTTAATTTTATTGGTATTATTATTTTGATTAATTTGTGTTTATTTTAATTTAATTTTAATTTTAATTTAATTTTTAATTATGATTGAAGAATGTTTTTAATATGGACTGTAATGATGTCTGATAATAAATAAATGATTTGATTTGATTTGATTTGATTATTAGTTTTTGTGTAGCAGCTTTGGAAAGGGTTGGTTGGAAGGGAAGACCTTTGCCCAGCTGTGGGTCTACCAAGATATTAAAGAAAACAGATGCCCGCAGCTTCGTCAATAAAATTGTCTTCTAGTATTTCTCTCTAGTCCTTTAGATACATAAAAAAATCGTCCCAAAAATAATTCGACAGTTCGATCATCGAACAAATGAAATCATCCGTGGCACTACTTAAACTTTCTCCAGTAAATGTACCGATGTGAACAGATACATCACGTGGACTAAGCCACCGGTGCTGTACAGCGGATTTGATTTCCCGAGAGACGTACGAAAAAGCTCTACATCCACGCTGTAGCTTGTTTGCAATCTCGTCCATTGTTTCGTGAAATTGACTCTGAACGACTCTACGGTTATTTAAAAAAAATGGTTAAAGTGAAACATTAGTAGATGCAGACACTAACGCCCCACTTAAATTAAATTCTCGCCTAATTAATAAAGTTTTAGAAAAAATTAAATTATTCAATATAAATAGAGGTTCTCTAGCCATGTTATAATATAATTTATATTATTTATTATTAAATAAGATACCTATACTCTATAAATAATTTCGGAAACAAAGTAAAATGACCTCTGGGAAAAGGAATGGCGAAAGAACCCCAGTTACGCTATTTTGTCATTGAATTCATATTTTTGTAACGATCCACGCAACCGTGACTAAGTCTCGAAATATAATGACCATTTAAGTTCAAAGAAATCCTAAGTTGTTATAAAGTTTTAGGATCAATAAAATAAGCAATAAAAGCAAGGTGTAGAAATAGGAATTAGCTATTTTCATGCGGCTGAAGTTACAAACGTAATCAGCTTTAACATCAAGAAAAATGCTTGTCAT
This sequence comes from Endotricha flammealis, assembly GCA_905163395.2. Lineage (NCBI taxonomy): Eukaryota > Metazoa > Arthropoda > Insecta > Lepidoptera > Pyralidae > Endotricha > Endotricha flammealis. The sequence goes on from LR990863.1 coordinate 16,339,951, forward strand.
CACACGACTTAAAGTGTCTGCGAATGGGGCAAAACGAGGGAGACCTAAATACCTTGACGTGGCCGTACGAAGAGCGGCCTCCGCGAATTGCCCGGCTCATAGACGACTTGGGCTACACATTCGGGCTAAATGGCCGCCGGGCGCTCAGTCAATTAGATTATTCCACCATTTTTGCAAGTCTCAGCGTTCCACTTTTGAATTTTTATTATTCGTTTTATTCGATCTTCTTGGTCAAGTGGTTAACTTTTTTTTTACAGCCAGCCATAAAATCGTCGTTCATGTAATACGTTCCAATTTTAAAATTTTGTCTCTTTGATTTTATTCTAAAGTCTAGACCACCGCCTCAGAACCTAGCGAAGTTTATTAAAATGGTCGTAATGATTTAATAATTGAAACTACTGAAACGTATTTTAATTTTAAATCTATATTAAGAATTTTGAATAATTTACTAGATACGATTACTATTGATGTAGCATTTCTAGCGTATAGCGGTGTCTTTGCCGCCAGGATACCTAAAAAGTAAGAAAAAAGTTTATTCGGTGACAAGGTTAGGAGGTTAGCTTAAAGAACCGGCATAAAGATAATAAAATTCCTAATTATTATTCGGCATCATAAGTATGTTTTCATTTTATCTTAGTACGTATATTTTATCAAATGTTTATTTTAGATCTAAGTTTTATCAATAAAAAAATTATTTTATTTTTATTTTTTATCAACAAGACTCGTCCTTGTGCTGACGACACTCAGACGCCACTAACATGAATTGACGGCGCGAGCGACGTGAGGACGTCTTCATTACGCTACATTTTATTGGTGGTTGGTTTTAAAAGAATTCCTTTGGGCCAACAATAATTTGACATGTTATATGGTATTCGAAAATGAGTATTAGCTTTAAGACTTATGTGCTCCCACAAGAAGAGGCATTATGTGGTACATGTTTTATGTTATAGGTAATAATACTTAGTTGCTTCGCTATCGCGTTGGTTTTAAAACTATAATGGTAGACTTAAACTTATATGTAAATAAATAAATAAATAATATCCCAGTAGTAACCATCAGATAACTCTCAAGCTTGATCTTCTAGAGAGAAAGATCAACAGATTTCCTTCTTTCCAAAAAAGGAACGTAGTGCTTCAATTATCTTTTATCAACATGTCATTTGTTTTTGATGTATCTAGGCAATGAGGTTTTATATATTCTCTGTATCTAGGTAAGACAAAGAAATATTTTTTTTTTAAATAAAAGTTGACATTTTATTTAAAAAAATATATTTCTTTGTTCCAGGTAGGTACATTAAAATCGTCCCGCTAAATACGTATTTTAGTAGGTAACAAAAAAATATATAATAAATAAGCTGTACACAATTCACACAGCCGCACCTGGTCCCAAAGTAAGCTAGATTTAAACCGGCTTGTGTTGTGGTGCCACAACAAATATATTTCTGTAAATATAATGTAAAATATAGAAAACCCAATTTAAATACAGTTGAATGGTATTTGTTTTTTAGATATTTCTGTCATTCTACTACCAGAAAATATCCTCGAAGGGGCCCATGTCGCAAACAACTGAAGCTGTCACGTGTAATGCCCCGAAATTGCCGCCATTCCTCAAAGTGACAGGTAAATTGTTTATTGGCTACAACTGCCGCATACAATTTACACATTCGTAGGCAAACTTCTAACAAAGAAAGCAAAAATTGGGTCTTTTTTGTTACAAATCTCAAATAAACTTAAACATTTAACGTATACCTACTACGTAAAATTTCGGTACAAGCCCATCACACATTCCCACCGCACTTTGTCTCCTGTATAGCCAATCAACAACGGCGGCCTCAGATTGAAGGCCTCAGAATAAAGCTTATTGGCGTGCCGGGGGATAAAACTAGCTGTCTTGGAACTCACAACGAATTTAATCAGAAAGAAATTAGACGGAATAGGGACTATTGATATGACTTATATGAAATATATGAGAGACAGCCATTTGAAACAAAAGGAATCATAGGCTAGAGAGATGGCAAATCAAGTGAATCTTGATTCTTGAGCACCACGGTCATTGTTACTATTAGGAAAAGTCATCAAGAATCCCCGATGGTTAGACATTGGCTCTGTCGCCTTGTTGCTAACTCATTATACAAAAAAATGTCAAAATGCGCATCCGAGCGAGATAATATCGCCATTTACATTAAGGGCGAAAAAATCGTCGAACAATTTCATTACATCTCATACATATTTATGGCGGAACACGGCCATTACAATATGTATAACTTTCTTGTACTGACGCATAATCTCCTTCGCCCTCTGCCCCTCTCCGAAAAGCCGGCTGAAGTTTCTGAAAGGTCTTATGTTATTGAAAGTACCACGTTGGAAAGGAAACTTTAAGATTTGGTAACACTTAAGTTATTTTCCTATGTATAACTTGTAGTAAAAATGCAAGTATCGCGTGTATGTTGAATATTTTTAGCGAAAAAAAATGAATAATTTCTAATTAATATACATAGGTACTTAAGATAAGTACAGTCAGCTGCCGAGAAACCTGATCCCCCAAACGAAGTAAGAATTAAGTTTTCTCATGTCATTCTCAACGTATTTAAAGGAAAATTAATAAAAATGTACGTTTTCATTATGTTTTTGTTCGATGAGGCGAGCGGAAGGGTGTTTAGAAGACGTAAGGCCTGAGTCAATGAATAAATATAAAGTGTGATAAGCCTGTCAAAAGGAAAATTCATGGGTCGACAGATTCGGACGTCTGGAGGGTAAGAAAAGCGCTGGCCCCGACCCTCGTTGCGGGTCACCGGGGGACCCGCATCCTAAGGAAAACACTTTTGATTGAGTGTTTTTATTATTGTTTACACTATTCTTGACGGGCGCCTTATATGGGACAAGCCAACCATTACCACTGTCTCCAATATAGCCAGGATTAACAATGGCGACCACCAGTGTGAATTGTGTACAATTTATTTTATTTAAATTCCCGACTAAGCTGCTGTTTGGTGTACTTCTCGTCGTGGCGAGGTACAATTGACACATAGCTGCCGTTTTATTATCCCGTGTCGATTCTGTTAACATCGCACTGCAAACTGCCTTATTGGTTTCCCTATAATGTGTATACATACTATAATGTGTATATATAATATTATGCACGAAATCTATACGGACGTCCGTGTGTGTTCTTTCTGTACCTATATCTATTCATTTCTCTTTGCACATTTAAAATTAATTAACTCCGAATAGTACTTTCATTAATCACCTTTTCCACCAGCCGTCATTGGATAAGCGTGGTGGATTTTCACTTCCAAACTCTTTCACATCCATGAATAAAAGGAATGTAATGGCGGTAGGCCTTTGCCCAGCAGCGGGACAGCTACTGTCTCTATCAGCGAAACAGCTGTGTTTGAAATTAATACTTATATTACTCGTATAAAGTTTAAGATTATATATTTTTCTAAATCAGAGATCCTTACGAAGCCGGTGCGGGGCGCTATTAATATTTTTCTTGCCAACCACACATCAGCACCGTGTTACACCGGCGCCCCCTGGCGGCCACCGATCGGACATGAATCTTTAAAGAGTATCGTGTGCTTAGGCTCGACGGAAAACTTAGAAATTTATGTGTAAAAGCCTAACTTCGCCCGCAGGCCTGAGCAAACTAATATAATATTCTTTCTCGTGATTACTCTGAGCCTCAGTGTAGGTATATTATAATTTTCACAGTTTATCGTTTTTTAAGTTACTGACTCATTCAATTGTAGGTGTCACTGTCGAACCAAAGAAGGAAAAAAGAGATAGCTTGAGAGTGTAGAATTAAATTAATTTCACAAGCTGGCCGTAAGTCAATGATTTTTGTCGGCTGGTGCTAGTAAAACCCGTGTAACTTCGTTTGCGTACTGCTTTTCCGTAGGAATTTCGGAAAATCCTTGTAAACCTTCCTTTTGAATTACTTTATCTATTGTTGAAAACTACATTATCTGAGTAGATAAAGATCTAAGCATACAGACAGCGGAAGCGACTTTATTTTCTACCATGTAAAGTGACTTTTACCTGAGGACTCAAAATGACTTATGTGCGTGCCCTTATGGTAAGCTAGTGGAACTGTACATAACATAGTCGTAACATAAAATATTAATGAATGGCTAACAAGATTTTAATTTTAAACGGCCTTTCTCATACAAAGGTCCCGAAGTAATCAGAGCGCAAATATTTTATTACTTTGGTCCATTTCGGTCACAAACCGAACTCGTAAGGAACCGCCCACGTACTGACTTGGTGCTTGTACATTATTAAATTTTAATGGACCCAACAACTCAATAATCCTATCAAAACATTGAAATTTAAGCCTTAAAACACAGCCCGTGGCATAAAAGTATAAAGATAAAACCATTTATTCAGAGATTAGGCCCTCACAGCCACTTTCTCTTGTCGAAGTGTATAATAATATTGATTCGTATAAATAAATCTATTCTATAAATTCGGGGAAATGCTTAAATGTTCTTTTGAAAACAAAATCTGATCTACAATATGCGTAGGAATCGAAAAGTACCAAGAGACTGACATAGTTTCAACGCCAGCGCAGGGGGACCATTCACGTAATAAACCAGTTGAAATCTAGGATCAGTCTCACGCGCTATTTCGGTTTAAGATCATTTATTTCTCATAAGAATCATACATTTAATAATTCACTTACTGAGAAAACTTAATTATTATTTCGCTCGTTTTACATATTGTATGAACCTGAGAGCGCTTGAGATTAAGACTAGATTTTAACTGTTTTAAGAACAGGCATAATCTTGCCGTATCAAGCCTCAGCCTCTACAGGACTTGAAAATTAAATTATTTATTTATTTTGAGACTAAGCCTTCACAGGCACAACTTGTATACTTAATTAAATTAATATAAAATAAACATCTTTATAAACTACCAATATTTCGGAAACAAGCGAAATGGCCGCCGGTAAAAGAAATGGCGAAAGAAAACCGATTACGGTCTTTTTTGTTATAGAGTAACGGATCGCAATGAACAGCAGATTAGGACTTTATTCAATGAAAAACTAGATTTTAGCATGAAAGCCTTCATCCATAAATAATTACGGCCAGGTGCGGGAGAGCACCACGATACTAATCTCGAGATGTAAGCCTCTGACGGTAATCTTGATGAATTATCCTAATAGTAGCCTTTGACATTACGAGGAAGGTAAACTTATGCTATTTATATTGAATTGACACATTGTTTTCTCGTATTATTTGGTATTCAAATAAAAATTAAATTTAATAAAAGTGCCTGTTTGTATTCTCCTAGTAATACTTTTTAAAATTTACAAACAAACATTACTGATATAAAGCTATTTTAATAATTTTGCCTCTTCTTTGAACCTATTTTAACGGGACTTCTCTGGCTGTTAGCAAATTTTCATAATGTTATAAGGATTTATTTTACTTAGTTACATTTATCTTCATAATTCCCCATGGGTGAACAATGGCGCTACGCACTCAAAACCAAGCATCACACATAAGCGTAGAATTGTAAACACGCGCAATTATTAATTACCTAAAGATCTTTGAAAGAAACAACTTTTAGAACAAAATGTTAATTAATTTAAAAGTTGTGTTCACTTTCGATTACATGTTTCGTAATTAAATTATGAAAAATGGACACAGGCTCATAGTGAATGTAGCTCGAATGAAAAGTGATCAGTGTATTTGCTGTCGCTACAAATAAAACGCGAGGTTTGAAAACTAATGAAACCATTGAACGTGGACGAACGCAAATAGAGCGGGACCCCTCGCACCAATTAACTTTACAATATTGACATTTTAATATCGTTCCTTTTAATGTTTTTACTTTCACAGTGAGCGGTTTCAGCGTAGTGGAAAATGAAGGTTCTGAACCGACTGGCTCTTTGTTCAAATCCAATTATCACTCGTTTGTAAAGCAAAACATCCTAAGAAAATCCATTCTCCCAAGAAATTAATATTTTTTGTAAAATTGTTATTGCATCAATATCATAAAATGTCCAGACATGTAAAAAATATTACGTTTAAATAGTTCTATTGGTTTGTAATATGAATATAAATAGTTAATTAAAGAGCCATTTCCTTACATTGTTTTCCCAGTAAATATTCGAGTGAAATACCACAGATATCTAGCGGAGCGAATCGCGGGCAAACAACACAATAGAATAGTATGATTTGTTTGGTTTGGGCGGGCGGGGGCGCGGGGCGGGGGGCGGGGGCGCGGGGGCGCGGCCAGCCGAGTGCATCCAGGTGGAATGCGAGCAACAGTTGATCGTCACGACACAATCATAGATATTATAACCTTATTGGATTAATATTATGAAATTGCACAAATATTGTATATACTAGCGAAACCCGCCCAACTTCGTTCGAGTTTATTTATGCAACTATATCAGAGGACTACTACGAAACGTAAATTAAAAAGAATTTTATATATGAATTACAAGGTTTTTTCATGGTTATTTTAGTAATTCCTTGAATTATAACCATGAAATACCCTGTACTTTATGGTTATTTTAGTAGTTCGTTGAATTATAACCATGAAATACCTTGTATTCGACGTTTAAAATTCTTCCGATACTTCGGCCGAAGTATCGGATTTACGGTTCGTAGTAGCCCTCCAGACTTTTGATGAAATCCTACGGGAATCGCGTAATTTTCGGAATAAAAAGTGCCCTATGTGTTAATACCAAATATCATGAATATTGGCCCAGCCATTTGAGCGTGAACAAGTGACAAACATACACACAACTTTCGCCTTTATAATATTAGTAGGATTTAGCTCACATCTCAGTACATAATTTAAAACGTATTTGTTCACTCACACCAATTGTTGCTATCTTCTTTTTTTTTACCAGTCTCTATAAAAAAGAGATTTCTGAGTCTAATTATTAGTTGTAATCGAGTAATGGTAATGATCTTCATGAATGGTGGCTTAGTTTAGTTCATCCACCTTAAGCTCTCACATTTTTTTTTTTTAATTATGTATTTGAGATTGGAGAGAAAAATAATGATATTTAATTAGGGATGTACAAAAATGTTCGTAATTTCCGCGGTAACAAGATTGTCCTTTACTTCTAGAATAAATGTCGTTAATTCCTAAAGCGACATCTATTATATTTCTTATAGGAAGTGTAAAATACTTAGTAGAAATCTATCATCGTTTAAAGTCGAGTTTCAATTGCGGAATGCACGCTGCGCGGTCGCGCCACCTGCCGGCCGAGGGGTGATGGATGGCCTCCCCGGAGTCACTCACTGGTTCAGTAATGAGGTACTAACATGTTTATAATGGAGGAAAGTGAATTGAGATCAGGCTGTCTCAGTTTTATAATAAAACTAAAATTTACAATAATCAATGTACAGAGGATATCATCAACAAGGCAAATAAAATATATAAAAATGTCAACCAAAAAAAATTTCATTTCTAAAAAGTATTATAAAGGGGGAAAATACAACGAAATTGTAACACGAAAATATTCATGATATGAATGATTTAAAAGAGAAATATAAAAGAGACCCTATGAGTTTAACAAATAATAATAATAATTTAATCGTGGGGTTCTTTAACTTAAGATAACCCTAACACGAATATTAAAGAGACCTTATAAGTTTAACAAGTGATTTATTTAATGGAATTTAAGATACCCCTAAAGGTAAACAAATACTCGGCTAAATACAATTCCGTGTAACTACAACAAAGCACAACAAAGCAAACACGACGTGGTAAAGGATTGGAGCGAGCCAATGGCGGACTAAATAGAATTCAGCGTGCAGCAACGTACACTCAACAGAGGTAGTTTTAAAATGAAATTGCAAATATTTCATATCGGATACGATGATGCCGGCGTGTTATTTCAGTTATACTTTGTGAGTTTAACAGCGATACCCAATCAAAGTGTAGCCGCTGGCGTCGAGTGCGGAATGCACGGGATTATTCACGTTAAAGCGAACTTTTCGAATGCTCTCTAGTTATTACACATTGAGTGCAGTTTTACAGATACTAACATTAATCGAATGTATACCTTTTATTTAACTTTATACTCAAAGAACAACAGAAGACGTTACGTTACACTTGGCACAAAAGCTCTAAACAAACGTAATTTTGAAAATAAAAAGATAAAAATACATCAATCGATCACAAATCGCTTTATTGTAATAAAGCACACAATATAATGTAACCACAATAAGAAATGAAAAACAAGTTAAAACACCATCATAGAATTTCATATAGTGGAATGGATTTTGGTAAACATTCGGTGCTGGTCTGTCTGTATACACACTGTATCTCAAACTAAAACAGCAATATTAAAATTTGAAAGAAAAAGTAAAGGTTTACGAAGTGAAATTGCGGCAACCGGACTGTCCAATCAAGACGACTGTGGACCTTTTTGATAATTTTACTTTTTTATAATTTTTTAAACTTTTCCCTTGTTTTTGACTTTGCCGTTTTTTCCTATGTTATGTCTCTTTCCTCTTGTGAAAACACAGATTATACAGTTCATTTATTTCTTTGATTGTACTTATCAGTCGTTTAAACGGACTGTCTGTGAACTCAACATGCTTTAATAGGACATTATCTTCATTTGTCTCAATAAAGCATAAGTCCCAGACCAACAGGTCAATCAATCATAAATACCTGCACACGTCATAACAGTATCAAATCGCCTGTCATCACATCAATCAGCTAAATGTCATATCGACAACCTGTCGTGATGGTTATCGAGGGTGGGGAAAGTGGAAACCGCAAGTCGGCCTTGAGGCGACGGCGAATGCCATGGCTTTTGGGAAATCTGATAGCAGCGGTTCAATGACCTTGATAGAACCTTGGTTTTTATGGCATTGGTATATAATGTGGCGATGGCAACAATCGTTGGTAAAAACTTACTTATTCTACTATTTATGTATTCTCTCTAGTCTTGTACTTCTAATAGATCCTTTACATAGATCTACAACCTACCACGGCTACCATCATTTCAGAAACAATAGCAAAAGTACCGGGTTATTTGGCTACTCGTCCGCGTACAACTGCTACGCGAACCACCACCTATTAAAACTGAAAGTGGTAAGCTTTTGACAGTGGTAAGCCACATTCGTTTATTGATATCATTACGTTTTTTTAATGTGTAATCCGCCATTTCAGTACATACTCTGACTATGTAACAAGAGTGCTTTTCATCCATTCAAAATATATTAGGTATATTTTACACATCATTTCGCACAATTTTAAGTTATAATAGGCTTAACCTGCTCTTTGAGCCGAATTACATTCCACTCGTTGAATAATTCCCATTGTCTGACAGAATTTCTGACGAATACGTAGGATATTTAATTTTGCACTGGCGAATGTACAGAACAATGGCTGGAAGGATTAATTCGGCATCAAAAGCGGCGGCCGACGATCGCGGGCCCACACGGGCTTAGGCGCACAGCCGTGACTAGTACAGATGTTGACTAGAACAAACTTCAAACGTTTCTTTGCAGGAATTACAACGTAATTATATATTTCAGGTGTTATATTAGGACGTACATAAATAGCTATAATTTTTAATTCTTTACATGTATAACGACAAAATTCAAAATGTTTTATTTGCTGATGTACAGTGATTAGGGTTTTATATATCTATATATATAAAAATGAAACCCGTTTTCCGTTGTCACGACATAACATGAAAACGGCTTGACCGATTTGGCTGATTTTTTTTTTGTAGTTTTCTAATACTCTGTACAAGGTTCTTACGGAAAAAAATATTAAGAAAATCTCTCAGAAAGATTGAAAAAAAAACGAAACAGTACCCGGGCGAAGCCGGGCCGGGCAGCTAGTAAACAATAAACATGCACTTCCAATACAACTTAATCACCCTTTTTAGATAGGTACCTACATTGCAAATTAAGGGCGCGCAACTGCACCTAGATAATAATATTATGATATCAACATTCAACAATATAAGAGCTTTTAGGTCATTGAGTATTTTAGCTAAATCCTTAGACTTGAAACCGGATTACTCTAGAATGAAAACTGGTATAGCTTGATTGCTCAATGGTGCTCAATCTTTAGTGCAGAAACGTTATGTTTTATTCTGTGCTTTTTGATCTGCATTTTGATGTTTGGCATACAGTTTCTAAATCCATAATTACCGAGTAGAGTACCTATTATAATCTGAAAACCCACACCTACAAGTAACTTGCAATCTATTCTAGTTACAATAATTCGAGAACAATTTCCATTTCGCTAAATCCGATTGTGAACTTGAAAAATTAAAACGTTTGTTTTCCATTTATAAGTCCATTTCAAACTGGGAAATTACAACCACAAATTATTTCTCCCTTAATGCGGTAAATAAAGTTGCAAACAAGAGGCAAGGGCAAAGCCTCCGCGTCAAAGGACAGCCGCTAAATACTTGCGTCAACTCAGCACCAACTTTCAATTGTTGTGCAAATACTGCAAAGTGGCGGCGACATTCAACTCCCTTTCTGGGTATTCCACTGTACGTTTGTACCAAGTTTTGTGGTCTAAATACTTATTCAAATCGTTTGACCACCTTTTCAAGATGATTATACAAATAAACAGAATTGTTTTTATGTTGTCTTGTCGTCTAAATTACTGTAACTGATTATATTTAGCAATTTCTTTGACTATAGTCAACAAACGTAACACACACATTTGCACATTTTTGATATTGATTCCGATTTGTTAAAAAAATAGACTATAGTAAGCATTTTGCTCTTTCCAATAATGTTTTATTGCGAACCAAGTGTACAAAAGGTCTTATAAATAAAATATGGTGCTGCTTACATACTTAGTCGCCCTTTTCAGGCACAGCAATATAATAGAGGGTCCTCGATAAACATTTCTAACAATAATATATCGCTTTATATAAATATCCAAAATGCTGGTAGCTGGTAGAGTAGAATTATTTATGCAAATCATAATTACATATCTGTGCCGTATATATTTGAATAGAGAAAGATTACTGGGTGTGGTCATGGTACAAATATTTTGATAATGTTATTGTTTTACTTATCATTGTGTTATATCGTATCAACACTATAATGAAGTTAAACAAATGAGATATCATCTGTAAAGATGCGTTCACTTGGTGACATAATTTTGGATCAACGATCTTTATTGGAAATCACTGTCCCGCCACAACGCTATGGCTTTTTTATATATCATTTGTGTTAGAAACTTGTAAAATATAAATGTGAAGGCCTGTGAGTCACAGGCCAAATTAAAACGTCACAGGCTGTGACGTTTTAATTTGTATTTTGAGACAATATGATTTATAAATTAAAACAGAAACCTCACATTAACTGTTTATTTTTCAATCCTAAATTTCTACAGCTATGAGATTTGAACCTTCGAGTTTACAGGTGCGTCATGTTGTCGACGCTCATCAGCATGACGTCCTTGTAGGAGCGGCGCATGAGCATGTCCGTGTCCAAGTACGTGTAGTCGTCGTGCTTCATCACCATGGTGGACGTGTCCAGGTCCTTCACCAAGTTGGCTCTGTCCAAGTCCTTTCTGAACACCCTGATGTCATGCAACTTCATGTTGGTAGTCCAGAAGTTAACCTCATCGATCGTCCTGTCGAAGGGGAAGCCGAGCGGCAGGTTGTCCACGCACGAGGTCCATGGGCAGATGTGACGCTGCTTCATGAAGGTGACGTCAACTGTCGGAAGAGTAGTGCCGGTATGTACTGGGGTGACAATAACGAATAGTCGGTATGGGAAGCCGCCAAGGGTACCCAGTGGTAACAGGAGTCTGTGCGGGAATCCAAATCGGGTCTTGTACCACCAGCTGTCGATGGTCCTGACGCCAGTGCCAGTGGTGTCCAGTGCGCGGTCCCACATGCGGCGGGTCCATGGTCTCTGTTGGATCACACCGTGCATCTCCAGGGAGTCGCGTACGATAGTGTTCTTGCCGGTGTCCAGTTTGTACACGAAACTGTCAATCTCAACCATATCCAGACGAATGTCATTGATATCCAGTAAGCGGCCCATGCAGTCATATTTTGGTCCAATGAAGATACGAACGACTGCTTCCACTGCCTTGTCGGAGGTGACGTCCACGGTGATCTTGAAGGGATGGTGGTTGAGGCGGCGCATGCGAGCCACGTACACCATGTCCGATCGGTGTTTCTGGATTTCGCTCTGGTCGAGGTACACTGCATTGGTGATGTCTACATCGTAGTCATCCATGAATGTGACGAGCTTGTCAGTGTGGATTTCATCGACCTTCACTCCGGAGAAATGTAATTCCTCGCGAGTGTACTTCGGCAACATGCGTTTGAAGTGGATGAAGTATTCGCTGAGTCGTTTCATGATCTGCCAGCAGACAGGGTCGCGCAGGCAAGTGCTGTCCATGTCCAGTGTAGTTGGCACATACGTGTATCTGAAGAGTAAATAAGAATCATACTAATATTATAAATGACAAAGTGAGTTTGTTTTTTATTCCTTCACGGCTTGACTAATCAGCCGATCATTATGAAAATTTGTAAATATTCGTTTCATTTCATATCACTAACGCGTTGCCAAGCGTCCCCCAGTGGAGCTCTGGAGACCTTACTCACCGTAGGAGCACAACATGGCCGAGACCAATGCTATTTGGCTACGATCTTCTGTAAGGTGGAGGTCCTTCCCCAGGTGGGATTCTTCGATTTGAGCGGATTATCCGCTGTGCCCTATCTCTCAAAAAATATTGTCAGGGGTACAGAAGCCCAACATAGGCTTCTTTTTATCCCGTGAAAGTATGTCATTCCAATGGGAAAATATTTTTTCTACCATAGAGGGTACTGTATGGGATGCTATCGGCCAACAGATTGCGCCACAAGTCGCGCTATGGTTGTTTTGTTGTCAAACGCGATCTATGTCATTAAATTAACGCGAGCGAAACCGCGGGGAAAAGCTAGTAATAAATAAATTATTAAATAAATATATAGCTAGGTATGTCTAGAAGTATTCAATTTTGGAATAACCGTTTATGGGAAACTAAGGTACTACCGTAAAAATACCTCCTCCTCCAACTATCGCTCTCCGTCGTCTTTTCTCTTTGATTCAAGAAATAATGTGACTTACTTGCGCATGTTGTAGAGTCCATAAGTCATTAATTTCCTGAATAAATGTACAAGGTTTATGTATTTGGTGTCGTGGTGTGTAATGTCCAATCCTCCTAAGATTATTCTGGCGAGAACCTCAATATCCTCAGATTTCCTGATGATAATCACTTTACCGTCACGCTGTGAAGGAAGAAATTATTTAATACTTATATACTACATAATAAGACCTAAGTAATCTAGAACATATTCTTAACACTAATGATTCCAATAAATCTTTCTATTTCTGACATATCGAGGGATTTAGGTATGATTATGGTAACTTACAGTTAAGATTTGACCAGTGAGGAGAACATGACGCAACATCTTTTCGATGTCATCGATGTGCCTAATGATGACGTCTTTGTCACGAGTGTTCACATCCACATAGTTGTAACGGACGGGCATCTCATCACCAGTGTGCAGCATGATCTTGGGCCAGTAGCCGTGTTTGATAGGTTTGTCCCACTTGAAAGGTTTGATGTCACACATGTTTTTGCTCAAACGCTCAAGCCTCAATCTGGCCAGCAGCTGCATCTTGGCGTAAGCCAGCACCTCACCACGGCGCTCCTTGTTCACATTGTACACATCGTCGGTGAGCCACATCGGGTAGTTGACATGCAAGTAGTAGAAATAAGTATTCAGGTCAATATCCTCGGTAAAGTAATTGATGCGGTCGTGGTGGGTTAAGGTGTGGCGGGTGCCCTTGCGCCAGTCAATCACAATAAGGTTATCTTTGATCTTAATGCCGTGGTAGTCTCTCAAGATGGGGTCCAACCAGCCTTTGGTCATTTTCATCATATGAGCTTTTTTGATGATTTTTCCGTCAACGAACAGGAATGGATATATTTCGTAAGGCGACGGCAGAATGATGCCATTGCAATCTGGTCTGTGGAATACGGCGACAGTAAGACAGTACACGAACATGCCAGAGTTGATGCGCTCACGCAGCCAACAAGCGGTCCTGATGAAAGTGTCGAAGTCCTTCGCGAAGTACAACATGCGGAAGACCTTGACAGCCTCCTTGATGTGCTTTTCGTTGGTGTTGATGAAGAACTCTCCACGCGGGAGCATACCCAACTTGTACGTCTCAATGAAGTGCTTCACAACATCCGTTTTCTGAAAAACAAATTAATAAATATTCACACAAAACGATACTATTTAAAAATTATATAATTTATAGCACTGCGATGTTAAATGATACATGAGGGAGAAATATATGAATCACCAAGTATTTGTCGATGTTGTCCTCGATGACGTACTCCCTGGCGATGTCCCGGATGTCCTCGTACATGGTCGGCTGCAGCACATGGTTCAGCAGTTTGAAGATATAAATCTCCTTGGTCTTCACATCCACGTTTGCTGTAAAATAATGTGTTCATTTACTCTCTCTCTCTGCAAAAACGGGAAGAACTGTTCGCAATATATTTCGTTTATACAAAATATTATATACTTACCTAAAGGATAGTTCTAAAAAAGATAGCTTTCATGAGCAGTTCTCCTGAATGAGGTTTAAGAACTTTATTTCTCATAAAATAATTTACATTCACTGACTATGAGACCAATCTAAATTATAAACTATTACCTACTAGGGCTACTCGTACTCCTACATTTAAACTAACACAAAAATATCTTAAAGTAAGTACAACATACAACGAACGAACAAGTTTAGTAAACAATTTTATTAACAATACCAAAACGGAACTTACAAAAATTAATAAAACGAATAATTCACATGCGCACACTGCGAAATGAATTTAGAGTTCAAACGTAAGAAAGTACAACAATGTTGCTGCATCGCAGCAGCTGACCTCCTCCATACATCGGGACTTGGTGATCATATTTATTTATAATTTGCTTTTCTAACAAGTGATATAGGTAAATATGAATTCAATAAACTCCTTTTTATTTTTGTTTCATCATATTATTATATCTCATCGAAACATGATAGATCACACACAAAAAATAATTGTTCTTAGTGTATACCTACATCTTAGGCGATTATAGGGATGAATGACGTTATGTATAAGTTTTATTTAGAAGATATAAAAAAAGTTACAACTGAACTTAAAAAAATGTTGTCTTTAACCTTGAACCAATAAAGTAGACATTATAATGCAGAAATAAGATGAATAAAATATGACAAAAGCGAAAATATCTTACTCATAAAGTCCTTAGTGATGAGCACATCCTTCCACTCGTCCTTGACGACGGACGCGGCCGCCAGCGCGACCAGGGCCGCTGCTACCAGTACCCTCATGCTGACTTCACCAGAGAAAGTACACTGTGCTATCTCCCAATCCGACACACCTTTTATACCTTATAGATTAGGTAAAATAATGTTTATAACTTCATACAAAGTAAAATGATAAATTTCTTTAATAATTTAAGGTGACTCGAATACAGCAACATTGTATACATATTTGTAAATTGGCTTGTCTATAAATATCATTGAGATTCATTTGCTCTGTTTGGTTAATTGGCCCGAGATGACCAGAAGGTATTTGTTCGTACACACCGAAGTTAAATAGCGTATAAATATTCATCTCTTTACACAAGTATGGAAAGTTTGGTTCTTATTTGAAATATACATGTTTTTCCCTAGTTATCAATATTAACATAATTTTAATCTGCTTTACATCCTATATGCCAATGCCAATAAATTCTTCTTTTGAAGTTGCTCAGGCTGCGGTCAGCAAAGTTGTGTAACCGTCAATAGGTATATTGTCACTTAGAACCATTTTTACGCTGGCAATTCTTTCACTGATTATAGCTTGGATATTTATGTGTATAATAACCTGTTGCTCTCCTTGTTTCAGACATTCCGCCATGGGTTCCCGTTCTCGCCCACGGCGCTCGCCTGGGACCCCATACAGAAACTACTCGCCATTGGCGACAAAAGTGGCAACCTCAGAATGTATCCTTTCAATTTTACAATTTTCATGAATTTTCAACAATAGGTCAAGTAAGTGAAGTAGGTCTTAGTGTGGGATCGAAATGACCAAATCTACACAGCACAACCTGTTCATCAATTAAGCATAACTTTGACTTATTTTTTTTAAAATAAACACATAATCATCGTGATTGGCTATCATCTTCCACCATCGCTTCTTCAATACTATTCAAATGCGACCTGTATTCAGCGACTTCCAGTGTAAATATTGATAAAAGAAAACACACAGATTCTAGATCTAAAATTCATTGTACATCATTAAATAAATTAGCTACTCTATGAACTCCATCCATTTCGGAAAATGACCACTGTGAACACCGAATTGGCCTCACCTGTTGAAATTTCTTATATTCCTAAATTCAACGATTATTGACCATCACATAACCAAAAGCAAAATGGCCACTGGTGAAAGAGATGGCGAAATAGACGAGCTTACGAACTTTATGTTTTTATATTTTCATCCAACATTAAACTAGACACGGGGAATGTCATTAAAATAGCTGCTAATTTAGTCGTGTGCAGGCATGGTGGCGTGACCGCGTTCATACATGCCCGCCGCGCCGTGCCTGGAATTCTTTTCTGCCTAGAAATTAAAGCATAAGCTCCGAGAATTGTATACGAAAGTTACTTGAAATTGAATTTCTCGTGCGGAGGATTTGAGTGCTTTTTAATATTCTCAGTAAATGCGGTTTGTGCCGTCTCGCATCTCGACAACACAACTCCTAAGTAGTTTAGGAATTGGAGAACTCTAGTATGCTTATAAGACCTATATTTATTTTATTAAATTGTTAAAGATTTCAAAAAATATAATTAAATCTACATTATTTCATTCAAGTATGTCTGAATGTCCGCAATTAACTCATCTTCATTACCATCTCAGCCACAAGAAATCCATTGCCGGACATAGGCCCCCAAAGCTGTTAAAAATGAACATAAAAACTATTCAACTGTATGGAAATCAAGTTTTTACATGAAGGTTTCATGAGGAGTGAAAGATAAAATTTTTAGAAATTCTCGTGATAACCTAATGCTGATGAAATGTAACGCAAACGCAATATGAAAACATTTTTTTTCCTACACATCAGTACAAAATAGTGTGCATGAAGCGTAACCGGGGCGTCAATTTACGCTGACTTGTCGTTTCGTGTGTGTGTCGGACAGGCATGTTGTGACGTATCTGTCAAATCTGATGTCCTCACATCCGCCTCACATGCCCGATTACAATAACTTACGCTGTATTTGCAAGCCGACACGATGGAATTGTTTGACGTGCCTTTGTGGACCATAGAGCAACTACAATCTGTTTGGGTAAATACTTTTTGTAAATATTTTATTTTAGGGTTCCGTAGTAAACTAACAAGGAACCCTTATAGTCGCCTAAACGCTTAGTACTAGAAAGCTGTAATTGGGCATGTCCATACACTTAATTAACAATGCACTAAGTGATAAAACAGATCTTGAAACAATTTTTTTTTGGGTTGCTTTCCCCTCCCTCTACTTGTAAAATGAATACGAATTCTTTTTTCGGAAAAGAAGTTTGTACTATCTCGTAATATGGGTGAATGAGGTCATATTAGATAAAATAAGCTAGGAAAAGTACGATTGTGAATTTTACCGTCCTAAATAACCTGTTTTCACTCAGGTCTGTTTAACTTCAAAAAATATGATAAATGAACACATTACGTCATTTGATAAGCCGCTGTTAAGTGCAGCTCTGCACTCGGCAATCACCTTGACCTTACCGTGTAAATAAAATTGATATTATATTTTTATAAATGCATATGTATAGATAATTTTAGTTTCTCTAGAGTTGATAATGATACTAGGGCCCCGTTCCGGCTTCGCACGGGATTTAGTAGCAATGCAAACAAACAAAAATCTATGTATTATGTATTAAAATACAAGTCAGATTCGACTGTTTGAAATACGTACTTGTCTCATAAGTCATAGTTGCCATATCTTTTTTCTGTGATTTTTCTTTTTATTAATCGAGACGCCTCGGTGTCGGCACATGTCAGTTATAGAAGTTTACATGACGCTGATTATTCCGAGAGGTATCTAAAGTTAACATCGCCATTGTGATCGCCAACCTGCGCAAGAAGACGGCACCATAAGAAGAAAACATGGCGCACGTAGGTAATAAATTTGGGATAATATTAGTAGAAGGATTCTCGATATTAAAAGTTACGCATTAATAATTCGGCTCGCGGTTTCCCGCAGCCCCCTTTAGTTGATACAATCTGAAATTACACGATTCCTCCGACGTTAAATTAATCCGATTAACTGTTATTACGAAACTTATGTTTCGATCAGCCCCCGAGAGCAGGTGGCCTAATGTTTGAGTTGTCAGAGCGAACAAACAATAATCAAATTTGTTCGAGAACTTTCTGTGAGAAACAATCGCGAAGTTCTCAATAGAAGCCAGCAGCCCTTAAGTTCCATTAAGGATTTAATAAGAAATTAATAAATTGAACTCCGCATTCGTTTTCCATTAACATTGATTTGATTTATATTTTGGGGCAAATTGATTTGTTATGTCGTCATGTTCTTACAATGTCGACATAACGACACTTTTAAAGAAGTACAGTCAACAAATGAATTGTGAGCAGGTAGACAACTGTTAACAAACATTTTATACTAATAATGTCGCATCGTTATGAAACTTTGTAATTTCATGGTACAATATGAATAACAACACAACAAAAATTTGAGTAAATCCCTTCCCGAAATATTTAGAAAGCTTTAATCATATTTTTACGTCCTGCTCACTCTCATTGGCTGACTGTACAAGAAATCGTGTAATATGTTCGTCGGAAAAGTTTGAAGAATGCAATATTTTTTATCCATACGACCCACGTTCTGACCACTAGAGCTTATACACAGGTCTCCACGGTTTTCTCCGGCCTCGGTCGTGTCATGAGTCTTGACTGATAACACTTAAAATCTCTTAGTCTACCCGACAAAGTCACCGATATGCAGGGCCGAGTATAAAGTTCTTTGGATCTTCAATTTCGATAACTTCCATAACAGATAGTTGACATAAACCACTATTAAAATGACACAAAAAAAACATCTTTACATAGTAAAGAATGAGTCGCCCCGCTGTCTGTTCGCTAATCTTAAACTACTCAAAGGATTATAATGCAGTTTTGAGAAATATATGAGTGATTCAAGAGGCAGGTTTATGAATATAAAGATTTTCCAAAATTCCTACGAGAAAGCGCAAACGAAATTGCGCGGATTTCGCTAGTAATCAAATAATCAATACAACGCAACGGCACGAACGAAATCTCGGTTGTCACCTAATAAACGGTCGCATATCTTGACGGGTCACTGGGTGTCGGCGCGATTTATCTCAGTACACATCGGCAATTAGCCGCGGGCCCCGGGGACGCCGCCCCCCTCGCTAACCGGTGACCTAACTTAACAGCTGTCCTGTTTGTTATTGAGTAAACTCAACTTAACATTTTATTTACTATCTTCTCTAAATTTAATAGTCGCGCTCTTGTCGTGCAGCAGCCTCCGTTTTCCTCTCTTTTGTGCAAGTTCTTTCACCTCTCTTTATGACTCTATAACTTGACATCGTTCGATCATAATTTTCATAAAAGGATAGTTCAATAACATAACGTTTTATTCCTATCCAAAACTTTAGCTCTCTAAATATCTAGTCTAAAGTTCAAGGTTTGGACTGGCTTTGATATTTTTGTGATTAGTCAGAAGCTGCTAGATTGATCAGTCAGAGGTTAAGTAAAGTCTTCAAACTTCGCGAATAATCAAAACAAATCTCTCGATAACACACGTCCACAAGTTAAACGCTACTCCCCAATCCCTGACCGCAATCGCCCTCGCGCCCCCTCCGCATTAGAACCCAATTTGCAAGGGCTATTTTTACATTAAGTTAACAGGCGTATGTGTATTTACGACCCACTATTACCTTCACCGAAAATAGCCCGAAAATGTAGGAAATTCGTGATAGATTTCTCTTTGGTCATCAAAGAGAAATTTTGTACATAAGTATATAAAATACCAAATTGCCTTATTTTTTTTCTTTGCCTGTAAAAATACCAAACTACGCCACTTAGAGTCTTGAGACTCTAGAATGAGTTTTGCTGTGTCGCGTTTGAAAATGACCCAATCACTCGAAAAACACTCCAAAATTAACTTCTCCCAATTTTATCATCAAACGGAAAGTCTAAGTACTGTGTTAACTTTTAGATACCTAATAGATTTGATTCAATATTTGTCATATCAGTTCTCTCTGTTTCGATGAAGTATATATTTCGTCAGTAATTCTCACGGGAAAGACCTGCGATGTGGGACGAACCCCTTGCGTCGGCACCAACTGGCAACTACAAATTGTTGCTCACCTCACTCAAACTCGGTTAATTGATCGCTGAACCAGGTTTTCAATTAACGTTCAGTTTATTTCAGGTTAACTTTCAGTCTATTATAATTTACTGAAAGCCATTTGTTACAGGTATAACTTTATATTCAATTACGGAGTTCAGAAAGTTGTATTTGCAATTTATAATTACGATCAATTGTCACGAAAATCTGCGAAAGTCGTGTGCTTAACAACTTTCTTTGCGTTTTAAGTGATTTTACTATATTTATTTTCAAACCAACCCTATATTTATAATTAACCAGCGAAACCCGCGCAACTTCGTTTGCGTGTATCCCGTTTTCCTTCCCGTGGGAATTTTACAATGTAAACCTTCTCCTTGAATCCCTCTATCTATTAAAAAAATCGCATTAAAATCCGTTGCGTAGTTTTAAAGATTTAAGCATACATAAGGATACACACTGCTATAAATCTCATTACCCTTTCGATATCCATTTTAAGGGTTTTAATAGTTTCGTTCGCGTGTTTTTCTTGATTTCGATAGAAACTTCTCGTCCTGAATTCAAACTTCTCGTGCTTGCCGAAATAGCAAAAGATAGAACCTAATTGCAGAAGCATCTAAAAAAACATTTTGCTTACAATTACATTAATTATCTAGTCTATCGTTGAACGTGACGTATGACAGTTGCAAATTTAATAAACGCGACTGAACAACCAGTTGCTCGAGAACGATAATCAGACAGACTACAAAGTATGCCTCATATAATATGAAAGAGGAACCATGTGTTGCAGCGCGTTCCACCTTTTATAGTGCAACAATTACCAATCTTGTTAAAACTTAAGTTGTGAACATATATTCCTTCCAACGTTGTGTGTAAAATGTAGCTGTGTTCTTCATTTTATTGGCTCTCTTGAAAGTGTTGTCTACATCTTGCCGAAATGTAGTTTCACAATATTCCCGAGCCCCGGAATGGCCGAAGCAGCATTTCGCTCTATTTCAAAATGTGCAAATATGGAAATTTCTCATGAATTGTACACATTAAATTGTTCCATGTTTTAGTAAGACTAGCAATTCATAATTTACCTTACTAACAGTACGCTTGAACACATTTTGTATAAACATACTAATACATAAACACATAAATATACATAAACACATAAATATACATTACATTAAAATTTAATAAATTTTTTGGTACAAGTTTGGATTTAATAGCAATGCGAATTTATGTTTCTTTATCTCTAATATCCAAAAATATAATCTATGGTTTTTATACAAAAAAAAAACAATATACTTACCTCTATAAACTGAAATATAACCTGAATAGGAATCATCCCTTATATGATCTTAAGTCTGTCGAAATACATTTTCTTGGACGTTCCTGTGTCTTCACAATGTTTTCCTTCACTGCAGAACAAGAAATACAAATGGCCCAGAATAATCGCACAAATAGCTTGAAGAATATTATCGCTGTTTAAAAAGTACCAATAAAATGCTGGCAGCATAAAACAGGGTTACATAGTGTTGCATGGCTCGTGAATAGCTCGGAAGACGGATAGCTCGATTTAGCACGATAACCTCTTGGCAATCGAACATGGCGGACATCTGCTTGCACTTAAGATATTGCTTCGTGAATCTCTGCTTTCCATTTTATTTAACAGATGGTTTTTAAGAACAACTTTGAAAGTACAATGTTTTCATACATTTTTAAAATTACTTTTATTTTCTATTTCAATATTGCATATCGGGTAAAGCAATGAAATCGTTCATTCATGGAGTACCTACATAGGCCTTCACAGACACGTGTCTATTCGTGTTGTAGGTACATATTATTATTAAATAAGCTACTCTATAAACTACCACAGAAACAACGCAAAATGACTAGGTACTGGAAAAAGAAATAGCGAAAGTAACCCTAAAACATAGATAGACCTTGGATAGGGGGGAACCTATAAAACGGAAGCACAAGTAACGGAAGTGACTGATAAACAAACTCGTTTCTGTCTTTCGGTCTATCTGTCAGTTTATTCTCTCATTAATTTAAGAATAGTTTAGTTTGGACTAATTTCAGGTTTAGTTGCTCGTAACTAAACCTCTTTCCAAACCACGCAATGAATTTTAATACAATTTACAATGGCTTTCAAAATATCCTTTGGAACGACGATAATAGGATCGCAAAACACCACGCTCGTTTATTATATTAATAACTCGCAGAATAATATCATTTGAAACGTAATATCTTAGAAGTCACATTGAATTAAATACTGAAATATGTAAACTAATGAATACTTCGTGATTTCATGAAACGCCCCCCGACATTCCCCTGCGCCGCCGCCGCCGTCCTGTCGCGCCATTTAACATGTAATAATTTTCATCAAATTAACCGTCAACTTTATGAATCCCCATTGAGACAACTTCAAAGGCTGTAATATTCACAAAACGTTATTACATCTTTTGAAAGCGTATTCACGGGCGGCATTAGTGAATTACAAAAAAAAATCTAATAACTTTCAATTTGTCCGCGGAGTTTTCAGAAATTACCGTTTACCTTTTAAGAAATCACTTTCCCATGAAATCGCTCGGGACCGCAGACGTTAATACATTGATATAAACAGATACCGCAGGTGTATCAACGCGGTGTTGGTTAGGTTGCAACCCTGTCCAAAAACAGATCACATTTATATCACAGTTGTTGTGTTGTGACGTACATTTTGTGTTTATTTGGGAATTCTACACATGTTACGGACTTTTTGGTCAGACTGGACGACAAAGACAACACCGACTTGACGGGACTCTTAAGCCCGCCGCTCATTTGTGACTTTTTGTCACGGTGACTTTTTGTCACCGAGTCGATGCTATGAAGTCACCGTAATGTCACGTCACCATAGTCAGCGTACTCCCATATATCTTCATAGCACTCGACTCGGTGACAAAAAGTCACCGTGACAAAAAGTCACAAATGAGCGGCGGGCTTTAGAGTGACTTGTTGCCATGACGACTAATGGCCAATAAGTGTGACGATTTGTATGTAATTCAAATTGAATATAAATATAGTGATATCACATGACAAGTTGACGACGCCTATATTTAACCAAATAAGTTATCACTATAAAAAATATTTCACTTGTCAAGATCCAATAGTACAGTCAAGAGCATGTTGATCTGTACAATCGGACTTTGTACCAATCTTAAGTTCTATGTCATAAGAGCTAAAATTGTACTGCAAGTGTAAAGCTCAACGTGCACTTGACTGTACCTATAATGGTGAATTAAATTCAAATTCAAAACTTTTATTCAGAGAATAGGTTTTCACAAACACGTTCTCTTGTCAGAGTATACAGTAATAAATGATTTGTATAAATTAATCTACTCTATAAACTACTACCATTTCGGAAACAAAAGCAAAATGACCACTGGTAAAAAGAAATGGCGAAAGAAAACCAGTTACGGCCTTTTTTGTCATTTAAAAATATATCGTAATTTTCTTTTTTCTTTTCTTTTTCAACATAGAATTTAAAACTAGGTACATACATACAACATTACGTACGCGGAATGTCAATAAATAGTGCCATTAATTTGTCTCAACATAAAATTAAATCTAAAATATAAAATGCTAAATCGGTGTTAAAGATAGGAGCAGACCGCCCGCAAGGCAGCAACCGTTCTCGTGTATTTTCGAGTTGACGTGAGAGTCGGCCTTCCAG
This sequence comes from Endotricha flammealis, assembly GCA_905163395.2. Classification (NCBI taxonomy): domain Eukaryota; kingdom Metazoa; phylum Arthropoda; class Insecta; order Lepidoptera; family Pyralidae; genus Endotricha; species Endotricha flammealis. Next base: position 16,364,049 of record LR990863.1, read on the forward strand.
CCTCCATTACTGGGCTCACCATCACGATATTATGAACAATATTGTAGGGAACAACAGTAACCCGACCCCCAACGCCACCACCAGTTTGGACAATTTGCGAGCATGACATGCACGTACACATTAACATCCTTGTCATATATTAATTATATTAAAATGTAAATAATAAGAAAAACAGCACCACTTAGATGACACTACGACGTACATGTTACAATATTGAACACAAATTTTATTCATGTAGTTTATTGAACATTGACTGGCTTTTCACGACAAGTTTTAGCATTTCACCTTCACAAGAGGGCCAGGGATTCCTTTCATTTAGATACTCGTTGATAGTATAGTACGCTTTGCTGGTTAAGAATTTTTTTACATTTAATTTAAATCTATTATTGGGCAAGTTTTTAATATATTCTGGAATTTTATTATACATATGCAAACTTTGGATCATAAATGGCTTGCCCGCTTTCCTAAGCCTGAATTTAGGAACAGCTAATTTATTTCTATTACGCGTATTAAAATTATGAATATCGGACACCTGGTTATAGTCATTAATGTTTTTACGAACAAACATAATGCTGTCAAGAATGCACTGTGATGCCACCGTGAGAATATTAGTGCTTTTGAAGAACTCGCGAAGTGATTCACGGTAACCTAATTTATAAATAAAACGCACTACACGCTTTTGCAGCACGAAAATCGTCTCTATATCAGCTGCTTTACCCCAGAGTAAAAATGCCGTACGATAGCAAACTATGAAAATAACTGAAATAAACTAGTCGTGCCGTGTCGACATTGGTGAACTGTCGAACTTTCCTAACAGCGAAAGCAGCAGCACTTAGTCTACCTGCTAGTGTTCTAATATGAGGATGCCATTGTAGTTTGCTATCAAGTACAATGCCCAGAAAAGTGGTAGTTTCGACCAATTCTAAGTTTTCATCGTTAAGAATGACTGATGTAATAGATTGGGATACATTCGGGAGTGAGAAAGCTATGCATTTGGTTTTGCTGGCGTTAAGCACCAAATTATTTACTGTGAACCATTGATGTAGTTGAGATAACGTTTTGTTAATAGTATCTACATTAGGATTTTTTCTGTCTACCTTGAAAATTAAAGAAGTGTCATCAGCAAACAAAATAATGTCGCATAAATGTTCAGTTAAGTACGGCAAATCATTTATATATACTAAAAAAAGAAAAGGGCCCAATATTGAGCCTTGAGGAACGCCTATACTAGCAGGACAACCTACAGAGGTCGCTTCATTTACTCTCACTTTCATAATTCTGGCATTAAGGTAAGAGGACATAAGATTGATTGAGGAACTGTCCAAGCCATAGAATTTTAACTTATTTACTAAGGTCTGATGATCGACACAGTCAAAAGCCTTGGAAAGGTCGCAAAAAACACCAACAGCGTTCTTGCTGTCCTCCCATTACTTTTTCAATATATTCATTTAAATAGTTTGGTCGTGCGAGTGCAACAAATAATTGAATGACTAACTTTCTGTAAACTGAACATTTCATAAAAACTAGCATTCCTATCATTAAAATGCTCTTGTAAAAAAAATGATGTTTTCAAATAATTTGAATTTGCTGTATCTATTGAGACGCAAGCCCGCGTCCGGGACTCTCGTTTATAATTCATTCGCCGTTAATTAATACGGCCCGCTGCCTCTCACATTTATTATATTTTTCATTTCTTTTTCTCTTCTTGAGATTTTCTAATATTTTTTCTTATCGCGAAGGCGCCTGCCCTCGGGCTGTATTTACGCAAAATCAGTGATATTTCCTCCTGTAATATTATTGTCAAATGTTTGAATTGAAGAGATGATATTGAATTGGAATCGTGTCCGCTTGCCGTGCGAACAACGTGAACTCCAGTCACGTTGTTGACTTTGTACAAAGGTAATTTTGTTCGTTATTTACCGTGCCAAATTCATAAAGTAACTGTGTTTAATGTATCATTATAGTCAAAAACCTATGTTATGACAATAAATCGTCAATTTACATACAGCTTTCAAGTTCTACGGCATGTACTGTTTTAACTGTTTAACAAATCGAAGGGCAGGCCCCCGCCGCTTCCTCAAGTGGCGGGACATGCAGTAATCCATTTTGCCGATTTAAAAAAAAAGCTTCGTCTGTTGGACTACTAGCAAACGCCAGTGTAACCCGCCAGCGCGTTTACTTTTCTCAACACAAACTTAAAGTCCTCTCACGTTGCATAATTCATTTTCAGTTTACATTCTATTTGACTTCACGTTTAACTTTTTAAGGTTTAACGTTTAAATTCTTTATTTCTCTAACATTTACAGATAAAAACACTTACCCGAGAAATACTTTATCATTAACAATATAACTTTGTACAGTTCAAAGATTGCCAAAAAGTGACAATCACAAATACACATTTTGTGAATTTAAAACCTACTTTACTATAATCACTTCGCGATTTTTCAATGTTTTACTTTTTCTTATAAATGAAATTTGAATAATCCAGATGGATTATTCAAAGATTATTTAGATTTTTAATGAGTTTTCTGCAGTGCTAAGATTAGCACTGCAGAAAACTCATTAAAAATCTAAAGTACCTATCGATTTTCTCATTTTACACGTGTCGTGGTCGTGAGTAGTGACCTACCTTTATTTATTGTTTGAAATGTCAATGAACTAGCATATTAGTAACAGGAATATTCAAGAAAATTTAGCTCTAGGACCTCACTAATTCCAACTATTAAACTTGGTGTACAAACTACAGACTTCCCTTCATGCGGAGATCGCTGCGATCCAATTATGCGCAATGTCAAGGGATATTATACTGAGTGCAGTCGAGTAAAATCACGTTAACCGCTTTATGTGAGACCAACCAGTTGAACTATCGGAAAATAGTTGATCGGTTTATAAAATAGTTTGTTACGAAAAGGAAATTACATTTATTATCTCAAATTGTAGTAAACAAAGAAAACGAAGCATTCCTTACAGTGACAATTAACTAGTTACCATGGTGGCCTTGCTTGTATGCCTGCAGTAAAAATAAATAAAACAAAGTTGTTATTTTCGCTAAATTAAAAAAAGTTTTTCAATTTACTGAACATGCATGCACGCGCAGATCTTTCATACAAAATGCATGAAGAATTGGAGCTCGTGGGGACTCGTGCAACTCCAAGAGACGGTTCTCACTTTAGTTTCTTGAAAATTCTATTAATTGCTGATTGAAATCAACAATTGAACATTCACCATCTATTTCAATATCAAACATTGATTTATCTAGATTGAATCAACCTCATGCTTACCTAATTATGTTCTGTTTGATTACTTAATTACGCCTCCCTCTGTTGACGGATGCTTGTCTTTATCTCTTTAAACAATGTTATAGAATTGTGGAAACCAGAATTCAATTCAGGGACCAGTCAATACAATACAGTACGATGATATTCCACCATCAAACTTATGATTGCAAGCTTTTATTTACTTTGCAATGTTTTTGAACTGAATTTTAAAGCAACCACAAACGGATTGGACTGAAAATTTTACATAAATACGTGTTGTTTTGTTATTTATTGAATCCAAAACATGTACAATATCATAATAACGAAAAAACTATGTCACTTTTTATACGATTTAATAGTTACTTACTTGTTGTACCACTCTAAAAATGTTTAGATTATTGTCATGAAAACAATAGTCACACAGTATATTCCCTTTCCCGTTAAGATGTTGCAATCCATTGTAAGCCTCCAACTGGCTTTGTGTCCGATACGAATCAAGTTTGGTTGTTGGGCACAATTCATTTATTGTTAACTGAAATCCGATAGCCGAGTGCACTTGCCACCGATTGCCAATTAGTATCTTACCATTTGCTAATTTGCAAAGCAGTGACAAATATATTATATTATTATAATAATGACTTATTTTTCATTCAAGATTCTTTATTGCATTATCTTCAATGTCGATGAACGTTGCTTCATATCCGGTAGATGTACATACATTTTATTTCTATAAAGTGTTTAACATTGTCTACGTACCTATTTTTTTATGAAAATATTGGATATTCTTAGTATTTTGTAGTATACAGTTGTCTGGTGCAAATCGTCTGGTATTTTTTTTAATTTGTACCAGAGTGATGCCACCCGACATTACACTGCATTACATTATTCCGATTGCGAAGAAAGGATTAAAAATAAAAGTTAACTAAAAAACAAACTTTACAGTTTATAGGTACGTAGGTCAACATTAACTTTTAAAAAAATTGTGAGGTTCTGCAAATTGAACCTATCAACATTAATAATTTCTTGTAACAATAACTTTTGTGTATGTTTTAATAAAAGTCTCAACCGCTTTCTCGAACTCATAGTCACTAGTCTTCACGATTCGACAGCATTTAAATTCTGGAATCATGTAAACAGCATCGCCAGCCCGATCCAATCCAGTCCAGCGCTACTGGGTTACTGGACTGGACTGGAATAATTCAAACCCAGCATAATATGACCTATGGGACAACTCGGACATTTCTAAACTGATCCGTGTCCGTGTTTACTAGTTTCAAAGTTTGATGTAGGCAACTCGGGCAATTTAGTAATTTTGAATTAGACCTGTACAGAATTCATTTTATTGTACAGTGCTCGCCAATCATGACTGAATGCCTTTGCAATGCAATTTGTTGCATACAAACGTACGTGCGCACTTGAATTGCATGTTATGGACGCCAACCGAATGAAAGCGCTCAAAACTGTATCCCATAGGAAGATTATCTTTTTCGGGGTACTTGCCTTATATCTTTTCCTATTACCGACTTTATATCTTTATGCTTTCTGTTATTTGTGTCGTATAGAGAGCGAAAGTTACCAATCGAAATATAGTTGTGATCCTACGGTGAGTAAGAGCAAGGTCTCGCTCCACTTTCTACAGGGTCGGCAACGTGCGAGTGATACCCCCATTGTTGCAAGCGTCCATAGGCTACGGTGACTGCTTACCATCAGGCGGGTCGTCGCTTGTTTACCACCTTAGTGGTATAAAAAGTAAATAAATTAATGAAAGTATACTGACGGGGCATAAATCGACGAAAAGTCATAATGAGAAAGCACAAATTTCCTTAAACGGCAAACAGACTTGGCGGGCCCGGCGTGGACGCACACGTGCGGCACGACAACGGCGAGGCGGTGCTGCACGCCAAGTTCCTCATCAACGAGGGTGCGCTGGTCACCGCCACGGCGGACGACCAGCTGCACCTGTGGACCTTCAGACAGAAATTACCGCAAAGGGTGCAGTCGCTCAAGTTCCAGAGGGAAAGGTGAGTGTAATCAATTTATTATAAATATATTTCTTTATTCATGTAGATGTATGTACTAGACTTTGATGAAAGAGCCCGTGCGCCATCAGCGTCCTCAAACGGTGCAGCTTCGGTCTCGATTTAGCCATTGCTTTACGTTGGACACTTGAGCTTCGTCTTCAGCATAAGTGCACACATCTTAAACCGCTTCTTGACACAATTTAATTGCCAATCACATTTGTCAATTGAATTCAATCTGATTTTCCGTCAATACGTACTATTGCCACCGCTGTCTCTCCTGCCCTAGCGAAGTTTTGATATTTTATGTCATTTTAATGATAAATGTCATATCATATCGAACTTGGCATGGCAAAGTGTTAAATGTTATAGGTTCGCTTAATGACTTTATTCTTTTGTCTAGCCAGCCTCTGTATAGCCAGGATCGGCAATTGACAATAAGCTGATTGAAGTAATCCAAAAAACAAACATGGATCATTTTCTAACCAGTCTGAAATCTCGTGAACATTTTAAATCATATTTGAGGGTTATCGGTAACCCCTTGTAACCAGCCAATTTATTACATCATTTATTCACAATCCAATCGATGGATATCACATTCATTCGTGAGGAGAGTGGAAACGAGGGCTTCTCTTATTTAAACCTTATTACTAGAGTTATAAACATTGTAGTCGAATGGCCATACAACTCATAAATATAAAAGGCGATACATAATATGTTATTACCACATGCCATACATTGGAATGGTTTTATAATCACTGTGGTCCCGTGCATTGACGAGAGTTTTTAACAACAAACAGAACAGAATGACCACTGGGCAAAGAAATGGCGAACGAAACCAGTAATGGCCTTCTTGACACCACTCGATTAAACGATTTTGCAACCGTTCGCCATTGCACTGTTCTGATTAAACGGCTAATTCATCCAGATTTATTTGTTTTATAGGAGTGTACAAGTAGAGCTCTAATGGCTAAGGCATTTGGTTAGAAACGTTTGCTATCTAATCAACTCTCGTTATAGTTATAAAAAATATTATATCAGTGAGTTTGAGCTGAGCGCTTACCAATTATTATTTTTATAATGTATTTATGCTAAATTGCACACTTTATAATATGCAATATTTTATTGTAAATACATGCACTTAGTTAGGCGTGTGCACATTGTTACAGATATCGGCTCAAACTAGCACGACAGACAAACGAAATCAAAGGGTGAGTTTGTGTTAGTTTGATGTCGGAAGGCCCCGTAATGCATACCCGCACGCCCCCACCCTCCCCGGGGTGGACAGTGGCGAGCAACACTTCAGAAGCTGTAATTGATAAAGTTACAGACGAGCAACTTAACAGAAACATTTTTGTGGAAAGATATAAAATAAAATTTCACAAAAAAGGTATCGCCCTTGAACATGTTTTTACAGTTCTTAACTTTTTTTATAATGAAAGGGTTTATATAAATTCAAAATTATTTAAATTACTGAATAATTATCAATGACTCTTAATATAAATGTATAATTAATTAAAAGATTGCTATTAAAATCAATTATGTTATTTGACTCACAAAACACTAAAAAACTTCATCAAAATTTGTGTAAAATTATAATTTTGTAAAGATCAATATTTAATACAGTTATTATACGTTCTACTACACTTGGTGTGTTTTACGGGTGCCATCTTTACTGTTGCACGTGTGTCTCCTTCCACTTTCCTCGGCAACTTTTAGTCGTGTCGTCTGTACCAATATCGATGTTGTTTACTGTCGTCGTAAATTAGTTGTGTCGTTTTTCCACTGTTATGCGGTTATGTGTGAAAGACTGCTGTCGAACAATGTAATCTTTCGTTTTAGTAACTGTGTACTTCTAAAAGTTTCTGCCTTTGCTCTTTATTTTTCAGATGACTTGAAGGTTACTTATAGTTAGCTCTTAATGATATTTTGAGTGTGACAACAGGTTAAAAGGGGCCTGCATCCAGCTGTTTCCTTCGACATTCGCAATGCTGTCCATTATTATAAAAAAATTGTCTGAAAATCAGTACACTTTATTGAAACAGTGCGCCAGTGAATTTGTAATGCAAGTGGGTTAACGCGACCGTAAAGCGAGTTCGATCGCGTCTTTATCTGGCGGTTTATGGGCGGTGCGTTTACGGCCACTCGGGAGATAACAATGCAATTTTTATTGCTGCCAACACGATTGCAGTTCACCGCTGTACAACATTATATATTGTGATAACAACTTTGTCTGCGAGCACTGCCGCCCCGCGCCGCGTTTGGTGTGATGTGATGGCAGTGTGTTTTGCCCGTAATTAGTGACTGTGACAGATGGACAGGGGTTGTTTGCGTGTCTTTGTTAGACCAGTCTTGACGACCATACGGGACCATAGTGCCGTTTCTGTGGAAGTACCTAAATACATTATAAGTGTAAATGTTTTTCATCTTGTTATGTTGTGTAAAACTCAATACGTGTGCGAGACCGAAATAGTATTTGATTTAGAAGGCCCTAATTGTTTAGACCCAATCAACTGTAAACAAAATTTAACTGAACTAAACTAAATAGCTTTCATTTTCACCTCAGTAGATATATAATCTCTATACGATTAAAAGCTTCTAAGTAATGCCCCGCCGGGAACTAATTATCACTAACAATGGTATAAATTCCCAACTGGTAATTAGATTAACACTTAATGCAGTTTGCAATAGTAAATGAGCTACGAGGTGCTATGGCGTAGCACGTAGGCGGCTACGGCTAAACCCGGTAATTATGTCGTTCGATTGCGAACTAAAATTGCTCTGAAACACATTAACACAATTTGGTGTTTACGTGAACTGAATTTCAGCTCAGTCTGCTCTTTGATGCCAGTTCGCGATTGCAATATTATATGTGGTTACAATTATAAAGGAGTTGGGGGAAATTAATAATTATTTCGGATTAGATGTAAATTTAAAGAAGTATAAATAGAAGGTAAAAAGAGAGTGAAGGGTATGAGAATGACATACTAAAAAAACCTAAAAGTATTTTGCTCCAGCCTGCTGATGACTGTTTAGTGAAAATTTTACGGCACTCACGGTTATAAAATGCACATAACCTAAAGTAGGAATAGTAGTCAGGCGTACAGAATATGATATATGAAATAATAAAATGATAATAATTTCCGAGAAATACATTATATTTGCGACTAGTATGTAACTGCGGTCAGTAAATGTTTAAAATAATGATGTCCATGTCGTCCGCACTATAACTCCTGTAGTTTCCCTCGAAAGATAATATTCGTCCGGTCCACTCCCTTACAAAGTAACTCTCATAAAATTAAGTTAAAATGAGTTAAGTTTGACACTAAGGCGGTTATTATCTGGTTTATTGTGCACTTAAAGATCATAATGTAGACAATAATTGAACTCCCATTCGTGTTTAGATGAAAGTAAAATATTTTAATGACTCCATAGAGGGTTGGACGCCAGGGGCTCAAGTTCCACCTTAGAACAAATATTCTTGTGACATAATTAATGGCTTTATGTAAAATAGTTAACCTATAAACATCTCAATGGCGTCTTTGTGTCTGATTGAAAACGCGAGATAAGGAACGTCGACCCCAGCCAGTGTTTGGATTAATCGTTTAACATTTGGCGGAATAACACGAGTAGTAGTGTCATTTTGATCATAATAAACCTTGTCTATATACACTTTACTCCATATTTTCTGAAGCATAAACGTAAACTAATTGATACTTAAATAGAGAAATAACTATTAAATAATATTTGAGTATTGTCTCCAATGGGCTCGGCTGAAATTATTTAAACAAGAGCGGTTTGATAAGCCCTTCTCTCAGTCCTTTGTGTCTGGTTCGGTTCCTTTGTGATGTAACGCGTCCCCGTCCCAACCCCGTCCCGGCCCCGTCCCGTCACCGCTACGCATTGTGTAAGCAGCTTTGTTCGTTACAAACACTCTATCGATTGTTCGCAACGTATTAGCGTTCGATACATAGTGGCGTTGAATACAAGCCTATCGAGTTGAAAGAGTATATGAGTATATTATATTAAGCTTTTTCATAAACATGGATTGAATTTTAAAGACATAATGAACACGGAGATATGAAAGAAAGCAGAAAACGTTTTCGGCTTTTTTATACATTCAGTTACCAATCGAGCTACCCTTGCAACGATATTCTAACTGCTTGGGTCCACTATCGTACATCCACGGAAACAATATCATCTCCACGTAATAACTTCTTTTTAAAAGAAAGGGAAGGAATGGAGACAAATAGGGTAAAGATGGGAATAGGTAAGAAGAACAGAAGAAGTCTTACTTCTCCGATCGAGTCTTGTCCCAAATGGGTCATTCGAGAATAAAATATTTTTTTCAACATTGAAGGGAGACTCGTGTCCTTGCAGTGAGATGCTTTTCGATTGATTTGATGATAATTTCTGACTAAATATAACCTTGGTTTCCCCAGGATCACCTGCCTGCACCTGCCGCTGCAGTCCAAATGGGTGCACGTGGGCACGGAGCGCGGCAACGTACACGTCGTCAACATCGAGTCCTTCACCCTCAGCGGATACGTCATCAACTGGAACAAAGCCATCGAAGTGTGAGTACCATACACATTAAACCAAACGTCATTATTTCTTTATCTGTTGGTTGGTATCTGTAAGATAAAATAGCAAGTGCGTTCATAACACTGAAATGATAACCTAAAAAATAATACTCTTTGTAGCGCAATTTTCCAATCCTAATTAATCCACACTAATATTATAAATAGGGAAAGTTTGTGAGGTTGTAAGGATAATATCTGGATCTACTAAACCGATTTTGTAAATTATTTTACCAAAGAAAATGAAACTATACTTCTTTTACAAAAGAATGCCACGTTATTAACTAAATATTAACCCGAAAAAGCCCACGTGGGCGACAGCTAGGATAAAAAGAAAAACGAATGATTCCTCATCGTTAAGACCGTGCAATAATGATCTAATAGAGCGATAATTCATCTTGCACCTATTTTCCAGTGACACTTCAGTCCTGTCCCCGTGAGGGGATATATATATTAGCCCCTAATTAATCGCAGACTTGCGGCCAATTAGCGGCGACCTTTTATTAGGGTTAAGTGAAGGGTTTGGCTAATTATTTTTAACAGACTTCGCGATTTCTAATGGACTTTTTAGTTTTTGTGATATATTTTATGTTTTCACAAATCGTTAAGGACTAGAAAAGAGAACATATCTACGTTCATATACAGGTATTCCGTTATTAAGTGAGTCAGTCGCTTGCGCATGCCTTTCTTATAAGAATAAACATAAAATTCGAATAACAACGACTTGTGGAAACCGGCCTCAGTTAGCTGAGGATGCGACTTGTCTTCGACACGGTTACGTAAGAATCGTGTGGCTATTCAGAGAAAACCAACTAAGACCTGATGTTTATTTCACATTATACTGCTGGTTGGAAGCCGAGGTATTTTTCCTCTTTCCACTGATACTGGCATTATTTCCCAGGGCTTTATTTATCCAGGCCTATAGAGCTGCTGCCGCCACTCAGCACATGCAACGGCCAAACAGTTTCTATTAAGAGTAAATATGCTATCCCATGCGTGAAGTTAACGAACAAAATTCCCTTTCCGATAATCCCTGATCTACGCCTGATTTCTTTTTCGGAGAGAGGACAAATTGCGCGGCGTGCTCCTCACACCTCACACCAGGCCTCGCCCGTGATAAATACTACAAAGCCTGGATTAGTGGTTTAGCGACATAGGTCTTCCACGATTTATCGTGAATTATTCTCCATTTTTCTTTCTTTTTATGTAACTAATGAAAGAAATATAATGATCCCGAGAAAAAGTATCTTGTGAGGTTTCTGAGGTTAATTTGAACGGACAACTTGAGCCTACCGATGATGGTTCGTGTTCGTGGGCTTAGGGCCGCGACTGCGACACGACGCCTTTAAACGTCGTAAAAGTCAAATATTTTTATTCGAATAGACCTATTACAGCTCTTTCAAATCGTCAGAATTTCTACCTACCACCAGTTCAGACGGCAGATTTGTGCCAAGAAAAACATCATAGAATATTGAAATATGATCGCGTTTCTCATTATATAGCTCATCCTTCATTCATATAAACAGTTATGTTATTCACAACATTGACTGAGATCACTCTGTGCTGGCGGGCGGTGCAATGACCGTCCGCCCCAAGGGCGGTCGTCGTTAATGGTGCCAGCTGCAGGCTCCTGGGGCGCAGATGAATATTAAACTCCTATAAATTTTATATGCACCGAATACAGTCTCCGAACAAACTTTGTGTATCGTGTCTGAAACCTGACGGTCGTGGTTAAAATTTTAACGACAGTTTGCGCTTAAGGGCTCTTTACTATTTTAGGGTCAAAACATGAGTTTGCTAACCCACGTGTGTATTAAACCATGCAGTTCGTTGATATGAGTCCATTTAACTTAGTACCATTTGAAAACGGCATACAATATGATAATTGAGAACGCTGGATGCTAATAATGAAAAGGAGAAGGCGCATATTTCTTTTGCGGCGCAAGGATACGCAAGGCTCGGTGGCGTGATGGCGTCACAATAGAACTGCAATTGTAACAAAGTGATTCCTTATTTACCAAGTAGCGTCATTAACATCATTATTCACGGAAGGCTTACAAAGTAGTGTACTTATAAGTACAATATTTTTGATGTAACCTTGGGACAGGAAACAGGTATTGCGAGGGAATATCGCGGACGCCTGTTAATCTCGAACAAGTACGAAATTTGTGCTCTCACGCAACGAGATGCAAGTAAACGATATCGAAATATTTGGGAAAACCTCTTCCAAGTTAATGCGAGTTTGCTGTATCATCACGGGAATCACAATTTCATGTTTACGAGCGCGTAAAGGTTGTTCGCTTTTAAGGCGCAATTTTTCGCGTCTCCCGCACAACGCGCCACAATGCCGGGCACAATATCGGCTCGTCGTAAAATGTATTGTGGTTCGAGGCGAGATGCGCGCCAATAAATAAAATAAGAATTTCATCGCTTTTTTATTTTAATTTTGTATATGAAAGGAGTTTTTTCTCAACGTAACATTGTAACGGAATTATGAGCGAGCAAGACACGCTTTATTTCTCGTGTAACTCGCTTTACGAATTATGTAGTTCGCTCTCTTTGTGATTTTGGTTGAATGATACATGAAACTCAGTTGTAACTTTAATTTTTTTATATAATGCCTTTTAGCGTGCTTACATAAAGAAACAGGTTTCCGGTGCAGAAAAATCTGTAAGAGACCGTACCGATCGGTGCGGGTATTATATTTATATGTATTTCAATGCGATTACTTATAAAGAAACAGACACAACCTGCACAGATTTGTCAGTACCGGAAACCGGTTACTTTATAAATGAGCATAAAAATATTATACCTGCACCGGTCGGTACCGACGACCCGCACAGATTTGTCTGTCCCGGAAACCTGCTGCTTTATGTAAGCACCCTTAGCTTAGAGGGCAGACAGAGGTAAAAGCAGATTAAAGATGAGCAGTGCAGAGCAAAAGTAGTGTAATATGAATGTACTAAAATGACATTGATATAATATGTACTTACATGTAAAGTAAGTACGAGAAAGTGCTTGTGTGCTCTGAATAAACAATTTCTGAGAGCTTTCATCTAAGTTGTCTATGTACAAGCACCATCAATATGATAAGTTTCAGTATCAAGTATTCAAAATTCAAAATTCAAAATTCAAAACTTTTATTCAGAGAATAGGTTTTCACAAACACGTTCTCTTGTCAGAGTATACAGTAATAAATGATTTGTATAAATTAATCTACTCTATATACTACTACCATTTCGGAAACAAAAGCAAAATGACCACTGGTAAAAAGAAATGGCGAAAGAAAACCAGTTACGGCCTTTTTTGTCATTTAAAAATATATCGTAATTTTCTTTTTTCTTTTCTTTTTCAACATAGAATTTAAAACTAGGTACATACATACATTACGTACGCGGAATGTCAATAAATAGTGCCATTAATTTGTCTCAACATAAAATTAAATCTAAAATATAAAATGCTAAATCGGTGTTAAAGATAGGAGCAGACCGCCCGCAAGGCAGCAATAGTTCTCGTGTATTTTCGAGTTGACGTGAGAGTCGGCCTTCCAGCCTCCATTACTGGGCTCACCATCACGATATTAAGAACAATATTGTAGGGAACAACAGTAACCCGACCCCCAACGCCACCACCAGTTTGGACAATTTGCGAGCATGACATGCACATACACATTAACATCCTTGTCATATATTAATTTATATTAAAATGTAAATAATAAGAAAAACAGCACCACTTAGATGACACTACGACGTACATGTTACAATATTGAACACAAATTTTATTCATGTAGTTTATTGAACATTGACTGGCTTTTCACGACAAGTTTTAGCATTTCACCTTCACAAGAGGGCCAGGGATTCCTTTCATTTAGATACTCGTTGATAGTATAGTACGCTTTGCTGGTTAAGAATTTTTTTACATTTAATTTAAATCTATTATTGGGCAAGTTTTTAATATATTCTGGAATTTTATTATACATATGCAAACTTTGGATCATAAATGACTTGCCCGCTTTCCTAAGCCTGAATTTAGGAACAGCTAATTTATTTCTATTACGCGTATTAAAATTATGAATATCGGACACCTGGTTATAGTCATTAATGTTTTTACGAACAAACATAATGCTGTCAAGAATGCACTGTGATGCCACCGTGAGAATATTAGTGCTTTTGAAGAACTCGCGAAGTGATTCACGGTAACCTAATTTATAAATAAAACGCACTACACGCTTTTGCAGCACGAAAATCGTCTCTATATCAGCTGCTTTACCCCAGAGTAAAATGCCGTACGATAGCAAACTATGAAAATAACTGAAATAAACTAGTCGTGCCGTGTCGACATTGGTGAACTGTCGAACTTTCCTAACAGCGAAAGCAGCAGCACTTAGTCTACCTGCTAGTGTTCTAATATGAGGATGCCATTGTAGTTTGCTATCAAGTACAATGCCCAGAAAAGTGGTAGTTTCGACCAATTCTAAGTTTTCATCGTTAAGAATGACTGATGTAATAGATTGGGATACATTCGGGAGTGAGAAAGCTATGCATTTGGTTTTGCTGGCGTTAAGCACCAAATTATTTACTGTGAACCATTGATGTAGTTGAGATAACGTTTTGTTAATAGTATCTACATTAGGATTTTTTCTGTCTACCTTGAAAATTAAAGAAGTGTCATCAGCAAACAAAATAATGTCGCATAAATGTTCAGTTAAGTACGGCAAATCATTTATATATACTAAAAAAAGAAAAGGGCCCAATATTGAGCCTTGAGGAACGCCTATACTAGCCGGACAACCTACAGAGGTCGCTTCATTTACTCTCACTTTCATAATTCTGGCATTAAGGTAAGAGGACATAAGATTGATTGAGGAACTGTCCAAGCCATAGAATTTTAACTTATTTACTAAGGTCTGATGATCGACACAGTCAAAAGCCTTGGAAAGGTCGCAAAAAACACCAACAGCGTTCTTGCTGTCCTCCCAGGCCTCCATTATAACTTTAAATAACATGGCAGCGGCGTCTGTAGTGGATCTACCTTTAGTGAAACCGTATTGACGCGGGTGAAGCAATCGATTACTTTGGAAATAGGATAGTAGTTGGTCCAGAATTATCTTTTCAAAAATTTTGCTAAGTGCTGGCAGAATAGATATTGGTCTAAAATTATTTGGATCCTTACTACACCCTTTCTTGAAAAGTGGTATGACTTTACTCACTTTCATCAAATCAGGAAAAATGCCAGCTGGAACACATTCATTAAAAATTACGGCCAAATAAGGTGCTATGATGTCTATAATATTACTTAAGATAGCTACAGATATTCCCCAAATATCCTCTGACTTTTTTATATTGAGTGATTTAAATGTTTTGAGGATCGTTTCAGCATTAACAAATTTAAACGAAAAATCCGAAGTAGGTTCGGGAACGTTCGACCTAAGAAATTCATCAGCCAATGTATGGGAAGACTTCAAGGATTTAGTTGTATGTATAGGAATATCTGCAAAGAATTCCTGAAAAGCATCAGCTACTTCATCGTCCGCGGAAACAATACGGTTGTTTACAAGGAGCGAGTACTCATTAGTACTCTGCTTCGACTTGCCGGTTTCTTTGTTAATAATATTCCACGTAGTTTTTGTTTTGTTAGTGGAGTTTTTGATCTTTTTACTTAAATGAAGCGCCTTAGCGGTCGTGCATACAAGTTTGAATATTTTGGAATAATCCTTTACATATTTATTAAATTGTGGGCTAGGATTATATTTACGCTGATCGTATAAATCATAAAGAGTTCTTCTACTAATATATATACCCGTCGTTGCCCAGTCACAAAATTTTATTTTATCGCGAATTTTAACCTTCTTAATTGGGAATGTATCATTAAATTCCCTACTGATGACATCGAATAAATTATTATATAAATGGTTAGGATCACTTGAAGTTACCGAAGGAATAACAGTTTTTTCTTTAACGTTTCTTCTGAACCTATCTTTGCGTGATTGAGAAATTAGTCTAAAAGATCCAATTTTATTTTCAGTAACACAGTTATCAATTAAAGAGATTTGTTGACCACAATGGTCCGATGCTAAACAGTTTATTATTTTCTCACCAGTGACTGCACAGTTACAAAAGATGTTATCAAGACAGGTGGCAGAAGTGGGCGATATTCTAGTTGGCTCGAGAAATATATTATTTAAGTTAAATGATTTAAATAAGTTTATAAGCTTAATGCTGTTCGTTGATGAAACGAGTAAATCTACATTAAAGTCCCCACATACCACTACAGGTTTGCCAACTTTAGTAGCACGCTTTAGGACCTCCTCCATTCTATTTTCAAACGTATCAAAATTTGCTGAAGGCGGCCGATATACGCTTATAATTATATATTGAATAAGATCGACGCACGATATTTCGATAATGCGCTCAACAGAAAGAGAAACAATATCTTTACGTTCCTTATATGAGATATTATTTTTTAATAAAATGCATGATCCTCCGTGTATTGCTCTTTTCCTGACGAACGCACTAGCCAGAACGTGATTGTTCATATTAATTAATTGATTTTTGTTAAGCCAATGTTCAGTGACGCATAGGATGTCTATATTATTCGATTCCAAAAATAATTCTATTTCTAGTTGTTTGCTGGTAAAACCTTGTATGTTCTGATGAACAAGATGTATTTGTGATAAAGGTTTTATCATTGTCCTACAGCCTAGTTTTTTAAGTCATTAGTACTTATACTACTATTATAGTATGAAACAAAAGGCTCGTTTCACGCTAATGAATAGTGCGCAGGGCTGCTATCGAAAGTGCGGCCATTGTGCGGGTGGCCGCTGCGGCCGGACGCGGGTGGCCGCATCCGCCGCGATAACGTCTCGCTGCGTCGCACTGCCCGCCAGGATTGACACCTCTGTGCATTGTATAAATATTGTAAAACCTTTTTTAAATATACCTTAAATTATATTAGTTTACTGTTAGTAGCCGTTTCAAGTCTATACATATAAAAATTGTTTGTTCTGAATTATTGACGGATCAACGCACAGCCTAATCGTAGACATCTGACACTTGGAGGGAGCGTCCTTGTATGCCGAGGGCATCAGATGAAACGCAAACGAAGTTTTATAAAATCTTAGAAATACAATAGCTTAAAAATCATGTTACGTAGTCACATACCTAGTAATTGTTTTACAGGCAATAAGTAGTTATGATTTATAAAAGCATCCCGCAAATGTATTTAACACAAAAACAACACATTGAGAGGAACAATAATGACATTTAACTTAATGAGTATGGCGTGTTTGTTTTGAGATAAACATTAACAAGTTTACGGTGCTCTGTTTGTGTTTCTCGTTACAATATGATTTATTGTGTTTGTACGCGCAGACAAATATATTATTACTTTGTGACTTGACTTTGTGCTTCGGAGGACACGTTAAGCTGTCGGTCCCGACTGTTGTCGATAGGTAACAGTCGTCTAATCAAATCAGTTATCGTTAGGTGACTTGGAAAATCTGATACCAGCACACGAAAAGAACTCGTTTTTTGCAGTCCTACTATTTATAAAGAAGCAGAAGACTTTGACTTTTGTGTACTTGAAGAAGTGTGTTGATATCTTACCTTGAGGTGGAATAGCGCTCTAATTGTACCTATTAAAAAACTTATGGATTTCTTTCGCCATTCCTTTTGCCGGTGGTCATTTCGCTTTGTTTCCGAAATAGTGGTAGTTTGTAGAGTAGTTTATAAAATTAGATCTTATTAAAATACAAAAAAAAAATGTCTTCTTATCGAAGTGCCAGCCCTAGCGACACTCGTCCGCACAACCCGGGCGTGCGTAAAAGCCGACGACACAATACACCATCTATCTATATAGGTGCTCATTACTTAGACGATCGCGTTTTAACCCGGCCATTTTATTAAACTTACTTAAATAAAGTAGGGATAGAGTTACACCTAAATAATGTTAAAAGAACATACGTGAATATGAAGATTTGATATTTGATAATTTGTAACGCGGAAACAGCCCTCACTTCAAAACCTGGAACCTGAAAATCTTATAGATTTAACTATGAATATTTAGTGACCCGATGAAATTATTGTATTTATAAACATTTTGTGATAAAACATCGAACTGAAATCCGCTTCGAAATCCATTCACTGCGTGATTTAGGAATTAATAAATAAACAGATAAACAAACGGAAAGCGATTTTCCTTTGTACTGGAGATGGAAGTTGTTATAACATAATAAACAGCAAAATAACCCATATTTAACTCGCTCTGGCGGCAGATCAAAGGGAGTGCGTCAGCTGAACAACAAACGGGTTCAGACTCCAGTGGCTCCGAGGGAGGCTGCGTCTTATCCGCACAAGATTTTATGTTTATTTATAGCAATGTCTTTTCACTGATTTGCATATGGTGCGCCATTCATCGCCGGTGGGTTAGACAGACTTACTGAAACCAACAAAAAGTACTCCACTTTTGACTAAACGCCTAGTTCTTTTCTAGAAACCCTCCATTTTATATCACTAAAAACTAGGCGGTTAGTCTTTTCTATAAAGCTGACGCTGTTCCATTGCTTATTGTCAATCTGGGGCCGTTCTCGATCCTGGCTCTACAGGAGACCACAACGTTACGATGCGAATGTGTGGTGGGCTTGTCCCGAACTTGACGGTTATATCAAACCACTAGACACGACCACTTATCCTCAGAATTGTACAGAGGTTAGAGTTCATGTAGTCGATTGGCTTAAGAGCGCTATGGTCGAAGAAGAAAGTACTCCTATGGATCGCAACTCGTGGCTTGAAATGCTCAATTTGCGTCATTGCCCTACAAACTCTATGATAAATGATGGAATAGGATGGGTAGGATTGTCCAAAAAAGGCGATTATTTTTAGTGACTATTTAATAAACATCATAATTTATACATACAAACATAAAATTTAAGAAGACAAGTAATGACATAGGTACTGAAAAACAGACAAATAGAGCTCCACTTGCGGGGGGTTTGGAGGGTTGGCAACGCGTGAGTGATACCCCCGGCATTGCAAGCGTCTATAGGCTACGGTGATGCTTACCATCAGGCGGGCCGTATGCTTGTTTGCCACCTTAGTAGTATAAAACTAAAACAATAAAATGTTTTCCACAAGTTGTGGGTGTTAGTGGCCGCCACTTGTAGCTTGGTGTGCGGCTGCGCTTAGACTAGACAAATTAACGTTATCATTCAAGTGTATAATGGGAATACCAAAACATCTCGCATCAATTTCCACTAATAACGTGTACCCTCGCAGAGAGGATTGCGTTTCGGGACTGCGCTTCAGCATTTGTGCGGCGATGCGCTCTCCAATCAGAGGCGCATGCTAGATATGGGATTGCATCTCAATTAGCAAGTGCACACGCTTTTAATTAATATGTGTCCAAGCCGCTTTGATGTCTGTATACTATTTCATAAATGTTGCTTCGTTATCAAGGGTTTAATTTCCCTTTGAGGCGTCTCTCTGACCAGATTAGGTTTTCTCTGTAACATAAAGATATTTACGGTACGAATGTTATTCTATGTTGTTAATGCATAGTTTTAATTAAACTAGCTCGTGTGTAATATATTTTATTGCAGTCTAGTCTAATAAAAACTTCCAGTTGCATATAAACTTATTTGTATATTCATATAACAAGATGAGAATAACAAAAAAAACTGTTTTATTTGGCTTCATCCCACATTTACAAAATTAAAACGGATGTTTTCCTTACAAAATTGGTTTACAAATAAAATTGGTAACTATATCTCGACTTTATCATGTGCACTGTACGTAGAAAGCAATTTTAGGTTTCAACATTAAAACAACGTAGAATCCTATCAATTTCTAAAAACAAATACAAAAGGGTTAAGACTGCCTACGGTAATATCAAAAAACGCTTGATGTAGATAGACCTTCCATCCCTAAATCAATATACCTGACATCGTCAAAGCAACCCTTAGTAATGAAAGGTAACACCGTCTGGCGCAACCCTTGTTATCAAAATAATAGCCTCCAATTATCCCCCACCGTAACACAATATTCATCCCTGCGATAAACCCGTCCGCAGACTGTTCAATTTAAACACTATAGGTAACATGCTAGTACCTAGTCTGCTTTTATAATTAAAACACACACTTTGAAATTGAAGTTTATTTATATTTTATAATTGTACTATTATTACGCTTTGAGAGGACAACCTAAAAGAGATGGGAAGACGAAATTAGCGGGTTTGAGAAAAAATCTTTATTCGACTCATCAGTTCGATTGTCCAATGGCTTCACTAACGAAATGAGTTTATGGTAAATCCTCAATAACTATTTTAACTGACACTTTATTAAGTGTAGTTACAATTAGACATCGCGTCGTTTAGACACACCCTCGAGTTATTTATTCAAGACGCCGTTGTTATGCCAGCTTACAACTATTGTAAGCCCGTTTAATTAATATCTTGTTTCCAAGTGCGTGGAGCTTGTTATCCTGGAGTCGTATTGTGCGAGTGCTCGTCATTTGTAAGCGAATATTATTGTTACAAATTGAGGTTAGACACAAGACTAAAACATAAAATTACAGACCCTTAATACCGAAGTTGAAACTCGTTTTGCCGCCACTTTCTCCATTTAATTTTTTTAAATAATACATACCACTTAAAGAATAAAGAATACCAGAAACCAGTCATACTAAAATAAACTTTGCAATGAGTATAAATAAATAAGGAAATCAAAGATTTTTTTATGCAGAATTTGTTTTTTTGTGTAGAAGTAGAATTAATTTATAAAAAAATGTGTAAATATAATGTTCCTAACCTAACCCAGGCCGGGGTAGGATTTCAATGATGATCAACAAGCTGCTTTGAAATGACACACATGACTTCCATAACGCAATTTCTGATCATAGATGTCGCCTAGTGTATATTTATAACAATAGGACAGTTGCAAAACAGATATAAAATCTCATTTTTATGTGAGGGACGGAGGCGAAATACGTTTAGAAACACAGTTGTTTAATATTTGAGGCGAGGGCGGCAAAGCAGCCTCGTCCTAACGCCGTCGCTTTACGGCCGGCGCCCGCTCAGACACGACCTGAACCCTGAAATTTCTATTTATTTTTGAAGACAAAGCAACCTTTAGTTTTTATTGTAGGCGTATCGTAAAACAGGTGTCACTGCGGAATTTATAACGAGTATAGGCGAGGTGTAGGCACCAATAGGGCCAAGGGTGTTCCATAAATCGAGTTGACAATTGAAATCCAACATTATGTTTTTAGAGTGAGGTGAAGTAAAAAAGTGGAGGCACAGCCTCTCAAAGAAACTGAAGTCAATCTACGGAAACGTCCTCATTCTGTCTGTTCATCGCTAACTTCTAATGTAAACCATACAACTAATTTTCATACGGTTTTACTGACCATTACATTTTCTCACTAATAGATTATCCAAGCATGTAAAGCGAAATAATTGCAACTCACCTCCACTAAGTTTAAGTTGCCGCGTGCCAACGACAGCCCCTTAATCATCACCTGTCTCGCTCCCTCGCCATTGTATATTTACCTCGAAAAAATTGTCTTCTGTCCCTTTTTCTCTATATAAACATGAGGATGACAAATGCGAAGTCCTGAACGCGACATCAAAATAATTTAACGTCATCTTCTGTCAGGTATGGTTGATGGGACGTTGCCGGCACATATTATGCAATAAGTGCTATATCGTCAAGTCACATCAACCGTTATACATTGTACTTTGTACCATTCAAACTCAAACTTATACAATAATCGTTTATTGCCTTAAACTATTTAGACGTGAACCCTAACAGCATAATAAAATAATAATTTTAAATGTAAACTAGTAAATTGATTTAAACATGGTGCTGATCTGAGGTGTTGGTGTGCCAAAATCGCAGTCTGTCTTCCATCTAAACTGACGTAAGAAAAAGTAAATAAGATTCAAACGAAGTTGTAAAAACACGTTTAACATTATCTTAGTCTAATAATACTATTACACTAAATTAATGAATCGAAACTTATCGGAAGAATGAATAGTAAAGATTTTCTTGTAGTAACGTTTATTCAGTGGAATGCTGTTTATAAATCCGCGAAGGCGCCGGCTCCGGGTCGCCGCGGCCCGGAACGACCCATAAAGTTTTACGAGAGCCCTCTCCGGGCCGTCAGCGGCCGATAACGTGACCTTTGACACAAACACGAACAATTTACACCATAGAGAATAATAGATAGATGAACATTGTTACTCTGTGCGCTGCACAGCAACGCCTAGTCTATGAACCAGGTGTCATTGCAGACCGGCGTCCCTACCCTGTTCTGTTCGCTGAAGCTGACCATATTAATATTATACAAGTGAAAGTATTTTATTTTTATGTTTTTTTATGTAAGTGGTTGGCAAACGAGATTCCGGGAAACCTGATAGTAAGTGATCACCAGTCACCAGTTTGATAGAATATTACGATCTATTTACAATACGCAGACAAAAATAAACAATATATTTTACATTAGCGCATTCGCAAAAACTTAGTACAAACCTGTCAGGCTATAAAATATGTACCTACATATTATAAAGCCTGAATTAACTAACACATATATGATACTCTTGATCCCGCGATATAATTGACGTTGATTGTAGGAATACAAAACTTTAACATTATTACTTCCAAAGTGTAACGCCTTAGAAGGTTGTCTACACCGATATTACTGGGGCGAATAAAATACTTATTTTATAGTCAACAGCAAACGCCGCATTGCGGCTTTTACAGAGGTTTGTAAATGGAAAGATGTCACCACAAAAATCCGCCGTGATAGCCTCTTGACAGGTCCTCGAAGCCTCGTAGCTCGCTTACACAGCGCGAATATTTCCTGCTTAAAATATCAGAAAAGAGTATGCTAACGCGTCGAGCACTCTGGCAAGATGTTCCGGGAACGGTACATAGGTTACGACGGGCCTAGTACGATAGTAATGATATCTCCCATATAGTACTTGGTTCAAATGTTAAAAAAACACAGAAATAGAGAATTTTCAAAAGACAGTTTCCTAATAAGGTGACGAAAAGACTTACGGCGATCGATAGATTGTTCCAATTAGAACTCTGTGTTTCCTATTTCCTCGTAAGGAAGTAAATATTTAATTTACATACAATATTTTTTAGGAAATAATAGGTTTGGCGCGCACATGCCACGCAGGCGTGACGTCATAAAGAATTTAATGAAACCAGAAATAAGTGGGTGTTTCACGAAGGTCTCATATTGAAAGTTGAAAGCGATAAATCAATCGGGCACCTGTTGGCCGACAATGCGCTGTATCGGGGTCGAAGCTGGCAGCACGCCAGCATTACACCAGTGCGCCTCGGGAGGGGCTAGGGGCAAAATTGAAAATTTACTTTCTTGGAAATATTTAGATGCGACATATAAAGTACCTAATGTCCTATATTAGTAATATAATATCTTATTATAAACAGAATAATGTTACTAAAAATGTACTGTTAATAAAAACAATAAAAAGATATATTTTTAAATGTGGAAATAAAAGGCTAATATTATATTAAGTATGTATAATATGTTAAGTACTTTCTAGAAAGTCGTAAATGGCGTAGGCAGAGAAGAGACCTACACGTACGAGTCGTTGAGTAGACAATGTCTCGTTCCTTCTAAGTCTCAAGTTTGTATAAAAATAATTTCCGAGCACCTCCATGTCACTTCGATATAAGTGGTCAAAATTTAAAAAGTAATGAAGTGCACTCAAGTCACTCAACCTCCTTGATCTCTAAAGTAGTCTGAATTCGACCAAATAATGAAATTATAAAGTATGTTATCCTATGAGGCCGGTTCCTTGGCAGCGTGCCGTGCGGTGCCCGTCATCCGCCGCCGCCAAACGCCATTCCGCAAACGCACCAATCGGCTTAAACTACGCTCCATTAACTTCATTCGTTCCCGTTTTTTATCTTTTTTTATTTTTCGAGTTTTAATGTTCGCTCTCCGGCCGCTCTGCCGCTGTACAAACACACCGATATCTGCCCTGAATAGATGGCTTTAGGCGCCTCTATTCAGCTTTTGTATGAAAAGTAAAGCAACAATTTACGAGTTGTATAAAATTATTTTTTATCTTAAGCTGCTTTTTATTGGTATATGAAATGACTATTGGTCATCACAAATCGACGCTTGGTTAAAATCCTGATGAGGACATGCCACTAAATTCGTGTACCACAGCGTAGGGGAGCGTCCCCAAGGTGGCGGATAGGGGAATGGTCGGTAGTACAGCCTAGCTACACTAACCGGCTAAGTCCGATGGACTCGCTGACCAACGACGGGTGTGGTCCTCCAGCATTTCGGGGGTTGTGCGGCGGGTTGACACCTCGCCCACGTAAAACCAATGTTGCTGGTGAAGCGTATCCCGTTAGCGCTTCACTAGCTTGCACAACATCGTCAAGAAAAAAAAAAAAAAAATCGTGTACCTACTCATTTCTATTGTCACTGTAGCAATCTCTTGTTTCTAAAGAGTCTTGACAGGACCTTTACTAAAAATCTAAAATAATAACGATACAAGTTAATACCGTTGTACATAAATTAATAAATGGCGAGGTCGTTGAGCTCGGCTAACCCTTCGCAGCGTAATCAAGCATCTTAATTGGCGGAGTTGTATCGTCGCTGGCGCCGCCGCTGTTATTGTAAACAGTAAATTCACAAACAATAAAGATCGTTATAACACGCCCTCCGGTAACGCGCCAGCCCTGGCGGCCCGCGGTGCGTTCCCAATTCAAATAACGCGCGCTGATTGGCGCTTCGTAACGAACTTCCGCCAATGGTTCCATAGCTACAATTAAAACGCCCAGGGTTGTCCATTGTTAAATATATTTCGCAATTTACATTAAATTATCAGCACTAACGACGTCCGCAGTAGACGAGGTGGCAATGTTATCTGGCTTAATACAATTGTCAGAATTTCAAAAAGCTTCTTTTTATGAGTCCTTTTAAGAGGATATAAATGATTAAAAAAACGGAAGCTCCCGAGAGGTGGGCGCGAAGCAGTGTGGCGGTGTGGTGGGCCATTGTAAAAGATCCTCATAATGTCTCTTGAACCAGAAAATTGCGGCTCCCTATCTGACATTCTATTCGGTTTAATATAGGTCTTCTTCACTCGCCATTATGTATAAAGTAATTTATCATCTTGACATTTTATTATTACATTTTTAATTTCATTGCACCTTCCTTTATACCTACATTAAATAAACGATGGTAAATAACTTATTTTTCTTTAACGAATAATTGGTTAAAAGCCAAATAAGAATGGAAAATGTAAATCGTCGAATTATAATCAAAATAAAAGTGGAGACGCAACCCTCAAGCCGCGGCGGCCGCATTACAAATTGGCAGAAAGTGGCAACAGCTTAATAAACGCAAATAATCGAAGTGTCGGGAAGGAGGCGACTGCAGCGGCATTGACAAATGGCTTCTAAACAAATCGGCTTCACTTTCATATTAAACTTACTTATTCAAAGGAATTGAGAGGGCCGCGAGCAGTGCTAAGTGATTTTCACTCTATACACACAACATTAGCGACTACGCTTTTAACGTAATCGTGACCGATATCGTCTCCGAATTCCTGAAAATTATCTCGATCGTATTGATAAACAAGTATTCGTGCTCTTAATACTAACATTATTACGTAGAGCGTAGAGCTCACTCCAAAACTTGATATCGTCTAATTTGTCAAGCAAGTAAATCGTAGCTATATAGAGATTTATCTCAGCTCAGTTCCGCTTGGATGCTGTGAAACCAATATTGTGGCGAGGGTGAGGGGGGCGGGGGGTGGCGCCGCGACGTCGTCGCAACAAGTGGCGCCGCGGGGCGACGCCGCGGAGCCACCGACAAAAAGCGGACGCTCGAGTGACACGCGACCCCGGACTCGACAAGTGATACTTGCCATCTCGATGGATTAACGAACTTTGGAGGCTGTGTTATGTTGCCGTTGACAGGGAACTATTACTCGACATTATGACGTTTACCGAACTTCTCTCATAATGGTTTGAAGGTTGTGGTAGATACGAGTTGTATAATGAACATCTGACATACAACACAAACAGACACAAACGAAATTACGATCCTACAAGTAATATTTTTATACGCGCCATTTTATTTTATCACATGATGAATTTTCATATAGCTTCGTTATAATTCGACAGCAAATATTAATAAATTTGATTGTTACAGCACAAGGCAGAATCACCCCGGTTCGGTGGTGGAAATCAGTGACAACCCTCTAGATGCCAGCAAGGTAATTAATTTAATGAAATTATTTTCTAATCAAAAACTATTAGAAATCGAAAGTTTTGCATTTCTATCAATATAACATCTACGGAGAATAAATACAATTTGGTCTTCAATCAGACAGGTATTTTTGGATTACTTTGCGTGGTAACTAATAAGTTGAAAACCGTAAATGATATCATAGTTCAAAATATATTTTTACTTAGTATTTGAAATAAAATTGAATGATGAATTTGAGACGTAATTTCATCATGTTCCAGTTGCTAATAGCCTTCGAGACCGGGCTGGTGGTGGTGTGGGACCTGCGGGCGCGGGCGGCGGAGTGGCGCGGCTCGCTGGGCAGCGGCGGGCCCGGCGAGGGCGTGCGCGCCGCCGCCTGGCAGCACGACGGCAAGCTGATGACGGCGCACGTCGACGGCGCGCTGGCGACGTGGACCACCCGCGCGCCCCGGCCTACTTCGCTCTCCTACCCACACGGTGAGGTCTTTATGTAGACTGGTCAGTATCAGAATCTTTTAAAATTTATGTCAGATTTGTGTGCAAAGGAATCCATAAAAAAACAATAATGTATTAAAGATGATCTACGGTATGATATTTTGTTTTTCCGTGCGAGTATTTATCATGAATTTATTTATTTCCAGCAAAAGAAAACAAAGACGGCAAATCCGAACCCTGCAAACCGATTTTAAGGCTCGAGTGGAAAACTTCCAGAACGGGGTAAGATGTTTTTCATTCAGTCAAAAAAGCTTGATTTTTATTATCCATTCTATATATATTATGTATGAAATCATCCATATCTAATGACCGAATTGTCCACTGTTGAATCAATGTCCATTTGTGGGAATGTGCGTTCCAGCGAGAGCCTGGTGATATTCTCCGGCGGGCTGCCCACGGACAAGGCGGGGCGCACGCACAGCATCACGGTGCTCAACGGGAAGAGCACCACCGTGCTCGAGATGGAGCACAGCGTGGTGGACTTCGTCACGCTGTGCGAGACGCCGCACACGGCCGGTGAGGGAATAACAACTAATTAGATACAGTTATTTCAGTTATTTTTGACAAAGATTAAACACTAACTGTCTATGCTGTCAATTTATCTAAGAGGTCACGAGTCGGTAGCCTCTATTCTAGCAAATTACGTTGAACTATGCTAGAGGAATTTTTCAATTGAAGTTTATTAGGAATACATCTAAGATGATTTAAGAATATTTTTGAAATGACCTAGGGATGAGTTTGAGTATATTTTGTTTCTAGTTAAAGTTCTTACTTTTAAACAATCCAGCTCGAGAGTTTGCACAATGTGAGTCCCACTTTTGGCTGATCAAATACCTTACGTAAAACTCCGATAGTATTCCACTTATCTACTTAAATGCAATAAATTCCAGACTACCAAGAGCCGTATGCGATAGTGGTCCTCCTGCAGAACGACCTGGTGGTCATCGACCTGCAGTCGCCCGGGTACCCCTGCTTCGAGAACCCTTACCCCATGGACATCCACGAGTCGCCGGTCACGTGTTGCTCATACTTCGCAGACTGCCCGTCAGACTTGGTCAGTATTATTGTTACGGATCCGTGATAGATTATCCACTGATAGTCACTGAAACTAATTTATTAACCAAATCCTGGTACATTGCAGATACCGGCGTTCTACTCAGTGGGCCGGCAAGGCAACAAGAAGGTGGCGGGCTTCAGCGAGAAGCTGTGGCCCATCAACGGCGGCGAGTGGGCACCCGCCTCCTGCTCCTACAGCGAGATCATCCTCACTGGGTACGCATCGACCGCGGCTATCGCAGGATTGTCAGTTGATGAACGAACGCGATGCCAATGATCGTTGTACGCTTCCAGGCACGCGGACGGCAGTGTAAAGTTCTGGGACGCGAGCGCCGGCACACTGCAGATATTGTACAAATTGAAATGCTCCAAAGGTCAGTATCCTCCGAGTGGCGAACGAGCAGGAGTGTGAGTATGGTTGAGAGTGAGATTGTGTTGATGCGCGGGTGTCGGCAGTGTTCGAGCGGCGCTCGGGGTCGACGGCGGGCGCGTGCTACGGCGCCGGCGCAGACGAGGCGCCGCTCGGCATCCAGCAGCTGGCGCTGTGCGCCGAGTCGCGGCGGCTGGCCGTGGCGCTGCCGCACGGGCACGTGGTGCTGTTCAAGTTCCGCAAGGCCGACGTAGTGGGGGAGACGCACGTGCTGGAGGTGCCCGTCATCTCGGAGACGCTGGAGGAGGAGCCGTCGCCGGAGGCCGAGGGGGGGCGCTCGCTGTCGCTGAGCGGCACGGGGGGCGCGGGGGGCGCGGCGGGCGCGGGCGGGGCGGGCGCGCTGCGGGTGCGCGGCGCGGCGGGCACGGGCGGCGTGCGGCGCGCGGCGGGCTTCCAGCCGGCGCTGGTGGCGCTGCAGCTGGGCGCGCCGCACCCCGTCGCCGCGCTCACCATCAACTCTTCGTACGGCCTGTGAGTATTAGCCCATGCGGACGCAGCATGGCGTGCCCGGCCCTGACGCCGCCCTCTGCCCGCAGCATGGCGTGGGGCGGCGAGCGCGGCGTGGTGGTGGTGGACGTGTCCCGGCGCGTGGTGCTGGCGGCGCTGGCGGCGGCGGCGCTGTACGTGTCGGCGCCGGCGCTGTACGGCGCGCCCGACCGCGCCGAGCCCGACCAGGACCAGGTGCGCCCCCACCCGCAGCCCTCCCGTTTTTTTTCATTTGCGATTTTATTTAGTTTCCGATCAGTTGCTCCGGCCGCCCGCTCCACCGGCGGCCGTTCCCGTTCTATTGTTTTCACTTTTTCTTGTAATTTGGATAACCGCCGTAGAGGTAGCGCCGACCCCGGCTCGCGCTCGTAGTCCCGGCATGCAGCGTAGTCCCGCGGCGCCCGCGGCGGTCGCACGTCACGCACACCACATTAGCACGAGTCCCTTCCAGCGGTCGCGCGACCTCTACTCCGACAATGATGTTTTTCCCCTCCCGTCCCTGAAGCTGGAGGAGGGCGCGCCGCGACCCTCCCCCGCGAGCCCCGCCGCCCCCGCGGAGCCCGCGCCGCCCGACGAGCCCGCGGACAAGGACCCCAAGGACACCCGAAGGAAGTCCACCACCTGGAAGGCCTTCAACCTGAAGCGGCAACTGTCCAAAGTGGATCTCAAGTTCAAGGCGGCGTTCGCCGTCCCCCCGGAGACGAGTAGCGCCGACGAGGCCGGCGAGCGGGGCACGGCCCAGTGGCATTGCGAGGAGGCCCCGGAGGCGCCGGGGGCGGAGGCCGAGCAGGGGGCGGAGGCGGAGGCCGAGTCGCCGCTGCGCGAGAGCTCGGACGTGTTCGAGCGCATGCACCGCGAGCTGCAGGAGCGGCGCGCGCCCGACGCCTACGAGCGCATGCACCGCGAGCTGCAGGAGCGCTGGGCCGAAGGCGGCGCCGCGCGGCCCGACTCGCTGCCGCTGGGCGACGACGACGGCCGCCCGGCGCGCCCGCCCCGCGCCCGCGCCAAGACCAAGGACCAGCGCCTGCTCTCCGTGCCCAACATCAAGTACAGTAAGCCGGAGCCGCGGCGCCGGCCAAACGCGTCCGCCTCCTTCGCGGGCAGCCTCATGCGCCGCTTCAGTAAGTACCACCTCACCCGCCTCATGCCATCGGATCACGACACGGCTCGCGGTACTCGCTGTTAGATTTGTGGTTTCGTCGACTCCCCACTGGAATGGTACCGGTTTGGCCTTTGGTTCTCTCATTCCGTAGACCCGTTTCGTAACGAGACGTAGACGAACTAGATCTTAGAGGTTATGGTAGTTAGATTTCATGATCTGACGTGTGACGCGCGACGAGCGGCCGCGCCCGCTCGTGCGCCTCTTACTCTGCGTGCTTCTCGCTTCTTGTGATATTTTGCTTATTTATTTCATTTTATTTTATTATCCTAAGATGTATTTATACCTATTGTATACATATTCCGCACTTGTATGCGGTGACGGTAAGGTGATATTATCTGGTCACGTGTGTCAATGCACATATTATGTAATTGTATTAAACGGCGACCTGTCTGTTTTCTATCCCAAGGACAAGGACTCGTCCGACGACGAAGACTCTAACTGCCTTAAATACCTATTCGCAGACTTGTTCGGTAAATGATCATGTGAATGCTATAAGTTAAGTAGTGTACCTATGTGATCTCTGTGTCGTCCCCCGTGTGAGTAGTGAGTGAGTACGCTAGCTAACCGTGCGCCTTCCCCAGGGGAGCGGCTGGCGCGGCTGTGCTCGCGGCGATGCGTAGGTATGGCAGGCACTGCACTAACCGCTAACCGGGCACAGAGATCACTCGCAGAGCGACGGCGAGTGCAGAGCGGCGTGCGTGTGTGTTGTAGATGAACGGGGGCGGCGGGGGCGGCGGGGGCGGCGGGGGCGGCGGGGGCGGCGGGGCCGGCGGGGGCGGCGGGGCCGGCGGGGGCGGCGGGGCGGGGCCGGGCGCGGGGGCGGCGCCGCGCGTGCGCCGCTCGCGCTCGCAAGGTACCCGCAAACTGCACAAGTGCCTCTCGACGGCGTCCGACGCGTACGCCGCGCCCCCCGCCCCGCACTCGCTGCTGACGACGCGACAGTATTGCAGTTTTGGTAGTACAGTCACCTTACTCGACGACCCCTCGGCCTCGTCTTCTTCCGTTCTGACGCAGTCGCAATTTCTCCTTCCGTTCTCTTTCGGTTCGTCTTTCTTTCTTTCGTTTGTTCTGTTTGGTTCGAGCCGGTGGGTAGCGCCGCGAGCCGCGCCGTGCCCGTCGGCGACATCTACCGAGTCCTGATCTCTTTCATTGTTTCTGTCTGTTCCGTTGGTTCATTTTTGTTCGTTCTGTTGTTTTTTATCAGTTCTTTCAACACTCACTGACTTACTTCCTTCATTACTGATGTATCAATCTATTTGATTGTAAATTTTAAGATTTCCAGTGGAAAATTTATTCATGCGATGATTTATATCTTATTACTAAATTATAAGCTTTAAGTTGCGTTACAATTTACCACCCGAAATCTTCAAATTCAATACGAACATTCGCAAATTTTGCTAATAGACCGCCAGAATATACTTTCCTACATAGTATATACATTGTTGCCCATGATAGTACATATAAATTGGCATTAGACTCAACAGTTCCGAGCCACCAAACACCATCCGGACACATACTCTGTCTATGCTCGCCACTCGTTCTCTGACCATCTGCTGCGAAGCATGTTCTAAATTCTTTATCATTTATTTGTAACATTTCCAATTTCAGATCGGAATCATTTAATAGGTATTAGTATTCATTGGAATATACCACACTTAACTCGGTTACGATTTTGTTTCTAGTTGTTAATTTCGAGTAGTGTTATCCTTTGTGTTACCTCATCGCCGACTTCTAGAATGAGATCCTCTTCTGTGATACGTGTGTGCGACGCGGGCGACCTGCGTCGGGCGCGGCGGCCGGTCGCGCGACCGCACCGCGCGACCGCACCGCCCCTCGCCCGGCCGCCGCGCCCGCCGCGCCGCGCCGCCCTGCCCCGACGTTCGTGCTTGTAACATGTTGTGGTTTATTTGTCGGTACAGAACCAACTATTCCGCAGACTCTCGCATCTATGGAGTACTTACACATAATGCAACCCAATGGTACCCGAAACATTTGCATTCACTTTATTTTATTACTTACTTTATGATTTGGTCTCGTTCCGTTGGTGCTTGCCCCACGGGCCTCGGCCCCGCTCACCGTAGTGTCTCGTACGTTAGTCTCGAAATTGTGGCTGTGACTGTGTTGCCATGTTCTCTCCACACGACACTTACTGCACTTGTGCGTTCGACTTGGGCATGACTCTTAGATAAACATAAGGTGACTTACTACTCAAAACTATCTATCTCCCATACTACTATCTCGCTCTTTCAATGATCCAACTTGTTGTATGTTATATGTGATGTGCATTATATAATCGCGGCTTTCCATATTGTATCAGACACGATCTGTAATCATTTCCGTTTTTGGTACTTACTAGTTTGATTTCTCTGCGCTTGCGCATGTGCGGGCTCGCACCCGTGCGACCTCGGTGTCTGACGTATACGCTGTCGAGTACATGATGTTATGTTTCTTTTCTAGCGCGACCACAAAGCAAAAAGTTTATATGGCTCGTTTTTGGCTGCCTCTATTTACGGCTGTCGTTATGTCTGTGTATGCTTTACTCTCCTTATTACGCACTAGTTGCATGCGCCTGCGCCCCGGCCTCGGCCGCACGCTGTTGCCACGTAGCGCGCACGCGTAGTCCGTCCCGCGGCCCGTCGGCCCTTCGGCCCGTCGGCCCTTCGGCCCGTCGGCCCTTCGGCCCGCCCCCGCCGCGGCCCGACACACTCGTGACGCCGACTGTGTGCTTCAGCATGGGGTAGTGGGCACTAGCGAGGGGTGCTTCAGTCGCTGCTCATCTCATCTCTCATCCCATTCTTTATGTTCGCTCTGTTTCACGTTTACTTTTCGGTTCCGCTTCTCATCCGCCTCCTCATACTTAGCCGTTTTCAATGTGTTAATATTAAGTTATCGTTAAGACAAACTTAACCGGTGATAGGGGTATTAGTAACATCCACGTCGTGCTCACCCGTTCGGTTCAGGCACTCATTGAACCATAACGTCTAACATTCCATTAGAATTGAAGCGATCACTCAAAGTTCAATCGATTCGTGGGCTCCACACGAGGGAGATGCGATCGTGAAATCCTATTTTAAACTACATAGTTGAACAACTTTTTGAACTAATAAATCAAATTAAACTGCAATTCTGACAGCAGCTATCAAAGGCATCGCTTCGGTTCTCAATAGAATAGCCGTTATCGAAAGTGATGTGTTCGCCCAGTGACGGCTCGCCACACAGTTGGCCGCGAGTGCGCCATCTTCCGAGCATGCTTCTTCCTGATCTCTAAGGCACAGCTCGATTGTCTGTCGCACTTGAATGGGTGATTTCACAATCGCACCGACTGGGCTATCGCTAGCTTTAGTATGCAACTAATCTTTATGTAGGTAGTGGTGTCAATGTCAATGAATCCTATCTCAAAACTCTGAGGAAAAATGGATTCATCGACAGTAATTGCACTGAACTCTCACTATGGGGAACCATAAGGTTAAACAAATACTATAACACTCATTCGACCTCAGCGCGCAGAAAATGCCCCGAGCTTATTAAATTAGCAATAAAATGCGCAAGTTACCGGTGTTTGAGTGGCCTTATGGCGCATAGCGGGCGTCGAGTGCGCGAGCCCGCGGAGATATAACCGTTGTGTCCCCGCCGCCGCGCAGACAAGCTGGACAGCTCGTTCTCGCGCTCGCGCTCCAGCAGCATGTCCAGCCTCGAGAACATCTCGCAGGAGGGCATCCAGTGCCTCGCCTTCGCCGACAGCTACACCAAGAAGTCTGGTGAGTTCATGGACTCAACTTTTGTTACTTCTTATTATAATAAGTTATATCTGCAACCTAATCATACACTTTTCTATTTTCCCATAGTTTTGTAAAGTATAACTTAATTTAGTAAAAATATAACAGAGTATTACAGGAGCCGTGGTTCTGTGTTTCCATTTAAGCTAAACAATGCTTGGTTTGGAACCACCGCTCTTCCATGGATAAGGAGGATGGGCAGAAATGTATGGAGCCTGGCCTAGGAGCCTATAATTATGAGACATATATCATTTTGTAGGTATTTTTATGCTGATCAACCTTTACTATGGCATCAAGTTTCAAATAGCTGTGTGAAAAAAGTTGTGGCTCAAATAAAGTAAACATTATCATTGTTAAAAAAAACACACTTATGGAATGTATCGTTTCATTTATTCCATATAGAAGTTTTAACACATTTACACAATATAAAATCAAAAATTACAAGCAGAAACAAAAATATATGTAGGTACAAACCATAAGGTGGGCCGTACGCATGTTTTCCGACCAACTTATGCTTCCATATGTTTTTATATGGCTAACGTTGACGTCAGGCCACACCGAGCTTGTGGCTACGAAGTAGTGCTGCACATTACAAGACATGACAAGCCCACCACACATTCCCACCAATGTGTCTCTTGTGTAGCCAGGATCAACAACGGCGACCTCAGATAGACAATAAGCAATGAAGCTTATTGACGTCCCGGGGAAGAAAACTACAGCTGTCTTGGAACTCACAACGAATTTAATCAGAAAGAAGATAGTCGGAGTAGGAATTATTAAAAGGACTTCCCTCCTCAACAACTACTTGAGAAACAGCAATTTGAAGCAAAAGGCATTAAACCCTTTTTTTTATTTTTATTATCGTCAGAAAAATGCTTTGCAGCAGCCCCACCGCCCGGGGAATATGCGGTGGGGACTGTGGGACTTACCACTAAAAAACTGACGGGATGCCACTCGCCCCCTAAGTGACGGGGCCACGGGTACTGTGATACATCCGCGACCCCGCCAGGGCCGTCCGGCCAAAGTTAAACTGGCCGGACCCGCTCTCCCCGGAACGCCCCGTCAGCAGCACACCGCATCCAGGTGCACTGCCGACACCGAGGACCATTGCCCCCTCAAGACGACGGGCCTTCCCCGGCTCGCCGTCTCGGCTGGGCAAGGGTCCCCTCCATCTCTGCGGTCGCAACAACGTGCGACCGCTGGCCGGGCTCAGCGAGCCGCCGGCCCCTCTTCTTCAATTTTTTAACGAGGTTTTCTTCCTCCACCGCGCCTCCTGCGCCACTCCAAGTGCCACAGCGTCCACTACGTACTTAGTGGACTCTGTGACACTTTGCGCCACCGCGCACTCCCTCTTCCAGGGTGGTCTCATTCGCCCATGTGACCCAACCCTTAACGCCCCCCGCAGTGTCTGGGTTGGCGAGACCCAGTGTCTGCAGGGCCTCCGCGTTCCACCATACGGAGGTCGCCCCCGGTATCAACGGGTGGAGTAGGCCCGGACACCAGTCGGGGCGAAGACGCTTTTGGGGAGGATCAGCGAGCGAACGAGTCCACCACCGCTCATCATACAGCCAAAAGGCATTATACCCTAGAGAGATGGCAAATCAAGTGAGGCTCGATTGCCGAGCACCACGGTCTATTGTTACATTACTATTGGGACCTAATGCTATGAGCTGTTGTTTACTATTTTGATTCCAATAATATGTATTGCAAAACCTTCTAAATGCCTGATAATTCTCTCTGCTTGCTACGATCAGAATAATAAACTACGCCCAAAGTATCATGTAAAGAATCCAACATGATTACGCGTTCGTCATGCCAAAGATCACATTAACGCAGAACATGATGAGCTGTTT
Source organism: Endotricha flammealis (assembly GCA_905163395.2). NCBI lineage: Eukaryota > Metazoa > Arthropoda > Insecta > Lepidoptera > Pyralidae > Endotricha > Endotricha flammealis. Next base: position 16,399,421 of record LR990863.1, read on the forward strand.
GTTCTACTCTGGTATTCGAGGTAGAACAAGGTACAACCTTGAAATAAAATAACTTTGCCTTTTTCCGTGTCCCGTTAAAAATTGAGCTACAAAGAGTTCGTGCCGCATCGTCCCCCCTTGTATGCGATAGCTACTTCCGACTATTTGAAAGATGCTTGGATAAAAACTACTTACTATATACTGTTTATTTTTCAGTTTGCAAAGCGAAGCCATAATGATAATAAATAAATAAAATAAAGATTCTTTCTTCAAAATAATTGATGTTATATCGTGAGAAAACTTTGAGCCCCGAAATAAAAAAAAAGATGTCAATATATTTTTTCCCACAACGATTTCAAGGTTCTTGTCATAGTATAAGTGAATGTCCATAATAAAACCTATCTAATGATATATAGCTTGTAATTATAGGAAACTAGGCCAAACTGCCCATCCTCCTTTAAATAACGTTATAATATAACTAGTATTATATCCAAAAAGTATTGTATCCAAAGATCAAACAGTTTTAACAAAAATATTATGTGAATTTCATGTTGTGTATGAGGAGTAAAAGATGTAAAGCAAGCTTAAACTGTAACCTGCACAATTGACTTAATTTCATCATATGATTTCGTCAGGAGCCATTGTGTTATTTTTTTTTTACAATGGTGGTGAGTTAGGGTGTATACCAAAAACTTGAAATTTAGTCGTGTGGTTCACTACTTCGCACCAAGAACAAGATCCTCCTGCTGCCTGCCTGCTTGGTTGTAAAACTATCAGGTAGATGGCGTGCTCTGCGACTTACGCAGTATAAAAGGAATGAGAAATTTCACCACCATTACTAACCTTCTCGGTAGCTCAGTGGTTAGAGCACTCGGCCGGATAATCGAGGGGTCGTGGGTTCGAATCCCACCTGGGGGGAGGGAGAATTTTTTTTTCAAAAAAATCAATTTCAAAATATGAATGGCTAGTTGACCTAATAACAACTATAAATAAAAATTATAAAGAACAAGATCGTTGTAGGTAGTCGGTACCTAGTAAAATTTTCAGATTTCATTGTCAGATCAAAATACATGAGGTGTATGGTTTCCAGATCCGATGACGCTGCTGCCGACGCTGTGGATTGGCACGACGCTGGGCTCGGTGCTGACCATGCCCATCAGCCTGCCCGAGGCCGACCTTCGGCACACGCAGCCTGTCGTCATCTCCACCTGTGGTGAGCCCTCGTGTATTGTCGTCTTTGAGATTCGCATATCATTTATTAGTCGCTGTTCATCAACAATAATCGCTGTATTGTCTTCTTTCAGGTGGTCCCATATTTAGGTTAAAAGGGTCGATTCTGACTATGTCATTTCTCGACTGCAATGGTGCTTTAATTCCTTACTCATATGAAAGCTGGAGAGACGACAGCAAAGACGTAAGTGGCTCTTTTACACGAGTCGAGTAGTTTGTTTGAACGTGTCTGACGAAGCGGTTCGTGCGCAGGCGCGGGAGCGGCGCGAACGCACGCCGACGAAGCAGTCGTCGTCGTCGTCGGGCAGCCGCATGTCGCCGACGCCCGGCGACACGCCCGTCGCGGCGACCGGCGACCGCCAGTTCGTGGTGGTGGCCTCGGAGAAGCAGGCGCGCGTCGTGGCGCTGCCGAGCCAGAACTGCGTCTATCGCCAGCAGATCGTCGACACGGACTTCGTGGTGAAGGCCGAGATCGTCAGCCTCAAAGGTACCGCCCGCCCCTAGGTGCACCTGCACTAGCTCCCTAGGTCTTGGCTTCGAGCGATCGGCTGACGGTCGAGACGCGCCTCGACACTCTTGCCCCATTGATACTAGCGTCTCCGTATCGTGCGACGCCTACTGAATCTTTGCGTGCCTTGACTTCCAGATAGTGTATGTCTCGTCAATTACCTGTCGACCGGCCACCTGGTCGCCTACAGCCTGCCTTCCCTGCGGCCGCTCGTAGACGTTGACTTCCTTCCTCTCTCAGAGCTTAGGTGAGTTCCCGTCGGTCCAGCGCCGCGCGGCTCCCGGAGCCAGGCCGCACTGGATGCTGCGTCGCCGACGCACACGATAGACTGTCCCGTGACACACGATCACTATATTAGACGATTCTATGCACCAAACGAAGGCACTAAATGATAAACGGCTTATTTTATTAGATCTTTTTAGCTATAAATAGCTTCGCAGTTTTTATCGTTATGAGAATGCTCTAAAATAATTTGTAAGCGACGATTTTTCCACTCGCCATCGTTCATCTGCTAATTTATCATTTGGGAGCCTCCCGACAGACTTCCTGTGACTCGTCGATGTTAGAAACGGTAACTTGTTTGGTGCAAGACAGGCCCTTAGGCACTCGCATCATCATCCCTGTCATAGCTCGTCCTAGAGACAGTTTTGTACCAAACAAGCGACGGTGTCGCGCCGCCGCCGCTAGAAGCTACGCCGCGCTATCTCTCATCACAAGTAGACAAAATTTTGCAAATCTGTCGAGCACCACTCGTGCTTCGGTATTTGGCACTCTTTATCTATTTTTCAGTTCCGTTCAGAAACTAATCGGACATTCCCCGGACACCACAGACACACTCGGAACAGCCAGTCCCGAATGCGAACACACCGTCCCTTTCTAACGACCTTGGTGCTGCGAGAATCATGATCGTTGTACATACACCACCTCCCGCGGTGCCGCTCGGGACCGCCCCTAGCTCTGAATGTCTGACAGTCCTCACTGTATGCTAACGACCGATAGCGTTACGATAGTCCCTGCATCCCATCGGTAACATTGTATCTAACCATGCACTTTAGCGACGACGGCGCGGCCGACGCCTTCGCCCCGGCCCCGGCTCCGGGCGAAGGCGTCGGCCGCGCCCCAGCGAGCGCCTACTGACCGCCGCCTGTGTTCCTGGTAGCTTCCAGACACAGTCCAAACAGAGGGGTATCGTAGACCCAATGCTCTCCATTTGGGGCCAGCAACTGATTGTAAACGAGGACACGGACCAGTAAGTCCATTCGATGACATGCGTTAGCCATGTACCGTCACCTGTATGTGGAGTGGCTCACTCCGGCCTCTTGCTCCTTAGAGACATGTATTGTTCATGTAACGTTGACAGTTGCTTCTCCCCCTCCCGTTGTTCCGGACAACGACCGGCCCGACCCGGGCAGCTCTGACGCCATCATGCCGTGTGACACTTGTCGAATAACTAGAACGCTGGCGGGAGACGAGCCCCCGGCTCGGGCCGCTGCTTGCCACCCGCTTGCCCTAGCCCTCCTGTGGGATGTCCTTACTCGTACTGTGACAGTCACACACACAGCCACACCTCGTCCACACACCGACCACGCACCACACCAGTTATACCTCTGTTCGTTCTTCTTTATTTCGTAGCGTAGCGCAACCTCTGTTTACTCTGCTCTTGAACTGTCTTCGAGGCTTCAGCACGACGCTTTTCAATGTCCCCAACCGTTTCATGTATAGAGCATGTGTTGCACCTTAAGACCTATGTACATAATACCGATTGTTGAATGCAAATGTTGTGCCATATCTTTGTAACCTTAGTAGATGTTGGAGCTTCATGTTAGATGTTTTCAATTAGTCGCCAGGATGCCACAAGGTAAGAGCCTTAAAATCAATTCGCATAACTTTGGGGCTGACATAAATGTAGACATTTATTAGTTCAGATATAAATCCAATCAAGATACTATTACTTAATCAACATTCCAAAGAGCACAGTCGATAATTAGTAAGATATGAAGGCCATAGAGTAGTACTTGAGCTGCACGTAGAGTGAGGGGGGGGGGGGGGGCGCCGGCGCGCGCTAATCGCAGTGGCTGCTTGCAGGATAGCGAAGACCTTCTGCTTCAGCAACAGAGGCCACGGACTGTTCCTGGCCTCGCCCACGGAGATACAAAAGTTCACCATCGACGCGGAATTCTGGTGAGGTTCCTACTACGTCATTTTTGTGCACTTATGTTACAAGTTGTTGGGTAAGGCTTGACGTGACATGTGTACTTGCAGCCAGCAGCTGAACGAGATGCTGGGCGAGCTGTTCCTGCCGCGCGACATGCCGGAGCCGCCCAAGGAGAGCTTCTTCCGCGGCCTCTTCGGCGGCGGCTCGCGCACGCTCGACCGCGAGGAGCTGTGTGAGTGAACGGCTCATAGGTGGAGGTCGCAAGGCGCCTGGCCTCGGCTCGCTGACGCAGTGTGGCCCGTGTTTGTTGCAGTCGGCGAGAGCAGCGGCAAGCCCAACCGCGCCGTGGCCAAGCACATCCCGGGGCCCAACGCGCAGCTGGAGCAGCTGGGCGCGCGCGCCTCCACGGCGGCCAGCGAGGTGTCGCGCGCGCACCAGCTCGTGCTGGAGCGCGGCGACAAGCTGTCGCGGCTGGAGGACAGCACCGAGCGCATGCACAACCAGGTACTGCCCTGGCAGGTCGCTTCTCCGATGGAGCCCCTCCGTGCCCGTTCTGACGCGCCTTCTGTTTGCAGGCCGGCGAGTTCTCGTCGTCGGCGCACCAGCTCATGCTCAAGTACAAGGACAAGAAGTGGTACCAGCTGTGAGCTGGGGTCCGGGAGGCGCAGCCGCGCTAGAGCTTAGCTACCCACGTAGATCTTATGAACCTAACTTTAGACTTCTTACGATTGGGCGTGTCTCGATTTGAACGAACGCACAAAATTTTTCGATATTCGCTCTCGAGCCTAGGAACCGGATCGGATCGAACCGTTCAATTACCGTGTGCCTCGCGCCCTGTACATAGCGTCGCCGTCGGGCCGCCGCACCGCCACATTCTTAACGTGAATAACAAGTAGTTGTAAATTTTATAGATGACGGTGAGAGCGACTCCCGCTGCCGGCGGGAAGTCGGCCTGTGTAAAGTATTAAGTAAATAATAAAACGATACTTGTAAAGATTGGAAAATTAAGCATTGGATGACAATAATTTTTGTTACACTCCGATCGATCCGACGGGCCGTCCGCCGCCAGACCAGTGGCCGTCGTGTCCGCGTTGCGCTGACAAGTACTTCATTTAAGCGATACCTACTCTATGTAAAGACTAGCCGCTGTACATTGCTCGCCCTAGGCGTGCTCCTTACTTGGCTTCTCGTTTTTATACTCTGCGTTAGAATGCTAGTTCAGTTGGTGCGACCAGTCCGCGCTCGGCAGCTCCAGCAGTTTCGGATGCCAAAGTGTGCTAGTGTACATTACTTCTAAACATTGTTACACGTTCTTCGTTTAGAGTTTAATCCTCAGAATAACGAACTATATGGAACTGCCCTATGCATGTACTTTTCCTGCATACCTAAGTAAACAAATCGGGTGATAAACATGGCGGATTAGGGATGTGCACTTGTTCGTCTAGTCGATAACATTATATTGATTAGTTGAGCGAGTTAATTTCTCTATTCTCAGTAATTCAATTGATTTAAACTTTTTAGTATCTAGCAGTAGTTCAATCTATTTTTATTGATGATATGTACTGATACTAAAAACTTTCACTAGTTCAGTAAAAGTTTACATAGTACAATTACAATTTAATTTTATTTATAGTTTCACACCTCCTCTACATTTCTTAAATAAATATATATGGTATATATGTAATGGAATGGTATTAAGGGCAACTACTCGTATAATAAAACAACATGATACGATATTTTTTTATAAAATCATTTAATTACAAAGTTGCAATTTTCATTATGCAACAATACAATGGCTACTGGAAACCTATTGATTGATTGAATGAGACTGACTGACATTATTAATAAATAGCCTATAGTATAATTGACAAAATCGGTATCATTTTTTAGCATTTATGAATGCTCACTTAAATGAAATACAAAAATAGGGAATGCACAAAAACAACAAATGTTATTCATTGCGAAATAAAATAATCTTATTAAAATAGTTCCTAAAATATTTTTTTTCTGTTGACTTTTTACCGAAATATCTAAATCTTATGTTAAGGTAAGTTTTTACGATTGACGATTGATCAATAGTGTTCCCTCTGTCAATTAATGCAAATTGGGATGGATGGTCCTCCTGAAAGAGAAAAATTGTTTAAAATTCTACATTAAAAACTAAGATTATTTCAAATAGGAACTTCATTCAAGAACGGCCCTTACCAATTCAAGATCCTTTGCATCTTGTGAATGTGAATAACCCGAGCATGATGGTTGATCAAGTGTTCCCTCTGTCAATTAATGCAAATTGGGATGGATGGTCCTCCTGAAAGAGAAAAAAATTACCTATCACATTGGATACAGTCACAAGTAATAATAGGTAGTCCCAGAAACATTCACTTAATGTTTGGTAAATTGTTAAAATATAAGTATTTTTTTAAATGAAATGGTTATTATGAAATCTAGCGGCCACCCCGACTTAGCTTCACACAGATAAAGCCGGGGTGGCTGCATCATAATTTATGTTACCATACACATGAATCACATCACAGCACGAATGACATAATAAACATTTAAAAAAAGTCATGAATTGAAGTTTCCCTTTTTTTAATAAATTCTACATTGAAAAATAAAATTATTTCATTTAGAAACTTTTTTCAAACAAGCCCTTACCAATTCAAGATCCTTTGTATCTTGTGAATGTGAATAACCCGAGCATGATGGCTGATCAATAATTTTCGCTCTGTCAATTAATGCTAATTGGGATGGACAGTCAGCCTGAAAGAGAAAGAAATAGTACATTACAAAAACCTGGCTTCACACTGATTAAGCCAGGGTGGCTGGCTGCAAACATAATTTATGTTACTCGGGATAGTGTAGCTTTCCAACTATGAAATAATTTTTAAAATTGGCCCAGTACTTTTGGAGCTTATTCAGTGCAAATATACAACCAAATCTTTATAACATAACATAGAAAAATATCATAATAAAAGTTCAATTACCACATTGGACCCAAAAAACAAACAGGTCTAAATAAAACCGTTTTATAAAAAAAATTATAAATTGCAAATACTGTTGGGATAGCTTCATCTCTTAATCTAACTACATTTAGAGTTCTATTGAACGCACTTTCTTCAAAGTGCAATGAGCACACATGAATGTTTTTAGTTCCTGGCCGGATATTTTCTAACCCAATCTTTTCTAACCATTCCCTTTTCCGGGTTTCGTTTTTTGGTAAACTAAAATGAGAAAAATACTTTAAATTACTTAGTACCGAATTTATCGATAAGGTTCGATGTTCGATGATGTACGACACTAGCTCCCGTCTTTACGTCTTCGATGTGCATGAAATTTTGGGGATATTACAGGTTTCTACAGCTCACAACTAGGATGATTCAAAGGAATAGGTTTTTATTACACTTTATATCAAATTCACTTTATGATAGACAACAATTTAAAGAACTGTTAGCCACTTACCGATGAAAGGTTAGATTCGGCCTGTTTTTGCTTTGGCACATACCACAACCTGCTACAAAACACTTCATGGTCCCTCTTAAGATTATTTTCAATTTAGATCACTGATACGCACAATAATTCAATAGAAAAACCACAGAGAAAAACACAGGAAAAACAAAAATCTCACAATGTTACCTACTCACAAGTAAACAAAACCGTAGACTTAAATGGCGTCGCGTGACAGCAAAAGTACATCGAATCAATTTAAGAGGGCGCTGATAAAAGAGTGTAGATGCTTTTTTCTAATGAAAAATCGCTGTTGTGAGAGAGAGACAGGTATTTCATTCCAATTTCCGTGTCAAATTGAACAAATAGGGCATTTCCATAGAGTTCGTTATTCTGAGGTTTAATCAGACAGTTTCGTTTGAATGTTGCAGGTTTATGAATATATTATTGTATAGTGTTGCTAGTGAGAGGCGTATATCACAGAGCGCGCGCCGACGCGGTTTTAGCCAAATTATTTTGTTATCGGATCATGTTCAGATGTTTTATGAAAGAGGATATTTTCGTATTAGCATTTACTGGTTTTAACGAGTACACAGATCTCTAAGCAGTTTTACCGTAGCCGTAGCCGACCATTGCGAGTCGACCGCCCGATATCCGGATCGCATATCACTCGTATAGATGAATGTCTCGCTTCTTTCGCCACTAGTGAGCGTCGGTTGAGCATCACCTCGCTGTAAGTAGCCATTCCCGCGCGATCACCCGCTCGTAGTCAAGGGCGCCATGTGGACATTACACCACAGTAATGTTAAAACAGTTAAGTTTTCTCGATTCTATTCATTGTTACTTAGCGTCCGCGTCCGTCGCCGGAGCGATGTTCCGTTTCGGCCGACGATTCATTTGGAAATTATGGGACTAAATTAATGTAAGGTTTGTAAATAAATAATAAAACTTGTGGCAAATGATAATCTGTACTTTGTAGTTCATTTCAACATTATTTTATATGGATTAGACGACTGTCTCTTTTTTAATAGTTCGGAAATGAGAAATATAAAACGATTACTATACATATTGTATATAATGGATGCTGTTGAATTATATTGATTATTTAGTTTCGTAGATGATTATAGTCATTACATATAAATAAATTATGAAAATATGAAAATAAAATTATATCAAATTATGAGTGGTTTCATTCCTCGCCTGGTTCATCACCTTGCGGCCAAAGCAAACTCCAGCATATTGAGCAACTTTTTTAATAAAAATTTTAACTATGATATAATATAAATACAATAGAATACATTACGAGCATTTACATGTCTCGGGCGAGCCGGGGGCGACGGGGAGCGGGGAGCGGGGAGGCGGGAGCGGGGAGTGGGGGGCGGGGAGGGGGGCCGGCAGCGCCCGGAAGGCACAGTTCTCGTTCGTCGCGGGCCTCGCGCGCCCGCGGCAGGCTTCGCGTGCTCATCATACTTCACTCGCACTTGTTTAACAAATCAAATGCGTAAAAAACCTATTTCATATTAAAATACATTGTCCTCCGCTCATAAAGTTGCAAAACATCTGCACGAAACGAGTAGAAACACACAACTGAACAGACTAATCGGGGAATCATTGAGTGCTTTACAACATAACGTTACTAAAGCCTATGCGTATTCATTCGCTGTATTTGAAGCATATTTCAAGAACAACGAATGGACGCCTAAAGCGCAGGCCACACCGCCAGCGGGCGGGCGACGCGAGCTAGGCGGGCGAACATAGTTTCAACTCTTTACATACTTCGATTCACACCGCGAGTAGGTTAGTCGGTAACTCGCTCGCCCGCCCGCTGGCGGTGTGGTCTGCGCTTTAAGCCTTTTAAAAAACAAAGCCTGATAGTACAACAACCTGATAAATTATTATGATACAGACCAACTATCGCCCGAAAGCGCACCATGTACCACGCATTGCACGACATGTACCAATAGTCCACGGACGAGAGCGTACAGCGGACTCGAAACATCTGCGCGACACACTAATGATTTCATTATGACAAAAAATAAATTGTAACGGTCATCTCTTACAATTGTATTTCATATGAAGTAAATTACACTTATTTTATTTTGAACAATATAATTTGCATAGAACTATAGTACAAGTATATAGTATAAGGCATTACTCGATTAGATTGTAAAGAGATTTTTATGTTTAAAAATAAATACAATTAAGAATTACAGTCGCCTACAGTTCCATCGACACATGTTATCGAGTCAGACTGTACGCGAAACAGCTAAATGATACAGTATACAACATAACATAGAGGACGGTCGCAGTTAGCAGCAGGTCGAAATTGAAATCGATATCACAAACTTATGTTGTACGCTAGGGTCCTCTGGCACCTTCCAGTGCAACACTTTCGAATGACGAAGCAGGCTAGCCCATCTGGCTCCTGGGACATATAATTATTATACATAACAGCGGATGGCAGAAACATCATATCGCAGAAATTAGGTTGACATGCACTCATTTGGCATACACTCAAAACGTAGAATTGTGCAAAGTCAGAATCATCTTAAAAGTATTGCGATTGTAAATTCTGCCATATACAAATTCTGCCAAATGATGATTATACTTAATAATTTTTATGCCCTACGAATATTCGTTTAAAGAAGATTCTTCTTAATGAAATTCGGAGTATCAAGATTCTGCCAGATAGAGGGAACACTATTAGTATACCAGATCCTCTCGTGAAATGAGCTGAAAAGTGCCGGCGCAGTCCTTGGGCGTCATTCCTGGCACACTCCATTCAAATACTAAAACATTCACCAGAGCTCGCTCGCAGGAGCCGACTACGACACACTCCACGTCTCATGCTCTTTTCCAATACTGTTAATTTGACCTTAGCTCTTTAAAATTTCGCTCCTTCGAACTTGCCCGAGTCGAGCGAAGCGAGTTTTCATTTCAACAGTCGCATGCGTTGGTCGTTACTCGTTATGAATACAAAATTATGTGATGGTGCTTGTGAAATGGCCAAGCGTCGCCGGCGTTTGTCCCCGGTCGCGCGCCACATTTACTCCAATAGCTAACATGTACAGTCGGCGGCGGCCAACGCCCTCTAACATTAACTATTTGGTACCAAATTTGTAAAAATGTATTTATAAGGAAAGGTTCCGCCGCCATTGAATCGCACAATTTCACAATTACTAACGATACAATGAACACGCAAAATGCCACGTTCGCAGAATGACAACAGAAGAACCCTTATATAAAATTAAATCGACGCGTTTGGAACGCATCGATCCACTAGTAAAGGACCAGCCTCCATGATTATTATTCACTAACTCGACTACACTTGCTTTAACCGAGCGGGTCGCGCAGAAGTATTACAACATTCATGACAGATTACTTTTTCCTTAATAACTTGATCTATTAAATGTTGTAAGTGACCATAGCCAAGACAATCTTGAAATGCTTCCGTGCCACTCGCCGTCATTTTGCGGATGCGCATTCTGCGAGGCGCGCCTTGTGCGGTCGAATGGCGGCGACAGGCGCGTCGGTATGTACAGACTGACGGATACACAGGGAACAACAGACGTCACTAATTGCACTAGTATAATACACTTACACAACGATAAATGCTAAAACAATAATACTAACATTTTAAGAAGACGACTAACACCATACGTGTGCATTGGACGTGAGCTCACGCGCAAATACCGAGTGTGGCGTTTACTGTAGGTACTTTGTTTGCACGCCCGGGTCTTTTGATCTCACGTTTGAAAAATCATTTGTACATTTAATAATCCAATTCTAGATATGAATCAAAAGCAGGACAGGCATGTACATTGTCCACGAATGGCGCACGTCTTCCTCAAAATGACGCGGATCGCGCTCGTCGCAATGCGGCGGTTGTTCAACTTTAACATGCATTTGAGAACCTTATCATATAACATTACGTACATTTTCATGTGATCATTTTAGGCGACAATAGTCTCGACCATCAAGAGAAACAAACCAGAGAAGTGACAAGTACGGGACATTATACCTCAGCGGTTTTAATGTCTAAAGGTAACAAACAGACAGAGTTACTTTCGCATTTATAATAGGTATTAGTATGGATTATCAAATTTCGAAATTGCACGAAGAATAAACGAACTGTGAATCAATGAATTGTGACAATATCCCGATTTTTTGAGAAAATTTAATGTAACAACGCCCATTGTCAATTCTCTTATAGTTTATCATATCATGACAGTAGAAAAAGTTAGGAACGAACCCGCAGCGAGAGACTAGTAACCACCGAGAATAGGCGAGTATTCGTGTTACTCAGCAGAGTATTCTCGATGCTTCGCGTCCGATTTAACTAACGTATAAAACTTACATTTAGCACCTTTCGAGCGATGCCGCGACTCGCACTCGACTTTAACTAACATACAACAGGGCGAAGCCGTGTGGGGGCTACGCCTTCACAATGTGACAACATAATAAGTGTACAATGATCGTTACTGCGTTTGCGTTTGCCCATGACCGGACATGTGACCGAGGCTGAACTATAAGAGTATTGTAATTGGCGGCATCATTGCACAGTCAAGTGCAAATTAATGCAGAAAAGAGCGGTATTCAACGGCAACGCAGTAATGAGTATCCTTGTAAACATAACAATAAGGGCTAGCTTTACAGTTTCTCAATAAGTTAGCCTGTCTATTAGATAAATTTTGAAACACTGTCAGATCTGACAGGCCTAATGGAAAATAACAGAAGCCTGTGAAACCTGCCCTAAGTTTAAAAATTTAGTCTATCTACGCGTCACGCAGCCGAGTGTTCGGAGTCGCCGCTCCTCCGACGCATCACATTCGCTACATTTGGAATCACATGCACTTTGCTGCGCAAACGGACTTGCCTTCGGGGCGCTGCGCACTCTGGGCCCGGCTGCGCCATTGAATCCGCCCTTACGCTCGGCATCGTTAGCGAAACAATTTGCAACTTTGTACATTTACCCAACTAAACATTACGATATGAATTCACAATATGTTTAGAGCGCGTTGACACATCAGATCGACAGACGGTCGCAGCTCGTTCTACTGCGACCCTCCGGTCGTGTCGACGTCGACCAACGGAATCGTCGGACAACGGGCCCCGTTGCAACTAACGATATGTGAGCTGATATCAAATGAGGTGTCAAGGTGGCGATCTACGCGACTCCTTCTCGACAACGAAGCTTCTTATTGCACTATGTCGTTGTCAAACATCCGCATACTGGTTTGCGATCGCCTAACTACGAGGGACGCGCAACAACTAACCGTATTTAAAAATTTAGGTACGCGAATAAGGCTACGCATTGCAACACCCTATGTACAACCTCGCAATGTCGCACGCAAACACAAGTAGGCGTCGGGTCGAGCTACGCAGCTGTCGCCGTAATTATGCTGCTGGGATAAGGTTAAGGGTGGTTGGTTATGTTGCGCAGAGCGACAAGTAGCTGCTGTGACAACTGGTGGTAACCTTCAAATTACACCCTTCATTATTAGCTAAAGTGATGGCTTGGTACTCTGGGACAAGGAAACATTTGAGATTTTAGTTGCGATTAGTTTCCCTTATTAAAATATTAAAGCTCGTTTATACGCATGACGCGGTACGAAAACTAAACTATAATAAAACCCACACCCACTTCTAATAGACACGAGAACGACTTCAGTCGCCGAACAAAAGCGGGGACATTCACTTGGTTAATGCGCAGGAAGGGATCTACTTGAGATCTTACTAAAGTGGCCGCTCCCAGTAGTCCGGCCTACAGAACTAGTGGGAACCGTTTGGCCCCGCTACCATTTGCAGCGAGCGATGTTACAAATAAAATACTTACATATTTACAAAAAAGACGTCACTTAAGAAGTTGTTGTTAAAGAGTAATATTGCACAAGAAATACTTATTTTATAAGAAACGAATTGTATTCACTATAAAGATGTAAATGGTATCAATGACCTGTAAATCAGCTGCGCGGGCGGTGACCTCGTGGGGTCGATGATCTAAACTACCGTATCGGATTTGGCACAACTATTGAAATGATACTAAATAATAAACGATGATAGAGTAAGACTAAAAATAAACAGTAGATGAAGCATACTGCGAGTCTCTTGCAACACGCGACGGCGGAATGGCGCCGCTGGGCTTGAATGTCATTGCGACAACTGTTGGTACGAAATTCGTCTTTCAAAGAGGGGATGCCACGAGGGTGTTCAGGAATAGTCGGCCAGCATTTGTCAAGCATTTCATATTTACAGAATATTGCGTGAAACTAGTTTTATGATTGTCACATGTATACCTTATTAATAAACAATTATTAGACTAATTTAATTGGATTTCTTGTCACTTTTTGTATTTTAAAAGAATGTTAGTGACAAAGCAGACTCATTATTGGTTGATCTTTATTTATTAATAAGGAGGCATGAGTTGAGTTCATCTCTCTTAAGTGACGTCATAAAATTTAAATGTGGGGTACAGCGTCACAGGGTCACGCAGTAAGTACTGCACTTCGGGAATCATCGATTTTTTTCATATAAACGAATTGTCCATCAATTATTAGATATATTGTTCTTTGGAATTTGGATTGAGAACTGAATATTTTATTGTATACTAAACGTCAATTCTTCTGGCGTGTGCAGTCATAAAACGAAGTACGGAACTCATACTTATTTCTCAGTGCATAACGACAATCGATTTTCAATATTGTTTCATTAACTGTGAGCCAGAAGCTTTGGCGTTGAGTATAGTGTAAGTGTAAAAGAACAATAAAGTTTTAGTAAATGAGTAAGGTAGTTCAGAATTGAAACTATGATAAACAATGAATGGAATAATTGATGGTAAAGTGCAATATTTAGTGGCGGACGCTGTATGAAACTGGCGGAGCCGTCCTGAACGGGATGCGAGTCCGGCAGCGGCATCACCTCTCGCCGTCGGCGCCGCTCTCCTGGAGGGCTGCGCCAGGGCTCTGACTGTCGACAGGGGGACTGCTCGTCTCGGCTGGACGAACGCTTTCGCTCTGAACGCTACTAGGCGTATCCTCACTGGCGCGCTCCTCTTCTCTAGCCACGGGCGCAGTCGTAGGTGCAGGTGCAGGTGCAGGTGCAGGTGCATGTGCAGGTGCAGGTGCAGACGCAGGTGCAGGTGCAGACGCAGGTGCAGGTGCAGACGCAGGTGCAGGTGCAGGTGCAGACGCAGGTGCAGGTGCAGACGCAGGTGCAGGTGCAGACGCAGGTGCAAGTGCAGGCGCAAACAAGTCTCCTGCAGCGGGTGCTCCGGCCGCGCTGGCCTGCGCTGGCTCGGCGGGCTCGTCCTGCTTCGGCGACTCTGCTCTGCGTTCATCACTGGGCAGAACCTTAAATATTATTTTAAAAAAAATGTTACAATTTCCGTTTTACTGACATTAATCTATTAAAACAATAATAATAATACAATAATACATTAAATTAACATGGTTACGAATTTTAATTTAGTTTATTTTGGTGAGAATTACTTGTAGATTATTTTCATCTAGCCATTTTACTATGCTATGCATTGTGTTATATATTATGCATTCCATTTCATGGTCCTTGATTTGTTCGCCTGTTTCACTAGTAACAATTATTGATATATCATCTACGAATAATATTGTTTTGTAATTTATGATAGTTGGGAGGTCGTTGATATACATTAAGAACAATAGTGGACCCAGCAGGTGCCGCTTCTTTCGCATAACACTTTCTATCCTAATGTCGAATGGCATAAAATGTTTAGCATAATAGTCACTTCGCATAATGGTTTTTTGGCATAATGGTCTTTACGCATAATTATCAATTTTCCTAATTGTCTTAACCATAACTTTTTTATCCATAAATTTTAAAGTCATAACAATCTTAACGCATAAATGAAACAAATACGATAAATCAAAGTATGTAATGTCATTCATTATTGATTGATTAATAATAAAGAATCATTATTTTTTACTTATTGTAAAATGTTATTATAAAAATAAATCGGGTGTCCCTTAATTGGCATAATCTAGTTGTCCTAATATAATTGCATATTATTATCTAGTATAACTTTAATATTTATCGAGCTTTGGTTTAGGTTACATAAAAGGTAGGTAGGTTAGGTTAGAACATGACAAACAACGCACGAGCCGAGCGAGCGAAGTGAGCGTGCCGCGGCAGCGGCCGGCGAAGTGCCAGAAGCGAATCGCACTCATGAGCTAATTTTTTTTTAAAAGGAGTTAAATTATGTTTA
The DNA here is from genome assembly GCA_905163395.2 of Endotricha flammealis. Taxonomy (NCBI): domain Eukaryota; kingdom Metazoa; phylum Arthropoda; class Insecta; order Lepidoptera; family Pyralidae; genus Endotricha; species Endotricha flammealis. The sequence continues at coordinate 16,414,973 of LR990863.1, forward strand.
AATATCTTTACGATAAACCATTATGCTTATCTCTGGTCTGAAATAAAAATGAATATATATATAATAATTTTATGGTTAAAGATGATTATGACTAAAGTATGTACTAAGTACATATGCGGAAGAAAATTGTGCGGAAATTTTTTATGCCAAATCAGCGTTATGCAAAAAGATGATTATGCTAAAAGCAGTTATGCATTTCGAAATTATGACTTTCCATTTTATGCCACCCAATATGGACCCGGACCCAGCACACTGCCTTGTGGTACACTAATCTGTTTTGCTTATATGACGATCTGTATCCTTCTATTGTATTTTAGCTGCTAAGTTTCTCAACTTCTACACATTGTGGCCTATTTGTGAGATAAGTTCTTAACCAGTCAAGACTTTTGCCTCTCACTCCATATTTTTCCAATTTTTTCAGCAAAAGATGGTGAACCATATCAAAAGCCTTGGTCATGTCATAAAATAGTACAGTTGTTAAGTTTTTTTTAATCAATATTATAAATAATGTCATTTACTAAGTTAAACGTAGCCAGTGTTGTTGATTTATTTTTCTAGAATCCGTACTGTTCTTCTCTCAATATTTTCTTTTTCTGAAAAAAGTCATTTTTCAAAAACTTTGGCTAGTACTGACAGCAGTGTAATGGGTCGATAGTTAGAAAGGTCGGAACTACAAGGAACCCTTATAGTTTCGCCATGTCCGTCCGTCTGTCTGTCTGGGGCCTGATTCTACTAACACAAATGAACCAATGGACTCTCAATGGTGACCCATTGAGAGTCCATTGGAGCATTTGGCCCCCTGTCCGCGGTCTAGCGCCTAGACGCTTGATGCTAGAAAGCTGTAATTTGGTATGTATACACATATTAACAATGTTAACAAAGTGCTGGAAGAAAATCATGAAATTTTTTTAATTCTTTTTTGGGTGCCTCTCCTACATGTAAAGTAAAAATTATATTTTTTTTCGCGCCCACCCTATGTTGTGGGTTATCGTTAGATAGGTCTCTTCAAAACATTGAGGGTGCGGGAAGATCATTTTTCGATACAATGATCCGTTTCGGAATTATTTACATTTATCGTGTCAATTTTCGTTTTGCACGGTGGTCCCCCACCCCCTCTATCTCCGAAAGTCTAATGTTTAGAAATTTAAAAAAAATCATGGCAGTAGTCCATATGCTGAACCTTCAATGAAAACTATAACCGTTAAGTAGGCTCTACTAGTTACCGAGTAATAGCCGACGAACTTATAAAACAAAATTTATTTGATGAAAACTTACAAATGTGATGGAATTTGATATTGGACTCAACTGAGAGCAAGCAAAGCGCAGCAAATACGGAACCCTACAATGTGCGTGGCCCGACACGTACTTGCCCGGTTTTTTAAATAGTGGCTTGACAATTGCAGTCTTCAATTTTTCTGGAAATACACCAGTTTCGAAGGACATATTTATTAGGTGATACATGACTTCAGAAATATCTCTGCAGCATTCTTTTAATATATGTGTAGAAATTTCATCGTGTCCTACTGCTTTTGAGTTATTTAGCGATGATATTGTATGTAGCAATTATGTCATCAGAGATAAATGGTTTCAAGAATATACTGTGTGGTAAAATGTTTATATTCGTATTAGTTTTTAACTTAGCTATATTTTTTTTGAGTAGTCTCTTATGTATATGTAATAATACTTTTGTTATACCTACATATTTTTGTAAAACTTTAAATGTTATCATTTGCGCTGTATTATGATCAGATAGCCCTAGAGTGATAACACTACCTTTGGTCTCCGGTATATAAAGCTAAGTATACACGACGACACTGACACTCGACAGAAGTGTCGACACTACAGTCGATTGCGTCCACACGGTAAGCAATTTTGTGTGTCGACATTGATGTAGACATCTAGTGTACCGATTCAAGTGTATTTGCCAACTACACGAATCATGTCTGACACTGACTGCAATTCAGTGTGGTACATTGCATCGCCACGAATCGACGTGCTGCTGCCGCGATTGTCGCCATATTATGTGTTTCTATTAAAATGCGTCGTCGTAAAAAGAGATCTATATGGTTAAAGATTAGAAGAAAAAAACGAAGAGCTTAGCTAGGGGCATATAATCAACTAGTGGAACCCGCGCACCTTCGTTTGCGTGTATTTATTTAAGCACAGTAGCGCCATCTATACCAGACTTTTGATCAAATCCTTCGAGAATCGCGTACTTTTTGGGATTAAAAGTAACCTGTGTTAATCCAAGGTATCAGCTACCTACATACCAAATATCATAAATATTTGCCCAGCCATTTAAGCGTGAAGAAGTAACAAACATACACATAACTTTCGCAATTATAATATTAGTAGGATTGTTATCTGAATTGAAAGAAGAATTAATTTTTTATAATCGGGGTTTGAAATTTGCCATAGTTCTGGCAGGACTTTATCAAATAAAATTATTTTTTTGTTTTGTATGGTCTCTCTTTATTTTATTTTTGTAAAATCCAGGCATCCGCAGAAAACCAGCGCTGTGGCTCACACCACGGCACATGCTGAGCGGAATGCCTTTTTGGTACGATATGTTTATTAGTGTAAGATTTTATTTTTGTATTTGTGTTTGTGTACCAAATAAACATTTTTTCTTTCTTTCTTTCTTCTTTCTAAAATTAATCATTTTTTTGCAGACCACGCGCGTGACGTCATTACGCTAGCAAAAAAATTCGCACAGGTTCGAATTTAGCGACACTTGTGTCGGACAGTGGGCACCTCTGTCAATACATCTGCAACTAAGGCCCGTAAATTGAGATCAAAGCTTGAGTATCGTTCTGTAACGATACTCAAGCTTTGATCTCAATTTAAAATTAGTTTTAAATCGAGCTTTAATTTCAGAACAATGCTTGAGTAGAAATTTACCAAGCTAAACTCAAATGAGTCTTGTTTATTTTTGAACGATGCTTGGGAACTAATCTATACTTAAATAATACTTAGGTCAAGATATGAAACGCTAGTAATATTAGTTCAATGAGCTGAAATGGATATATTTGAACTCATTGAACTAATATTACTAGCGTTTCAACTTTATTTTACATATTTAAAACAACCCAAAGAAAGAGATTAGAAATTCGTAAACAACAGCCAAGCGTACTCTCGACCTCACTCAGGCAAACACAGATCTTTCTTGACTTAAGTAGTATTTAAGTATAGATTAGTTCCCAAGCATTGTTCAAAAATAAACAAGACTCATTTGAGTTTTTTGACATTGACATTGACAGTTGATAATTATAATGTTGGTATTTAAATAATAAATCAAGTAAGAAATCAAGTTATGCTTTGACTGAGTTGATGTAAAACAGAAAATTTTGTACCAAATTTAAATATACAGGGTGTTTGGTAGAGGATTGAACATGGGATAATGGCAGAAAGGTGAGATGGTCTGCTACATGCTGAGCGAAAAAAATTTGACCTAGGGCCCATAGTTTTTTTTAAATGATATTTTTTTAATTTTCACCAAACTTTCTTCCTTTGTGAATTTGAAGTATTATAACTTTTTTTTTTATTAGATCAATCTGCCAGTTTATTTTTTTATTCTTATATTAACTGTATGTAACTTACTTTTAAATTGATATTTATCGGTTAGAGTTACCACAAAAAATGATATAAGTCCTCAAACATCAAAAATACGAAGTACACGCCGAGCGTTCAACTTTGGACTGCTGTAAAAAAAAAACTAAAAGTGGTACTGCAGTTCTAATTCTAGGAAAACAGCTCTATTTCATGCCCTTTGGAATGGTATTCAATTTCATAGTATTTTTTTTTCTAAGTAGTCTTTTTCGTACATTCTACATGAAATTGACCATTTCTGACAAAAATCCTTTAAAGAAAATAAATCAAAATAATGTTACGAAACATAGAGCGCGATGGTTACACAAGGCAGGTAGAAACGTTAACGTTTCTCTTAATCAATATCAGCATCCGTTCTTCCTTTTTCACTCTTCATTGGTGGGCAATGCATCCAAGACCTTGTAGTGGTAAGTAGTAAGCAATCACCGCTGCCTATCAATAGGCAGCGGGAATCGTAGATGTCAACATTTACGATTTTTTTATGACACGAAGAGGACAAACTAGCTAGCAAGTCACCTGATGGTAAGCAATCACTGCTGCCCATAGACATGCACAACTTTTTTTTTGACACGAGGAGGACAAACAAGCACCTTATGGCAAGCAATCACCAACTACAATGAAAAAGGAAGGACCGGGGAAGGAAAGTTAATAAGGGAGTAGGAAACAGGAGGTGTATCAGGCTTCCGGCTCTCTCACTCATCCTACGAAACACGGGGGACATACGAGGTACTGCCCCGGGCGAGCCTGCCCATTTACGAGCTACTAGTTCATAGTAGTAGCTACGCTCTACCACTCTTCACCACTACAAGGTCTTGGATGCATTGCCCACCTATGAAGAGTGAAAAAGGAAGAACGGACTGATAATGATGAACCGTAACCATCCCGCTCTATGTTTCGTAACATTTTTTTGATTTATTTTCATTAAAGTATTTTTGTCAGAAATGGTCAATTTCATGTAGAAAGTACGAAAAAGACTACTTAGAAAAAAAAAACTATACAAATTACATACCATTCGAAAGGGCATGAAATAGAGCTTTTTTCCTATAATTAGAACTGCTGTACCACTTTTAGTTTTTTTTTTAACTGCAGTCCAAAGTTGAACGCTCGGCATGGACTTCTCGCCTCTTTGATGTTTGAGGGCTCATAATTTTTTTCCTGGTAACTCAAACCAACAAATATCAATTTAAAAGTAAGCTACATTCAGTTAAGATAAGAATTAAAAAATCAAGCTGGACGATTGATCCAATAAAAAAAAGTTATAGTAGGTACTTCAAATTCACGAAGGAAGAAAGTTTGGTGAAAATTAAGAAAAAATCATTAAAAAAAACGATGGGCCCTAGGTCAAATTTTTTTCGCTCAGCATGTAGCAGACCATCTCACCTTTCTGCCATTATCCCATGTTCAATCCTCTACCAAACACCCTGTATATTAGAAAATATTAATTGTTAAAAAATAATTTCAAAATATGTACATTAACATCATATTGTTTTTTGTGAAACGTGTATTAGGTAATCTTTCAAATGGTACTGACTGATTGACTAGATGTCACTTGACACTTTCGATTTACAGATAAATTAGAACAAATGATAGTTTTATAGTTATTAAGTAATTAATTTTATTACATCTTGAATCATATTGTTATTGCTAAAGATGTAATAAAATTATTAAATGATACTCGGCACTTCCGGTTCGACTTTTTAAATGTTACAAGTCGTACTTCCGTTCTGAAAATAACTTGGTTTACGATTTATTTATGTTTTAAATCCTTGTTAAATTTATGTTAAAATTGTTTTACGTTTATTATAAATTTATTTAATTTACAAGTTTAAAATTAGAAGTAAAATGAATTGCTATTTTGACTTGTTGTAACGATTGGCGGGGAGGTAGCGATTGGCGGGGAGCGAGGTTATTTAAGGACATGGTAGAACGTTAGGCGGCAGTTATTGTGAGGCCGCCGGACATTAAAGATAAGTTCCAATTGTTTTTATTATTATTGTAATTTTGTATTTGTATGAAAAAGATGTGTTAAAATACCTGATCGATAAAAAAGGCCATAACCGGTTTTCTTTCGCCATTTCTTTTACCGGTGGTCATTTTGGTTTATTTCCGAAATGGTGGTAGTTTATAAAGTAGTTAATTGATTTAATAAACATTTTGATTATCTGCACAAGTATTGGTTTTAATTGAAAATATATAATTTACTAATTACCTACTTTGTTTAATTTACTTTCTTGATACTTATTTCCTTTTTAATGATCTTAATAACCTGACATATTAGAGAGTTATCTAACATCAGAAGTGGGATGGATCCTCGTGTTAACGTAGAATTAATATTTTTTTTTTTTTTAAATATTTCAGACATAGAAATATATGGATCTGGCTGTGCTTGGGAGTCTGCTCGCCGCGATTCAAATGCAGTGACAGAAAAACCGCATGAGATAGCGGCAGCACGACGAAGCTGCGGTCTGGTGCGACGGCACCGAGAAACTTGCTGGTGCAGCCTAGCTCAGATTGCAGAAGCAGGTAAACCCTCCAAGGGTTCTGCATTACCGTCTAGTTGAGTTACTATGACAATAGGGTAGTATTCGTGATCAAATGTAAGAATGAAAAATGACATCTTTTAACATAGCAGTGTTAGTACCACTTCCGAGCTAATTATTATTTTTCCTACATGTTCGCTGGTAGCGATAATAAATAAATTGCGATAATAACCAAATTGCAAGTACTGGTAACTAAATATTGTTTTATACCAAAGTAATTTTCATGACGTAATAATTAATGGCAAAGCAACTAACATTTTAACGTAGGTATCTCGTATAAGCAAACTACAGGTAAACATGATATGATTTTTTTTTTTTTTACAATAATGTATTTAAATAATAAAAGGCGTAAATAAATTTAATCCCAATAATGATAACTTGATAATAAAAAAAAGACAAATAATAAATTAAGAACAATGATAAACCTTAAAAAATAAAAAGATAATAAAATAAAATAGAATTAGTTAGTATAATGAATTTACGATGTTTTTATGTAAAATAATGTCTTATACCCATATCCATCTATTAGTTAGAATCACAGTAATTCCTCGCGGTACTGAACAGGTACCATAATTTGTCATCATAATGAATTTACTATCTATCAGGTTGACCGAACGGCAGGATATTTCGATTTAATTTACAACTCTTTTGATAAACCTTATATTTATAGAATTCATAGGTTTGTCTGTTTTTCAACTTCACCTTCACATATTTTGCTCACGTCTTCTGTACGTTTTCTCATTTTAAAAAGTTTTCTTCATCGCTTCCTCTTTTCGTTGCTTCTCCATCCTTCATAATTACAATTATAAACCATTAGTTTAATTACTTGTAGTAATTCACAATATATTACAATATATTAAAATATTTAATAATGAAAAATAAAAAATACATCCAAGCGTCATTACACTTTACTTAATATATAAATCACGGCTAGTTACATCAACCTAATATCTTGTTAATATGTGAATTTAAAATCTTATACTCGGTTACTACAAAATAGCCTAATTTGCTAGCGTGATCGTTACTGATTACACCACAAAAAAATATATATATCGGCTCGGAGAGGGGATTGAGCGGACTGGTGTGAAAGATGTCATTTAATGAAAAACATTATTAAAATATTGTTTATAAAAACTAGTAATAATATTGTCTTAAGTATTTTATAGCTAATCACATTATTATAAACTTGCCGTTATTAATTTATATACATATCTTGAAGGAATTTCTGTTAAGCGGTGCTACTACAGCTTAGACGTTTTTTTTTTCCCCCTTAATCTGTTTTATTTTTCGTAGTTTAAAGAATTTATAGATGTTTAATTTTAAAATTTATTGATTGTATGTGCCAAATTATCACTATTTAATATCGTTTACTGAGGTAAATAATTGAATTGACCCGACAACGCACAGTTTTTGTATAAGAGATAAGTAAAAGGCGTTATTTTGTGTTATTTTAAGATGTAATAATTATGAATGATTGTAAACCTGTTAAAGACTATGAATGATTTGACTTGACTGATGAACTGCTGAAGTTATTTGCTTTTCTAGCCTATCTCATGCGCAGCAGGTGTGGGGCTAGAGTTTATAAAGTAAATGACCGTTGTTACTGGTTAGCTTAAACTGTGACAAGCGGAGCCTGTAACAATGGCATGCCAAAACTGTAAATATGAATTATGAACTGCTGAAGTTATTTGCTTTTCTAGCCTATCTCATGCGCAGCAGGTGTGGGGCTAGAGTTTATAAAGTAAATGACCGTTGTTACTGGTTAGCTTAAACTGTGACAAGCGGAGCCTGTAACAATGGCATGCCAAAACTGTAAATATGAATTATGAACTGCTGAAGTTATTTGCTTTTCTAGCCTATCTCATGCGCAGCAGGTGTGGGGCTAGAGTTTATAAAGTAAATGACCGTTGTTACTTGTTAGCTTAAACTGTGACAAGCGGAGCCTGTAACAATGGCATGCCAAAACTGTAAATATGAATTATGAACTGCTGAAGTTATTTGCTTTTCTAGCCTATCTCATGCGCAGCAGGTGTGGGGCTAGAGTTTATGTAAAGCAAATGACCGTTGTTACTTGTTAGCTTGAACTGTGACAAGCGGAGCCTGTAACAATGCCAAACTGTAAATAAATATGATTGTAATTACTTGTAAGTTTTTAACTTAATGTGAAAAGCGAAACTGTAACAATGCCGAAATATAAATGTGTATTAATGTAGATAATTGCACATAGTTTTTCACTTTTTTTAATTTCATTTGTTTTTTTTTTATGTACATCGAGAACGCTGTACTGTCAGTATGGCCGTATTAGGTAATCTTTCAAATGGTACTGACTGATTGACTAGATGTCACTTGACACTTTCGATTTACAGATAAATTAGAACAAATGATAGTTTTATAGTTATTAAGTAATTAATTTTATTACATCTTGAATCATATTGTTATTGCTAAAGATGTAATAAAATTATTAAATGATACTCGGCACTTCCGGTTCGACTTTTTAAATGTTACAAGTCGTACTTCCGTTCTGAAAATAACTTGGTTTACGATTTATTTATGTTTTAAATCCTTGTTAAATTTATGTTAAAATTGTTTTACGTTTATTATAAATTTATTTAATTTACAAGTTTAAAATTAGAAGTAAAATGAATTGCTATTTTGACTTGTTGTAACGATTGGCGGGGAGGTAGCGATTGGCGGGGAGCGAGGTTATTTAAGGACATGGTAGAACGTTAGGCGGCAGTTATTGTGAGGCCGCCGGACATTAAAGATAAGTTCCAATTGTTTTTATTATTATTGTAATTTTGTATTTGTATGAAAAAGATGTGTTAAAATACCTGATCGATAAAAAAGGCCATAACCGGTTTTCTTTCGCCATTTCTTTTACCGGTGGTCATTTTGGTTTATTTCCGAAATGGTGGTAGTTTATAAAGTAGTTAATTGATTTAATAAACATTTTGATTATCTGCACAAGTATTGGTTTTAATTGAAAATATATAATTTACTAATTACCTACTTTGTTTAATTTACTTTCTTGATACTTATTTCCTTTTTAATGATCTTAATAACCTGACATATTAGAGAGTTATCTAACACGTGCGTGAATCGGAATAAAATAATTCTTTTTGTAATAGAAAACACACTTGAACCATAGACCAGAAATTATGATTTCGAGTAGAGATCAATTTGCTACTCAAGTAAAGATCAGCTGATCTACTCTTAAGTCATATTCAAAAATAAAAGAAATGCTCGAGCATCGAATCAATACTTAAGTTGTAATCAAGTGATTGACGTTTAAACTGTACTTGAGATCTGTTCTATAATACGGGCCTAAGTGTCGCGGCCGTGCAAACACTGAGTGTCCGGTGTCTGATGTCGTGAATACTATACTTAGCATTAGTCATGATCTGGTCAATGCAGGAGTTTTCCCTAGTTGGTTTATTTATACATATCTTTAGATGATTATTCTTTGCAATGTCCGTTAGCCGTTCAGTTTCATTATTTTCCTTTAATTTAACTATGTTAAAATCACCCGTTATATTTATGATATTTTTTAGATATTGTATGTAACAGTAATTCCATTTTATTTTTTGTGGACGAGTTTATAAACTCTGCTTTTCACTTCGATTGCGAGGAAATAAATTAATAAACACACGAAAAAACAAGACCTGTTTTTCCCGCCGCTTTTTTCTTTAAATCTTACGACATTGAAATTAGGCTTGGGCTGCAGACCTATACAGCCTACTATTAAATTAATTTTGTAATAAAAAAATTCTTAAATTAATTAAATGACCTACCGTACTTTAATTTTAATTTTAATTAAAGTAAATATTATAAAATAACAAATTCTATCTCTGAACTTTTTATTGTGTTTGGCTGTATGGCTCATTTCCTTTGCCTTAATATAGATACATTTTAGATACGTTTATGCACTTGTGCACAAAAATCGATTTTGTGCAGCCTATATCCTGTACAAATAAGCAATTTCAGAGCATGAGAAGTGAAAAATAAATATTATATTAAAATTAAGAAAGAGACAGTGCCTGTGAAGTTCTGATCTATGTAATAAATAATTGAATTTGGAAGCTGTAACGTTGTACGCCGCTGGAGAGACATATTTAATACAGAATAATATATATGTACTACACAACGAGAGCGTGTGCCTGTGAACGCTACTCTCATTGTAAATGACGTGTCCAAGTCCAGTTTCCACTTTGACTTACTACGTCCTTATTATATTACATAACAGTACATAAACAACAAAGTATACATTCATTTTAACATCGGTGATTCATTTTAACATCAACTTACACATAGGCATACACATATATACAACTCTCCTAATACCCTTTGGGAGATCTAAAAGATGTTTTAAGGAGAACAAGATCAGGTGTTACATATACGAAGTTTCGACTTCTCTTCGCTCTTTCTTAAGCATGACGCCGTCACGGGTGCAAAATAATAATAAGCAAACGCTCACCGGCAGCTCGGGCGCGGCTCGCTCACACTGCGCCGTCTCCGCAGTCTCTGCGTCTGCGCCTGCGCCTTCTGCGAATCGATTTTCAATGTTTACGAAACATCCCTGTTATTTTTGGGCATATAAAATAAAAGCTTACTGAAGATGATTATGTCATTTCACAAAGAAATATATTCGTTTAATTAAGTCGGTCTCGAATACAACGTCCGAATTTTTAGAGCAATAAGTAGCGCATTTTAAAATGTCTAGTTATCGGTACCATCTGTACGGAATTATAATAGTGGTACTTGAAATAAAACGTCTATTTGTCCCTGAAAATTATTTTATCACTTGTTTTACATCACTGCCGCCATGTTGTTATTTACTAGGGAATGCCGACAAGGAAGGAAAATAAACAAAAAAAAAATGAAATTTAAGGTACTCGTCATGTTTTTCTTCTTAAAGTAAGTAAAAAAAATTGATGCAAGAATTGAATTTAGAGTTAAACACCATCTGTAGCTTTTTAGACTAGTCGACTGTGAAAGCGATCTAAACACAGGGCGTATTTGAAACGCGCAGAGGAGTTGCAATGTTGGTGTAAGAGAAGGAGCTCTAACCGTGCGGGTGCGGGTGCGGGTGCGGGTCCGGCTTCGGCGGCCAGAAGGGCTGCAGCTCGTCGGCGAACGCGTCGCCGCCCTCGTCGCGGCCGAAGCGCGCCCAGCCGCCGCCCGCCGAGCCCGCCGCCGCGCTCTCCCACGCTAAGGACACGACATAAGCAACTCGTCAATTCGGCGAAGCGCGCCTGCTCGGCTCGGAGGAGGTCCTACGTACGCGACGCGTCGGCCAGCACCTCCTGCACGCGGCGCACGAGGTCGGCCTCGTCGCCCTCCCCGCTCCCCTCCCCGCCGCCCTCCCCGCTGCCCTCCCCGCCCGCCGAGCCCTCCTGCTCGCCCTCCAACTGCGCCTCGTCCCAGCTGCGCACAAACAAAAGTTTACTGACATTCTTAAAAGGATCAATCGAACAAATGACCTCGTAATCGATGATACTCACGCGTCGTAGAAACGCTGGCACTTTTTCAAAATTGTGCTTATCACGTTGGACATCTGCAACAAGACAGAATATTTTAAGCTATTCATTTTGGGAATGTTGACCCAATGAATCAATAAAATATGGCATACGTCTCCGATGCCGTCGGCGACCTCGAGCCCGTCCGCCATGTCGTCCAGGTCCGACGTCGCCGCCATGTCGCTGAACTGCAACAAGCACACACTCCTTCAATCGCACTCCTGTCACAACCGCACAGTGATACGGTGTCGTTGCACTCACGTCGTATTCCGGGGTCAGCGTGTCGCCCATCGCCTCCACCTCGTAGATGTTCTCCGACGGGTAGTAGCCGCCCTGCAAGGCAAGCGGAGCGTGAGTGCGGGGCGGGGCGGGGCGGAGCGGGGCGGGGCGGGGCGGGGCGGGGGCGGGGCAAGGCACTCACGAGCGGCGTGTCCCGCTGCAGCATCAGCGGGCGCAGCGTGTGCTCGACGAAGAGGCGCCAGCGCTGCAGCAGCGGCTCGGGCAGCTGCGCCCAGACGCCGAGCGCGGGCTCGTCCAGCAGCTGCGCGGCGGCCGCCAGCAGCTCCAGCACGTGGCCCATGTGCGCGGCGCGCGGAGCCTTCTTCTGCTCGTTCTCCTCGAACACGGCCATGAAGCGCTCCAGCATGTCGCACTCCACCAGCAGCTGCAACCGAACAGGAGCTACAGTCGCGAGGCGCCCAGCAGACAGAAGACGATGCGGCAGGGGTGGGCTGCGCTCACGTGCTCGGCGTAGAGGTGCCGGAACTGGCGATTGGTGAGCGCGTACTGCACGAAGGCGGAGGTCTGCGCGTGCAGGAAGTTGTTGTCCGGGAACTGCAGCATCATGTCCAGCAGCACGCCCGGCGTGCCTGCGCCCGTACAATCGTGTAAATAGTCGGTCATGAATTGTTAGTCTGGTCCCTATGTGATGCGATATACTGACCAAGTGTGAGCATAGTGCTGCAGACCTCCTGGACGTGCGAGCGCGCCAGCTGCGCCAGCAGCGCGGCCAGCGCCACCCGCGGCAGGCCCACCACGCGCTCGGGGTGCGGCGCCATGCTGTGCGAGTGCTGGTGCGGCTGCAGCAGCGCCTGGTGCAGCAGCGGCAGATGCGGCGCGGCGCCCCTGGCCGCCCCCTCGGCGCCGTCGGGCTCCGCCCTCAGCAGCGCCAGCAGCAGCCGCGCCCCCCCCGCCAGCGCCGCCCCGCGCGCCTCCTGCGGCGCCGTGAACATGGCCTGCAGCAGCTGCTGCGCCGTGCCCTCGCTCAGCAGACGCGCGCGCATCTCGGCGGCGATGCGCGTGTCCAGCTCGGCCGCCGCCAGCGCCACCTCGCAGAGCAGCGCCGCCGCGTTGGCCGACGCCGCCTCGCTGATGCGCCGTCTCGCTCTCGCCGCAGCCTCCCCCTCTGCCGCCTCCCCCTCCCCCTCGCCGTCCGCCCCCCGCCCCTCCGCCGCCCCTGGCCCCGCGCAGCGCCAGTCGTACGTGCCGCAGATCACCTGGATCAGGCTCTCCAGCAACTGGTACTCCTCGAACCACTGCAACATAAATATAAGACAACTTGTCACACAACTCTGTCTCACCTCCATCCATTCCAGATTGAAACCCATCTCATTCCTATTTTTTTCTACCATTTCATTATTTAATTAGTAAATCATTAACTTCAAACTCTCTGTTAATCTGAGTCAGTGTGATCAAACAATGAATAACAGTAACCTAATTAAAAGAATAAAGAAATTAAACACACATTTCGTGTGTATTGTGTACAGGTTACCGGCACACGGCGGAAACACGTGTGCACACAGCCGTGAGCCTGCCCGCCGACTCAACTCATTGATCAAACAGACATTAGTAATTATATTTATACAGTTTATTTCGATTTTGAAGCTGTGACGAATGTTACAGGTCATTCACTGTGTTTGAGGATTAGTCATGTCATGCCAGACCACATGGAACATATCTAACACCATCTCGAATATCAAGATCAAGTAAAGAACTAATCATATTGATTCAATTTAAGCAAACAACACCTCAAATTAGTACTTGGTCGCGCATGTTGACTGTGTCTGCGCGCAGATGGATAGGCGTAAGCAGGTCGACGCAGCTTACTTCGACTTCAAAAAAGCCTTTGATTTAGTGGATAATAACATACTTTTGAAAAAGTTGGCGATCATTGGATTCACACCACAACTTCATTTTTTTTCCTGTTATTTAACTAACCGTCGTCAATATGTGCGGGTAAGCGGATATGATTCTTACTTTACAAGGTCAGGAATAAGTCAGGGTTGTACGCTGGGACCATTGCTATTCGTGATCTTTATAAACGACTTACTGAAAGCTGTCTTGACTTCGGAGTGCCTACTATTTGCAAATGACCTTAAGCTAAGTTTGGGTATTAAAACCGATGCGGTATCTGAATGGAGTCAAGAAAACCACCTTCCATTCAATAATTTAAAATGTAAAATAATAACGTTTTCACGAAAATCGCAGCCCCTAATCGTTAATTATTATTTATATGACGCTCCTTTAGACAGTTTATGACATTAGGGATTTAGGCATAGTATTAGATAATATGAAATGAAATGAAATCGTTTATTTCATAAATTAGACCTTCACAGGCACTTTTTCTTGTCATTTACAACTTGTATATTTATGTATAAAGAAAATAAACTACGGCGAAAGAAACCCGGTTACTTTTCTCCCACTCTTTGTTACAATGTCTAAGTACATTTATAAGAATAAATAAAATACAGATCGAAATTAAGTACCAAACGCGGGACGTCGATCCAAATAGCGCTATGGTCAAATCCTAAATATGTCCTAAATATGTTGATGAAACGAGCAGACCAATCCCCGAAGATGATAACCACACTGAGCTCACCATCAACAATATTATGAACAATATTGGAAGGAACACAGCGACCCGACTCCCGATGCGACCGCAATCCCAAAAATTTAGACTTTCACACGTACATCATCAAAATCTGTAAGTCAGCTAAGCTAACAAAACGTTAGGGTTTGTCATGAGGACAGCATCTCAGATTGACAACATAGGTATAGTAAAAGTTCTATACAATGCGTACGTACGCAGTAAACTAGAGTATGGTGCTCTTATTTGGAACCCCTACGAAGTAAAATATGTAATTACTATTGAAAAATTACAAAGAAAATTTGTGTGATGGATATATAAGAAACAGTATGGATACTATCCTTACCTATACTATTCTTTATTCGTTTCGGCTATGGTGGACATGGAAACGTTGAAATTGCGAAGGGCTATGTCTGAAGTCGTTCATTATCTGTCGATAATCCGGAACAAAATTGTCAGTTCTCAAATATTAGAGTAATGGTGGAAACACACTACCGTGTCGGGGCCTGTCGTGTCGCGCTCTGTCGTGACGGTGGGTGTGCACACTTACGTGTCGTGTCGGGGCGCGATTCTGTTCAGAAATGAACGAAATAAACGCCAGACGTTTATTTCTTTCATTTCTGAACAGAAGCTCGCAGTGTTTGCCTTTGTCTGGGTGTTTTCTATAATGTATTAATGGTATTTATTTACAAAAAAATGTATTTAAGTATATTTATCAGGAATCTACTACCTACTAACTCATTATCACGTTGCAAAAACAAATTTAAAAAAAAAGCGTCCAGTTGTTCGCGACACGAACCGCGCGCGGGTATAGAAACACATTTGCAGGGCGTGTCGTGTCGCGTCATAACCCCCCCCCCCACCGCCGTGGCGCAATCGGCGGCCAGCAGTCCGCGCCACGACAGAGCGAGTCACGACACGACACGCCCTACAAATGTGCTCCTAACCATATAAAATGTATGAACGTGATATGCTTCTGGCGCGACACGACACGCCCCGACACGGTAGTGTGTTTCCGCCATGAGTCATATCGGCGGACTCGGGAGGTGAGGCTGCTCGAGCCGCGACATTTGATTAACAAGTATCGTACAATTCTAAGTGACATACTATATCATTAATATGTAATGTATTGTGTTTGTAATGCTAATATAAATAAAACAGTTTTTACACAGCTATCGAACCTATCACTTGTGCCCATACAAACACAATACATTACAAATAAACTAACCTGACATATTGTTGCACCTGTGGTGCTGTTTTTCATACTATTTACATTTTAATATAATTTATATATGACAAGGATGTTAATGTGTACGTGCATGTCATGCTCGCAATTGTCCACACTGGCGGTGGCGTTGGGGGTCGGGTTACTGTTGTTCCCTACAATATTGTTCATAATATCGTGATGGTGAGCCCAGTAATGGAGGCTGGAAGGCCGACTCTCACGTCAACTCGAAAATACACGAGAACGGTTGCTGCCTTGCGGGCGGTCTGCGCTATCTTTAACACCGATTTAGCATTTTATATTTTAGATTTAATTTTATGTTGAGACAAATTAATGGCACTATTTATTGACATTCCGCGTACATATGTTGCGCGTTTGTATGGTACATGTTGTATGTATGTACCTAGTTTTAAATTTTATGTTGAAAAAGAAAAAAGAAAAGTACAATATATTTTTAAATGACAAAAAAGGCCGTAACTGGTTTTCTTTCGCCATTTCTTTTTACCAGTGGTCATTTTGCATTGTTTCCGAAATGGTAGTAGTTTATAGAGTAGATTAATTTATACAAATCATTTATTACTGTATATTCTGACAAGAGAACGTGTTTGTGAAAACCTATTCTCTGAATGAAAGTTTTGAATTTTGAATTTTTATTGTTTTTAATTCATTACACACAATTATTAGGTATTCATTTTTTGAATTTTTTATTTATTTCATTTTATATCTTGAAGTTGTGTATTAGTCATTATGCTGACATGAATATTGTGTACGTTGCAAGTCAATTATTTGAATTTGTTTTTCTGTTTTTTATTGTATTTTTTATGTTTTATATTAATGTACCTATAACTTGCATGTTTATTGGAGATTGTTCTCTGTTAACTTGCTTGTGTGTGAATAAATAAATAAATAAATTGGATAAGTTAAAATATTCTCGAGTTCCCCATGCTTCAGTGAGCACGTTAACAGGCAACACCATCTGCTCTAAAGCATTGTTATTTAAAAAACTAAGTATAATACACAGGCAACGGCATAAATATGTAGTTGTTTAAATGCCTTGTCACCATAACTTTGTTGACATGCTCATTAAAAAGTCTTGAGCAATTAAGCGTGTAAAGCTGATCGCACTTTGTCAGAACCGTACGCGCCGCAATTTGGAATTCGTTGTATGCAATGATGTGAAACCTCGCACATTTACCCGAACCGTACGCGCCGCATTTCGGAAAAGTGCGGTACGCATCCGAATTTGAAGGAAGCATTCTGATGACGACATATAACGCGGCGCGTACGGTGCCTCTATCAAGAAGTGCGGCGCGTTCGACGCGTGCGGCGCGTTCGACGCGTGCGGCGCGTACGTTGCTGACAAATGTGCGTGTGACAAATCACCTTAAAAGGGACAAGATTTTTATGCCGCTGACGATACATTATGCTATGCCAAGTACCTCCTTGAAGATCTTATCGAAGAGCTCGTCCCGGCGGATGAAGCACTTGAAGGTGTCGGCGATGGCGGAGGTGGAGATGTGCCGCAGCAGGTTCGGCAGGAAGTCCCGCCGCGACTTGAAGAAGTCCAGCACGCGCAGGCACACGATGTGGTGCAGGTAGCAGTCCTGGAACAGGCAATGGGACCAACGGGCCAAAATGGGGTAAAAACCTGTATTCATGTCATGATTCCTTCCTGCAAATATCAAAATACTCCTGTAATAACAGCACAGCTGCGACCACAGTTTGACACATGACGTTTATTTCTTATGCTCAGCATTCAGTATATATTTGTGCCTCATACTCGTGAAAACCTATAAATTGGCTTCATGTTAACTATCAAATGGCTCAGAAACATGGACTACATTTCCACTGAAGCATTACTGTCACCAGTATGCTAGTCTCTAACTGCTTTTCTTACCTAATTAATTCTCAAGTACTAAACTCATACACACACACACACACACACTCATATACGCACTCATTCAGACACACACAAACAAATGGTTTCGATGTTAATAAAACTAATTAGAATAGTAAATTTATCTTTCCTTTTATTCTTTTAATGCTGTTATTTTCTTTCACAACACACAACATATTGTTTTTAGACTTCTGTCATGGGCACCAGTTCTCTCCAAGTAGGCTTTGTTTTCATGCCTGATGTTGATGACGTTGTTATTTTTTTTGTATTCTTAGTTACTATGTATTTGTATATTTATTGGAGAGAAATAAAAAGATTTTGTATTGTATTGTATGTTCTTATACTGTTTTCATTGATGATTTCATGACCAATAGCTGGAAGAAACCAGTTACAATAGACGGGAAGACAATAGACTATGAAGAAGAATATGTCTACTTAGGAAAACTGGTCTCCTTTAATTCTAACAGTAATGAAAATGAAATAGATCGTAGGATAAATATATCTTGGAAAAAATATTGGTCTCAGAAAGAAATCCTGAAAGGGAACTATAGCCCGAAGATGAAGAAGCTGATAATGGACTCTTGTATCCTACCAAGCTTAATATATGCCAGCCAAACTTGGACATTCACAAACAAAATAAAGAATAAAATACTATCATGTCAGCATGCCATGGAAAGAAGCATACTGCAGCTGAGAAGAATAGAAAAAACAAAAAACATAGAAATACGAAGGAGAACCAAGCTGACAGATGCTCTTCAACAAGCAATGAGACTGAAATGGAGGTGGGCAGGACATATATCGAGATACCAGGACAAACGGTGGACTAAAAAACTTACTAAGTGGATAGGTCCCGTGGGAAAAAGAAAGGTAGGAAGGCAGAAGAAAAGATGGTCCGAGGATATCATACAGACAGCGGGCAAAGAATGGATGGAAATAGCTCAAAATAAGGAAACATGGAAAAAATTGGAGGAGGCTTTTACCCATAAAGGGACCGTACTAACAACAAACTAACCTAGTTATAAGCACACATGTAATGCAAACTAACATACTAACTTTAATGTAAAAAAATTTATAAGTACGGAAATAAAAGGCTTAAATAATAATAATAATAATAATACTGTTTTCATAAATTGTTTTAGATCATAAGCTATTGGTTTTCCAATAAATAAATAAAAAATATACAGTGAAGCTCATTGATGTCCTGGAGGCAATCAGAGTCAATCAAATACCTGTTTAGGACTCCTCTCTAGCAGCATCTCGACGGTTCTGCTGAAGTAGGAGGCGAGCAGCGGGTTGAGCGGCGGGTCGCGGTCCAGGAAGTCGCAGAGGCGGTGCATCTGCGCGGCGTCCATGCTCAGCCGGTCGCCCAGCGTGGCCAGGTGGCTGGTGAGCACCTCGCAGGCGGCGCTGGCGTGCCGGTACTGCGCCGCCAGCTCCTCCGTGGGCGGCGGCTCCTCCGTGATCAGCGTGATCAGCTCCGCCAGGATGTCCGGCCGTGTGAGGCTGCGCAAAACCAACACTTTAAAGCTGTGCCTTGCATGAATAAGGTAACACATCAAATCACAATGACATCACTCTTCTGGTGCACTCTCATATTTTTTTAAATTATAATCTTTATATTTCATGATCTTAGTTTATTTACATTAATGAGAATACAACACTATAGAACCTATTGAATCAACAATAACATATTTCAAAGCTTTCAAATATTTGTACTACGACACACAGTAGATCTGTTCTGTAATTTTTTATTTTTCAGCATAAATTAATAAAACTCAGAATATAATGATAATTTTGATCATGTTATTATCATTTTTGGAGATACAACAAAATTTGTTCCAGAGTAAGAACAAGCAAACTGCAAAGTAGATGCTAAATTGATAACATTCTATTCCTATGATAACATTGCTATAAATATATACTCTTATCTAATAATTAGGTATAACAGTCAGTAATTAAGGAGGTCCATTTGCTAAACAAACTTTACTGTTTTGTTTAACTATCTATAGACCCCAACACACAAAGTACTGATACAATAGGCGGACTTAATGCTAATTGCATTCTCTACCAGTACTACTTGAATGTATAAGAAAAGTTCATAAATTTTAATACTTAACTGCTAACTGTACATAATGATTGTCAATATATATATTCGCATAACATAATAATCATTTCAATTTTAGGAATCTGCTCTGGTTTTTGACAATTTAACTTTGACAGAAATTGGTTCATTTGATATTCAAGAACAAAGAACTATGATGTGATTCACACTGCATCCTGTGGAAATATTGTACTGATATCCAAATAGCTGAGCACAATTTAGTTTAAACAAACAAAATACTTTATGGTATCACACAAGGAGAAAAGTGTACAGCTGATATTAAAAAACTAGAAAATACCTCATACATAATAAATGTGAAGAACATTATGTTGCAAACTTGCAGTCTATTTTATGCCAGTGCCAGTAATAACGCCCCGCTACTTACAACTGTATCAAATTCTTATTGTCCGCTTTGCACTCTTGCAGGATGTCATCCGCCTCCAGAACTTGGTAGAGCGAAACATTCTGCAACAAGAGCGAACGCACCTCAGCACAATATCGCGTGCAGAACACGCCCCGCGGCCCCGGCTGCTCCTCAGCACATAAATCGCGGCCCAAATTATTGAAATTACAGAAAAAATTCCAATACAACCACTCATAACCACCAATTTTTCAACAAAATACGCACCTCTTCTTTGAGGAGAAAATTTAGCTCCCTTACTACGATATAGTTTCCGTTCCAAAACATAATTAAAATTAATAAGTACACGTCGTATAGTTACTCTAAATCCATAGAAAATTTATTATTTTTACAGATTTTAGCGTTTCTTCGATAGAAGTGCAACGATCAGTTTTCTTTTTTGACAGCGGCTACCAGAGTTGCCAGTTCTTTGGTCGATTTCCAGCAATAGTTTGATACAAACTTTTTACAAACTACTTAGTCTTATAAGCTATATATAATGGTAGAAAAGAATTGGTAGAAATACCATTTTAATGTACCTATATTAGGGTAATAATATTACAAAGGCGAAAGTTTGTTTTGTGTGTATGTTTGTCACTTCTTCACGCTTAAATGGCTGGGCCAATTTTATGATAAATTGGTATGTAGGTAGCTGATACCGCTAACCTTGGATTAACACTTAAGGTACATTTTATCCCGAAATGTACGCGATTGATTACCGTAGGATTTGGTCAAAGGTCTGATAGAAAATGACGTTTTATAAAGTAGGTGACGCTACTGTGCATTAAATTTAACGCGGGCAGCAGGTAGTAAATTATAAAAAAAGGGAAATAAAAAAGAACTTGGCTATAATACCTACCTATGTACATTTCATGGTTATTTTTTTGATTCATTATAATCTACTTTTGCAAACATGCGAATACATAAATCTCTTTACTCTCAATTTATTCTATTATCTCTTTCTTTTTAAATCAGTTCTTTATTTCCCATTACGATATAGGCGAACAAACAACGAGTAGTTACTGTCTTCAAGTTCTATCTAGCAGATAGATGCCTCTAGCTCTCGGACCAACCAATAAATTGATCCTAGCTCTAGCTAGATTCAAGCGAGAGGCGTGTCATGTGGCGTACGCCGCGTACGTCATTCTCTCGCTTGCCCATTATTTGGCAGCCAGATACGTTCGTACTTTGTTGAGCCATAATCTGGTCAAGACGCCAAGACGTTATAAGACAAAGAAAAACTGAAGACGATCTAGGACGAAGAGCATGTACAGTACACACACATTCTCATTTTCGATCAAGAGAAAAAACCAGCATTATATTTGTTTTTTGCATGGAATTTCTTTTAAGATGTAAGTTGTACATTTTTAGCATTGACTTTTCAGGCTTATAGGAAAGAAGAAGACCATTATTTATGTAATAAAAATAATTCTTTTTATTAGCTAGTACGTGACGTATTACATTTTCTTTTTCAACAACTGCATGGCGAGGGCCTCCGCTTCGTTTACCGAGAGCGAAGCCGATATGTCCAGCACCTTCTTGATCTTGCGCGGCGCCACGCTCTCCTGCGGAATGCCGTGGCTTTCTATCAGTTTTCTTTTTGATGGCCTGTAAATATATTTTTAAGATTAAACACTTTTAAAGTAAGGGCGTTTTTCCACTACTCCGGCATCCGATTTGTATCGGTCCGGTAATTGCCAGTCCGATGTAGAAATTCAGACTTTAGTATACGCGCTTCTCCACTACTCCGGCATCCGGTTTTATGTCTAAAGTATGAATTTCTACATCGAACCGGCAATTACCGGACCGATAAAAATCTGATGCCGGAGTAGTGGAAAAACGCTCTAAGGCCCGTATTACAGAACGATACTCAAGCTTTGATCTCAATTTAAAATTAGTTTAAATCGAGATCATATCGAGCTTTAATTTCAGAACGATGCTTGAGTAGAAATTTACAAATCTAAACTCAAATGAGTCTTGTTTATTTTTGAACGGTGCTTGGGAAGTAATCTATACTTAAATAATACTTAGGTCAAGATATGAAACGCTAGTAATATTAGTTCAATGAGCTGAAATGGATATATTTGAACTCATTGAACTAATATTACTAGCGTTTCAACTTTATTTTATTTAAAACAACCCAAAGAAAGAGATTAGAAATTCGTAAACAACACCCAAGCGTACTCTCGACCTCACTCAGGCAAACACAGATCTTTCTTGACATAAGTAGTATTTAAGTATAGATTAGTTTCCAAGCATTGTTCTAAAATAAACAAGACTGATTTGAGTTTTTTGACACTGACATTGACAGTTTATAATTATAATGTTGGTATCATGTTGGCATGGCATGTTGGTATTTAGATAATAAATCTGTTATTATTGGTTATTATGCTATGATTTGAGTTGATATTGTATTTTTTAAATTTTATAACAGAAAATTTTGTACCAAATTTAAATGTATATTACAAAATATTAATATGTTAAAAAATATTTCCAAAATATGTACATTATCATCATATTGTTTTTTGTGAAACGTGCGTGAATCAGAATAAAATAATAAAATAATTCATTTGTAATAGAAAACACACTTGAACCATAGACCAGAAATTATGATTTTGAGTAGAGATCAATTTTGCTACTCAAGTAAAGATCAGCTGATCAACTCTTAAGTCATATTCAAAAATAAAAGAAATGCTTGAGCATCGAATCAATACTTAAGTTGTAATCAAGTGATTGACGTTTAAACTGTACTTGAGTATCGTTCTGTAATACGGGCCTAAGTCCTTATGCTAAAGTTTGAATTGGAATTACCTGTGATATTTTTCTTCTACATCAGATTGATCGTGACTTTCTGCATCAGCATGTGAATCGGCGTCACTTCTGTCAACATCAAAGCTATCATTCTCTTCATTTTTACCATAAACTTTATCAGGGTCTGGAAGCCATGACAAATCAGGCCCATCTGATTCCGACTGTGAACCAAAGTCATCTTTCTCTTCTTCATCTTCCTTTTTTTTGTTTTTAAGCTTCCGTTTCTGTTCTTTATGTTTGGCCTTGACTTTCTCTCTGAACCTTATCTTGTCGTATTTGTCCTCCTCTCGGAGCACCTCCTTTGCTCTCTCAATGTCTATTCCACCCACATCTTCATTTACAAATTGTTTGGCTAATTCAGATTTGACATCTTTCTTCTCATCCCCAATCATTTCACCCTCTTCAGTAAATGTCACCTTTGTGTTTACTTTAATTTTTCGTTTTAATATTTTTTTAGCCACTGCTGCTTTTGTTATTGGCTTCGATTTCTTTTTAGATATATTTTCATTGTGTTCAGTCTCTACTTCAGGATCTATTTTTACATTAGATTTTTTAACTTGAAGAAAATCGTCTTCATCACTGTCATCATTGTGAAAATCAAACTTCTCCATATTTTTATTTTGCTTTTGACTCTTTTCTTTCTTTTTGTCTCTGATCCCATTATTTAACCCATCATCCTTGTAAGAGTTCTTTTCAATTGTTTCATCTATATCTGTGCTGATGCCGGACTTTATTCTCTCCACTAAATCATCATTGCTGTCATCCTCTTGTTTCTTCATAACAGTATTTTTCTGCTGCTTGTGCAGAAACCGTATTCTTGGTGGCACAATCAAGCCCAGTGACCTGGCATATGAATCAGTATCTAAAAGGTGCACATTAAATATTTCCTTATTTTTCATCAAGAATATAGATTTCACGTAATTAACGAAAGCTCTTTGTGCTGATTGTTTAAGTTCCGTGTTGTCAGAAAGCAAAGCCTCAATTTTTAGTTGAGGAGCAACTACTTTTGATGGATCAACCAATATTTTATTGATTGGTATTTTACTTTTTTGTAAGTCCTCTACAATTTTTTCCTCATGTGGCATTAGCATCAGCAGCCCCTCGCCCTTGCCGAGCACGCCGCGCGCCGTGCGCCCCGCCCTGTGGATGTAGGTGTCCACATCTTCAGGACAGTCCATTTGTATCACCCAATTGACTCTAGGAAAGTCCAGGCCTCTAGAAGCCAAATCAGTAGCAAAGAGCACTACATTAGACTTCCTACAAAACTCGTTGTATATTCTCTCTCTTTTTTCTTGATGTAGACTACCATAGAGGGCTAGCAGACTGACTCCTGGCCTCAGCTTACAAAACAGTTCATAAGTATATTTAACCTGTTTACAAGTCGCCATAAATACTAAAATCTTTTGCTTCAGATGATTACGAATAAATGACCAAAGGATACCAATTTTTTCATCAATTTCACAGACTATGTAACTTTGTTGTAGCAATTCTGGTGTCACAGTGGCAGCCTGCTCATGTGGGGCCACGTAGGTTGGAAAAGAAAGACTTAAACGTGCTAAATCTTTAACAGATTTTGTTTGTGTAGCTGAGAACAATAGAGTTTGTCGTTCTGATGGAAAATTTTCTATTATTGCATTCATAGTAGCTTCAAAACCCATGTCAAGACACCTGTCTGCCTCATCCAAGACTAAGATCTGCAACTGGTCACAGTTGAATAGAGGATTTTCATCCATATGCTGCAGCAGGCGTCCCGGGGTGCAAATGAGAATGTTAATTTGGTCCATTCTCTTTTTTTCAAATTTAAGATTTTGGCCACCAATTATTAAGCCAGCAGAAAAGTCGTGAAGATGGCCCACCTTTCTTAATGTTTCATATATTTGATATGCCAGTTCTCTAGTGGGTGATATGACTAGGGCGCCGACCCCGTCCTGCCTGGTCCACTTCCTGCAGAACAAAATCTCAAGTATAGGCACTAAGAACGCAAGAGTCTTGCCCGATCCCGTCCTGGCGGCGCCGAGGATGTCTTTGCCTTGAAGTGCATAACCGATGCCCTGTTTCTGGATCTCAGTGGGGATTGTGTAGTTATTATCTCTTAGACCCTTCAGCGTCTTCTGGGATAAGGGAAAATCTTTGAATGTTTTTATTTCATCTTGAACAATCTGTGAGCAAAAACAAAACAAGTCAGTTATTTTCAAAATTAGAGTAAAAAATTGCATCGACATAGACCTCGGTGAAAAATTGGGTCAGAGAGTCGCATTAGGGGCATTGTGATGTGATAATCAGTTTAGTTTTAAGTACATACATAAAATTTTACAATAATAACACGTAAAAGTACCTTCTCATACTGTGCTTGTAAAAACTGTATAGCTGCATCCTCCTGGACGCTTCGTTTCTTCCTAGGTTTGTAAAGTTTTATTTTCTTTTTATTTCCTTTCTTATAACCACTCTTTTCCTTCATTTTAATTTAGATCTTATATTTATTTGACGAGACGAAAATAACTTAACCTTAATTCCCAAACACAGTACACACACATGTCATGTCAAGTCAATTGTCATTATTTAATTATTTGTTCATGGCAAATCAAAATGTCACATTTTCATTCAATTTTTTCGTTCAGAAATACGAAAAAAATCATTCTTGTTCCGAAATTTAAAATGACCGAATGAATATAAAACCGGAAATACCGACAGTAGTGTCGTACCGTACTATGTTTGTATTAATTTATTCAGTCGATTTGATTAGAGACAAAATAACTCATTCAGAATTTAACTTATTATTTATGTATCAGACATTTAAAAGCTAATATTTTATGATAACAAAATATAAAACTATTTTTAAATTAAAGCATTTTGAAATCATATTTTGATCGAGTCTACGAAACGAAAGTAATCGAGTTAAATAAGTACGACATTTAGCATCCTATAATCACATAAATTCTAGAAGCGGTTGAAAAAACGCGCATAGTCAAACGTGCAGTAGTGGGGTACTGTTGTCTTGAGTCAGCGTGTAATAATCACCCGTATAATACGAATTAAAAATAAGAAAATTGTAATAAATATTTTTGGAAGACACATCGAGGTAAGCGGGTAAATATTTACTATAATATAAACCAACCTATAGCTTGTGATTAGTACCTAAGGTGGTTTGCGGGTTGATTGATTGAAAGCAAGGATGAGATAATGGTGCTTTGTGTTGACTCGCGCAAGTTTCTGCGTAGGTCGCCACAAAAACATCAACATTGGCTGCGGACCACCACCATGATTCCTTTGTTGCATCACTTTAACTCCTGTGAATTTGATTTTCTACATCATTTAATTTTATCAGAATTTATTTTACATTATAATTAATATTTTCTTTGTAGGTATGTTTGAATTTGAATGGTTAATGAAAGGGTTTTGGTACGATTGGAAAGTTTTCCGATTGCTGGCTGGATCAAGTTTAGTGTAAAATGTTACAGGCTCAGGCTCCGGAAGAGACCTAACGCCTTTAACCTCCGTAGCTTCTCGAGACCTTACCTCCAAATAGTTTGAAGCTTAATTCGATTTCGAAGTTTCTCTAACGTTTCTTTTAATGTTATTATTGTCCAGATTTATTATTAAAAATACACTGGTACTAGTAAGCATAGTGTAATAAGCATCGATGTTAAGAGTAAATTTTACAAAGACTAAATTAGGTAGATACTTTAATTAGCACCAGTAACCCACCTATAGAAAAAAATATCTACCTACCCACTTGAGTAGGTAACTTCTAGCCATAACCATATTGATAAGAATCCTTGTCTGCAGACAATAATGAAGAGTATCTGCTTGTTGCTGGTAGTGGCGGCGACCGTCGGCGCCGTCTCCTTCTTCGACCTCGTCAGGGAGGAGTGGACCGCCTTCAAGGTAGGTTTATTCAGAAGGTTTAATTTCTTGGTTTGGTTTAGTAAGTGCAAAGGCTTGTTTTGATCTTTCTTGATAAAATACCTTTTTTTTTATTTGAGGGTTTCTTGATAATTTCAAAATTTAATCATAAGATAAATATTTTTCTTCAAATAGTCCTATTACTTACGTGCTCTTTTGAATCAAAATCTACGGCTAGGTACATTTATATGAAATATTAATAAAATAAACTTTCAAAAACTAACACTAGATAAAAATAGTCGCTACGATCGTGTCAATAATTCAACGGGCGCGATCGGTTCCTTTTCCGTGTCGTCCACGCGCTACTAAAACGAGTTAGTCATTTCCGTAAACTCTGAATTACTTAGTTGAAGATAATCTATGTTGCGGTCAAAAACACGAGGTCTATTCTTCATTGTCGGTACACATCGTAATATTGATGCAATTTGATTACGAAGCATCAGCAATTTTCTGTAAATGAAATATCTACCCTCTTTAAGGTAACGGCGTAAAGTTATTATCGCTGTCACCGGCAATGGGAGACGTGTGATCCAAGTTGTCCGCAGTCCGCTTGCTCGTTTGCCAACATTTTCCAAAAAAAAACTAAATTTATCACAAATTATAAAACTATATCCATTAACAGATGGAGCACGAAAAGATTTACGATAGCGAATTAGAAGACAAGTTCCGCATGAAGATCTATGCTGAGAACAAGCACAAGATCGCCAAGCACAACCAGCGGTACAAGCAGGGGCTCGTGTCGTACCGGCTGCGCACGAACAAGTACGGCGACATGTTGCACCATGAGTTTGTGCACACCATGAACGGATTCAACAGGACCGTCAAGTGAGTATGTGCATCTGGAACAAAGGCATTAATTTGAAAAAAAGATGTTTATTTGGCGTAAAAACATTGCTAGATAACACTGCTAGACATAGGCCTTTCCCATTGCTTTTCACCAAATGCGATCCACCGCCTTTCGCATCCATCCGCAAGAAAACATTGCAATAAACAAAGATAATTTTATTATCAAACTGGCACGATTGTGTACAATGTTGAAATCTCTTCGTTTCATACAATATCCCGCGGTCTGCTCCATAATCCATTCCCACGAATGAAAGGCGCTTTTTTATATAGGTAACAGAATCTGTGTCCAAATAGCTGTTTTTATTTCTAAGAAAAATCTTCGGTCGGGTCGGGTCCTTTTCCGTAACTATAATTAAAATCATAATCGAAACTTGTTATTTTTATCAGTATGCAAACAATGCTATAATAACATTTCGTCACATTCACAAAGAATAGGTAATGAAAGAAAATTTTATACTTTGGCACTGTAATGCAATGTTCCTAATTGAAATACCTAAACCATAATTTATTATTCCCATTAATAGCTTTCTTAGATAGATAGATTGTCCTATTAAAGTCACAAATACAGTAATTCTCGGCAGGGTAAGTAGCTATAATATTACCGTAAGACCCCTTGATGTCAATTGTAATATTTTTTCGTGCGAGATAGGTACATTGATGGACAATTTACCCGCATCCCGCATAACTGCCATTTATATTTAATTTTACTAAAATATCTATTATGAGCCATTGTTATTATTTTGTATACGACAATCTATCCAAGGTTATTATTTTCGTGTCGCGGCAATATGCGATGGAGACAATGCGAACACTCGTTTTCCGTCTCCACAGATGCCTGTTCATTTTGTTACAACTGTAAGGAAGCCTCGCTCCGATATAACTTTACAAACATGTATTCTCAACATTTTTCCCTGTGATTGACGCATTCGCGTGGAACATTAGACCCAATTACCGCCCGCGTACTACCGCCGCCGAGGATCTGACGCTGTAACCAATAACTAGGTACCTATTTGTACACTGCTGCAGTTTATTTATAAGTACCAGCACTACCTAATAATGATAAGTATCTGTCTGGCTAGACTATACTTGTACGTAATCCCTTTATCAGTCATGACCCGTGGTTGTCTCGGCAGGCACA
Source organism: Endotricha flammealis (assembly GCA_905163395.2). NCBI lineage: Eukaryota > Metazoa > Arthropoda > Insecta > Lepidoptera > Pyralidae > Endotricha > Endotricha flammealis. The sequence goes on from LR990863.1 coordinate 16,443,825, forward strand.
ACAAGGGCCTGTACGGCAAGGGCCAGGAGTCGCGCGGCGCCGCCTTCATCTCTCCGGCCAACGTGGCGCTGCCCGCCGAGGTGGACTGGCGCAAGCAGGGCGCCGTCACCGAGATCAAGGACCAGGGCAAGTGCGGCTCCTGCTGGTCCTTCAGCACGGTGAGTGCAGCGCATTTATTCATCGTCTATTCCTTTTTCATGATCGAAACTTGAGGCGAGGTTTATTTATACCACAAAGGTGGCAAACAAGCAATGCGGCCCGCCTGATGGTAAGCGGTCACTGTACCCTATAGACGTTGCCGACCATGTAAAAATCTTTTAATGCCGCTTTAGGTGGCCAAATCTATGGGCAACAATAAACTGAAACTCATATAAGTTAATCATAAATTGTTGTCGTATGACTTCGGCATATCTATTTGTGCTATACACATGTGTTTGTGCCAGCTGTCGCCGAATTGCAGGCATAATACGATGACACATATCGCGGCGATAGGCATATTTTCCACAATGACGCTTACTCGATGTCATACGATTTGCATTGTTCGCATCAAATAATAAATCATGTCGCTGATTGTCGGTGACTAATATCGATAATAGATGTAGAAGTTTAATACCTATTAATTAGTTTAATATGCAAACAAACTTAATCACTTGTTATGAAACATTTAGGAAATTGTTTTGCGTCCAACCTTGGTTAAACATAGCCTCATTTTGCCAGTTTGGACTAAAATCTTTGAAATCACTACGTGATAACTTTACGGATCTTATGCTTTTCATGTCTAGACTCTAGATTATTTAAGTATGTAATCTATTAATATGAGTGAGGGTCGAGTCGATAGGGCGGAACTACGCAAATGCGTGTTTGTATCGTGATATGGGCGACGCGACGCGCGTGTGAACTTAAGCTATTGACCTTATGACTTCTGTGACAATTATGTATGTAAACTAAACAGTATCGTTCGCAGAATACCAATCTTTCAAAAAAGTACAAAATACACATGATTACACATATAATAAGTAAATACAGTCTACGTAAACAAAATATGTTTTTGTCTAGTAAAAAATACAATGCTGAATTTCGTGGTATGACGTTTTTTCGTCCTCTTTGACTCACCCAGCTGATACAGCTGCTCGTTATAACATTTTGCGGTGAGATCAATGATGATCTCACCAACCAGTATTTAATTTTAATGTTACCTTTATACATCGATCTATATGGTATTTATGTTATAACTGGCGAGAGCCGCGCAACTCCGTTTGCGTGTATCCCGCTCTCCCGTGGGAATTTTGTAATGTTTCATACACATAAACCTTCCTCTTGTATCACTCTATCTATAAACAAACTCCGTTGCGTAGTTTTAAAGATCTAAGCATACATAAGGACAGACAGACAGGAAAGCGACTTCATTTTATACTATGTACACAAGGACACAAGGACAACAAAATTATTTTAAACATTTTCCTTTTGAGATAAATATGGAAATTTTAAAAATCTTTGAATGCCCCATTAAAAACGTTTAAATCCTTTTTAGAATATCCCATGGCATGATGTGAGTAGGTACCTACGTAATATAATTTTCAAGCTCATAATAAAGCTGTTCATTTTCAACGTTACATGATAAAAAAAAAGGTATATATGATATAATAAATATAAATATAATAAATTTAAAGGGACAATTTATACAGATTGAGCTAGCCCCAAAGTAAGTTCGAAACTTGTGTTATGGGATACTAACTCAACGATATTATATTTTATAACAAATACATATATAGATAAACATCCAAGACCCGAGGCCAATCAGAAAAAGTTCGTTTTTCATCATGACCCGACCGGGGATCGAACCCGGGACCTCCTGGGTGGCGTCTCGTGTATCGAGTATCGTCTGGCGTGGTAACCATTACGCCACGGAGGTCGTCGAAATATTTTATGCGAAATGTCAGTATCGTAAGGTTGAGCTTGAAACGGACTTCTTTGATAAGCAGCCGAAATGCAGAACGCTACTCATTCTTACCACAATGTGTTCTCGATAACTGAATCGGCCGAGCTTGGCACCATCTGTCCCGCTATGCCTAACATGAGTATATGTATGTATAATTGTTGAATGTCTCTTCAGACTGGCGCCCTTGAGGGGCAGCACTTCCGCAAGAGCGGCTTCCTGGTGTCGCTGTCGGAGCAGAACCTGATCGACTGCTCGGCGTCGTACGGCAACAACGGCTGCAACGGCGGGCTCATGGACAACGCCTTCAAGTACATCAAGGACAACAAGGGCATCGACACCGAGAAGAGCTACCCGTACGAGGGCATCGACGACAAGTGCCGCTACAACCCGCAGAACACGGGCGCGGACGACGTGGGCTTCGTGGACGTGCCGGCCGGCGACGAGCAGAAGCTGCTGGAGGCCGTGGCCACCGTGGGGCCCGTCTCCGTCGCCATCGACGCCTCGCAGGAGAGCTTCCAGTTCTACTCCACCGGCGTCTACTTCGACGAGAACTGCTCGTCGGACAACCTGGACCACGGCGTGCTGGTGGTGGGCTTCGGCACCGACGAGGACGGCGGCGACTACTGGCTCGTCAAGAACTCCTGGGGCCGCACCTGGGGCGAGCTGGGCTACATCAAGATGGCGCGCAACAAGAACAACCACTGCGGCATCGCCTCCGCCGCCTCGTACCCACTAGTGTAACTCGCCTTCACTGAACAACGCTCAGCCACGTGTGTCTTGTAGCATTTGCATTTGTAAGAGGTCATTCCGCCGACAGTGGGCTTTAAGTATTGGTGATAGTTATAAATATTGAAATGTAATTATTAAATCTTAAAGTGTGATATAGATGCTTAGAATAAATATAAGTATAATGTTAATAATAATTGATTTTTTTTATAAGATGTTATTTCATTTATATACCTACTATCCCACCAACTTTCTTAATGAAAAAAGAGGCAAGGATAATTTTAGAGTGATTTCAGTAAAAACACTAAAGGCTTTTAGGACAATCCCGTATTAGAGATGTCCAAAATTAGTTCACAATATCTTCAATAAATAATCCGAATTCGGAAAAACCGTATCTGGTCTACACTTCTGTTCTTGCATCAAATTGATTTTGAGAACAATGATATCACCCGCTCCCACCGTAGCTGTGTTCGTGACTTCGCTTTATTGTTTTGCGTATTTAATTGCTTATTTATACCACGCCGGTGGCAAACAAGCATACGGCTTACCCTATGGTAGGTGGTCACCGCCGCCTATAGACGCTTGTAACACCATCGCGCGTTGCCATGCTATGAGAACTTTTCAGGAATTTATTACCAGTGTAAATTCGCGCAGATTGGTTTGCCTTTGCGTAATAGAGAACTACTAAACATGCATTCGTTAATAATATTAAAAGGATGCACGTGTCTGCGTTAATACTGCATACGCCCCCTTTCGTGCCCTCGACATTGTGTAATAATCACGTACATAATGCTCAGCAGACTATCGAAACGCTACTTAAGACCCCTTCGTACACAAGGCGCCATACAAATCCCTTGAGGTCATACGAGTCGCGTACGATCCTCAATTGATTTGTATGGCGGTAGTCGCTTGGAGACTAAAATCGAAGAGATCTATTGAAGATTTGAGTAGCCTTGCGTTGTTGTGTATGAAGGGGCTAAAGTGTCCATTCAGGAAATACATGTTGGGCAGACCCAGATTCATCCCCAATGACTGGGGAATTCTTTGTGCGATATGATAAGGGGTCCCTTGAGTGCGCAGTTGGCGCGGGCTGTGACCCCGTCACGTGCCGCGATAGCGCTCGCTTGCATGAGTATTCGTAATTAAAATAACTACCTAATTATCGAGAATCTGTTATCAAAGTAAACATAAGTAGGTACAATGATAGGATTCTAGAGAAAACGAAGGGTGACGAAGGTAAATATTGATGTTTGTGGACAAACAAATTCGCACAATAGGTACCTACATAAAGACGATTTACTTTATAAAATTACCCAACCGATTAAATTTGTAAATCCTGCATCATGCATGCGCGAGTGGTTGGTCAAGGGCTCGCTCAAAAACAACTATCCTTCCATTATTACTTATCCTTACACTATTATTACAAAGAGGAAAGATTTCTATTTTTGTTTGCAACTAATAACCTCGAAAACTACTGGACCGATTTAAAAAAATTCCCCGTTGGGAAGCTACGCTATCCCCGGGTGAGATAGGCTATATACCATCCTAATCCTAACTAATATTATAAATGAGAAAGTGTGTTTGTTTGTTTGTTATCCTTCACGGCTTAACTAATCATTCGATCATTATGAAAATTTGTACACATATTGTCAGGGGTACAGAGCTCAACATAGGCTACTTTTTATCCCGTGAAAGTATGTCATTCCAATGGAAAAATACTTTTTCTGCTATAGATGGCGCTGCAATTCGCAATTGCCGGCCAACAGATGGCGCCACAAGTCGCGCTATACGTGAATCATAAAATTAACCGCGAGCGAAGCCGTGTGCAAAAGCTAGTACCTAATAGTTTTAAAAAGAAATTTAGGAATCTCTAATAAAGCCCGTGCAAAGCCACTGCTAAAATTCAGTATATACCTAGGTACTTACAGCAACGAAGTCATTTTCGAGAAAGGTATTTGGATCCATTGGAGTGACGTGACACGTTCTAAGATATGAGATGACACTAGTCATCTTTCGTGCTGATTCGTGGAGCGGGGTCGCAGACCTAGCACAGGAAGGGGCTCAATAAAATCAGTAGGTGGCTACAAAATAATCTGCTTGCTTAGCAAATACTTCAAAAACCAAAGTAATTGCCTCTAGCGACTCCATCACAAAATTTAAAAATAAGGCTCCATACCTGTAATAATAATATGATTATTAGCTGTTATTCTACAATATCATGCCAATGTCCAATGTCATGCAAATACTCGATTTTATCATTTGTTCAATTATTGATAAACACTTGGTATGGTCAACCCCAAGTTGATGCAGTCACATTAAGATTAAAAAAACTTTTTAAATTTTAACGTGATTGCATTTTTTTTAAACCGAGTTCTCTACGAAATAAATGAATTGAAAATCTGTAGCAAATCCAGAAGTTAGAATGGTACCTATACCAAAGCTTGTGTCAATCGGTTCTAGGATATTGTGTTGTGTTGTGGTTTGGGGTCATTTTGGGGTGCTACTGTTACTCATAAAATACATACCTAGGTATATTAAAACCCGAAAGAGCTCAACGAGCAATATTAAAAATAGCTTTCAGAAAACCATGGAGATATCCGACCGACTTACTCTATGTGGAGTGCAATCTTTTACGATAGTTTGTAAGATTCCACAAACGCAACGGCTAAGGACATAGCCCGTGTATCTTATTTTATTATTTTATTTTATTTATTAAGGAAACAAACAGTCTTTTACAAATATAAACATGTAAGATTAAGCACTAATAGACCTAAAGTTCCATGAATTATTAAGTTACATTAGATCACAACAAAATACCATCATTAAAAAATGATACCAAAAACCTAATAATAGGGAAAAGTAGTTACAATGTAGGAATATCTGGCTTTAGGATTTTCTAAATCTATTAGGTAACAATATTTTACTTATCTCAAACTTAAATCGAGGTAAAGAATTTGAAAAAATATCGACATTAAATAAATACCTGTTATAAAAGGCACAAGAACGTCTTATATAAGTGTTTTTGGCATAATTAGTGTTGCACAATGAAACATGAAAAGTATCTTTCGAACGTGAGGAGACGCGCGGTACTCTGAAGGTAGTAGACTCCAAAAGACGTGATGAATCAATGACATTATTGATAATTTTATATAAAAATGTAGCATCAATATAGGAGCGCCTCTTCTCCAAGGAATCCAAGCCATGTCTCGAGGCTGCAATTTGGTAAGTTTCGAAATAATGACCTGTACGATAATCTAAAGATTTCAAAAATTTATTTTGGATTTTCTCTAAGCGCGCGATGTGGACTGCATATTGAGGATTCCATATAACACTACCAAACTCAAGAATGCTACGGACATAGGCGTAATATAAAATTTTATATGTGAGGGACCGTTTGAAGGGTTTAGATAAACGCAGAATTAATCCAAGTTGCTTATATGCACGAGATACAGTATTGTCGATATGGACATTAAAATGCAGCTTATGATCAAGTGTTATACCAAGGTCTCTGATAGAATTGACACGGTTAATGTAGTTACCCGATAAAGTGTAATTGTATGAGATGGGATTATGAATACGGGAGAAGGTTATGGTGTAACATTTTTCAGAATTTAGAAAAAGTTGATTTTCTTTACAATAATTTTCAAATTTCGATAAGTCACATTGTAAATCTTCGCAATCGGATATAGAGGACACTATTTTAAAGATTTTTGTGTCATCGGCATAAAGAAGGTGACAAGAATTAACAAACACCGAATAAATATCATTAATGTAAAGGGTAAACAAAAAAGGACCTAAGTGTGAGCCCTGAGGTATTCCTGAATGTATCTCCAGAAATCTAGAGGTGTATCCCTTCAATGCAACTGCTTGGCTCCGATTGCTGATATAAGAGTTCATCCATCTCAGGAGGTCGCCGTGGATACCTAGCCTTTGTAATTTCCGCAATAACGTGGAGTGATTGATTTTATCAAACGCTTTTGAAAAGTCGGTATACACGGCGTCCACCTGATAACCATTATCAAGAGCGTTAAGAAGAAAATCGGTGTATGTCACTAGATTTGTGTCCACGCCACGGCCACGAAGAAAGCCGTGCTGATTAGGCGAGATATGCCTAGAAACAAGTAAATTTAATTCATTAGTGACTATTTTCTCTAATATTTTACCAAAAATACACAATTTCGAGATTGGTCTATATTGTTTTACGTCATGTTTATTTCCTCCCTTGGGTATTGGAGTTATCAGAGCTTGCTTCCATATCCTTGGAAAAGAACCATTAACTAAAGATTTTTTATATAAAATAGTAATCGGAACTGTTAACTCAAGAGCTAGTTTACGAATCAACAATGGATGCACCCCATCCACTCCTGCACCCTTGTCAACATTAATACACTTGAGGTGTTTTGCAACTATACTCTCAGTAATATTAATTGATGAGATATTCACCACTGATGAATATGGAACTTCATCAAGGTTAGCATCATCAAGAATAGGACTGGAAGAGATAAACACAGAGTGGAAATAGTCGTTAAACAAGTTGGATATAGTTTCACCGTCCGAAGCGGTTACATCGTTATACCTCACATAAGCGGGTATATTATTAGAAACAAATTTTGATTTAATAAAACTCCAAAAGAATTTCGGGGAGTCAGTTAACTATGGTTTTACCGAAATAAATGATTTATTATTATTAATAATACTCACTCACGTACAAAATACTCTCTCTCACACACAGACACACACAAATAATCCACACAGCGTATTTATTTACTTGTTATGTACCTACATTAATACACTACACTTTAATTTTATTTTTTTAATTTGGGAAAGTAGGTACCTGGTTTCCACGACACAGCTAGGGTATCCTAGTGTGGAATGCAGGGTAACAAAATCGGCGTTTTAAATTATATAAAGTGCTTCTTATACTAAATACGCCTGTAAACTATTGTATATAGTATAGGTAACTTTTATAATATGCTAGGTGGCGGCATAAACAACTGTTCAATATAATGTTCTAGTTAACATCTGTTAGGGCGGGCTCATTCAGGCCACAGTCGATCAAATAATAAACTAGAACATTTCCTTAACTGAATATTTTATAAAGCAAACATAGTTTACCTACGCTTTACTTTACGATTGTAGCCTAATATAAAAACAACACAAACATTAAATTATTTTCAAGACTTTCAAGTTCCTAATCACGGCGAGTACCGCGAATGTTGGGAATCGACTGCCAGTCTAAAAACATTATTCCAAAAAAGATATAAGAGCCTACTGCTTCACATAGGTTGTGAAAATCCTTGATGGGACCATTTATTGGCTTTGTTTTTAGGGTTCCGTAGTAAACTACAAGGAACCCTTTAATTTCGCCATGTCCGTCTGTCCGTCCGCGGTCTAGCGCCTAGACGCTTGATGCTAGAAAGCTGTAATTTGGTGTGTATATTCATATTAACAATGCTAACAAAGTGGTAGAATGTTGAAAAATTTTTTTTTGGGGTGCCTCCCCTGCACGTAAAGTGGGAATGAATTTTTTTTTTGCACCGACCCCACATTGTGTATCGTTAGATAGGTCTCTTAAAAACATTGAGGGTGTGGGAAGATCATTTTCCAGTACAACGATCCGTTTGCGAATTATTTACATTTAACGTGTCAATTTTCGTTTTGCACGGTGGTCCCCCCCCCCCCCCCTCTATCTCCGAAAGTCTTGAGTTTAGAAATTTGAAAAAATTCAAGGTAGTAGTCCATATAGTGAACCTACAAGGAAAACTATAACGGTTAAGTAGGCACTACTAGTTACCGAGTAATAGCCGACGAACTTATGAAGTAAAATTTATTTGACAAAAAAGTACAAATGTCATAGAAAATGGCATTGTACTCATCTGCAAGCAAGACATGCATAGCCAATACGGAACCCTACATTGTGCGTGGCCAGTCACGTACTTGTCCGGTTTTTTATTTTATTTTATCAATGACAAGCAAGCGGGCCCGAGGGTTGGTAACCGCCAGTCTGCTACAATTTATACTTAATCACGGATGTTGGTTCTCCTAACTATAATTAATTGCTATATCAACATGTATCTACGTCTTTAGGGAATAGTGGCTCCGCCTATGTTTTGCACTATATTCTCTACAACTATTGTCATTTGGGTGGCTATTGTTTGCCACCCGAATCAAGCATGTTTTGTTAAATTATCTGCGGAGTATTATTATGAATGTCGCGAGATAACTGCGCCGGCGCACGTAGCAAGTGGGCCAGAGGTACAGTTCACGCGCTATCTCGCAATCACGAGATTGGCCGCGGCCGGATTCACCAATATTGCGTTGTGTGTCGTCAGCTGCGTTTCCGAAATTTATACAATAAACAAAGGGCTAGGTTCAATAACATTTACCTACCAAAATGTTTGGTAAGTATTCGGCTTAAACCGGTGACTCTCTGTCCAAGATTATATCGGTAAATAAGTTCAGTGAGAGTAATAAGGGCACAAGCATACTGCCGATAGGATTTGTAGATAACAACTTAAGTCTGTAAATTCTATATGAAAAGTTTATAGTGTTATCAAACGTCTTCTGTGTCAACGTCCTTTTAACAGCGTTCGTCTGACATGGTGTCGGTGGGCGGCGGCAATAAAACAAGCGTTCACGATGACAGGGCATTGTATTGTTAATAAAAAACAAACTATACCAGGTTATGTACACAAGACTAGTCAACTATTCGTCACCCGGTCGCTGCAATATCCATTTTTAACCGACTTCAAAAAAGGAGGAGGTTCTATGTTTCATTGTATATTTTCTTATTCATTCTTATCCAACAAGCGAACAATCGCCAGGGATTGGGCAATGACGGTGTAAAACGAGACCCGCTCGCTCCATTTCACAAATCGCACTCCTACGTCAAACCTCGGGCAACTGAAAATCGTGGAATGGCGAAAAATGCTCTAAAGCCGATTCTAAATTCTTTCCTGCAAACTATTTTTTTTTTAACTCAAAAATATGTCCTACAAAGATACAGAGAAATTTAATGATGATCGTGAAATAAACCTGTAAATACTACTTGTATCATATTTAAAGTGATTATTATGATTTTTTTTTATCATATTAGATCTTTTACCGCCTGAAACACAGGATTTTCCTAGCTCAGACACATAATGTTATACTTTTACCTTAATTGTTTTTATACTGTTAATACTCTAGCCGTAAGTTTTATGAATAAAGATTTTATTTATTTATTTTTACCTACTTACATCAAAACTAACAACTCAATAAAAGTAGTTTTGCAAGAATAGAATAATCGAATACCCTTTTTCGATTTTGAGTGATCCGAGTTTTAATCTAGGTGTACGACATGTTCAATAAGTATACTGATAGGTCTTAAAAACAGGACAGAAACCATAAGCAAATGTGACTTTGTTTAGTTTCAATGTTCCAGCGACAGGACAACGAAACGCTTATTTAACTTACAACTAACGGATCGCCCGTTTTCACGCATGGGGTTGGACAATAACTATTGTGCAATCAATATTTTTGTAGTCCAGAGACTCGTTCCCACATAAAGGTTTGGCAAGTTGTGTGAATAAGAATCAAATAAGGAAGGTCTAGTCTCTAAATAAAATATTTAAATCATGTGTGCAAGAAACTTTCTATAAAATAGCTTCCCCACCCGATCCCGAGCGTCCCTTCATTCATATCGTCCACTTAAACTAAATATCGTTAAACTAGACACTGAGTCCACAGCTAAATCACTTAGACTACGCATATTCTAAATTATGTACATAATGTACAAGTCGTCATCCCGTGAAAGGTCACAGGGGGACACTGATGCGATACAGTTTAGTATATTTTTGATTATAAAATACATAATTGTACGCTGCACTACTAGTTTCTGTGCATCTCTATGAAAGCGCTGCCGGCCGCAGTGTCGCCGCGCATAGAATCACTTTCATAGGATCACAGACAACTTTTGGAATTGTACCTTTGCTGTGAATAATAGAAACAATGAAAGTAATAATGACTGGTACACGAGGAGATCACTGAAACGAGAGAAGAGATGCAGGCGAGGGCAGCGCGACTACTTCTTCTTGGGCTTCTTGGGGTTGCGCGAGCGGCTCTTGGCCTTGCAGAGCGGGCAGATGGGCGCGTTGCGGTGGATCTGCTGGTGGCAGGACAGGCACGACTTCATGGGCGGCGGCTGCTGCCTGCAACACGGGAGAGGATGGCCCTTGTTACATTCGGGTGAAGAGCAGTTAGTACATACTCTCAGTATCTCCTTCATGTACATACAGTACAGTACAAATTAAAGACTTTCGTCCGGCTCAAACAAAAAGTTTTAATGTCTGACATGGGTGAGCACGTTCAACGTGTTATCAGCAAATTCAAATTTAGAATTTTAATAAATTAAAAAAACTCAATGTAAAATAATTTTTATTAAAACTAAACAAACGCACTAAAAAAATAACAGGGGAGCAAATGCAAAATGTCGATCCATTGCACTTTGTTCGGACGACATTGTGCGTTCACAGATGGACTCGGGAGCGGGCAATGGGGGGGTGAACAAAAAGTAACAAAACATAATCGAACCTCAGCGAGACGGTAATGTAATCTTGTTCGAGAGCAGACCTGAACGCGGGCGGCGGCGGGGGCGGCTTGCGCGGCGTCGGGGGCAGGAAGCCGCCGCGGGGCGCCGCCGACGGCAGCGACGGGAAGCGGCTGCAACAGAGGCGCGGTCAGAGCGGGCTCACACCCTGCGGGACAGGGGCGGGACAGGGCGGGCACTCACTCGGCCGTGACGGGGCTGCCCTCCTCCTCGTGCAGGTCTGGCAGGCGCTCCAGGCCGAGGCACTGCCGCCGCAGCAGGTCCACCTCGGCCTTCAGCGGCCGGTAGTCCTCGTGCAGCCGCGACGCGTTCGACAGCTTGCGCGTCATACTCTCCTCTGTCTGCTTTATCACTGTCTCCATCTGGAATGTTATACATTAGGGTCAACTCACACCGAGACGCGACGACACTCGATCGTTAAATTTGTAGCAGCACGACGCCTCGGGACACCTCCCGCGCCCACCCCCAGTCTACCATTTGCAAGCGCATCAGAACGACGTATATCTGGCGGGTCTATCATATTTTCACTCAAGCACTTGACCGAACTGCATCAAGTCTGGACGGAAATAGTAGACAAGTCGCCACAGCGGCCTCAGGCCCCTATTAAAATGTGCGCGCAGCGTCGCAACTCGGTGTGAGTTGACCTTTACTCACATTATACAACAATCAAAACCTTTTTGTAATTTTTATCTTTTGCTCATTGATTGCGTTCTTCCAGAACCCCTTATGTCCAGGATGGACATGGAGAGAAAAAAGAATTTAATACAATATACGTCTGCATAGTGTACGGTGGCCTCGAAGATAGGAGGACCATTTTAGAAAAAAATCACTTGCATATCTTGTAAGCGGATCTTTTGTCAGCTCCGTCCTTTTCATTGTTACCAAACAGGGTTTTTGTTTATTAGAGCCACATGTGTCCACTAGGATGTTGGATGTTGCAACCAAAAATCATCCTAAAGATGGTCCTGCTATCCTCGAGGCGACTGTACCTACACATGAAACTACAAAATTTGATTTTAAAAATGGTACTTACCAGATTTTACATACAAATTGAAGGAATGTTATTCACAATATAATCTATTTATATAATATGTGATTATACTTGCTACTTACTGTTATGTATATGTATTTATTTAGTGATTATTATTTTTGCATTATATAAGTTTAAAGCCTGAAAAACAGGAACTCCTAGGAGTCAGGCACATTTTGTTTGTAGAAACTCACAATGCCAATGAGATGTGATTGTAACCACTGGATGCCCGCATGGTAGCCCTCACTGTAAGCACAACAAACAAGCAGGCAGTGCCAACAATAGCTGCGGCTGAGTAAACAAACGCTACACACATCTCCAGCTACATACGTTTTAGTGTGCTATTTTTAGAAGCTTTCAAATGTTGGTAATGTTACATGGAGTATGTCGTTTGTAATGACGGCAACTACAAGTTAACATTGGGGCACATCAATTTCCACCAGTGGGAGGTGGATCTATTATTATAGTGAATGAGACTGACCGCGTTAATGTCAGCGTGGATCTGGCGCAGCTCCTCGACGTGGCTCATCTTCTCCTGCTGCAGCAACTCCATCTCGCGCTTGTACTGCTGCAGGCAACGGCCCTCCTGGTCGCCGCTGCGCACCTCGTTCAGGATACTGCGCTTGAGCCGCTCCAGCGTTATAGTCTTGTTCCTGTACGCGTTACACACATGTTTAAAACTTGTTTGACAAGATTTCAGCACTCCTTCTTTCGACTTTCCCATGCAACTCGGTCTTCGCGCTTTTCCATATAAGTTAGATACCTAATAATAAATTCCGCAAAATATGTTGCACTTTTCTACAGTTATTAATTCAACTACAATCGGTATCGGTTTATTTAGTGTTTATTGATCGAGTCCACAGGTGCGAAAGACTATACATTCTATGAATAAAACAGTACCTGATCTCTTTCATGGCTTCCAATTTATGATAAATTTCTCGTTCGTTTTCAGCGGTCATTTCTTGTTAAATTGTGCGCTAAATTTTGGCGTTTTTTCTATTAAAATAAAGAAGAAAACATAAATTCTCTTCTCCATTAATCGACTCCCGTAATGAAACGAAATGATTAAATGAATGAAATGAATGAATCTCTTACTGTATTTTGTATTGACTGAATGAATGAATTGAATACACCGTTTAGTGAAGTGAATCAATCTTAAATTAAAATGTCCTCAGTCCAAATCCACAATAATAATAAAAAATAAAAATAAAATTATTTCATCAACAACATTTAAAAATTATCAATGATTCCAGAATTTGGACTTCTCAAGTTTCCCCTCTGCCTTTGCCACACACTGCACGCACTTCACAATGGACCTGGGGCCCGATTCTACTAACACAAATGCACCAATTGACTCTCAATGGTGTCTCAATCGTGTCTCAAAAGAATGCCGATAGTGTACCTATGGAATTTGTTTAAGTCCATAATAAATGTCAAAACGATTCCATAGGTACACTATCGGCATTCTTTTGAGACACGATTGAGACACCATTGAGAGTCAATTGGTGCATTTGTGTTAGTAGAATCGGGCCCCTGGCAAGGCCTCGGTTGAATGGTCTATCCATGTAAATCACTGGTCTGAATGTTTTTTTTTTATTTGGAACATTGTTAAACAATTTTTACAACTTTATAAAGGCGTCCACTCAATAAAATGCACACGTGCTACGATGCTGGTATTCTGTGTACACTGCGAAAACCGCGCGATTTTTTTTCGCAATTATCTGTAACATGTTTGGAAGTTTCCGCACTGAGATTTTTTTTTCGCAGAGAGGACATACAACATACTGTACTGATTTTATACAACACAAAACAATCGCGCGGAAATAATTCGAACTGCAAGAACTCGCGGTGAAACGCAGTAATCGCAGTGCGGACAGGCCCTTACTTACTCATTAAAAAAAAATTCAAGACCACTGTGCACCGTCTTTGAAAAAGATATCCAAATAAGATAGGACAGACATAGAAATGCTGACTGATATTAGAAGAAGGACCCAACTAATAGATGCAGCAGAGCTAGCATGCACTAGATGGGCAGGCCACATAGCCCGTATTAGTGACGGACATTGGAGAGAACGCGTCCTGCAGAGCTATACTCTAAGTATTATTTGTTAACTCGAAAGCGGAATCCGCGGTGGGATTCCAAAATTGCATTATGTAAAACTCGTGTGCGCCAGTAGCGACGGTGAACGTGGCGACGTGATAAACTGTCACCCAATGTGTTATTGACATTAGCTGTATGCATTTTGTGTTTTCTAAGGGAATTTTCAATACTCACTTCATTTTCGATACTCGAATGAAACTGTCATATTAAAAGTTCATAAATGGCAAGCGAATTTACCTTTGAGTATAGTTAAAAATATTAAATTTAAGGAATAGAGAAGTGTGACGACAGTAGAAATAGAAAAATCTCTCAAGGAACGGCTCGATTGTTTTTGTTAAGTAGTTTAAAGAAGCTCATTCCTTGGACTCTTTTTTTTATTTTAATATTTTACTACCTACATTTCATATATGGGTCCAATTATCAAGAAATAGGTTAATAAAAATAAAATAAATAATTTATAATTTTATTTAGTTATATATTGTTATGTTAAAATTTGAAAGCGAAATCCGCGGTGATATTCTAAAATTGCATTCTGTAAAACTCGTGTGCGCCAGTAACCGTGGCGACGAGATGAACGAACTGTAACTGTCACCAAGTGAGTTATCAAATTGACATTAGCTCTAGTTTAGTTTTTTTTTTGGCTTCTGCATTCTTGTTTGTTGCAATTGTATTTAAATAGTTGTTTCATTCACTGTTTTACCTTAATATCTAGAAGATAAATGTGAAATTAGTAATTTATATTTAAGGTTTTCACGTCTCACTTCTTTCAAGGTTTCAAGTATTGCAACACGCCTGTCACTTGTCAAAAGTCATTCATTATTCGAAACTCACTTCACTTCGAAAGCGCTCTTGAATGTGACATCAATGTCAGAATACTGATCACCGGTGAAGTGAATACGGCATCGAAGTGAGGGCGGTCACTTCTCTTTCGAGCTTTCCTTGAGAATAGCACTGCTGCACTGGTGGCCGCGTGATCAACGTAGAACGTGCGGGAAATCGCGCGCCCGCTGGTGCGACGATATCACGGCCGTGGCCGGCCACAGGACACGACTCGCGGGTGACAGATACCGCTGGAGACAGATGGAGGAGGCCTTTACTTTACCCGCTATTGGGTATCCAATTTTCCAAATTAAGCATTGTGAAGTAAATCAAAAATAAATAAATACGTATATATAGGTATAATAATAATTGAAAATGAATAATATGGAATTTATTAAATTGATTAAGATTAGAAAATTAGAATAATCAAAATAATTATATTTATTGTATTGTAATGTAATGCATGATAATTAATTAATGTAATGCTATATGTTGTAAATAATGTGAAATTGGAAATAAATTGGCTTAAATAAAATAAATAAATAATTCCAACTAGAAACTAATATTAGATGAAAAATATTTTTGCCTACAAGATTATAGACTAAGGATAGGGACAGCAGCGTCGTCGTGATTATCGATCTTTCGTACTACACTACAACACTATTTCGTCTGATCTGAAATGAAAATGGCCGACTAACCATCAATAGCGGCTTGCTGTCAAAATACTAAATAATTTTAAGTTAAAACGTATGCAAGTTCATAATGATAATTTGAACATAATTTTAATCAACTAACTCAATGAACGTGTACAATTTGGTCACCGACGAATCATCAAATACGCGAAGGTCATTTACACCTTCGCCATCAAGTGCTTCGTGTCGTGCATTCTGACTGCGCTCCAGCTCGGAGGGCGAGCGCGCGGCCAGGATGAGCGAGGACGGCGATGACTCGCCGCCGCGCCCCAAGCGCAAGATAAAGAAGGTGCTGGTGCTCTCGTCGGGCAGCAGCGACGACAGTGACGCCAGCGACGACGCGGCCACGACACGTACCAAGAGGACGAGAGTGAGTGTCCGCCCGAGCAGCAGAGTGGCCGTGCCAGAGTGGGTCAGTGAGGGCGGTGTGTGTGTGTTGCAGGCGGCGATCGGGACGGACAGCGACAGCAGCGGCAGCGCCGTGTGCGGGGCGCGGCGGCGGCGGCTGCCGGCACTGCGCGACTCGGACGCGGAGGCAGCCTCGCCGCCGCGCGCCGCCGCCTCGGGCTTCGCCTCCGACAGCTCGGAGGGCAACTCCGACAAGTGCTCCATTTGTCTGTTGCGTTTCACTAACCAGGAGGTGGGGACGCCTCAGACCTGTGAACACATTTTCTGTTTGGATTGCATCACAGAGTGGTCTAAGAATGTGAACACCTGCCCTGTGGATCGAATGACATTTAATTCGATTGTAGTGCGAACCTGTGCAGGTGGTCGTGTCTTACGCACTGACCCTGTGAAAGTGGTGGAACGTAGGCCCTCGGTTGACTTGCTGGTGGTGGAGGATCCCACTGTCTGTGAGGTTAGTATCTTGGAGTACGTGAATTACAACCACTTGGAAATTACAACTAACTTGAGCCTGGTCTTCTAGGTGTGTGGCAGCACCGACAATGAAGAGACTATGCTGCTGTGTGATGGCTGTGACCTCGGATACCACATGCACTGTCTGACGCCACCTCTCACTGAGGTATCTATTTGCTTGAGAAGTGATTGTAAACATGAATAATTTAAATCCATTAAGAGTGATGAACACTGTCCTTGTCCCCAGGTGCCCATAGATCAATGGCTTTGCCCAAATTG
This sequence comes from Endotricha flammealis, assembly GCA_905163395.2. Taxonomy (NCBI): domain Eukaryota; kingdom Metazoa; phylum Arthropoda; class Insecta; order Lepidoptera; family Pyralidae; genus Endotricha; species Endotricha flammealis. The sequence goes on from LR990863.1 coordinate 16,460,856, forward strand.
TGACGATTTACTAGACGTTATACATTTGTCAGAAGTAGACGATTTATTTTCTGGTATTGTTGACCTGGATTTACCAGTAGGACCTCGAGCAGCCCCCCTGCGGGAGGCTCGCAATGTCCGGCGCTCCTCACGCCACTTCAACAGCCATGAGGAGCCATCTACCTCTAGTGGGCGCCACAGCAGCCAAGTGGACTTACCTACAACGTCACGAAGCTCAAGAGTGTCGCGCACTAGCAGCCAGTCTGCAACAAGGAACAGGGCTGCAGCCACAACAAGGAGAAAGTACAAAAAAAGAAGAAGTAGGACTGTGCTCATTGAATATGAATTGGAAGAGAATGGCAAATTTCCTGTTACAAGGAGAATTACACGGAAAGTAAAAAAGAGGAGGGTTAGTAAAAAAAATACATTCCTTGTAAAAAAATAAAATATGTCAAAGCCAATAGAATTGCAAAAAAATTACGTATCAAAGTGCAGTTTTGTACAAAATTCTTAGGTCTACCAGAAAAAATGCTAAGGGGTTGTTTGACATACTATTGTTTGAGAATGCTACTACAATTTTGATGAATATTTGTTTGTGATTGTATTGGCTAGTGTTTAGAATGATTTTGAGGTATGCTTTAAATGGGTTTGAAGTGGTTTTAAATATAGAGATGGATTGCCACATGATGTGAAGGTCTGTCGTTATTAATTTGCATGATTCTATGATTTAATATAAAAATTATGTATATCCCACGCGGGAGACAAGTGAAATGCTGATCAATGACGCATCCGCATATACCTACATATGAATATATCTATTCTCATATATAATATAAACAAATAAGTATTTAAATAATGTCCCTTTACAAAAGACTAGCAATGGTCGAAGCAGTCCTTTTAGATACACGTTTTTGTATATTATGTAATTTTTTTTAAATTAATATTCTATGCAATGTGATATGTCATCATAGCATGTGCAGTGCACATGGCGTAGTGTATTGGCTTATTTGCGATATTTGGCAGACATTCATAGATGCACAATATATTGGACAAACTATTTGTCTTATGTGACAAATTATCAAATAGTTTTCGACGCTCATTGAAGAGATTCATAACCATTTCTTTGTTGTGTGTGCACTGTGTTGCACCACGTCTATACTCCTGTATTTGGTATATTGGCATAAGTGTTGAAACAAGTAACGAAGGCCAAATAAAATAAATAAATAAATTTGCATTGAGCAGACAAAGAAGCGACAACCCCGCACGGCGGCACGGCGTTCGCACGTGCTGGCCAGCGTGCGCGCTCGGCTCGCCGACCAGCGCGGCGAGCGGCGCGAACTTCGCGGCGAGCGGCGCGACCAGCGCGACTCTGCAGCCGTTCGCGCGCTCGCCGTCGCGCCGCTCAGTCTGTTTGGCGACTCCCACGAGTTCGATTACTTCTCCGACGATGGTGGCGAAGCCGACGCCACCGCCGTTGCCGTCGGGCTGCGCCCTACCTCCGCCATCCTCGACGCGTATCGACAGGTGCGGAGCCACAATTCGCTGTTATGAACGACACCGATCGGAGTCGTTAACCTCGCCTCTGTTTGCAGGCCCGCCGGAAGATGATATCGATCCCTTCCCCGCCGCACGCGAGCTCCGCGCCCGACGTGCTGTCGAGCATCCTCGAGAGCCAGGCGCTGCTGCACTCGAAGGACTCGGTGCTGTCGATCTCGGTGGACGGCGACGTGAACATCACGCTGGGCGGCCGGCGGGGCACGCGGCCCGACCTGGGCGGGGGCGCGCAGGGCGCGGCGCGGCAGGCGCCCTCGTACCCGGGGGGGCAGCGCGGCGGCGGCTGGGGCGGCGGGTACCGCGGCGGGTACGCGCGCGACCAGCACGGCAACGGCTTCCGCGGCCACGACGCCGGCTACGGGCCCGCCTACCCGCGGGGCCCGCCGCCCGCCGAGCGGCGCGACGACGGCGGGCCGCACGCCGGCCCCCCGCGCCGCCTGCCGCCCGGCCCGCCCGAGCGCCGCCGCCGCCCGCCCTGGCCGCGCCCCGGCTTCGACGACCCGCTCGACATGCGCACGGGCCCCGCGCCGCCCTACCGCCCGCTGCCCGAGCCGCCCGTCTTCAAGTTCGACGCCGCGCCCGACGTCGACCGCTCCGAGGACGAGCGCAGCGATTCGGGTCTCGTCATCGACACGGAGAAGTACGACCCCACGGAGCCCACCAACGACGACAGCGGCGACGAGGCGCCCGCGCCGCCCGCCGCGCCGCCGCCCGCGCCGCTCGACGCGGGCGTGCTGGACTCGGCCATCCGCCAGGTGCTGCACGAGCACCGCGGGCTGCTGGCCTCCGCGCCCAGCGACGACGACGACGACGGCGACTGCCCCAACTTCTCCATCTACTCGGCCACCAGTGTGCACATCGCCAGCACGGCGGGCGCGCCCCTGCCGCCGCCCCCGCCCCCGCCCTTGGCCCCCGCCCCCGACGACATGGCCGACCTGGTGCAGGAGGACGACGACGAGCCCGCGCCGCCCGCCAAGAAGAGCACCGAGGACGAGTACAAGGAGCGCGTCTCCAAGAGGTGCCCCATCACCACCAATACGAGGAACCCGATCAAGATCAAGCTGAACACGCCGTCGCTCATCAAGCGGCAAGTGACGCTCTACGACGACGAGGAGGAGCCTCTGGACGAGGACGAAGCCGCGCCCGACGATGCCGAAGAGGCGCGCCGCTACGACGGGACGAAGGCGAGGCAGAGCTTGGAGAACGGAAACGACCGAGCGAAAGATATCACGAGTGTCGTTAAACCTGATGAGATAAAGGAGAGAACCTCCGCAGAGAGTGGCGATGAGCAGAGAGACGACTCGCCCCGCGAGGAGCTAGAAAGAGAGCCCGCGGCGCCAGAGGGCGCGCAAGGCGACAGCGTCGAGCGCGAGCCTGACGACGAGCGCGACGCGAGCAAGGGCGAGCCTGACGACGAGCACAGCGCGAGCAAATGCGAAGACGCTGCCGAAGACGAAGAGGCAGAACCCGCGCCAAAGGACGCGGATGCAACGACACCGGAAGCGGACAAAGACGACGAGGAGATCGAGGATGACGAGAAACCCGCAGCAGCGGGAGAGCGCTCCGACGACAACGACGACACGCCCGCGCGCGAGCGCGACGCCAACGAGGAGGCGCTCGAGAAGATGACCGAGTCCATTAGCGAGACCGAGGACGAGCGCAGCTACACGCCCTGCCTCGACGAGAACAAGTCCAAGGACACCTCGCTCGAGACCGACAAGGACAAGGCGCTCGAGGGGCTGGACACCGAGCTCATCTCCGAAGACGAGGCCAACGGCGTGTTCTCGGACGGAGAGAGGCCGCCCTCGGCGCGCTCCCCGCCCGCGCCCGCCGCGCCCCCGGAGCCCGAGGTGCGCGACGACTCCAAGAAGAAGAAGAAGAAGGACTCCAAGAAGGACAAGGGCAAGGGCAAAAGCAAGAAGGGCGAGGTCGCGTTCAAGAAGCTCAGCAAGAGCGGGAAAGAGCGCAACTACCGCGAGCGAGAGAAGGACGAGCGCGCAGAAGAGCGAGCCGGCAAGAAGCGGCGCGACTCGGCCGAGCGGCGCCGGCGCAAGGACAAGCGCAAGGACCTGGAGCGCTACGACGTGCGCACGCTGGTGGGCGACAAGCGCCGGAGGCTGAAGGACGCCTTCGGGCGGGACGTGTCGCCTCGCCGCTCCGCCTCTGCCTCGCCCTCGCTCAGCCCGCGCCTCGCCTCGCCGCGCCGCTCCGCCTCACCGCGCCGCTCGGCCTCGCGGCGGCCCAGCCCCGCCACGCCGCGCTCCGCCACGCCGCGGCTCGCCTCACCGCGCGCCACCTCGCCGCGCCGCCGCCGCCGCGCCTCGCCCGCGCCTCGCCGCCGCCGCTCCGCCTCTCGCGTGCGCAAGCGGCGCCGCTCCGCCTCCCGCTCCCCGGAGGCCCCCAAGCCCGCGCCCAAGCCCCCCAAGCGCCGGCGCCGCGCCGCCTCCCGCCGCCGCAGCCCGCGCCGCAAGTCCCCGCGCCGCCGCCGCCCCCGCCCCCGCCGCAGCCCGCGCGCCTCCCCCGCGCCCGCGCCCCCCGCCGCCTGGTCCCCCTCCGCGGGCCCCTCGCCGCGCACCCCGCCGCCCGACGCGCCGCCCGAGGAGCCCCGCCGCCGCCACCGGCGCCCGCGCGACGCGCCGGGGCCCTCCAAGGAGGTGTTCACGTCCGGCGACAACATCCTCGTCAGCGTCAGCTTCAAGGAGCAGGAGCGCGCCGGCTCCGAGGCGTCGGAGGAGCGCCGCGAGAGGCGCGAGCGCCGCCGCTCCCGCCGAAGGAGGCGGAGGCGCCGCGCGGAGCCCGAGGCGGCCGACGCGCGGCCCGTCGCCATCATCGACCTGGAGCGCTCGCCCTTCCGCGAGCTGACGCCCTCGCCGCGCAACGTCATCGTGCTCAGCGACAGCGAGCACGGCGACAAGGAGCCGGCGGCGGCGGCGCCCCCTGCGCCCGAGCCCGCGGCGGGGCCCAAGACGCCGCCCTCGCCCTCGCCGCTGGCGCCGGGGCCCTCGCCGGCGGCCGGGGCGCCGGCGCCCGAGGAGCCCGCGCCGCCCGCGCCCTCCCCGGCGCCCGCCGCCCCCCAGGGCCCGCTCACGCCCCCCGAGCCGCCCCTCTCCCCCGACGCCTACGACCCCTTCGAGCCGACGCGCTCCGCCTCCGGCTCCCCCTCGACGCCGGCGCCGGCCTCCCCCCCGCGCCCCACCATGACGCTGGAGGCGGCGCAGAAGACCAACATGTCCGCCGACGACGTCATCGACCGCCGCCCCCTCTCGCCGATGGAGAAGGTCACTAGTTACACCATAGATTTAATATATACTAGCGTACCTATAGATCGGCTTTGGTTTGATTAAGGCGAGACCAAAAACAAAATACACTAGTGTGCGTGGAATGTACATGTGTGCAAGCAAGATATATAATTTTGTAGATTTTCCTTTTTGTTTAAGTTATATCCAGGCACTGCACGGGTAACCATATTTAATCACGTCTAATTAACACCAAAACTACACTTAAAACCCATAAATTTTGTAAAAATATATATCTTTAATATATCTCTTTTGCATTGCCAATCTTACGCTAGTATATAATAAATCTATGAGTTACACTTGGGTTGCGTTCCCTATAATTGGGTCTGAATGGTTGATGGAGTCGGTCGGTGCAGGTGATGGCGCTGCTGCAGTCGACGCGCGACGTGTCCCCGGAGCCGGCGCCGGAGCCCCGGCCGCCGCCGCTGGAGGCGCGCGAGGCGCCGCGGCCGCAGCTGTTCGTGGCCAAGCCGTCGCCCATCAAGTCGGACCCCATCAAGCCGCTGCCGGCGCGGCCGCGCGACTCGCCCTACTCGCCGGGCTCGTCCGACTTCGGCGACCTCTTCGAGCCGCCCGCCCCGCGGCGCGACGCCTTCGACGGCCTCTTCGACAAGCGCCGTCGCCGCGCGCCGCACGCCGCCAAGGTGCCCGTCCGGCTCAACCGCAAGAAGGGTACGTCCGCCCCCGCCCCGCCCCGCCCCCGCCGCGCCCGCCCGCCCAAGCGCTGACCTCTGACCGCTCCTCTTGCAGGCAAGACGCAGGTGGGCGTCAAGATCGACGAGGACAACCTGAAGATCCTGGACGACCTGCCGAGCTCCGCCGTGGAGATGCAGGTGAAGAGCAAGGTGAGCGCGGGGGGCGGGGGGCGGGGCGGGGGCGGGGGTGGCTTGTGCTCTAGCGTGTGGCTCTGTTGCAGTTCCTGAAGAAGCTGAACCGGCAGGAGCGCGTGGTAGAGGAGGTGAAGCTGGTGCTGAAGCCGCACTACAACAAGAAGCACGTCACCAAGGACGAGTACAAGGACATCCTGCGCCGCGCCGTGCCCAAGGTACGCTGCGCCGGCACCGAAACTAATATCGCAGAACCAACTTGAGCATACAATTTGTAATGAACATAATTTTCATGGCAACACAACTTTGCTACACCCTTTATGGCATGTCATAATAATTTTATAGATAACAACGGATGGCAGAAACTTCACTTCACAGAACTTACTATGGCATACACTCTTTTAAAAACAGTCGTTATCGTCTTTAGACCTACTTTTCACATCACATAATAACGCAGCTCTTACCGTCCGTGAAGCAGTTGAGCATTCTGAAAGTAAATATGTGATAGGCGTGTTTTTAGATATCTCGGGTGCTTTTGATAATGCTTGGTGGCCAATGTTATTACTTAAACTTAAGACCAGAGGATGTTATAGTAATATTTACTCTCTTATTCTGACGTACTTTGAAAATGGTATATCCAAATAAAAACTCGGACACTATGCTGCGTCAAAGGTGCTCACATTAGGCTGCCCACAAGGCTCAGTATTGGGTCCCTACCTGTGGAATATCGGCTTTGACGACTTTTTGAGCCTCTCCTTACCGGATGGATGCTCCTTGACGGGTTATGCTGATGACGGTCTTTTATTAATTAATGCTAGTTCGCGGGCATCTTTAGAAAAATTAGCTGAAACGAGTCTTGATATTATCTCCGAATGGGGAAATCGTAACCGTCTCGAATTTGCACCTCATAAAACGTATCAACTTATGCTTAAGGGAAAATTAAAAATCCCTCCGCGCTTTCGCTTTAATGGAGTTTCAGTTTCAAATAAAATCAGTCTGCTACTTAGGTTTACTTTTAGACAAAAACTTTAATTTCATTGAACATATGAAGCAGGTAGGTGAAAAAGCCAAAAATAATTTATAGTTCAGCGGTTTTCGCGGATCGTGTAACAATTGGGGCCGCGCGAAGAAAATTATTGCAAAGTCAGCGTCTTGCCTTGATATTTTTGTGTAAGTCTTACAGAACTGTCAGCACCTGTGATTCCTTTAAAGATTTGGTAATTTGTTGTAAATTGTTATAGTGTTATTAAAAATTCATTTCTTTGAAAAATGTCTTTCGAGGTTGAAATAATAAGTTGGCGCATTTCGGTCTTTTTTTAACTTCTTAATTCAAAATTTCGTTACGCATTTTGAAATACTCGGGATGTGCTTTGGCGAAAAGACACCTACTTTATACAGGGTGCCACGTCACAAAGTACACAAACAGAAATGAGGGATAGAATTATAGATTTATTATAACTTACTACTAGCGTAAGAAGATTGGCAATGCAAGAGATAGATACATAGCATACGCGTTTGTTAGAGCGAGATAGACGAGACCATTTTTCCTATACACGCTATGGGCTTGTATCGCCCTAACGTCAGTCATGTTAAAACAAATCCCACTTATTTTTATAAAATTTAAGGTTTTACAGCAGCGCCATCTATATCAGACTTTTGACCAAATCCTATGGTAATCACGTACTTTTCGGGATAAAATATAGCTGATACCTTGGATTAACCCATAGGGTATGGGTTAATCCAAGGTATCAGCTACCTACATACCAAATATTGGCCCAGCCATTTCAGCGTGAAGAAGTAACAAACATACACACAACTTTCGCCTTTATAATATTAATAGGATTATTCAGTTATGGTGGGTTTAGATTGCAATACCGTGGGTATTACTCGCGCGTTGCCAAGCCAAAAATAAAGTTCTGTATTCGACTTGTATGTCTGTAATTTTTCAAGTTTTGTGTAAAGTAGGTATAGTTTCAGCGTGTGCTAGGAATGCGCATATTTCCGATACAGAGTGAGACGCAGCGTAACGTTGGTCCAATGTCCCCAGATCTGCCACAACAAGGCGGGCGAGATCAACCCGGCCAAGATCCAGGCGCTGGTGGAGGCCTACGTGAAGAAGTTCCGGAAAAGGCACAAGCTGGGCCTGGCGTGACCCGCGGCCCGCTCGCCCTAGTGGTTTATTATTAGATATATTGTAATTATAATTTATGTACGAATCTTGTATTTTACTTTTAAAGATTAATTTAATAATAGAATTAAATAATACTAGATGATTTATATAAGTGAAGTTTTCAATTCCTCTGCGGGCCTCACTGGGTTGTGGAATTAAAAGATACATTCATAAAAAAATAATTTTATTTCCTCGAAACACAAAATACAGTGCCGCAACGGCTACCTGCTACTACTTACAAGCTTCATTAACAATACCTAACATTAGAGAGCTAATAGGAATGAAAAATCGGACATTCGGAGCCGAGCGAGCGGGGCCAACATGTGCGTGCCGCCCTCGTGCTCCGCGCCATGTCTTTGGTCGACTGTGTTGTCTATATAGCATAATAAAACGTAATGGGATATTATTGAACAACACTTTCAAAATAACCTAAATGATATTGTATGAAATGTACTGTCCTAATTTCAAATAATAATGAATTTCGCTCGCTGCGCTCACTTGGCGGGCGCGAAGCCGATGCGCCGGTTGGCGACGTCGAACTCGGTGTAGTACTTGCCGATGAAGACGTCGCCGAGGATCCAGAGCGGGCCGTTGGGCGGCGGCACGTCCAGCCCCATGAAGCCCGACAGGCACACGGTCTTGCCGAACTGCGAGATGCGCAGCACGTAGTCGGCGCCGCGCAGCTCGAACTCCTTGCCGGCGATGCGCAGCCGCACGGCGGGCAGGCGCGGCAGCAGCGCGCAGTCCACGGCGTACTGGCCGAAGGCGAGCGGCGTCGCGCCCAGCGCCCGGTTCAGCGCGGCCACCTCCTGCGCCGGGCCCGCCACCAGCGACGTGCCCGTGTCGGCGATGGCCGCGCAGCCGCCCGCGCAGAAGCTGCTGTTGCCCACGCTGAGCCCGTCCAGCGCGAACTGCCAGTAGGTGGCCTTCTGCACGGGCGCGTACGTGAAGGCGCCGGCGTAGTGCGCGGGGTCGGAGCCGCCCAGGATCAGCTCGCCGCCCGTCGCCGCCGCCGGGTCGCGGTTCAGGTAGAAGGAGAAGACGGGCTGCACCAGCCCCTGCGCCACCATCATGTCGAACACCGGCGGCACGCCGTCCACCGAGATGCTGCCGAAGGAGACGGCATACGTTATATTGGAGGAGCGACGTCGCAACAGATCACATGCGACATAACATACCTGCTGAACGCCATGCCCAGGATGCCGTCGAACTTGGCGGCCACGAAGGCCAGCCCCGGCTCCGACATGGCCTCCGCGAACGTCTGCCCGCGCACCGTGATGCCGCCCACCTGCAACATGTGTCGCCCGTACTTAAATGGACTGTTTTTGTCAACTAACCCTGACAGTGGCAAATTTATCGCAAAGTGTATGATATAAAATGATATTGTGTTATTTTTATTAATAGATGAATGCACTCACGGTGACGTCATCGGTGGACAGGAAGCCAGACAGGCTGCCGGAGCCGTAGTGAATGGCGAACTCGGTGCCGTTCTTGCGGTACGACGACGACTTGCTGCTGTCGTACTTGTTGTGCAGCACTGCGACATGGGATACCGGAAAAGTGATTACTGCTCGCGAAAATAAGGCGCTCTCAACTACTGGTATAATTTATAAATCATTCAATGTTTATTGGTTTATTAAAAAATTTGGTTGAAACATCATTATAGCATAATCTTGTTAAGCTTAGAATAAAGGATTAAGTTGATAAAAACATAATGCATATACTGACGGCAAGCAATGTTGGTGTAGTGGCACTTCTTGGATGGGACCCAGAGGTTGGAGGAGCCCGTGTCAAACACTACTTTGAACGTCTGCGGCGGCGAGCCAATCGTGATGGGACCATAGTACTGGGCCTGGGGACATCAACGCAATACAAAATTGATGCACCATCATGCAAAAATCTAATTGACAAAGTTATTAAAAGTAGCTAAAACCGTATTTTCTTCTGCAGCCTATGCTAAGAATATGTAGCTGTCCTGGTTTATGGCTATATTTGTATGTGCAGGGTTGAAGTGAGTACATACAAGTATGGCAGATAAGGGGCTCACGGGTCGGCAGGCCATCGTGCTATCTCAACGTGAGATGATAGCAAATGTAATGACCTCTGACACAATAACAAAATATAAGATTTTTACAAACAAGACAATGTCGAATACATTTTTGTTTTGTCACAGCTAAAAATAACAACCACTTTGAAGCACACTACAATGAATACAAACAATGGACTATGGTGCTGTAATTTAACCATTAATTTACACTACACATTACACAAACTGTATTTAATTTGTTATTGAAATAATAATTTATTTTTTTGTACATTCGGTCACTAGTGTTATGAAATTTTATTTTAAAAGTTGGACTATTGAGAATTTTTCTTATTCATTGTTCAAGATCAAGCTTACTACTGCCTCATCCTGTAACATTACTTGCAGATTTTAGTAGTGAATATAACAAACTTACGTCGAGATAGTTGGACAGGGGCTCGGGCGCGGGTCCGGATACGGCGTACTTGATGCGCGTCTCGTGCAGCTCCGTGCCCACCTCGTGCAGCTGGCTGCGCACAGACTGCATGCGGTACAGCGGGACCCTGCAGTCAGCCAGACACGTTTATTATTACGATTAAAGTGCGAGAAGATACGGTCTTATACGTATAAATACTACAGGAAATAATAAATATTACTGGAAAAATTTAAGTCAGTTTATTAAAATATAGAGTCTAAGGTTCCTACTAAACTACTCTCTCACCTGAGGAATCCAGCCGCGCAGGTAGCGGTCAAAGCCACCAGAAATATTAAAAATTTTCCCATTGTTCCGCAAATCACTCTCGGTTGCTTGCACTCTGCGATAGAAAACGAGACTAATATTTACAAGCCGTGCTTCCAATCGTAGTTATTTACGGCATAAATGCCTAAGTAGGTATAATATATACTTACAATAATAGCACGCGCACCGCTCGAGAGTCAAGAGGCAACAAAATAACTGAAATCAACAATCCTTCCACTTGTCCGACTGAATAATGAATATATCAAATTAAAAAATGACTAATCAAATTACCGGCGCGCGACGTCGTCGGTGTATCTGTCTGACAGTCTGGCTGGTGTTGCTATGTTTTATCAATTTACTACCATCAATCAATAAATTTTAATTTTTTAGGTACAAACTTACCTTCGCATTCTTCATGGCTCTGATCCGAATCCTGAAAAACCTTCAAGGAGCATTCTGTCCAAGAACCCTTCTTAACAAGTTGCCTCCTTATGACTACCGATTACCTACTTAGTTTTTTGTTTAGTCAGTATTTTTTTTGCTTCTTGAAGTGGGCACGGCAGTGGGCAGGCAGGACTAGGACGAGTGTGTACACGATTCTTCTCATGCCACTGCCATTGCCACTCGCGCTGCCCGGCGCCCCCCAAAAGAGAGGTTTTTGATAGAACTACTGGAAACGGATTCTATTACGATTCATCCACCATTTTATACGACGAATTTTCCTTTTTTGTAAAAAATAAATATAAAGGGACAAATCACACAGATTGAACTAGCCCCAAAGTAAAGATCGAGACTTGTGTAATGAGATACTCTCAACTATTTATTATAGATAAACATCCAAGACCCAGGCCAATCAGAAAAAGTTTCTTTTTATTATTAAAAGCTTTTATTTAATTTGCACTGTATGTATGTATATATGTAAGGGTAAGGGTGGAATCTTGGAACGAAAATTTGAACCACTTCCCGAAGACCGATTGAGCTGAAATTATGCATAAAACTGTAGATCAGATGACAATACAATAACAAAATTATGATACAACCGTTTGTGTTCCGATCAATCCGACCGAAAACCTATTGGGTACTTCCGGTTGTCCTAGAATCATGAAATTTGGCAATAAGCAAGATCATTTAGCACAGTAGGTATAGGATAAATATGAAAACCGTAAATTAGTAGTTACTTCTTCTTCCGGAACTCTCATGCGCGAGTTCTACTTGCCCTTGGTTGGTATTTTATTTTTGATGGGTACATAAACCCGTTTAGTTTGTCGCAGGGTGACTGTAGTAAAATCAGGAAATTATATAGGTATTTGCTAGTTACATTACAAAAAAAAAATAACAAAATATAAATAGACTAGTACCGCCTCTCGACAATAGATGGCACCGAGAAACCTGTCCAGTGATAACTAAAAAGTAAAAAATATTATATTTAAAAACATGCTTTTATTTAATTGCGCTAAAATAAACGTTTACTATCAACTATTACCGTCATTACAAAATTTGTATGACATAAAAGCTTGTCGCGAGATTTACCTGCATTAGAAAACCTAATTAACGAACTTAGTACGAGTACTGTTAAGTATTATAATATCTGTGGTACGAGTAAATGTTAGTAATTAAATCTCGCGACAAGCTTATATGTCATATAAATAATTGTGTAAGTTGATAGTAAAAGTTTTAAAAGAAAAGTTTATTTTATTCTTTTTAGCACAATTAAATAAAAGCTTTTTTTTAAATAGGTATATTTTTTACTTTAATTTATTTCATCATGACCCGACCGGGATTTGAACCTGGGACCTGGATGGTGGTCTGGCGTGGTAACCATTACGCCACGGAGATTGTTAAATTTTGTATTTGATCTTTTTAACCGACTTCAAAAAAGGAGGAGGTTCTATGTTTCATTGTATATTTTTTTAAACATAATATTGTGCATTGCAAAAAGACAGCGTGAACACTGTAATATTTCGACGTCTGCCATTGCCGAAACTAACGCGAAGTGAGTGGTAATGGCAGGGCAGTATGTAAACACAATCTTCTCGATCCTGCTGCAGCATATTTAGGAAGTTATTGCCAGCAGCGCGAGGGGCTGAATGTGCACGCGGAATATCTGCGAGAACCGTGATACATCCGCAGCTCCGCTGGCGACTCTTCGAATAATATTGGCGGTGTTCGCATGGGGAAGCTCTGTTGTTTACTTTTTTGGTCACGTCCTCGCTCGGGATGTGACTGAGGTTTCTTAGCATGATCCATCTCCTGTCAGACTCTACTAGTTGGTTAGAGACATGATGATTTTATGCGACCTTTATAAGTAGAATTTTTTGTGCTAGACTTATGTAAGGATAATATTGAGTACTGTAATACTACTATAGTAGGTACTACTTTTTTATTTGATAAGGTAAGCAAGTGGGCCACGATGGTAATGGAAAGTGGTTACCAACGCCTTTAAACATCAGTAATGCCCCTTTCTCTTCCTATAGAATTTTAACATTCTTCGTGGACAAACTATCCAGAAGAGTTGCATGTTACAGGGAACGATAAGGAATAAGAGAGAGTTGGGCTTCGTATGGCGCGATGTTGCATTTGGGGATAGATATAGCATGCAGCGGCACTGTGGAAGGCAAAGGGTATTAAAAATAACAAAGTTTTTTATTTCGCATTATTTAATGATATTATTTACAAAATAAAAATGATTTATTACTTATATTACAATTCAATTTACGCCTTAAATTAAGGACGGCTCATATTTTTTTCCATTTTGCCAATGCAAATATAATAAATTTCATTATTTATCTTTATATACAGAAACAGCGTTTTTCGAATTTAATGAGCAACCTCTTGCGATTTTCGGCACCAAGGGCGGCAAAGCAAGCGGATCGACGGGCCAAGGATCAGACGAATTGGCCACGGGCCCCTGATGGCAAAGTTACGCTACTTCACATTCAAGACTTGTGTAAATGAGTAGTAAACATCAGATTTAAATTACCTTATGTAGGTAACATTCATTGTTTACCGCGCGTATTCATAAATTTGTTTATTTCATTCCATTAAAACAATAGTGGAATTAATACATACGCGGGGAATATTTCAGTACACCAAAGTAGGCATCGACGTTGCACAATGAATACAGCACACGATTGTCCGCCTTCAGAGACTAGTCAGTGCACAGCACGCGCGACCACAACATACTACCAATTATTATAGAAATTCTCCTTATTGCATAACTTACACGAATGGTCAGAAGAGACTTTGTACAGAGTTCACTTAATATTATGATAACAACAATAGAATTACAACGCAGTAACCACCATTATAAAAATAGATTTCCGAAAAATTGTATACTAATTCGCCGCGACTAGGCGAGCCGCCGCTCCCGGTGACGGATTCATTGGCGATTGTGAAATTTATTATGTACAACTAACGTAGAAATACGATCCATTTCCACACGAACGTGAATGAGTTATTCCCACCAGGTCCAGACGGCGGCGCGGCTCGTGCTCGCGTGCTCGAACATCACAAAATAACATTATTATTATCACACAGTTTGATTACACCTAAGACAATTGTTTCCGTCAACTTAACGTCTATATTTACAGATAATACTTGATTCTGGTTACGAGTCGGCGGCGATGGCGGCGTCGGCGCGGCGCAGCGCCTCGCCGCCCGCCTGCAGCAGCTGCAGCGAGAAGTACTGGCCCTGCAGCGGCGGCGGCGGCAGCAGCTGCACGCTGCCCGCGTTGGCCAGGAACAGCGTCGCCAGGAACAGGCCGGACACGTCGTGCCGCTGCGCCGCCGCGCCCGCCAGCAGCGCGTCGAAGCGCAGCGGCGCGCCCTCGGGCAGCGCGGCCAGCACTTGGCGCGCCAGCCCCTGCACGTCGGCGCCCCTCTCGCGCGCGGCCGCCCTGGCCAGCACGCCGCGCTGCCACTCCTGCCAGTCGCGCGCCTCCGCCGAGTCTTCGGCGCGCGACGCGTCCGACTCGCCGAACGAGCTCTGCTCGAAGAAGCCGTCGTCGTCGCTCTCGTCGCCGCCCGCCAGCGCCGCCAGCGCCGACGCCGCCGCCGCCGCCTCCGCGCCGCTCCAGCCGTGGAAGCCTGCACAGAGCGCACACCGGTTAGCGCCCGCCTAACGCCGCCGCGACGAGGGACTAACGAACGCGACGAGGTCGACACCTTACCGCCGATATCGCCGGGCTGCGCGCCGTCAAAGCCGCGGAAGTCTGCAAACATATAAATACTTATTGCCTTTTTTATTACTAACCTAATAAATTATAAGTATTATACTGATTGTTAATTAACTTTCTTTGTTAAATTAGGTCTCTCTCGGCCGAAACACAGGAATCTCCTAGTTCGGGCATATGTTTTAATTTTATCTTAGTATATTTTATCAAAAGGTTTTATCAATATTTAAAAAAAAAAAAAATATTTCAGCACTTCCCCTTGGCCATCTGAGCCAAGCCGCGAGTAACGACTTGTTACTGAATAAGTACTCACCATCGCTCAAGTTAAGGCGCGCGCAGCGCAGGCGGCGCACGCGGGCCTTGCGCGCGCCCACGACGCAGCGCCGCCATGACGGGCACACGGCGAACTCCTGCGGCTGCGCCAGGCGCCGGCGCAGCGCCGAGCTCAGCGGCAGCTTCGCGGGGCGCGCCTCCTGCGCACCCAGCTCGCAGGCGGCGCGCCTCTTGCGCTCCCGCTTGACGACGGCGACCGCCTCGACGAGGGCGGGCGGCGGCGGGTCGGGCTCGGGCTCCGGCGAGGCGGGCGGCGAGCCGGGCTCGGGCGGCAGGGGCTCGGGCGGCGCCTGGGCGGCCAGCGCCGCCTGCAGCTCCAGCAGCGGGATGGGCCTGGGCGCCGCGCCCGCCCCGCCCCGCTCCAGCTCCTCCACCAGCAGCCCGTCCTTCATGCGCCAGGCCACCTGGAAGTCGGCCAGCAGCCCCACGGGCTCGCCCTCGTAGTCCAGCAGCGCGGCGTCGTCGTCGGCCATCTGGCGCGGCTCCAGCTCGATGTAGACGCGCGGCAAGGTGGGCGGCGGGCGCGGGGCGGGCTCGCGCCTGGCCGCCGCGCTCGCCGCCAGCGCGATGCTGGCGAAGTCGGCCGCCGCGGAGGCGCGCCGCCTGCGCGCGCCGGGCGTGTCGGGCGCGCCCGGCGTGTCCGGCGCCGCCCCGTCGCTGGCGGTGTTCTGGTGCAGCTCCTCGCTCACGTCCAGCACGTGCTGGTACAGGAAGTCCACCTTGCGGCCGTAGACGCAGGCCGAGTGCTGCAGCAGCAGCGCCGCCTCCGCGTAGTTGGGCGCGGCGGCGGTGCCGGCGTCCGCCTCCAGCGCGTGCAGCCCCGCCTCCGTCAGGTATTCCTCCAGAAGCTGGTGAAAATGTTTATATAGCACACTATTATTACTATGTCATACATGTATAATACATGTGGTTAATAGATATAATCAATAAATTAAACATAAACAAATTAGCTAATATATTTTTCACGTCACAAGCTCGGAAAGAATCTGCTTCGCTCGTGGTTCAATCCTAGAATCCTTCGCTAGCTCAGGTTTCAATATAAGTACTCGCGCCAAAAAACAACTTTGCAGCCTTGCATAACAAATAATAAATATTGTCGGGGGGGCGAAACGCGGGATAACAAGGTTATACATTCATAGTGTAAAAGACTTTAAAAAATATTGTTAAGAATATCTCAATGTGAAATATGCATGACCGCATTGTTAGTTTCCGTTTATTCCATATCTATTAAAACGGGTTCTGGACGACGGTATGGTTCATTTGCTAAGATACTGTGCTTATACAATACAATACAAAACTTTTTATAGCACCAAACAAAAATTACAATACACATGGACGGCTTAAAAATTGAAGTACAATATAGGCGGCCTTATTGCTACGCAATTTCTTCCAGGTAACCTCTGAAAGAGATCAACGCTGACAAAATAAATAGGCAGGTGGCGCAGTAATTATTATATAACAATTCAAATATTTGTAGAAATGCTTACAAATCAATAAAAACTTTGTTCATATCCTTTTTTTTTTTTTTTTTTGTTTAAAGTCAGGAAAATGCATTACTGCATGTCCCGCCACTTGGGGGAAGCGACGGGGGTCTGTCGGGCTCGCCTCTCTAAACCAATGAGGGATACCGATATCCGATTCATATCCTACCATTCTCTACCTTGGATTCTTTGACTGTACTAAAGATAGTTTACATATCCAAGCAAGCAAATGCGGAAAGTCCAATGCGTAATATAATTCCCAATTAACATAATACTAGATAAATACTTATGCAGATGTTTCAACATTAAATATTCATTCTTATAAAAACACCAACCACAGGTCGTTCAACTCGTATTGCACATGAAATTATCAAAAATTCCAATTGGAAATGATACACAAAATTCTAATAGCATATGCCTACAAAAGCACAGGCGCATTGTCTTCATTTACTACCTATATGATGATCATGTAACAATTTCACAATGAAACCTTATAGGGGATTGTTATGTAGCCGCAGGTTCAATCATAAAATACTGGGTCAGAGTCGCCTTAGGGGCCATGACTAATGTGACACTGTTCCTGCTCCACACAACAACACACCCACCAGGAATGCATGAGCCCACGGGCTTCGGCAGGACAATGCGGCAGGCCGGGCGCCAGCGCCTCACTCACCGCGCTGAGGTCCGTGTCGAAGCTGCGGCGGGCATCGCTGATGGGCTTCATCAGCTCCGCCACGATCTCCTCCAGCCTCTGCGAATTCATACTCCACCGTTTCTCGCGCCGGGATGAATTCGAATCCCTGAAAATAGCGTCTTCTTGTTGATAACATTACTGACGAGCGACGCGAGTACCCGACACAAATATGTATATAAAAGTGTATGCAACCAGTGGCGCGAAATTTCCTGTCAACGACCCCGTTTTGATTTGTGGAGCGAAATCATAAAACTATTTTATTTTCGAGTCATTAGTAGAACTTTAAATGTAACACACAGTATTACCTTCGCCTTGCTTGGCAGGCGGCGTCCATTTTACAAACATAAAATCGTACGAATAGGATGAACGTAATAACAACGGTGGCCATTTATTTATGTTTTTGAGGGAGACATTTCCAATCCATGTTCGCTGTCAGCGCGCTAGTTCGCTGTTCGCAGTTGCGAAACCACGCACGCGGCCTTTGTCTATGGATTGAGTGAGGAATGTTTGGTGAACTACAGAATTAAATATTTTATTACTAATTTATTAAATTTACGTATGTATTCGTGTTATTTGGAATAAATATGTATTTCTTTTAAATAAAAAAGAACCATGCGAGTAGCGATTTCTCGAACGCTACGTCACTCCGTGCTTCATTCAATCATTCATTTATCAATTTTTTTGGTTCGTTTTGTGTACTTGAATGAACGAAGATTACACGAATGGTTTTCGTTCATTGTTCATTCATTCATTCATCCAATGTAGTTGTCTGTCTGTCAGTCAAACAAATCAAAGTACAAATTTTATGTTGTTCTCGGATTTGTTTGTAAAAATAAGGATACATTTTCGAAATAAGTGACAAAACATGTTAGTAATTTACAGATATTAATAAATGTGCAACTTTAGGCAACAATAAAACACAGTGCATCAGAGTATTCATCGCATCAATCGACGGCTACAAAATGGGGATGTCTCGGTGTTACACCTTGATGAAATGTTTACTTATTCTATTCAACATAATATTTTTGGTGAGCTTCAACTCCAAGTTTGTTTAAATTGTAGAATCAAAAACAAAATATTTTAACTGTATACAGTAGGGGGTGGGTAGGATGTTTTTAAATAAATGGGTTCGTTTGTTGTGAAAGTAGGTACGCAGCCAAGTCTATTTCAAAATTGTTGTTACTGTTATCAATAGAGGTCGGAGTACGTACACACTTATTATTTTATTTATACGTAGTAGAAACTGGGTAGTAGTCATATTACCATGTTACCGTAGGTACCTACATAGATTAGAATGTCTGCGAATGTGTGTGTTGCAGCTGGTGGGCGGCGGCGCGTGCGCGTTCGCGGCGTGGGCGCTGTGGGACGGGCGCGCCACCGAGAGCGCAGAGGGGCGAGCGGGGCTGTGTGCGCTGCTGGCGTGGGGCGGCGCGTTGGCGCTGGGCGCGCTGGCGGCGCTGGTGGGTGCGGCGCGCGGGGCCGCGTCTCTGCTGGCCGCGGCGCTGGCGTTGCTGGCGTTGGCCGCCGCCGCCGAGGCCGCCGCTGCCTGGTGGGGCGCCGCGCACCTACCTCAGCTGCGGCGCGCGCTGCTGCAGCGGCTCGACCGCACCGTGCGCCTCGACTACGGCGTGCTGCCCGCGCGCACCGACGTAGTCGACGCCATCCAGCAGGGGCTCGAGTGCTGTGGCGCGGAGGGCGCGCGTGACTGGCAGCGCTCGGCGTGGTCGCGCGCGCAGGCGGGCGGCGCGGGCGAGGCGCTCGACCTGTCCGTGTCGGCGGAGGCGGCCTACTACTGGGTGCCGGCGTCTTGCTGCGCGGCGCGGCTGGGCGCGGCGGAGTGCGCTGCGGCGCGGCGCGTGCCGGCGGCGTCGGCGGGCGCCGCGGGGCTGCACGCCGCGCCGTGCGGCCCGCGCGTGCTCTCGGCGCTGGCCTCTGGCGCGCGCCTGCCGCTGGCCGTGTGTTCGGCGCTGGCGGCGGCGCACGCGGTCACGCTGCTCTTGGCGCTGGCGCTGTGCCTGCGCGCGCACCCCGACCACCGCTACAAGGCCTAGACGCCATTCTATCCAAAGAACTCAAGAGGCTTACTCGTCTGAATCCCTTCCATCTGAGCCATTACTATTATTTCTGCATATTCTACATTGTTATATGTATTTATAAATGTATCATCCATTTACATAATTATGTATAAAAAAATCTCGCCTGTACCATACCTGCCTCCGATTTATCTGATTGGACATTTTAATTGCATTTATTCTATTGCATTTGATATTATTTGAAGACTGATTTGAACGACACTCCCTCTCTATAAACATTGATTGACTACCTGATTCACCTATCATAAGTAATGTAACACGAAATCTTTGTAAATGTTTACAAGCGACGTGCCCTGAGCGTATACCGTAGGCGTGTAACATTAGATGTACGCGAGGACGTGGAGGCACTAATGTAGGGTAAGATGTAACCAAATGTGTGTTAGCGTAAGTTTGAATCTCCAACAAGCAAGTGTTCAGTGCATGAGATGTCAGTGTGTTATAATAGTCCACAACTTGATGAGAATGGCTTTGTTCTTAGAATATTATAATGGGCCATGCCTTCGCGCCTGTGGCCGCTTGCTCGTGATGTCGCGCACTTGCTTGTTCGACTGAACTGATCTGTTCTTCTTTTCTCAGTGTGTAATATGGTTGTTGTCGACGCTGCGCAGCAGACTCTTATAAGACTGCTTTTTCTGTACTTACTTAAATATACCCATAATACTCCTAAAATATTTTTAGGTCGAAATATTTCATGAACGCACGAATTGGCGCGCTGGAGCTAACATCTTATGTCTTCGCATTCGTAGGGACTCGCGTTTCTACGCTAGCTGCAGTGCTTTGATTAGGTTGTTACCATAGATTTAGTATATATATACTAGCGTATAGATCGGAAATGGTTTGATTAAGGCGAGACCAAAAACAAAATACACTAGTGTGCGTGTAATGTAGGTACATGTGTGCAAGCAAGATATATAATATTGTGGATTTTTCTTTTTGTTTGAGTTACATCCAGGCACACAGGTAACCATATTTAATCCCGTCTAATTAACACATAAAACTACACTTAAAAACCATAATTTTTGTAAAAATAAGTGGGATTTGGTTTTAACATGACTAACGTGGGGCCGATACAGCCCGATAGCGTGTATAGGAAGAATGGTCTCGCCTATCTATCTCGCTGTAACAAACGCGTATGATCTATCTCTTGCATTGCCAATCTAACGCTAGTATATAACAAATCTATGGTTGTTACCTATTACCAGTTTTTAATTCTCAAATGAATTTAGTGTCAAAATCCACTCGGTGTCTAGTCGAACGCTATATTCCTCGGCGCCCTCTCGCGCCGGCCTGCTTTCAGTTCGCGGCTCGAGTGTTGAGGCTACATTGAGACTGATTTTCGTTCCCCGCATCCCTGTTACTTACATTCGTAGTTGTTTAAGTTGTAACGAGTACAAATAATTTAGTTGTGTAATGTGTTATTTTTCTAAAATATTAATATTTTATTGTTATTCTCAGTGAAGCCATGATTTTTATTATTTGTCGACTGATTTAATTTTAGTTTTAAGAGTGCGCCGGCCGTCTTATTTCACATTTTGTGTTACATATCAGCATTAGGCTCTGCGTGTTTACACATAGATACATATTTCTAAGTTAAGATTATCTCGGCCTGGTTATTTCATGGCGGGCCGCAGATGGCAGCTGTACTCACGGCCAGGCAGCCCTTTCGAAATGAGTCGGAAAAATGATGTAGAGCTTCTTTTTCTCGGTGTTATTGCGAAAGACAGCCTGTGCCTATATGTTCCACATTTCAATAGTACCCAACTGCGCCACGGCGGCGGCCGGCACTAGCACAGTGTAGTGGATGTGTTTCAATGTAATAATACTTAGTGTTAGTACTTATTGTGTATTCCGGCGGACGGCGACACGAGCTTCACGGCAGTCGAGAACGCCGATGACGGCTGGCGGGACTCGGGCGGCCCACCTAGACAGATTAGGCCAAAGGATATCAAAGCCGTTCATCTCAATTTTAAATATTGGATGTAAACATGTAAGATGCCTTCTCACTCAGTGCCTTCCTTTGAGCCCTGCCAGCCGCGCCTCGATGAAGATGTGTTCTGTGCCTTCGAGTTTAAATGCTCTCATATACACTGCCATTTATAAATTTTTCGTCACATTTGCCGTGACAAGTGTCTCAACGATGGCGACGCGCGTCCGCTGGGCGGTGCTGGGCCCGCACCCGCACCGCTCGGCGCGTCGCCCGCCGCGTCGTCCTCGTGTCGCGGTGCGCCTGCAACGTGGTGCCATAGCGTGAACTGTCACAATTATTTATCATATTTGATAACACTAATAAATATAAATTGTATCTAATTAACGTAATGTTTTACTCCATACTATTTTATTCCCCGTCTAAAGAGTGGCTCGACAATGAACATGGAATCCACGATTTTAAATCGCTACTACTAGGTATACTCGACTGAGATAAGGTGATAGTCTAGGGATCAATTCCAGCACCAGCCCATAAGACTCCAGTGACCTGGTGGTCAATTGGGACCATGTGACCACGAGGTCTGGAGTCTTATGGGCTATACGCTTTATTTCACTTGAAATGCATGACTCCTTACAAAACTATACACGGCATTCGCAATTTTCTGGAGCAGTCGTCAGCGAGAGGCGGACCACTACCGAAACGAGGCGAGCAAAGAGTAAAATAATACTTACATAGAAACGGACTTCTATGAAAATAATGAAATCGTTTATTCCGAGAGTAGCTCTTTCTTCATAGCCACGTTCTCTAGTCGTATTTGACAGCGTTGCGTTGGGGTTACTTATTATTATGGAGTGGTAGAGCATTTATGAATGCGCTAGATCCACCGGGGATGTATGACTCACAGACAGTATATCGGCGCGGCGTGAAGCAGCAATGCGTTTCGTTCGGCGAGTGAGAGATCCAGAAGCCCAAGCACTTTCCTATCCCTATATTCGCTCGTTGAAGCCAGCTCACAGTCTACACAGCGCCTACTGCATTATCTAGATGATGAATCATTATGAAGAACAAAACAAAGCGGCCAGGTGGCATATATGATGTCCGGGTTTTATGTAAATGTGACGCCATATTGCCAGTGTTGGGTCATCGTGGCGACGCTGATTGCCGCCGTGCTCGGGCGTCACATTACCAGCCGCGACAAAAAGGTGCTCGGAGCGCGAGTTGGTCCATTACAATCGCATTTGTACCCGGATGACGTAATGTGCTTACTGATACGCGTCTTATCTCTAGACTCTATCTAATGCACACATCAATCCCTTGCGAAAAAGTAAGTAGTTTTGTTGGTACCTACCCTTCTTACCTTACCGAAGTTAGGCGAACACAAGGGTGTGGAGAGGCATATCACACTAATATTATAAATGAGAAAGTGAGTTTTTTTGTTATTCCTACACGGCTTGATACTAAGTATTACTAAGCAACCGATCATTATGACAATTTGTATTATTGTACATAGTACATATTGTCAGGGGTACAGAGCCCAACATAGGCAATTATTTACGCGGGCGAAGCGGCGGTTAACAGCTAGTAGGTATAATGTAAGTAATTCTTATAAATCCGTGGTTCGGTCGGATTCACAAGCACGACTATTGCCAAGCGCAGTTACCTATGTGAATAGCTACCGTGGTACAACTCGCTAATGCAATTAGTTCCATCACTATTTCGGCGCGCCCGAACTGGCGTGCTAAACGCGAGCTAATAAGTACAATTAGCCGTTTTGATTGATACACACACGATGATATGCACGAAACAAAGATCCTTCCATTGCGGCAACTGCTGCGCAACGCCAAACAATGCACACTGCGCTTGCGCTGATAAACTCTGAATCAAGCGTAATCGACTGTCGATTGCAACACGATTCTGCTCCTGTGTCATGCCTTCATTGTCTGTAGTTCCATTTACGGCTGCGCGCCCGCAGATGTGATGCCCACTACCTACAAGCACAACAAGGAAGGAATGGAAAGGTAAGACACATAATCTACCACTCCTTTTTAGGGTTCCGTAGTAGACTACAAGGAAACCTTATAGTTTCGCCATGTCCGTAAGTCCGTCTGTCCGTCCGCGGTCTAGCGCCTAGACGCTTAATGCTAGAAAGCTGTAATTTGGTATGTATGCTCATATTAACAATGCCAACAGGTAAGTAGAACAAAATTCTGAAAAATATCGATTAATACCGACCCCATTTTGTGGGGTGTCGTTAGATAGGTCTCTTAAAAACATCGAAGGTGTGGGAAGATCATTTTCCGATACAATGATCCGTTTGCGAATTATTTACATTACCCCCCCCCCCCTCTATCTCCGAAAGTCTTGAGTTAAGAAATTTGAGAAAATTCAAGGTAGTAGGTAGTCCATATAGGTAGTGAACCTACAAGGAATACTATAACGGTTAAGTAGGCACTAACTACTAGTTAGTTACCGAGTAAAAGCCGACGAACTTATGAAGTAAAATTTCTTTGACGAAAACGTACAAATGTCGTAGAATATGGCATTGTACCTACTCCTCTGCAAGCAAGAAATGCATAGCCAATACGGAACCCTACATTGTGCGTGGCCCGACACGTACTTGCCCGGTTTTTTTTTCTCCTGTTAGAAGTATGTAACAGTTCAAGGACTCTCCTCGTGTCTCTGTGCTCCATGAGGTGACAAGCATCCTCGTTTGTCAACTTCTTCCATAAAAAAATCTCCAGTGAAGTTCCTCATCGTCATCGTGAGATGAAAATTAAATAGAATTTTTTCAGTACCTACGCTTATGTACATTCATTGTATACTTTCATCTTTGACGAGGTTCATTAGGCAATTTTCCAAAAATACAATAATTAATTGGGTATTCAAGAAAAACAGTACAGCCCGTACCATAATTATATCAAATGGATTAGCGCTAATTGCGCCGTGAGGACGCGCGGCATAAGTATGCGCGGTCGTGTTTTCAGCGCGCGCCGGATGTTCAATAGTCGTAATTAAGTCTCAATTGAGCGCGATGTCTTGTGATTAGCAGGTATGCGCGTCTCCGTCGAAGTTTGATTAGGCTGTAGGTACAGGAGGACAATTCGGGCGGCTGATGTAATGCGCGCGTAGTCTTCGGCTGACCTAAAAAGGAATCCAATGGTGGGTCTGTTCGGCTCGGTAATTGAAGTTTATTGGTTTCTTAAGAGCTGGTAATTGAGCGAGGAGCACAGGCCAGCGACAATTGCCGCTGCTGTGCGCCGCCGCCCCGTGACCCCGCGGCGAGCGCCCGCGCTCAATTGCGCCCCAATGATCGATTAATGAATAGCACAAATATGTACGAAACAGCACGACACAGTGCGACAATATAATAACGCTGTTGTTACCACGCTCTTATCGTAAGCGACAGAAACAACGGCTGGTATTCATGTTCCCGTCGACCACCTTAGGTATATTCATGTCGGATTTTACGAGTGCTGTCTTCTTATCGTTGAGATGATGCAACCAGCAATCGGTACTTTCATGCGATCACGACTCATAGAACTGAATTCGCATTTCGATGTGGGTGAGGGATTTTTGAAACGATAGAGCATGTTTAAGTCAATGTAGAGCATTTATGAAATGGCTAGCTCGACAGGGGAAATGCTGTGATGTGAGAGATTCAGAAACCCAAAGTTAAATCAAACGTAAAATTAAGGGAACCTCATCTCTCCTTAGCGCCTCTGGCAATTGTGATGTTTGTTGGCGGTGGTAACCACTTTCCATCAGGTTACTCTGTTGCTTGTTTTCCTGCGGGATGCTCCACTTTTTGCACAGGGTCCATAGGCTACGGTGACTGCTTACCATCAGGCGGGTGCGGCGGGCCGTATGCTTGTTTTCTAACTTAGTGGTATACAAAAAAAAACTCATCTCAGGCGAACAACACAAACTGGACTTCTCCAGGGTGGGGGTGTATCCACCTTTAATTTTTCCTGATAAATTCAAATTATGTATTTACCTACCTTAGCCATACAAGTCCATAAATTGAAAACCATACCTTAAAATGTTAGTTATTTACTTTCTGGTGCTGGTTCAGCCGGCTGGGTCTGTCAAGAAAACCCAAAAAAATGCAGTTACGAAATATAACATTGTACAAGTTAAACAAGGCGGACACCTGAACACACCGTATTACTAAACTCGTCCTCATCCTAATTTGATTAGCACACATTCGGCCGCCGGTCGCCCAACACCTCATTTATTAGTTGTGATAACCCGAGCAAACAGCAGCGAGCGAGACCTTGGGATCGATCGTGCTTTACGACTACTGCAACTTGCTCGTTTTATTGCCCCTTTGTCGTGCTATCACATATAATTACATGGTCTGACGTAGAGCAATCGATCTTGCCCCCCTTAACTCTGCGTTAATCCACTACTGGACAGAGTAAGATAATTAGATAATTTAGTAGAGTAGTTGTCGTCTTTCCTTTCTGTCTCCAAAACTTACAATCAAAGATCAATGCATCGAAGAAATGTAGGGACGTTTTAAAAATTCCCCTTTGAAAAGTTGAATCATTTTAGGACAATGACGTACTACGGAATGTTGACAGTTTATTTATCATATTTTTTGTTGGCTCTATGTAATGCATAAATGTGAAGGTTTTTGGTTAGTGTGACTCTACCTAAGGACGTTGACCATGATATAAAATATATTTTACAAACATTATGATATGTTTTAAGGAACTCAGTGTGACCGTATGGCGAAGGAACTATGGAAATCTGTCCCAGGACAAACACATGCCAAAGCCCTAATAAGTGGTCACAATAAAAACTTCTCCAAAGAACTCATCGAGCTCAAAAGACAGAAAACTAGTGCCGTGACTAGAATACTAACAGGACACTGCAAACTTAATAAACATCTGTTTAACCTTAACATGAGCCAGTCCGCGATGTGCAGATTCTGCCAAGAAGAAGAAGAAAGTGCCATGCACATTCTCTGCTCCTGCGGACCACTCATGTACAAAAGAAGTATACACATGGGAAAGCATATTCTGCTTCCAGAGGAGATACAACAGCTCTCTGCCCACCACATCTGGAAGTTCCTAGAGGCAACCAGTCTGGACAGGGAAATTTAATTAAAGGGCACTACAAAAGATCAGCAATGGTCGAAGCAGTATTCTTGAAGCCCACAGCAACAAATAATAATAATTAAGGAGAAGAAATATTACTTACTAAAATGTTATAATTTTTTCTTCTTTTTATTATCTAAACTACTCTAAACTGAACTTTTGTAAGACCGCATAAAGAACTTGCGAAAGAAAGAAACGGTTTGGATTTCATCTAAACTTTGATTATTATAACAGAGAACATAAACCTAAAGCACAGTTTAATTGTGTTATGGAAGTACTAATAAGTAGGGTATTCTGTGCCTGTGTTCGTTTTACCATTGCTATACCGGTAAATAAGCGTCAATTTTTGTAAAACACGCTAACTAGTCTTGAGAAGTTGAAACTAGTGCACTTTGACGGATTTGTGCAGTGAGCTTTATTGCAAGGGTTGAAAGCTCAGTGGGACAGGGGCGCGTGAGGCGGGGCTGGCTCGTGTTCGGCGCCTGCGGAGCGGCGGCGACGCGGGGACGCGCCGCCTCGCAGCCTGTCGGAGCGGCCGGAGCGGCGCGGCCAGCCAGTGCCTTACTCGCCGCGCCAGAGACCGGTCGCCGCCGCCGCGCGCGCCCCGCATGAACGCCGCCTGACTGAGCAGCCTCCGCGCACCTTCGATGCAGCCCGCGGCCTGGTGCACGTGAGACGTCCGCCAGCTGCCGGCCCGCCGACCCGCCATGGGGTGCGCCAGGGGAGTCTGCGTCTCCGACAAGATCTTCATCTTCATCAATATTGCGTTCGCGGTCAGTGGCTCCTGTTGCATGCTCCCGAATTATGATGACAGCAGATCTAGTAGTGTGCTTACCGAAAACAATAGACCTGATTATTGTATAATCAGACACCCGTTTATCCCGAAGTAATGTGATAAGTGTGATAAGGACATAATGTAGTGCAAGGTCACAAAACAAACCCATTTTTTGGCGAAACTAGGCCATATTTCAGTGGATGGGTTGTAAAGTCTGAAATGCACGCCATACGGCTGTACGAGACGAGATTCAGGCACAGGTTCACATAATTGATTAATGTAGACTGTCTTAAGTTGATATTTTATTAAATTTTCTTCTTTTATGCTGTGCCACTACCATTGTCCATCCCGTGGTATATTTTATAAGCTTATCAGTTTTTATGACACGGCAAGTAAAATTCCGTAACTGTGCTGTTTGAACATTATACCCTTTATTAGTAAACAAATATCCTCCAGGGTTTAACTAAAACTTAATTTGTCCATATCTCTCTTCATTTAATATTCCTCAAGAATGACAGTGGCAAAGCAAGTTTATTTTATCCCTAGTTTATCTTTTTTTATTAATAAAAGGGATTGTTCTTAAACTTCTCAACCAACCCATAATTCAACTGCATTTCTTCTCCAAGAGGAAGCACACAAAACAGACGCGTTTGTTAAACCCCAAGAAGTAGACACAAAAAATAACGGTCTCCGGTATGAGGCGGTATGCGGCGAGCCCTTGCCCCACCTCGAGGCACGCATGCACGGCTACCCTACCTGAGATGCACGCGCTGCACCTCGCGCGACGACGGGAGCATTCCACGCAAACAAACACGAGCATGCCATCATAAAAATGTCTTGGCAGTGTTTATATTCTGCAGTATACCCGCGACAAATAGCACAACAGTTCCCGTTCCACAATTAATTGAAATTAATTATTCCTACTAATTTAACATAAGTATTGTCATTTGCATTAGCCAACCTGTTATTCAATAAATATTAAGATTTCTTAAGTCTATCGAATTACGGTTAACCACTCGAAGATCAACTGAGACAAATTATATTCACGACAAACAACAAGTTAAACCAGTAACTCTACCATGTTATAATGCTATTTCTTTTTTCCTGGAACAATGATCGTCAACCTATTTAGGTATAATATACCTACTTACCTTACCTACTTATGATTTGTTCGGGAAAACCGTATGATTCAAGAAATATTTCACTTGAGGAAATATAATACATGTTTTAATGCATAAGCTGCGATGTCGTATTTAGTCATAATTACTTATATTGATTGGAATCACAGCCGTAATCGGTTATAGACAATCCAGTTCGAGGTATGCGTTGGTGTGGCTTACGCAATAAATAGCTCATGTCAGCTGCAGCTGACTGCATGCCATGCCTCGGCATTGCAAGTATTTGAGCAACATCGTTGCAAACATGGTCAAAATTGGTCATGGCGTTGTTCTCCGATGATTCCGCAATAGACCGTGCCGTGCGTCACCGGGGGCCGCGGCTGCTGATCGACTCGCGTCTCTTGTTGCAATGGATCTTGCACAAACCTGCATCAAAGTATTTGGCAAACATCACTTCGCGCGAGCGCATCTAGTTGCCCTCAGGTTGCGACCTCACGAGGTACGATGTTGCCGCTATGTATTAGTAATATCGTGTTTCGTGTTAATCAAAGTGACCGGCACTGTACAGAAGCCAGGGTCACGGGCGAATCGGCCATTGGAATTGGGGGACAATAGAATTCGGCGACTCTGTGAAACTCTATCTAACTAGATTTTACATTGTCACTCCGTTAAAATATCTTATTCGTCTTGATTTCTTGTCTTATCCATTTTTATCATTGGTCAGTTCCGTAATACTTCTTATGCATCTGCTCTGTCGGCTCCATTACGCTCTTGATTTAAGCCATCCTGCAATTGATCATTGTTCGTCGTGAGCTTATCATCCAATCCAACGTTGACATGGTTCCCCATTGTTGCATTTAACAGTGGAACGACGGTGTTGTCACTGTATCAGTAACTATTTATAGAAAGGGAGGCATCACATCTACCATGATAGTGGTGAGAATAGGAACTTGTAGGCATACAATAATAATTGTATGCGATTATCTGAAATGACGATTTGGGAATTTGTTGAAAGCAAAACATGGTCGCGTGACGCAGGCAAACAACGGCGGCGGCGGGAGGGGATTCGGGGAATAGCGCGCTGTTTGTTCGACAAAATTCAATTGGAATTCAAATACGAAAGCAGTGTTGCACAGAGATTTGATATTGCAGTGTAGTTTTCAATGTTCTTTACCTTCGGTCATAAGTTTTCACTCAAAACGCTATTCACTTCATATTTAATGAGGTTACGTAGACGGATCACTTACCATCGGGAGGGCCGTAAGCTAGTTTGCCACCATTGCAGTATAAAAAAATGTAGAGAGAACTTTAACCCGTATCGTACTACAGCACAGATTGAATGAACAAAGACAGCCCCAACCTTCACCTCGGTGGCCCTGAAGCAGGTTACTATCAGTGGAAAACAAGACGTCAGCACGCATCACCCTAGGCTCGGCCGACCGTGACAAAACCCGATATTTAGCAACTCTTAAGGCCCTGATCGACGAGCGAGTAAAACCACGGTTTTATGGCTCGGCGGTAAAGCTCGCCGGTGTATCACTGCAAAACCGCGTTTTTAAACACCGACGAGCCTGGCTCGCGGCTCGGCATGTTTGCTATCTTTTTTACTCGGCTCGTCATGTAAAAACGAGATGGCGAGATACACAAAGCTTCAGACTCGGAACAAGACATGTTACCTCTCTCATTCAGGCGCGACTGTTTTGCTCGCTAGTCGATCAGCATAAAAAGCCGCGAGTAAAACCGCGGTATAGGCTCGTACGTCGTAGGACAATGTAAGTAAAGACCCTGGTCTTTACTTACATTGTCCTACCAATGGATACAATCCTAAATAATTTTAGGAACAACCATAGATTAATATTGTGTAAACTGAAAGGGACAACGACCAATACGACTGTTAATTTACAGATTACTAAACAAAAAAGTTACTACGTGAGTTAAGCTTCCTATGAAAACAACGATTATATTATTATTGTTTTACACTACGTGCTATGACAATGACTAATAAAGATAAGCGTTTTGAAAACGAGTAATGCAAAAGACAATAAAACGCCCAATACACTGTGCTAGTTGATTAGTAAAATTAACTACCTATTACTTTGTTTATTTGTTACTTACTTCTTTTATACTTGACTAGCGAAAGCCGCGCAACTTCGTATGCGTGCAGCGCCATTGATTGTCAGACTTGACCAAATCCTACGAGAATCACGTACTTTTCGGTATAAAAAGTAGATAGATAGATAGATAGAATAAGCTTTATTTGCAACACACAATCAATTAATACAGTAAACAGTAAAAGTTACAAACTAGTGTATATGCAACAAGGCGGCCTTATTGCTCAAAGCAATCTTTTCAAGGCAACCTTACCAACCTTACCTAAGTTTGGTAAGGTAAGGTAAGCAACCTTACTTAAGTACCATGTGTTAATCCAAGGTATCAGCTACCTACATACCAAATATCATAAAAAATGGTCCAGCCATTTGACCGTGAAGAAGTGACGGACATACACACAAACTTTTGCCTTTATAATATTAGTAGGATTGTATTAATTCGATGATGATTGAGGCGAAAAACAGCTACGTTCGCGAATCGCGATAGATACGAGCCGATGAAGTCATGGGTCGCGGCCGCGGCGCGTCATGTTGCGTCAACCGCTGCAACGATACGCGGCCACCTTACATGCTCATGTAGAGATATTTATTAAATCTGCGAAGGTCCTCAACAATGCGTCACTCACGACCGACACAGCCCCGACAATAGAGACTGCATGGATTCCTAACGCCCGATAATACAGACCGCGCCGCCTCCTGTCCAAATTGAATTTCCGGAAACCTCTGCCTAAGTACACGTCGTAATTATGTATTATTAGTGAACAGAGTGAATCATGCATGTTACGAGCCGTTAGTAACAAAAGGCTTATATATAATGGCTACCAGAAATGCACTCATATTACTTCCAATAAATTCAAAATGGCTGCCAAAACGGATAAATGGTCACCAAATTGTGTTGAAAAAAGTATTGTAGAAATGATTGTCTTTTATTGCATGCCATAAAAATATGTTAACACCGTTTAAGTTAATTTCAGACCAAATATTTTATATTATCGCTAAACAAATGTTACCAATATTTTATGACTTTCATTTTAGTCATCTTTAGGTACTGAGACAAAAAACTAATCGGTCGATCGTATATTTTTTAAAATACCAAACATAATATTGCTTACCCCAAATACAAGTTACTTATTTATTGCTTTATGAATTTAATGGCACTCTAAGGAACACAGAAGTTACAAACGGTCAATCAATGAAAAAACAGAAAAAAACAAGAATTACTGAGTTAAGGGTCTACGTCGTAAAAAATTGCGATTATATGATGAATTAATACATATCCAAAAATCTAAGTCTAAATTTTAGTAGTTTAGAAGATATTTCCCTTTCCCTAGAAGATTTTACCCTTCTTTTTTCACATAGCCCCTTAACAAAGCTTTTTGGATTTTACTGGCGTAAAATAAAAAAGGTAAACGATTATTATATAATTATAGCTTGACAATAATATATTTTGAATATTTGATTACATTATAGCAAATTAGACTGTAGTTTTTGGTATTAATGATACTGTTTTAATAAAACAATATTTGGTGACCGTTTATCCATTTTGGCAATCAAAAAGAATATAATAACAAAACGTAAAATTATTCTGACGTGTGTATATTTATTTTGGATCTTATAACATTTTACTTTAGTGCCCTCGGTTTAGGTTGAGTTTAATTTATATGGAGTTAATTATTGTATTTGGTGCTTAGTCTTAGGGTATAAAAAATATTCTGGTTAAGGATCATTAAAATTGTACCCGTAACAAAATATATTGCAGAATCAAATACTAATGATGGCACAAATTATCCCTCCTTTCACTTGGATTTTTATGTAGTGAAACAAGCATTCTCACGAGTGATTTCCCTGAAAGCCACTTCACCTGCATAAGTACTGATAAGTATTGATAACGAACATAAAGGCACATAAAGGAGTCTCTACAATGAGACACACTAATCACGAAGAAAAATGCATACAAACAAAACTTCATTCAATGGCTTGAAGCACAACCAAATCAACAAAATAACATGGCCCCGTCTGCGGCCTTCACGCCTAATCCAAGCTAATCTTCAAGATATCGAAACAAAGCGAATTATCCTCGTTTACGCGAAACTAAATTGACAGTATGGGCACGATAATTAAGGGTGCTTAGAATTGATCACACTTTTCGTTTATAGCGTCAAACATTCACAAAAAAAAGTAGTTAGAGCTATCTTATTCCCTATTAAAATCAGCTCCCTGGTAAGCAACACATCTAATACTATACTTTTCAGTAATGTTTCAGTACTCTGTGACTCTGTTGTAGAAATTAGAAGCTTGTAGTTGGGTACAAACAACTTAGAATGAGAATCAGACGCAGGCAACCCCACCATTACGCATTCCGTAGACGGATGGTGCGGACGACTAGGTATGTGCGAAAATGATAAACAAATATCGTAAAATGTACACTCAAAAATTTACAATACGGCCTTTCTACTAGTACTGTGTGTGTAGACACACACAAACACACACACACACACACACACACACAGTACTAGTAGAAAGGCCGTCGTAATAGCCCGCGAAGAAGGCGGCACCTGCTGCGTGCGACGGGCGAGCTAGATCCGGTCCCTCCTGGCCATGTGTGTGGAGAGTGAATCTACGATACCTTTTTAACTTTACCTATACAAGAGCAATTTTATGACTTCTGTCTGTTGACTGTCGAATGATATTACTGTGTTTTACAACTGTATGTAGGTATTGATTCATCATTCAACGTTATATTTTTTTATTTATATAAAGAAACATTAAAAAACAATTAAAAGATCAAAAATCTTCAATTTCATCAGATAGATAATGAATTGTGGCTTTTAATTTTCAAAACATAAATGTAGAGTCGATGTCGACGAAATGTTTTATCAAAGTTGTAATTTTGAATTATATTTGAGGGTTCGATTGTGATGAGATCAGGAGAGTTGGTCCGACAGGCAAGCGCAGCTTACCTCGCGCCAGCCGCTTCGCGACCTTTGACCCGCGAAGAAGCGGTCGCGCCGGTTCAGAGCATATTATAATTTGAAGACAGAATGCCCACTATACCTATGCATTATCCGTCGCCTCACGCGCGGTCCAGCACAGCAGGATAGCGGAGAAATCTCCTAAAAAACATTAAACAATTTAATGCAAAAATACAAAGCCCTGGAGCTCGAATTGCTTCAAGTTACCTGAGTAACATTCTCGCTGCCGCTGTGTTATGGCTCCGATTATGCACGAATGCGACTCGCATTCCGCACCGAACACGTACTTGTGTCACACAGCTTCGATGGCTAAAGCTTACATTTTAATCACGTAAAAGTAGCCCAAGTTTGAATGGGATAAGTTTCGACTCGAATGACAGTTTGGTACAGCATTGTGTCTAATTGATGTGAGACGTTGTCCAGCTGAGGCAGCTCCCAGCGACCAGGCGGGCGGTGCGTCGGGCGCAGAAATTGTGATGAATCACAGGCACGCGGCGCCGCGCGCGCTGTCTCCGGCGGACAAGGAGCGGGGTGAACGCCCGAGAGGACCACAAGACGCTGCGGCCCTCCGCACCCACGACACGCCACAATTATAAACCCATCTATTGACGTTTGCATTGAAATGGGAATAATTTATGTGGTTACCGGTTACATGGATTGTGACAAAATAGACAATATTAAATCATGGTTGCGTCAAATTATCGCCACTCTAAGCAATACCACGACTTCTAAACGAGCCTCCGCCGCGTCGTGCGTCGCTGCCGTTTGGTTTCTCATTATCGTTAAATTTATCACAAGGTTTCGTGATGAATTACATTATTTAAATTATGACAATACTAGATGCTGCCCGCGGTATCAACCAGCGCCATCTATATCAGATAGCCATCTATATTTTTAAGCAAATCCTACGGGAATCGCGTACTTTTCGGGATAAAAAGTACCCTATGTGTTAATCCAAGATATCAGGCTACCTACATACCAAATATAATAAATATTAGCTCAGCCATTTAAGCGTGAACAAGTAACAAACATACACATAACTTTCGCCTTTATAATATTAAGGATAAGGATGACATTACGAAATCCAGCTGTGTGAAAAAATTCATACTTAATTAACTCTTATCGAAGTTAAAATTTATGATATTACGATGTATCAAAGATCAAAGTAAATTAAGACTGTGAGAGGCTGAACTAAACGCAGCTCCCGTGTTCCTAAAGCAGATATAATAGTCATAGGTCAGCATAGGAGAGAAATAGAGTCAACGCCTTCGTGAGATCAAGAGGCACCACACATGTGGATGGCGCGTGTGCATGACTCATAAGAATTCCTCCACTGTGGTAAATAATGTTTTGAAACAATTCAAATGGGTCAATAGAAACCAAGTTATAAACTGCAGCAGTAAGCGAAACCGTGTATAGCGCGCCGCTGGAGTGGAGGGAGCCTGCTCGACCAGGGCCCGGCCTCCACTCCCTAATAACAAACACTAATCCCTGATAATAATATGAGGATCGCAAACACATTATTTTAATAATATCGTTAATTATTTTAGGTGCTTCAAGAGCGTTACTCAGTCGATTGAAGAAATCAGGTAGAGCCCATAACAATCAAACTCATAGGTACCAATAAATATACATAATACTTAGACAGTGTGTTTTAATTGAATGTTCTTACTTAGGCAAATGCCCTTGCTAGGGCTTATTCAATTTAAGAAATTCTCTTGGGGGAAATATCGTCTTTGTGCTCACGTCACAAACGAATCTTTCGTCCTTCTAGGTTCATCGAACATGTTTTGATAGAGATATTGGAGGACTGAATGTCGACAGACGACATTCTTTTACGACGCGTGCATCGATAGCACCCGACCCCCCTCCTTCCACTTGGATCCATGACCCGGGCCGACCCGCCGCCGACAACGCCGCTCTGTGTTCCAGGCCTTTGAAGGGACCATTGTTGGTGTGTGACCACCGACCACCGGCCAAGATGGGGCGTTGGCATGCAACGCGCCACACGGCGACATAGCAACTGAGACATGTCTGTTGTTCGAAATTTCTGTGTTTTTTGAAACTATGTGCTTATAATTATCCATGTTTCATGTTTCACTACGAATGTCCTCTTGCGTTGCTTGCAGATGTACAGCGGCGCGCTGCTTGCGACGGCGGCGCGGCTGGCGTGGGACCCCAGCACGTACACGTGGTTCCGCTTCCTGTGCGCGGCGCAATACCGCGCCAGCGCCGCCTACGTGCTGGTGGCGGGGCTGTGGCTCGCCGCGCTCGTGTACCTGGCCGCCGCCGCCGCCGTGCCCGCGCCGCGCCGCCCGCACTGCCTGCATATGGTGAGTGCACACTGCCCGCCAGAACTGTCCGCAGTGTCCGCTGCCTAAACACAAACTCGGCTGTTCTGCTCCTCTCACCTACGAAGCGACAGGGCAGTGCAGAAGGGTTTCTCACATGGCCCCCTCAGGACAGGTTAAGACTACAATATAAATTCAGATTTTGTTGGGCTATTTCAGTAATACACAGTGGAATACAAACTATATTCTTAAATCGATATTCAATAGATTTCATTGTAAAATCTTATTTAGATTCCATTTTTTGTCAGTCTGATTTAAAATATTCTATTTTAAATTGGAACGCTTTGATGAAGGAAATCTGATACCTGCTACGCGTTATGGATATTTTTTTTCTATTGGTGTAAAATTAATCAATATTTTTTATCTTTTTGGAAAGGTCATGAAATTCCGCAGTTATCTACGTTATTTGTACGCCAACTGTCATAGCTTTTTCTCGAGTAGGTAATCCATGTCGATGGTAAAAGATGCGAACAAAATATTTTAAGTTTTGTCATAATTTCAGGGAAATTAAACATTTGAAACCCGTGTTCAATTTACCAAATGAACATGAAGAACGCAACGCTGCAATTCTTTATCTAGCACAACTCACCTGCTGCGCTGCACTTTACACACATGAGACACATACAAATAGATTGCAAATATTATACACACCTAAATATATATTTTTTTGTATAAATCTATTTATATAAAATTCAAAGTCCTGACTGACTTAACTATATATCAACGCACAGCCCAAACCGGTAAGTCTAGAGATTCCAAATTTGGACTGTAGGTTCCTTACGACGTCTAGGGGTGTAATAAGAAAGGATTTTTCAAAATTCCTACGGGAAACCGAGATATAAGCAAACGAAGTTGCGAGGGTATATCAAATTTGGCATGTAGCTTCCTTACGACGTCTAGGGATGTACTAAGGAAGGATTTTTCAAAATTCCCACGGGAAAGCGAGATATACGCATACGAAGTTGCGAGGGGACGCACAGCCCAAATCGCTGGGTCTAGAGATGCCAAATTTGACATGTAGGGTCCTTATAAAGTCCAGACCGACCGGACCGGACCGGACCGGACCGGAACGGACCGGACCGGACCGGAACGGATCAGACCTGATCGGTCTGGAAGGAACCGCACCGTACCGGGCTGTGCCTGACCGAACGGGACCGGACCGGATTTTTTCTTTAAATATAAAATTCAAAGTCCTGACTGACTTAACTATATATCAACGCACAGCCCAAACCGGTGGGTCTAGAGATTCCAAATTTGGACTGTAGGTTCCTTACGACGTCTAGGGGTGTAATAAGAAAGGATTTTTCAAAATACTTACGGGAAACCGAGATATACGCAAACGAAGTTGCGAGGGTATATCAACGCACAGCCTAAACCGCTGGGTCTAGAGATTCCAAATTTGGCATGTAGGTTCCTTACGACGTCTAGGGATGTACTAAGAAAGGATTTTTCAAAATTCCCACGGAAAAGCGAGATATACGCATACGAAGTTGCGAGGGGACGCACAGCCCAAACCGCTGGGTCTAGAGATGCCAAAGACATGTAGGGTCCTTGTAAGGTCCGGACGGACCGGACCGGACCGGAACGGACCGGACGGGACCGGAACGGATCAGACCTGATCGGTCTGGAAGGAACCGCACCGTACCGGGCCGTGCCGGACCGGATGGAACCGGACCGGACCGAATTTTTTTTCATAGATAAAATTCAAAGTCCTGACTGACTGACTGACTTAACTATATATCAACGCACAGCCCAAACCAATGGGTCTAGAGATTCCACATTTGAACTGTAGGTTCCATACGACGTCTAGGGGTGTACTAAGAAAGGATTTTTCAAAATTCCTACGGGAAACCGAGATATAAGCAAACGAAGTTGCGAGGGTATATCAAATTTGGCATGTAGGTTCCTTACGACGTCTAGGGATGTACTAAGAAAGGATTTTTCAAAATTCCCACGAGAAAGCGAGATATACGCAAACGAAGTTGCGAGGGGACGCACAGCCCAAACCGCTGGGTCTAGAGATTCCAAATTTGGCATGTAGGGTCCTTATAAGGACCGGACCGGATCGATCGGACCTGATCGGACCGGATGGAACCGTACCGTACCGGGCCGTGCCGGACCGGAATTTGTTTCTGAAGAAAGATATGCTAATTGTTACTAGGCCACGCGGGCGGAGCCGCGGGCGGAAGCTAGTAATAAGATAAATTATTAATAAACTCTCTTCAACACCGAACCAGGTGTACCAAGACACCTTTAGCCGTCAGTACGATCGGTTGCATGAGTCTGTGCAACTGGCAGTGAGAGAACACTAGGGTAGTCCAGTAAGGTCGTCAGGGGAAACCCTGCGACTTTATACAACCCGCTTTATGATTGAAAATAGTTGCTAGTTCATCAGCTTCCAAGAATGTTGAGTGCAGAGAAACAACAAAAAGAGTATTTCAGTTAAGAGGGATTTTGCAGCAAAGCGGAAAATGTCGAACCTCGGAAACAGATCACGTTCGAACCCCTTTTTGATGGAGGCTAATTTATTGCAAATGAAAAACCTGTCACTTGCATATTGAAATGGAATGTAGGTATACTTCCCCGTATCGGGCGCAGCTGTTATTATTCTTAAATAAAACTTTATTTTCAATGAAATTGACCTCCGAGCGGAGTCAATGACCTCGATCGGATTCCGAACATAATGATTCAGATTGTTAAAAAATCAGAGTTAGAATTAAAACTGATTGCGAGTGTACATAGAGTCACGGATCTTATATAAAATTCAACTAGTGACTACACTATTTTCGTTTTAGAAAATTCAACATTATGTTCTGGAAGAACCTTCATTTTATTAAAAAGAAAGTAACAAGTAATAATAACATAAAAATGTATATTGCAGTATGCTGCTGGCGTGGCGCTGCTGGCGTTGAGCGAGGTGGCGTACGGCGCGTGGATGGCGGCCTCGCTGGCGGCGTGGTGGCGCAGCGCGCCGCAGGCCGAGCTGGCGCGCCGCGGCATGGACCTCGTGCACGACCTCAAGCCGGCGCTGCTCGCCGTCGAGCGCTACCGGGACATCGCGCGCCCCGTATACGACATGATCGAGGTATCACCCACACCAAATACTATAGACGAGTAATACGCACGGCTCTTGACGTTTCTCATACAAAGACTTGGCAACCTCCGTTCACCTCATGCCGCTAGGGGCGCTATAACATTTTGCATACAAAACGCACAGTTCACCTCATGCCGCTAGGGGCGCTATAACATTTTGCATACAAAAGTTTTGAAATCGTTCACCTCATGCCGTAGGGGCGCTAGTGTCGCGTCTTGCCAGAAATCTTCCGAAGCTGTGCGTATTAGTCTTCTATAGTATTTGCCTCACTCACTACTTCCTACTTCTGTCTCTAGCATATCGGCTTAAACGAGAATATGTTATCTCACTCACATTGCGAATGGTTCTCGTTTCAGGAGGTGGAGCGTGAGGCGCCCAACAACGTGTTCGTGATCATCATATTCGGCACACTCGGCATGGTGCTACAGGTACGCGTGTCTTGCCGCGAGCCTTCGAGTGGTAGAACCTGGCTTTTTACAGAAATCGACGTGATTAGCGGTGATCTGCCACTGCTTTCGTACGATGAGTGAGAGAAAAAAGCGGCCAAGTGCGAGTCGGACACGCCCATGAAGGGTTCCGTAGCAGCAATTGCGGTTTACAATTTTATTGACGTATTAAAAAAAAACTACTGACTAGATCTCGTTTAAACCAATATTCGTTTCTTATTTTAGAAGTTACAGGGAGGGGGGGCACTCATTTTATCACTTTGGAAGTGTCTCTCGCGCAAACTATTCAGTTTAGAAAAAAATGTTTTTCGAAGACTTATCCATAGATACCCCACACGTATGGGATTGATAAAAAAAATTGAGTTTCGGTTCTAAGTATGGGGTGGTATGGGGAACCCCCAAAATTTATTGTTTTTTTTTTCTATTTTTGTGTGAAAATCTTCATGCCGTTCACAGAATACATCTACTTACCAAGTTTCAACAGTATAGGTCTTATAAAAAGTGGCTGTGACATACGGACGGACAGACAGACAGACAGACATGACGAATCTATCTTTTTAGGGTTCCGTTTTTTGCCATTTGTCTACGGAACCCTAAAAAGGGTCTGGGCAGCTTCCACGTTACTTATGCAGGGACACAGAAAAATGAATCTTGCGACCCACAGAAGCCAGTTAAACTATTGCGTGTTCGCAGGTGGCCGCCTTCGTGATGTCGTGCCGGCTGGCGCGCCGCTCGGCGCCGCCCGCCGCCGCCGAGGAGAAGGCCGCCGCCGCCTGCGACGAGGACAGCGACGGCGCCGAGGGCAGCGACCCGCCGCCTGGCTGGCGCAAGAAGGCCAACTTGCGGATGTACACCATACTTGACAAAATTTTCTAGCAGGTAATTATTTGTCAAGTGAAAGTCACAATTTTCGGGCAGTTCTGTCACAAATCAGTATCTGAGTGTCGGCCTATACT
This sequence comes from Endotricha flammealis, assembly GCA_905163395.2. Classification (NCBI taxonomy): domain Eukaryota; kingdom Metazoa; phylum Arthropoda; class Insecta; order Lepidoptera; family Pyralidae; genus Endotricha; species Endotricha flammealis. The sequence continues at coordinate 16,501,066 of LR990863.1, forward strand.
GTTCCAGGACGACGCGTCCGCGGCGGGCGCGGGCTCCCCTCTGCGGGGTGCGGGGCGCGTGCGCGGGCGGCGGCGGCGGCGGCGCGGCGGCCGCGCTGGCCCGCCGCCACGCGCGCCCGCCGCCGCGTTCCCGCGAGACCCGCGCTGGGACGCGGTGCAGGCGCAGTTCCGCGCGACGCGGCCGCCGCCCTCGGCGCCCGCCGCCGCGCTGCTCATCCTGCACGAGCTGTAGCTCTTCTGTCTTTGACTCGGCCCTCGGGCTGTACGACACTGCCAAATCGTACAAACATATACATGAGCATACCTCGATATTGAATTATTGTAACAGTAGACGTTGTCGGTAGAAGTACAATTAAATACGATGAGTTTTCTGTACGCTTTTGACGCCACATTGATGTAATGTAAGTTGGCGTCCTCGTTGACGATAATTAAATACGTACGTGTTCCGGAGGGCGACCCCGGGCCGTGCCGGGGTCGTCGTCGCTCGTCGGGCGTTCCCCGACGGCGGCAGACTGCCATATTTGATTAATTGTAGACTGTAACGAGCTACATTACCTGTTAAGTTTTACTTATAACGAAATAAGAAATTATTAACGTAAGAAGTATATTTAGAAGCATATCACCTGTTTAGAGAGAGAGCTACGAACCTTTGACTACGAATATATTCTGTATCGATTATTTACACTTGCCATGTTTTGTGAAAACTAGTTAGGCAATCTTTTATGAAAAAAGAAGCGAGCGACGCGCTCGAGACTGGTGCTAGCGCGGCGCAGGCCGGCGCTGCCGAGGCGATTGCATTTGCTGTGATTTCATTAGAAACAGACTTAGGTAGTTTATTTTTGAGGAAAAGAGAGATATGCCATATTGTTGTATGTAGTCGTTGAGTATTTTCACTTCCAGTTATGGTTGTTTTTTTATCTGGTGCCAAATAGTGTAAGACTAGCCTTCTTCAGATTTGAGTGTCGAACGATGGTCGACCGTGGTGAAGTTCGGATGCGGCATTCTTCGATGTTATCTCTATTGTGAGCTCCTGCCAGGCCCACTGCCAGGCCCAAATGGTGGCGACGAGCGCAAAGGTCTATAACGCATCGCGTACAGTGCCGCGGCCGACCGACTCGCAGGGCGATGTCGCCGAGAGCACGTGGCGACTGCGAACGCCGCAGCAGACGATGTCAACCCTAATTCAAATAATATTAACGATGACAGTTGCTGTCGTGTTCGGAGTCGACCTTGGCTAGAAACTAGACAATAAGAAGCGATACGCACAACCTGCGCCGGGGCAAGCGCGCCGGCGGCTGGGCCTTTGACCGCTGCTCTTTTAGAATCCGTTCCTGAAAATAAATGTATTTCGTAGAAACAAGCGGTCACTCCACGCCAGCGGCGTCGTCGGCGCGCCGTGGGCCACGCATGGCGCTGTCTTCCCGGCAACGGCCAATACGTGGTCCGCACTGGCTCGAATATTACGTTTGCGTAGAGTATGTTAACGTAGATTATAAGATAAAGCAATAAAGTGATATTTTTCTAGTCCTGTGTTTAATTTTCCTCTGAGCTCCGAATCAATTCTTTTCGCCGATGACACAACCGTGATAATTGAAAATGAAAAGACAGATACATTTGAAGATGAAATTAATAAAGCTTTGTAATAATAATAATTTAAAAATTAACTTTACAAAAACACTTTTTATGCAATTTCAACCCTATCAAGTAACTCCTCTCGAGCTAACTATAAAATACAACGACATCATAATCTGACGGCTTCCACACTATAACAAATACTATAGACGAGTAATACGCACAGCTCTTTACGTTTCTCATACAATGACTTGGCAACATGATGATATACTAACTGGAAGAGATGTGGGCGAGGGCTCGATCCTTGTGTTGCTGGATTATTCACGGGCATTCGATACCATCAATTCAACGATGCTTATAGCGAAACTGGTGTATTACGGATTTGATGCGTCCACAATCAAATGGTTTTCCAGTTACTTAACGGATCGCTATCAACGAGTCGAAATCACTGGTAGTGACGGTATCAAACTGGTCTCGAAAAATGAGCCCGTATATAAAGGCGTTCCACAGGGATCAATATTGGGGCCAATTCTGTTCATACTGTATACCGCAGACTTACCAGATGTCATAGAAAACAGCGAACATCATATGTATGCGGACGACCTCCAGGTCTATCGATCTTTTAAGCCCTGTGATGCTACTGCCTCTGTTAATAAAATAAATGAAGATCTAAAGCGGGTGGCTGAGTGGTCGGATAATAATGGTCTCGTGCTGAATCCAAGCAAAACGAAATATCTCATCCTGGGCACTTAAGCTCAGACTTCTAACATAAAGCAGCACATACCAGCAATAATTGTAAAAGACAACCAAATACAGGAAGCTACAGTGGCGAGGAATCTTGGCATCATGATGGGCAGCGAACTACAATTTGAAAAGCACGTAACTGAGACTGTAAGGAACTGTTATTACCGGTTGAAAGTTCTATATCAAATCCGTGACTTCCTTAGCATAGAATCTCGCATTTATCTATGTGAGTCTCTCATATTGTCAAAACTCAACTATGCTGATGTGGTGATTGGTAATATTGTTTGCTGGCACGTTCAAAAAAGCTTATTCAGCGTGCACAAAATTCTTGTGCACGATATTGTTTTGCTATTCCCAGACGAGCACATATAACACCTTATTTGAACCAAAATAATCTTCTGAATATGGAATCCAGACGTAGACTACACTTCGCATCGTTGCTTTTTGGTATTAAATTTATTTGTTTAATAAAATTAAATTTGGCCAGCGAGCAAGAAAACATGATCTTATAATTTGCCCCCAACATAGAACTGCTGAATTTCGAGGAAGCTTCAGATATGCAGCGACAAGTTGCTGGAATAATATTCCACCTCCTATAAAAAACTCCTCTTCTGTGAAATGTTTTAAAATAAAGCTCAAAGCGAACATTTTAAGTGCACAAACAATCATATAAATTATAGTGGGTAGACAGGTACCAAGTAGTTATTTTATTATATTTCTGTTTATAGCTAAATTTATGTATGTGTATGTATGTGTATATGTGTATGTGTGTGTGTGTGTGTGTGTGTGTGTGTGTATGTGTATATGGATATATTAATACATACTTATTTTTATGAAAACTTAAATAATAAAAAGAGCCTAATTATTGTGTGTAACAGAATGTGTTGTGTATAGCGAATTATAGAAGCTGGCGTCGAAGGGCTAAAAAAAAACCGAAATAATTTTAACCCTTTAATTAAGAAAAGTAAAAGAATTACAATAAATCGTAAAGTTACAGTATGTCTGACTAATCCGATGCTAGGAATAATAGTGAAGTACAAAATTATAATAAAATAATACGGCGATAGGATTACGTTGCAATGACGCATTGTCTAGATCAGCATATTCCCTAGAGAACGCGCATGTAACACCTCCCCCATAAGTGCAGCAACTATTTTGTGAAGTTTAGCAAAAATGTTGCTGGGATCTTCTTATGTCCTTTAGAGGTGTCAGGATCCTCGTACTGATGTTCCTTCTTCGCTGGTTCTGTGTCAGGAGATAGCTCGTTGTTGGTTTCTTTTGCAGATCGACATATCTTACAGCAAAGTATTATGCATATAGTTAGTATAATAATGCATAACACAATGTAAAATGGCAGAGTGGTGTGGTAGAAGGACTTTGTATGTATCTCGCTTAAATGTACTGGCTTCTGAGAGTATATTTTATCTTGAACCTCTTGAAGTCCCTGAAGGCTAATTCGATTGAGTTCAATCGGAAGTTGCGCAGTTGATGTCATCTCCGGAAGGGTGGGTATGTTAAGGATCTTGATGGGTTGACCTTGTACTTGATCTTCCATGTTGGCTATAGTGAACTCGCTGGTGCGCATTATGCAATTACGTGGTATAGTTGCCAGATAGCTGCCGGACAGGATGCTGTATTCATCTCGACCACATGTTTCTTGAACTTTTGTCGGCTCGGGAAATATCATAGCGTAGATCGTCTAACTTTTCTATGGTCGGTTTCGCTAGAGACACTGCAGTTAGCTTACAGGATGCGTCCATGGCTTGCTCGGAGATAAGTCGCTGTATGCAGTCTGGGTTAGGTCTTAACTGTTGGTTTAACTTTTCCTCACAGAGATACCAGTGGCTGATCTTCGGGCATTCAGCCGCTATGTACACATGAGCTTTTCCGTCAGTTGCTATGAGAGGGTAGGGAGGTATAAGGACCATATTATGTTTATTAGGTACCATAGGAAGTTTGTAAAGGTTATAGATTTCGGGATAGACTATAGGAAATTTGAATAATATAACTATCCTCTTTCCAACATAGTATGAACCAGGGGTAATTATATTGTAGTATTCCCTAAGGTCCATTTTAAGTAGCTGTTTTTTATCGTAAAGGCTCCCTAATCGTTCTAACATCGTATTAAGTATTCCTATATCTAACATTGAATGATGGGTATTCGATGTACGCGTATATACTAAAATATTCTCTATTCTATTTAGTTCGCTTATAAGATTTTCTATATTATAACTCAGGATGTCAAGCAATTGAGCAAACCTGGCATATTTAATTAAACTACTTTCTCTATAAGCATCTGCGTTTAAGAGTAACTGTAAGGTTTCATTGATCTTGACCTGGTTATCAACTATCTGTGATATAACAGTCGTATGGTGAGCAATCCATTCTTGACTAAGACTAATATGACTGTTAAGCTCAGTGGCTAACTTATCTTGATTATTTTTAAGATTAGTTATAGGATCGCGTCGTTATAATCAAGGTTACCTGTTATTTCTTTAATAATAGAACCCAAACCGTTTATTAAACCGCGTTTTGCTCGGGAGGGCTCGAGAGATTTTAACCGGTGAGATATCTAATTTACTTCTCAGGTGATCAATTTGAGTTTCGTATAACATATAAGTGTCGTTTCTAAGTCGGTTCGTCGTCTCCTGCAATTGGTCTTTAGTTAAGGCTAGTTGGGTGTCTATATCTGTTAACTCTACGTATTGCAAGAAGGTGTGGTGATGAGTGATTAATCTCATCGGACCGAGTTTAAAAGGAAGAAGTCCAGGTCCGTCGCTCAGGGTTTCCAGTTTAATTTCCTGAGCTGTTACCAGCATGATTGTTGTTGTCAGCAGTATTCTGTAACAATACATTTTTAGGAGGGCGTTTTAATCGTGATTTGGCTATAGGACCACGCTTCTTTGAGGTGTATATGTGAACAGGTAGATCTGCTAACACGGTATCTTGTGTGTAACGGGGGGCTAGTTTTTGGCGAGAGGCTGCGGGATTGCTAACAAATATCTGCTGTTGAGGTTGATATTCAATTTCTTTTTCGCGGGTCTTGTTCCTGTTCTCTATCATAACGGTACGATCAGCAACACAAGACTCATGTATTAGTTCGTATACTTTTTTCATTTGTTCCCTGTGATTTACTAGGTACTGTTGCAGTAAATGTTCTGTCATATTAAAGTCAAGGGGGTCCCTAGGGTCAACGTGTCCATGTATTAGGTCGTAAGGTCTGCATTTTGTAAAACTGTGCACGGAGCTATTGTATGCGATAATGGCATATGGCATGAGATTGACAACAGGTTCGTCCTTTTGTTGTAATTTGAGAATACGCAGGTGCTCTAAAATTGTACCATGAAATCGCTCGATATTGCCATTGTCGTTAGGAGTATGTGCTAGGGTCTTATGGTGATTTATCTTATGTAATCTTACAAATTCAGCAAACATTTGGTTTGTGAATTCGGTGCCTTGATCCGTAACGATAGTAAAGGGTAAGCCGTGGTGTGTACTGAAGTTAAGTAGGGCCTGGATGACACTTAGGGCTGTACCATCACGTAGGTGGTATGCTTGACCGTATTTAGAAAATACATCAACGAACGTTACATACTTTTCGCCTTGAGCAGTGAACAAGTCCATATGGACTGTCTCAAATGGCTTAGCCGCAGGTGGCACTACATTAAACTCTTGTCTGATAGGGTTACGGTCGTATTTAGCTTGACCGCATATGGTACATTCGTTTATAAATTTTGTTATTTGCTCCTTCATTTTGGGCCAATAATAGTTACGGGACAAAGAGAGATAGCACTCGTTTATACCACGGTGGTTGGTTTTACCCTCGTGATAGTGCTTAATTATGTCCTGTTGTTTGAGATACTCCTTGACATTGTCAATCTCTCGTTTTGACAATACTAGGTTCATGGCTTAACATTTAAACCTGTCCTGCAAAATAGGTATTATCGTATACATGGCGAGGGGTGGTAATATAAGAAGGCCTGTTTTAACCTTAGGATTCACATACTCTTTTATAGCATTAACTAGGTCTAAGTCTAGGTTAGATTCGCAAAGTTGTACGGATGTGCGAGTATGCGTCTCAAACGGTTTGGATACCGTTGGCCGTCTGGTAATGTTTGTCACCACATTTAGAATAAGCTGCTTATGAAACTTATTTAGAGGTTCGTCAGTTATAGGTATCTCAAGTATGGGGTTTTTCTGGTCAGTGTGTACAGTATTAGTAGATGAGTTGGCTACACTAGGTGGTCTCTCTGTAGGGTTAGGTAGTATGGAAAGTAAGTCATCTAACATTTGTTCGTAGTCTGGGTCTTTAGGTGGTGCAGGGGATGTTTCAGAGTTATGTAATTCGACTCTAGAAAGGGCATCAGCGTTGGAGTTGTGGGTACCCTTCTTATAAACGACTGTGTAGTTATATTCGCTCAACTTTAAGCGCCATCTAGTCAAGCGCGAGTTGGGTACTTTTACATTCATAATCCACTGAAGTGGTTTATGATCCGTCACTATCTTAAATTTGCGTCCAAAGAGGTACGGCCTAAAGTACTTTGTCGCCCACACTATGGCAAGAAGCTCCTTTTCGATCGTGCTATAGTTCATCTCACTATCGTTCAGGGTGCAAGACGCATACGAGATGGGTTTATCAGCACCTATCGGGCCCTGAGATAACACGGCTCCAATGGCGACATTGGATGCGTCAGTAGTTAACACGAACTCTCTGGTAAAATCAGGGTACTGTAGTATGGGGTCATTAGTTAGCAGTTTTTTACATTTTTCGAAGCAGTTGATGTAGGTAGGGTCAAGGGTTATCTTACTATTCTTTTTTAAACATCTTGTAAGGGGCTTAGTAATTTTGGCAAAGTCAGGGATGAATTTCCTGTAGTAGCCAATAAGGCCTAGAAATTGTTTAATTTGTTTGGGGGTTTTTGGCAACGGATAATTTTCTATGGCATGAATCTTATCTGGGTTAGGCTTAATACCATCTGCACTGATTACGTGCCCGAGATAAGCGGTTTCCAGCTTTAGAAACTCAGACTTGTTCATCTGTATTTTAAAGTTGGACTCGCGAAGTCTTTGGAACACTTTCTCTAAATTGACCATATGTTCTTGGAGGCTGGTACTAAAGATGATAATGTCATCCAAATAAACGAGACATATTTCATTTTGGAGACCGCGGAGGACATTGTCCATAACCCGTTGGAAGGTGGATGGTGAATTTTTGAGACCCATGGGCATTCTGAGAAACTCAAAATGTCCATGCTCGACATTGAATGCTGTCTTTGAGATATCATCCTGATGCATCTCCACCTGATAAAATCCGGATGCTAGGTCGAGAGTACTAAAGTACTGACACTTGCCTAATTTGTCGAGGACATCTGAGATGTTTGGAATTGGGTATTTGTCATCGAACGTCTTCTCGTTAACCTTACGGAAGTCGACAACTATGCGCCATTTACGTTGGCCAGATGAATCTATCTTTTTGGGCACTACCCAGATTGGAGAACTCCATGCGGAGTCTGAAAGTCGGATGATTCCCTGCTCAAGCATCTTTGAAATCTGATTACGTACTTCCTGTCTATGTATGAAAGGATAACGATAGGTCTTGGTGTACACAGGAACTTCATCAGTGGTTTTAATGCGATGCTTGACTTGGTTGGTGAATGTAAGGGGCTCATCTTCGACATAGAAAACGTCGGCGTAACGAGAGCAGAGTTGGATCAAATTACCTTTCTCTCTTCTCTCTCTTTCTAAGGTTTAAGTGGTCGGTCCGAAGTCGTTCTATAACGTCACTAGTGCGAGTGGATAGTTGTTGGGTCTGATTACTGTGTATACTGAAGACTTCAGCTTGTGCTGGTCTATCTATAGAGAATACTATATCATTTCCGGTCGGGTTTTCTATCTCTATCATACCTCGGCTGTTTGAGATAGTGGTTATACACTCATGAATGATACAGTTACACATGACTTGGTTATTAACTATAACATCACCATCTGGGGCGTCAATAGGAATGCGAATTAGCTTTGATGACTTAGCGGGAATTATGTCCTCGTATAGGTTAAGGTTGCGTGCATTATACAGCTTAATAGGGTTGGTTGCGAATTGAGTGGTTAAGGTTAAATTTTTAAGATCGATTTTCGCTTCCCAGTTAGTCAGTAGGTCTAACCCGATGAGTCCGTCAAAGTGATCATGAAAACGATATACGAATAGTTTTACATCATTAACATGGTTAAACTCATCAAAGCACGGTACAAATATGGAATGGTCGCTTCGGGTAGTTGCGTGTACATTTGTAACCTCAAATGGTTCATAGTTCAGAGGCAAATGGGGGTAAAATTTTTGAACTGCTTCGGGACTAATAAATGATTGGTTCGCGCCTGTATCTATTAGAAAGTTTAAGGGTGGATTCTCTATGTGAATATATGGCAACTGCCTCTGTGTTTGCATATTTAATTCTATCCTGACTTTTTCGATATCATATCCTTCTGAAAATCCTCACTATCATTAGCGGGAGCTACTGGCGACTGCTCGGTCAAAGGCTGGACCGGGTATAGCTCTACCTCTGCACTTGAATAGTCATGTACGTGGTTAGTCTCGTAGTCATAGTAGTCGGTGTTCACGTTAGAGTAATCATAGTAATCACCGTATTGGTAACAATCAGGGTAGTATGAATCCGTGTAGTTCACACAATCGTTCACATTGACGTCCTTGGTTTTAAAGTAGTTGGAAGGCGGGGGGTTGCCTGATCTATGCCAGTCATGCCCTGCAAGGGGTAATGGCCTTGCTACATAAGGGGTGATGCCGCTCATAGGAACTGGCCCGTGCTGTTGGGGCTGGTTGCTACCAAAATTCGGGTTCCTATTCGGTAATTTAAATACGTTACTCTGCAATGGTGCTCTTTCAATGGTCTCGTGCAGGGCGACATACGTCATGATTGTACTGAACATCGTCTGGCACCGCTCATAAAATTCTTGCGGTGTACTGTTACCTTGCGATTGCAACGACAGATCATTATATAAGGCTGTTTCGTCCCTTTGATCCGAAAAGTTATTAATTAAGACTGATCTGATACCGATCCAGTTATCGGGTATGCCATTCGAGTTGATTGTACGAGCGGCTGGCCCTGTTACTTTATTCAGGATCCCGTTAATCAGTGACAAATTATTTAATATATTCTCTGGTCCTTCTCTAAGATAACCTTCTACTAACCTATCACATATTCTTATGAATCTGGTAAGGATATTTGGGTTCCCATCGAACTCGGGAACTAGGCGGAGGGCCTTGAATATGGTATCAGGATCATGCACAGTTACTGGCTGAGGTGGATGCTGCATCTGAGGATGCTGCATTTGCGGATGCTGCATTTGCGCTTGCTCCATCTCGTCTTGCGAACTATCTGACAAATCTAGGTCTCTATTAGAATCCAAAACACTGATCCTTGACATTAATATTCCTACAGAAAATAAATCTAACTATAGAGCTACTAAAATACTAGTATATAATAGAGTTACTAATATAACTAAAGAGGACTTAGGAAGTTAAGGAAGCAACACTACGGAAAAATACAGTGGTGCACTTACATAATAATATACATTTCGGCCGCTGTGAGCGTTATCGAAGTCTGGATACCCCGACGTAGCTTTCTCGTAGATTCCGGTATTGCAACTCAACCCAGTGGCGATACGATGGGGAGGCAAGAGCAACGATTCTGGATGCTGGAGACCGTTCCCGACGCGCACTGAATTTAATACCGATCCGACTGCGCCAATTATAGAAGCTGGCGTCGAAGGGCTCAAAAAAAACCGAAATAATTTTAACCCTTTAATTAAGAAAAGTAAAAGAATTACAATAAATCGTAAAGTTACAGTATGTCTGACTAATCCGATGCTAGGAATAATAGTGAAGTACAAAATTATAATAAAATAATACGGCGATAGGATTACATTGCAATGACGCATTGTCTAGATCAGCATATTCCCTAGAGAACGCGCATGTAACAAGCGCCACCTTGGACTGCTTGTTTTGTTTTTTATTTTTTATTTTATTATGTTTCGTTTTTATTTTTGTTTATGGTATCCTCGGAAGACCAGCGTTGTGGTTACAACAACCACAACATTATGCTGAGAGGAGGCCTCTTTGACGTAGGCACATATCATGTTAGTTGTAAGGTTCATATAATATGTAAACCCTGTTAAAATTTGTGTTTTACGTCAAATAAACCATTTTTCTTTCTTTCTTTCTTTAACCTCCGTTCACCTCATGCCGCTAGGGGCGCTATAACATTTTGCATACAAAAGTTTTGAAATCGTTCACCTCATGCCGCCCTCATGCCGTAGGGGCGCTAGTGTCACGTCTTGCCCGAATTCTTCCGAAGCTGTGCGTATTACTCGTCTATAGTATTTGACTATGACATTCTATTTTATCAAATGTACAATTATGGCATTCGCGGTAATGCCTTTGATTTGATGAAATCATACCTCACCGGGCGAGTACAAAAAACGCAAATAAACAAAATCTGTACAAAAACAAAGAAAGAAATAACATACAGCTCATACATTAGAGAGGTGATATGTGGTGTGCTGCAAGGAACTGTATTGGCCCCTTTATTATTTATAATATACATAAATAACATTGATAAAATCACAAATCATAGCATGACATTGTTCGCAGACGATTGTACAATATTATTTAAAAACGAAACTCCCAAAGATCTGGAAGCCGATGCAAATTTATCATTAATGAAAATAATAGAATGGTTAAAACAACATAATCTGACATTGAACATTGATAAAACTAAAATAATGACATTCAAGCTAAATAATAATGAAATAAATAAAATTAATATTAATTATCTAGGTAATTCAATTGAAGAAACTCACATAACTAAATTTTTAGGCCTGGTTATTGATGATAAAATGAAATGGAAATCGCACATTGACCATGTGTGCAAAAAATTAAATCAATATTCTTATGCGCTAAACAAACTTCAAAAAGTTGCAAATCGGGAAGCTTTATTAATTGCCTACCATGCACACGTAAACTCCACCTTGCGGTATGGAGTAATATTTTGGGGAAACTCCACCAACAAAGAACATGCATTTAAGTCCCAAAAAAGATGCATCCGAGCAATATGTAGATTGAGACAAAAAGACTCATGCATACCCTATTTCAAAAAATGTGGCCTACTAACATTGCCTTGTATTTACATCCTCGAATGCGCGTTATTTATCAAAAATAATATGGACAAGTTCACACGTCATGCCCGTGCCCGAAATTCTGACAAGCTGTACTCGATAACATGTAAGACCACATTGCATAAAGAGAGCTTTTTTGGTAAAGCTCCACATATTATTATATTTAATAAACTGCCAAAACAACTCCGGCTAGCAGAAGATACAAAATCTTTTAAAAGACACCTCCATAAGCTTCTTGTCAGTAAGTGTTATTACACACTAGAAGAATATTTTAGTGATAAGTTGGAAAGTCTGACTTTTTGGTAAACAAATAAAATAGTGCATCATTTTTTAGTGTAATTATATCAACATTGTAAACCCTAGTGGTAGGACATAGTGCAACTGTTTTTAAAATGTAACACCTATCTCTTATGATGTAACCTATGCTCCACAATAAAGAATTTGAATTTGAAAAATTTGAAAATTTGACTATAATACGCAAGCGAACTGCGTCTCTGATGCGCAGGATCCGGGGGAGCACCAACGGCATTCTGAAAATACTGGGTGACAAGCCGGACTGTCCGTTCCTGGGGCACTGGGACCGCATTCATAGTTGTGTTCCTAGTGCAACAGGTAACGGGAAGGCCGGTAGATATATGAATTAGACATTTATTACATAATTAGTGTCTAATTCATATATTATTTATTTAAAAAAAAAAAATGAATATTTTGAATTATTTTAATCTTATTTTTGTCTAATGCAATAATACTAATATAGTTTTTAAGTGTGCAAATGTTACTAACAAAATGGATAAATATCTGAAATAAAGAGATTATTGTTATTATTATTATTACAATTACAGAAGTAACGAAAACTACATTTTTAGGTATAACTGTTGACTCAAATTGTAATTAGAAGGAACATATTTCAAACTTGTGTAAAAAAATTAATAAATTTATTTTTGCTTTTTGGAAATTAAGAAAAACAGTGTCACGAGAAGCAGCCGAGAAGTTCTAGCATATCATGGCTATGTGCGGCGCGGGATATCGCGATTCATGTGTACCATTATTCAAAGAACTCCGCCATTTAACCGTACCTACCGCTACACTAACCGGCTAAGTCCGATGGACTCGCTGACCAACGACGGGTGTGGTGTGGTCCTCCAGCATTTCGGGGGTTGTGCGGCGGTTTGACACCTCGCCCACGTAAAACCAATGTTGCTGGTGAAGCGTATCCCGTTAGCGCTTCACTGGCTTGCACAACATAGTCAAGAAAAAAAAAAAAAAAAAAAAACCGTACCTACCGTCGTTGTATATAATATGTATATACGAATCAGCTCTATTTGTTAAACGATATCCTGAACTTTTTCAAAAATTAGATAATGTAATACAACGATCAAACAGACGAAAATATAATCTAGTCATTCCAAAATCAAATTTATGTTTTAGAAGTAAAAGTTCGTATTGTATGTGTGTTAGAATATTTAATAAATTGCCAGACTCATTAAAATGTTTAATGTTCAAAGAATTTAAAAGTAAACTATATAATTTTCTAATTTCAAATTGTTTTTATTCTATTGTCGATTTTATGAACTTTAAATTCTAATTCGGATTTTGCTGTATATTGTGTGTTTATTAATGCATGCTGATTATTTATTACCTTTTAAATATTCACATGCCAATGTTGGCGGAATATGTGGACATAGGAATAGAATAAGATCTCTTTGTAAAAAAACCATATTCTCTGTGAATAAATTTCATCTCATTTCATTTCACAAATATTGGGTAGGCATTTCCGTACGGAATATATATATGTATATATTTTAATTTTCACACAGATTGAGCTAGCTAGCTAGCTCCAAAGTATAAAAGTTTGAGACTTGTATTATGGGATACTAACTCAACGACCTAGGCCAATCAGAAAAAGTAGCCAATCAAAATTCGTTTTTCATCATGACCCGACCGGGATTCGAACCCGGGACCTCCCTGGGTGGCGGACCGACATGGTAACTGTTCGTCGTAATTTTAATGTTACTTTTTGTCTTTCACATCATTGCCAACAGATGGCGCTGTGCCATTGTTTCGAGTTTGTGAATCACGCTATGGTTTGCCTTTTGGGACATGATGACCCTACGCTGTAAACTGTCCACATTAAGTTCGGTTTTGGATCAGAATTAATTTCGTTTTCTATCGTTTTATTCTGGTTTTATTTATTGCAAGCCTCGGGATAGTACAGTAACCATTACCGCATTACGCCACGGAGGTCGTCGTCAATATGAATTGACATGAAATGACATGAACCCCTGCTGCGCCCGTATCCTCCGGTAGGTACGTACGCATTAGTACGCATGTAGTCCATTGCGTATAGTTCGGTGCTGCACCTCCGCTCGGAGGGCGCGGAGAGGCTCACAAGACATCGATCGCAACTATGAATCTAATCTAAAGTACCTATTCCACCTCCACTAAGTAAATCAAGTTATTGTTTAATGAGGCAAAATACCTACGGAGACCTATTAGAAGGATATTCTTTCAGTATTCCGCCTTATCGATGTTTATCGTGGGTTCCGAGGAGCCGCATCCACAGCTGACTCAACGTAATCGAGGATTGATTACAACGTGTGATAGTGCTGATAACGTATCTAGCTCACGCCGCCGCGGGGCGCATCCACTGTGCGCTGCGCGGAGCTGGCATGTTTGCTCACGAGCACCTAGTTGACGCAGCGATTTAGGGAGTGTCTTAGTTTACGATTTATCTCATTGTTCGGTGTGAGTTCTCCATTACATGTTCTCAAAGTGATAGTGTGAAGTTTCAGGAAAAAAAAGACACAAATGTAGTGGTGGCTGTGACTGTGTTTGGTCGCGCCCGCGCCATCACGCCATGCGCACGAGCGCGCGCGTCGGCGCCGCGCTGCTGCCGCACGTCAACCTGCTGCTGACGGTAACGCCCCAACGCACTTCTCTAGCATTCAACCTATTCTGTTCGGTTGTAAATACTAAGAAGCACAAATTGTGGAATCAAAGAGAATAAGATAAATTACCAATCATTTGTAACCAATTTAAGTAAACTCAACCCATTTGCATTTGAACCTCTCTCTGTGGGCTTGTACATTTAGGTTGCTCTTTTGAAGGTAAAATACAGCTTCACCGATGACCGCCAAACAGACGTAAAGAGAATATTGGATAAATAACAGATGCACTGTAGTGGCTGAACGAATAGTAGAATTTGTTGTTGTTTTGTTTTAAGGTGTTGAGCGGCGCCGGGCTCGCGATGGCGGCGCGGCTGAAGTGGGACCCCTCGCTGTACATTGTGGTGCGCGAGCTGATGCCGGCCGAATATCGCGTGCTGGGCGGCGCGTTGGCGGGCGGCTCGCTGGCGCTGCTGCTGCTGGCGCACGCCGCCGCCGCCGGGCTGGCCGCGCGCCGCGCCTGCCCGCGCCGCACGCTGCTCATCGGGGTGAGGACGCTTATCGCGCTAAAACCATAAGCCCACTGCTTAGTTTGTATCCTAAAATTCAACGATAATGTTCAACTGGCGTGACAATTGGAATGTGCAACAAAGCGGGTGTTCCCCTTAAGATAAAATAAAGATGAATATCAGAATGATGCACTCCTCCGATGCGAATGAAACATCTTCTTTTTCATCATCTTCTTCTTCAGCTCTTCGCCACCCAATGCTGAGTGTAGGCCTCTAACAATGCACGCCATTCCTCTCGGTCTTGTGCTTTCCTCATCCAACCCATCCGGCAATTTTGACTAGCTAGGTTACTCTGCATAGATATCACGATTTTAATTTCAATTCTGTATAATTTCAAATGCAAAATTTACAGCAAATCCTAATTCGTACCATTGAAATTTTATACTTTACTAACTATTTGGTTAGCATACAATTCGATTCCATTTAGTTTAGTATTTAGTTAGCGCTAGTTTAGTTGTAAAGAGTACCTAAAATTAACAATCCAATGGCGATCGTGCGGAATTATCTTCAATAGTAAAGGGGGCAGGCCGTCGGTCCAGCGTGCTAGTGGTTTGCCAACATTTCGGCGACCAGTTCTGGGTCTCCATTGTAGTACTAATTTGCCCCAACGTTCGTCTCTGGTGCGGCAGATATGGACATATACCAATATCAAGCTAGCTAGACCCGCGCAACTTCGTTTGCGTGTATTCGCTTTCTCGTGTGAATTTCGAAATGTTTTAAACTTAAAAACCTCCTTTTCTTTTTTTTCTTTTTTTCATTTTTTTTAATTTTTTAAAATAAATATAATGTATAGGGACAATTCATACAGATTGAGCTAGCCCCAAAGTAAGTTCGAAACTTGTGTTATGGGATACTAACTCAACGATATTATATTTTATAACAAACTAGAGAAACCCGCGCTACTTCGTTTGCGTTTGTCCCGCTTTCCCGTGGGAATTAAAAAAAATCCCTTCTTATCGGTTGTCTATTTATATAGGTACTTCTCATTACAATCTTTGGAGTTTATGAAAAATAGGCTAGCCCGACCGGTGAAGTACCACCCTTTTACAAAATATTGACGTGTAGCAGCAATGCGTTTCGTTCGGAGAGTGAAATATCCGAAATTCTTGTTTGCCACCTTTGTGGTATAAAAAAATCTAACTCCGTCCTTATACTATTTCTCGCTATATCCTGTTTCCTGTTATAGGTCGGCAACGGGTCAGGGGCCCTAGAATCTATGTGCTCCATAGTCGACGGTAATCACCTAATATCAAATGATCCATATTCCTGAGCTTGTTTTCCAACCACTTCCGTAAAAAAAAATTAAAAAGTATATCGGTATTATAAAACCTACAACCTCAGCCTACAACCATCCCTCAACAACACTACGAAATATTAGAGCGAGAAAGAGACAATATCAATATGCCATTTAACTTGAACCCTGTCAAATATCATACAATTAAATATTTAATTACTTACTGTTATTATCGATGAATATGATTCCGTCCGCTCTATAGCTAGAATTTTAGCTGTTTTCCGAGATCACGAACAGAATAAATAACGACGACATTATAAAATCATTTTGTTTGAATATTCGGAATATTCACAATTTATAAAAATATTACATGACAGATGACACACTTCACTTCACGGATGTGTCAAAATGAAATGTAATTGAAATCAAAAGCACTAAGGAGTATGAGTATTGATATCAACTCGAAGAAAATTACCCACAAAATACATTTTTTTCAAGAATTTCAATAAAATAAGAATCACATCTTCCATCAATTCTCTTAAACAATTTTTATGCAAAATTTGAAGTAGATTGGACCAAGGAATCAAGTTGTCCCATAGTAACTTTACCCCCCTTTTTTACCCCCTTAGAGTTCGAATTTCGAAAAATCCTTTCTTATCGGACGCCTACGTCTTATAATAGTTCCACCTGCCAAGTTTCAGATTTTTACGATGAGCGGTTTAGGCTGTGCGTTGATTCTCAGTCAGTCAGTCAGTCAGTCAGTCAGTCAGTCAGTCAGTCAGGACAAAGCATTTTATATATATAGATACATATTATAGATAAACATCCAAGACCCGAGGCCAATCAGAAAAAGTTTGTTTTTCATCATGACCCGACCGGGGATCGAACCCGGGACCTCCTGGGTGGCGGTCTGGCGTGGTAACCATTACGCCACGGAGGTCGCCTTTTGAATCACTCTATCTATTTAAAAAACCTCATTAAAATCTGTAGCGTAGTTTTAAAGATTTAAACATACATGGGGCCAATCATGGGCCAGACAGACAGGGAAGCGACTCAGAATTATTAGCTAGAAAATAAACTAAGATGAGATATATAGATAAGACTTCGACTCTGTGACTATGGTGGTGTTGTGTGTGCAGTACGCGGTGTGCATGTCGGCGCTGCTGGCGGCGGAGCTGGCGCTGGCGGCATGGGTAACGGCGCGCGCGCTGCAGTGGCTCCACTCGGAGGAGGTGCGCGCGCTGCACGAGGCGCTCGCGCACTCGGAGGAGCTGCGCGTGCTGCTCGCCTACCTGGCGCGCCTGCACCCGCTGCCCGACAAGATCAGTAGACTCATCGAGGTGCGTGCCAATGCACACTTGGAAAACCTCATTTATGCAATGATTTGATCGCCAATGTATCTTACTGTCTCTAAAATAAAAACAATGTCGTCCTCATTAAAATTCAAAATTCAAATCTTTTATCTAGAGAATAGGTTTTTACAAATACATACAGTAACAAATGATTTGTATACACCCATTAATATCTACTTTATAATAATTTTGGTTAAACAAAACCAAAATTACCATTGGTAAAAGAAATGGCGAAAGAATACCAGTTACGGCTTATTTTGTCATTTAAAAGTAAATCGTACATTTTTTAACATAAATTGTAGACCAGTTGCTACATAGGCGAGCTACAACAAAGGCGAGTTACAAATGCACCGATATGATATCAACTCAAAATTTAGGTATCTATCTACAATAATCTACATGAAATTTACTACGTGAAATTTTAATATACTGATAGAAGGTATAGTAAGGCATCGTTCGCACGGGAGTTTAAATACGCGTTGCGTAAAAAGCGTTTGGAGCTTTTTATACCGCTTTGTTTTCGAACTGTTCACACGAGCGCTTAAATAATCACTTTTTAAAAGATATTTGCTTGACACGGACGCGCCATGAATTCAGTTGAAATTGCAGCAATAGGTATTTGCGTTGTAAGAAGGCGAAAGAGAAAAACTAAATTGTGGGTTCATCCAATTATTAGTGAACGGTTATTAAAAGGTCAATTTGTGACGCTCTATGAAGAATTAAGACAATACCCTGAGAAGTTCTATAACTATTTAAGGATGACAATGAAATCGTTTGACGAATTATTAGCTATCGTTGGCCCTAAAATAACATTGCAAGATAAAAATGTGAGATCGGCCATACCACCTGTACAAAGACTGATTGTCACTTTGAGGTAAGTTATTAGAAACAATTAAAAATAAAACATGAAGTACCTATTAATTTATTTATCTATTTTAAAGCCGATCGGCGGCGGCACGGTACGAACACGCATGCATCGGCCAACGTCGCCGGCGCAACTAAATGACTCCCGGAGCTTAAAAAAGCGCTCGCCGCTCGTGTGAACAGAAGCGTCAATTTCCCTATGTTGTATAAATTTCAACGCTTTGCGCTCGGCGTTTAAAATGGAGCACGACCGATTAAAAAACTCCAGATTGAAAAAAGCGTCCACGTGCGAACACACGTAGGAGAAGTCATAGGGTCTATTCAAAGCGTTAGAAATAACGCGCGATAAAACGTCGAGAAATCTCTCGTGCGAACGATGCCTAACACTATATTTTAACCTTAAATACGCAAAAAAATTAACATTTTTATGCCCTAAATCGCGGACAAAGAAAAAAACTGTAAACATATAGCATGTGACGCGTGGCGATGAGTCACTACTTCATCATAATAGGTAGGTACCTCAACTAACTGCTTCCTAGATATCCATGATAGATTATCTATATCCGTGATTATTAATATAGGTAACTTCAATGACACACACGTATATCCATATCGAATAAACCAGCTAAGAATCGGACGTACGAAGGTGGTCAAACTTTCCTTTTTGTATTCACTTTAACTCTATGTATCTGTATTCCCTAATCATCCTGCAGGAGGCGAAGGAGGACCTGCCGCGCAACGCGTACTGCGCGCTGGCGCTGGCGCTGGTGGCGGTGCTGCTGCAGCCGGTGGGCGCGGTGCTCGCGGCGCTCGCCGCGCGTGACGCCCCCGCCGACGCGAGCGCGCCGAGCCCCGGCCGCCGCGCGCGCTCTTTTGACGGCGCCAGCGGTGTGTCCAGCAGCAGCGACACAGCCCTTTTGTACGACTAATACTATTTAGATTTTTTGTCATACAGCGGACAAACGAGCTAACGGGTCACCTGATGGTATGCAATTATCGTTACCAATGGACTTGCACGTCTACATGAATCTTGAATCCTATCTATCTACCTATAAAAGAATGAAGATGGAAGGGGAACGAAATAATAAGCAGGAAACGGACCGGTGTCAGTGTTCGCCCTCTCTAAGTCATCGCACGAACGAAACACAGCGGCACTTGTGGTGGTACTGCCTCAAATCTTTTCATTCCCTCTTAAACTTGAAATGGATAATTACGTTCACTGTGGCGCGCTACGACTTTTGATAAAGCTTAAATACATATCATTGGAGCTTTGGTCACTACATCATAATACAGTCTATAGAATTCTTATTTCTCTACTAGCCTAACCGGCGAACTTGGTTCCGCCTAGAGGCCCCACCCTTTAAACCTTCCCGGGATTTCCACGAATATTTCAAGACTAAAATTAGCCAAATCGGTTCAGCCGTTCTGAACTCGAGTTTTAGCAAATTTTAATATGCATTTTGTGCATTGACATAATTATATAATGTATCGAGTTAGTTAATATGTATGTTGTGTGTTGTGCAGGTACAGCGGCGGCGACAGTCCGCGGCCGCGCGTGCGCGCCGAGTACCGCGGCGGGCGGCTAGTGCTCATGTGACGCTGGCGTCTGCAGAGGATAGCGAAGGCGTCGAGACTGAATTAGTATTAAGAGATAAGAGAAGTGCGACTAAAACTGATTTTATATTTTTGTTAAATATTATGAATTTTATAAGTAAAAAGTTATACGTAGATACGTAAATGTAGGTAAATCTACTACTAGCATACTAATATTATAAATGAGAAAGTGAGTTCGTTTGTTTGTTATTCCTTCACGGCTTGACTAAGCAGTTGATCATTATGAAAATTTGAATACATATTTTTACGCGGGCGAAGCCGCGGGTAACCGCTAGTCATATTATAAATGAGAATGTCAGTTTATTAGTTTGAATATAAGCACGTTAGGATGTAATCGCTGTTTAATTACTTGTTTGTATTGTGAATACAAATTATTGTACTTTATAAAATCTGAATTTTGTACATTTCACTGAACGTGATAAATAAATAATAAAGGAGATGATCCAAAAAACCCAAGCCACGGCGCAAAAAAATTATGTCCCAGATTTTATTTTGTATTGTTTATTTTTTTTCGTCTCCTTTAATATAAAGTGAAGTTGAGATTATACGATGACAGAAGATACAACTGCTATTCCCGAGCCAAGACGTCGCGTCGCAGGACAATGGACCCGTTTAGCGACGCAGGCAGGACGGAATGGGGGGGGGGGGGGGGGGTGGGGACGCCCTTAATAAAACTTCGATGTAAATAGTTCAACATTTATTATTTATACATTTGAAATTGAAAGTGTGCAGAGGCCGCGCACCCCTCACGTGGGGGAGGGTGGCGTAGGCGCGTAGCCCACGTAGACCAGCAAAGGCGTAGTGCGCGTAGCACGCCGTAGCCCCGGTACGCGTAAGGCGGCGTAGCGCACGTGGCGCGCGCTGGCCCGCACTCGCTAACACGTATTGTACGATACGAATATAGGATAGACTGTGCAAAAATATATAACTGGTGAGCGCCTCCGCCGAACGGCGCGAGCCACTGACTTACAACAATATATCGTAATATAATAGAATATCTCATACCTACGCTATCAACAAAAATAGTATCGTGTTACTTTAAAAGGAGCCTCCTCGGGCCCGGACCCATTAATACTTGTGTGTCACGAGCGACAGACAACCCCCCTGGGCAGGTCGCAACACACATTATTGGTTGGTAGAACATATTACAGCTGCAGCAGCAACATATTATTTATACCTAACGTGTATAATATGACAATATAGACTACATCACACCATGATATGACATCGCGTTTCCATAAATTGTACACTGACATAATTTATAATTATAACACCTCACTAACACAGTTCAGCGTAGCCCATCGCAACAAAGAAGCCGCTGCGGGCGCCGCGGTGGCGGAGCACTACCTACAGCATTCATCGGATACCGATATTATTATTTAATTATGTCATTAACGAAATTAAAGTACACACTTATTTATTATGCTAGAAAATTAAAGCTTTTCGATGAAGTATGATAATCAGGTGAACATCTCCCCGGAGGCCGGCCGACCGCCCGAGGGTGCTCCTGGTAGCGGAACCCCGACGAGGCGCCAGACTCCAGGTTAAACAAACAAAATGGTCGGCCGGTCGTTTATCTGTAGGCGGGCGCGGCGTGCTGCTGCTCGCCCGCGAACGGGTTGCTGGGGCGCGCCGGCGCCTGCCCCGGCACGCTCAGGCTCTCCGCGCCGCTGTAGCTCTGAAACAGAACATGCGGCTGCAGACGGCGCTCGCTTGTGGGCGCGGGTCAAGGGCGAAGGGCGGGCGCAACTCACCTGCGTGGCGCCGTAGGAGTCGTGGTGGGCGAGATCCGCGAGGCGCGTGGAGGACAGCGCGCGCGGCAGCGGGTTGGAGGGCACGCCGTGCGGTGCCAGCACGCCCGCCTCCGCCACGGCGCGTGCCTCCTCGTCAGCGTCCGCGCCGCCCGAAAGCACCTCCGGGTCGCCGCGGAAGTTGACGAACGCGAAAGCGGCCAGCGCCACCGCGCACAGCAGCCCGTAGCCGGCGAAGGTGCGCGTGGTGCCCCACTTGGCCACGGCCACGCCGCCCAGCACGGCACCGCAGCCGCGGCCCAGCCCGTGGTGCAACCCCTGCAGCACGCCCTGCGCCGACGAGCGCAGCCGCGGCGGGGCGCCGTGCGCGATGTACGAGCAGCAGGCGGCCCACACGGCGGCGTGCGTCACCCCCTGCACGAACTCGAACGGCAGCACCCACCACGGGTCCGTCAGCCACGAGATGTACAGGAAGCGCAGCACGTTGCCCGCCAGCCCCAGACACAGCACCTGACCGGCACACGTCGACCATTATTGCAAAGTTCAAGAGAGACTCGGCTACTCGGCGGTGTCCTGCCATCTGTAATGTCTGTTTCATAAATTCTTAAGCCTAGAAAAAGTTAAGCCAAAACATGTTTTTACGTAGGTAACTCTAAGTACATTGCTTCACTGTACATTGTATGTACATTCTCCGAGAAGTTTTTCATAAGCCCCTGGGACGTACGAGATTTATATTTTTTTATTTATTTATTTATTTCAATCAATACATTATTCTTACTACTAGAAGAGAGAAGAAGAAGAAGATTATTCTCACAGGCTACCCCAACAATACAATTTTTGTAAATATATTATGGACACAGCAGCGAAGTGACAGACAACGGTGCGAATATATCGAACTATACCTTCACATGTCCCATTTGCGTGATAAGCTTGAAGCTGAAGAAGTAGGCAAATATCTCGGAGATGTGGTTGATTACAGAAGCCACTCCGAACAGCGTGGGTGATCCGCCGATGTCCTGGCAAAGAGAGCGACGGTTAGGCACCGATGTATGTATTATCTCCCGTCATGTTAACTTGTCTCCGTTGCTGTTCTCACCTGCAGATGCCAGAAGAGGAAAGTGAATATCAATCCGATGCCGAAGCCCATGAACCAGGCTACCAGTAGGAACGAGGCTGCCTTCACGTTCTGGAACTGGCGCAGCACTGTCACCCACTCAGGCATCTCGCGGGTCGTCTGCGCGAACACCTGCGCCGTGAAGAAAAATGTCTCGGTCAATCGTTGTCAGCAGTGTACGCCACGAGTTACAGTTGGTCGGGCACGGTGTGCGCACCTTGGCGTGCTGCAGCGGCGGCTGTCGCGGCGCCGGCGCGCTGGTGTCCAGGCCCGGCAACTGCAGCTGCTCAGCCAGCTGCTGCTGCAGCTTCTCCTCGTGCGTGGGCTCGGCGGCCGGCAGCGACTCCGATGCCAGCGCCTCCGGGTTCACGAATTCATATTTGAATCTAATCTACAATAAAAACACATTATTTGCATTCTGTTACTTCCATTCACTAATTTGTATACCACAAACAAAAATAAAAAACCTGAGAGGCGGTCATGAGTGCAGCTCCCATGAGCACGGAGAACGTAGCGAAACATATTGTGTAATTTTTCTCGTAGCGCTGCGGGCCGCCGCAAGGGTGCGAGCTGAACGCGGTGCTGTGGTCCAGCGCGATGCCCACGAAGAACATCGCCAGGCCCCAGCCCAGCGAGCCGAACATCCGCTGATGCCCGTATCTGGAACGGAATGTGGGGGTTTAGACGCTGCCACAGCCGATATCTGTTTGTGACACCGGTGTTGAAGTTATGTACCTGTCAGCATCTTCTCCCAGCAGCGTTATGACAGCTGAGTCCGCAAGCGTGATAGCGGGTGCGCTGAAAAACTCCCCGATCACTACTAGTAACAATAGTAGGAAGAACGTCTTCTGTATGTCTGGAGTTCGATAGACTATGTAAGAGTGCAGTGGAGTGACCCAGTCATTCTGGGTGTCGGGATTGAAGTTCTTGGCATCACTAACAGGCAGCGGTGATCCCTCGCGGCCGCCGCCCGTGGGCCCCTTGAACTTGCGGGTGGTGGCGGGCCAGTCCTCATCGTACTTGGGCGCCACCAGCTCGTACCCGGAGCTGTTGGCCAGCGGCTGCACGCAGGCCACGGCGGCCGGCTGCACCCAGCTCAGCGGCAGCGTGAACACCACCCAGGCGCCCAGCGACGCCAGCAACAGCAGGCGGCCCTTCTGCCAGCGGTCGGCCAGGCTGCCCCAGAAGGGCGCCGACAGGAACTCGACAAAGGGACGCGTGCCGATGAGCAACCCGCACTGGCCCGCGTTCATGCCCATCTGCTTGAAGTACACGCCCATCAGCGGGAACAGCGACCCGAACGCCGAGTAGAAGAAGAAGTAGAAGGTCTTGACGGTGAGCAGCTCGGGGTCCACGGCGTCGGCGCCACACAGCATCTCCAGCACGTCACTGCGGCCGCGCACCTTGTGCGTCGCCTCCTTCGGCGCCGGGTACCTGCACACGCCAATGTGGCGCGTCAGCGGAAAGGACATAAAATCTCTAAATTTATTTTTTAATTTTTAATTTGGACTAGCAAAAAAAAAACATTTGAAATTGTGGAGAACTGTCGCCTGAACTCCGAAGAACTTGTATCTAAAATTGCTCAAATAATATTTAATATCCTACTGAAAGACACTTTTGAAACTTCTGATTGACACTGGAAGTCAGGAACCATGGATTCCTACTAGTATGTGAAATGAAAATTAGATGACATTCGTTAAACTGTTGGAAAAGATATTGCATCTCTACAGTTTCCTGCTGCTTGCTGGTTGCTGCTGCAGTAATAAATTAACGTACGACCAACTATTATTTATTCTGTACTGTATGCAAGTGTTATAATATCTGTAGTAGAACGAAAACAATATTTGGCTGCCTATCTTTATCATTTTACTTTATAGTTAAGTATTTAATAATAAATTGTTCCACCCATAGATAGAGACGGTGCATATGTAACACTAACCATAGAGCTACAATTCAATCAATATCCGTATTATACCCACTATTCCCTTTGGTGAATGACAAGAATAGTGTTATAATATTGAATGCACAAATCGTTTGTGTACAGAACATGTATTCGCCCTTCGTGTCACCCACACCAACAACGCTCGCTCCCTCGAGTGGCTGAGCTCGCCCGCGCGAGCATCTCTGCTTGACGAGAGTTGCGCGCCTCACGATTACATCGTTCTTCTTACATCACCATTTCTACCCGATCGAAGCACTAAAGTATTTATTATATTGTATTTTGACGAATAAGCCTATCTGATATGCCATCTTGTTTCGCAGTTCGCAGCAGTACGGAGTGCTAATCTGGCGGGGGCTCCGCGGCGCGCCGCTGTGCGAGACGCGGGTCAACTCTCGTCGCCGTCGACGCAAGACGCGGACGGAGTGTTTGGTGGCTGCTCCAAATCACAATATTGATTATCCGAAACATGACCTTTATTTATTATATTATTTTTCTGATCATCGACCATATTTGTTCCCTGCTATGTGTACAGTGATTCCTCTGATTACGCTGCAACGCAATCGTGACAAATAACTCTGGGGCGCTCGAGCGAGGGGCCTCCTGTCGGGTGTCGGACAGTGCAGTGTGGCTCACCTGGCGGTGTCCACCTCGCCGCACTCGTCGGGGTTCACGAGCGGGCGCGCGGCCGCCGGCGCTCCCTGCGGCGGCTCCATGCTGTGGCGGCTGTGGCGGACTGCCGGCCGCCGCCGCCGCGCTCGATACGCCGCCGCCGCCCGCCTCCTCGCCGTGCGCGCGCCGCTGTCACCGCACCACTTCACCAGGCTACTGATTTTTCCGTTTGCATACGAGCCCGCGACCCCGTTATTATTTATGCACAATGCTCAATCAATCAACGCATCATCAATTTGGGATTCATTTCTAAGTAATAAGCATTGATTTATCAAAACAAGTATGCAGTAGGTATTTTATATACAGATACACTTTTAACGGTCCCAATAAAATATAATAGATATATTGTCTGTAGGTACATGAAACAGACGACAAAATGTAAAATGTACGACGGCTCGCAATATAATGGTTTTGGCCATTCAAAGTCTAAAATTCCTCATTCTGTGGGGCCACAATGAGAGTTATACCTACATATTATTATTCTGTATTAAATATGAATATAAATAAACATGGAGACAAATCACACAGATTGAGCGAGTTAGTATCATATAGGTGCATTTGTAGGTAACTCATACAGATGCACCGATATGTAGATTTAATAATTTTTAACTTGTTGATTTTGTATAAGTTGTAATCTTTTATTTAATGTTGATGTAAGTATCTAAATTAACAAGTTACAGTGCTTAAATTATAGATTTATATCTCACTAGCTGTGCACGCGGCTTCGCCCTCGTGGAATTGGAATTGTGACTTTGTGACTAATTAAATCGTATAGACGGATTTAACAGTCTCCTATTACTGTAGTCTTCCCCGAGACGTCAGTGTTCTTCATTGCTCATTGTCTATTTGCTCGCCGCTGTTTGGCTACCTACTATGTACAAAATCCTGTTGTTTTATTATTTTAATAGCTGTTACCTGCGGCTCCGCCCGCGTGGTCAAGCGAAAATGCCAATAATTTCGTTCCCGTGGGAATAAAAAAAAACCCCAACTTTATCCTTGTCAACATCATAAAGGGAACCTCTATACAAAATTTCAGCTTTCTAGGTTGAGCGCCTGCGACAATACACTTGCAGTCCTATTACTACCTTTCCCGTGAGAATTAAAAAAAATCCTTTCTTAGTGAGCACCTACGCCCGAAAAGGAACCCCCATGCAAAATTTGAGACTCCTGGCACGTAGTTTTGGAGATGTCGTGATGAATCAGTCAGTGATTTTCTCTTTTATATACTAACTTTGCATCCTCGTTTTACCGCCCTTACTGGATGATTTTTGGGAAAATATTTTACTCATGTTTCATGCCTTTCAGCAAAGAACCTTCATGCTGAATTTCATTCGAATAACTTCAAAAACGGCTAGTTTCATACTAACTTTGCACCCCCGTTTAATCCCCTAACCTAAGGGATGATTTTTGAGAAAAATATTTTACTCGTGTTTCATGTCTTTCAATAAAGAACCTTCATGCTGAATTTCATTCGAATAACTAAAAAAACGGCAAAGTTTCATACTAAATTTGCACCCCCGTTTAACCCCCTAAGGGATGATTTTTGAGAAAAATTTTATGCCTTTCAATAAAAACCTTTATGCTGGAATTTCATTCGAATAACTTTAAAAACGGCAAAGTTTCATACTAACTTTGCACCCCCGTTTAACCCCCTAAGGGATGATTTTTGAGAAAAATATTTTACTCGTGTTTCATGCCTTTCAATAAAGAACCTTAATGCTGAATTTCATTTAAATAACTTTAAAAACGGCAAAGTTTCATACTAACTTTGCGCCCCCGTTTAACCCCATAGGGGATGTTTTTTGAGAAAAATATTTTACTCGTGTTTCATGCCTTTCAATAAAGAACCTTCATGCTGAATTTCATTCGAATAACTTCAAAAACGGCAAAATTTCATACTATCTTTGCACCCCCGTTTAACCCCCTAAGGGATGGATTTTGAAAAAAATATTTTACTCATGTTTCATGCTTTTCAGTAAAGAACCTTCATGCTGAATTTCATTCGAATAACTTCAAGAACAGCAAAGTTTCATACTAACTTTGCACCCCCGTTTTACCTCCTTAGGGGATGAATTTCCAAAAATCCTTTCTTAGTGAGCACCTACGCCCCAAAAGGAACCCCCATGCAAAATTTGAGACTCCTGGCACTTGTAGTTTCGCAGATTTCGTAATGAATCAGTCAGTGATTTTCTCTTTTATACCTATATATAGATATAGATATAGACTATACAGGTAAATCAACATATAAATTTAAATAATAAGTAAGAAAATCAAAACTTAACGAATAATAATCAAAATATACACCTATACCTACGAAAGAACACCAAAACTATCAGTCTAATCTACATGAAAATCAAAATAAAAAATACTAATAATAATCAAAATACTAATCTAATCTACCTAGGTACCTACTTACTAATACTAACAAAAACTCAAAATTCAAAAATGAAAATACAACTAATAACTTTAAAAAAACTAATAATAATTAAAATCAAAATTAACTTATACTTAATGACTATCTAATCTAGAACACGAAAAAAATCTAAATGAAAAAGTGAATATAATAATTAACTATCGAAAATCAACATGAAATATTATTTTTACGTCGGGCGCGTCGCATTATGTCGGGCGCGTCGCAATGGTCTCAGGTAAACTATTAAAAAACTTTCATAGCGCGATTCAGAATCTGCACAGTGCCATCTAGTGAATTTTTGAGGAACTAAATTTCAAAATGGTCAGCTCAAGTAAATAAAAAACTTTCATACACAGTGCTATTGAATATTAAAATGGTCGTAATCAGGGGTCGGGCGATTCCGACTCTGCACAGTGACAATTTTAAAATTCGTTGTTGAAAATTTAAATGAGTGTAACTTCTTCTTTTTCTTCTCCTGACATCCGGTCCGGTACAGTCTGTTGTCGGTAGGTATGGTGTACCAAGTCTCAAGTTTGTAAGTGCGAGAATTTTTTTTTCTTACATTGACAGGGAGGAGACTTTTAAATGAACATAACTTATTTTCCTGACATCCGATTTAAATGAAACAAAGCCTATATTCTGCTCCAAGCCGAGCTCTATCTTCCTGTGAAAACTGCATTAAAATCCGTTCAGTAACTTAGCAGATGTGCGCGTTCAAACAGACAGACAGACAGATAGACAGACAGACAAAAAAATCCAAAAAAATTTTTTTCGCTTTTATTACCTTTCTCTAACTGTTCTCTCTCCATTTTTGCCAAATATGTTCAATGTACAGACATATCGGGGTCTACTGTTTTATTATATTATATGTATAGATAGATTGAAATGAAATGAAATAAAATAAAAAAAAAATCAGTGTTATCTTACCACAGGGATGGAGAATTCCCAATACCATATCAAGTCTTGAATCTAAGTTGCAAATTATCCATTACCTACCATACTTAAGCACTGATATAATATGGAAAACCAAAACAGCGTTTTAAGTTTACAACTACCTGTGAGCCACGAATACTTTTCGTACAAATTACAATGACAATGTTTTGTAAAGCCATCTTTCCGTCTATAATCTATTTTCATAGAAGGGCAAGCACGGCCGCGCTGTATAATATCTTTTTTATTTTCAAAACTGTGTGTTTGAAAGTTATTATCTAATAAAAAGTCTGTGAGACAACAACCCACGTCAAGCCCACGTCTAAAATTGCAGCCATTACGAATGTAAACAAAACAGAGTAAACCAAAATAAATAATTAACTACTTACACCTGAATCCGATAAATTCTATAACTATAACACAATTCACACCGACCCCTGTCCAATTCACTCTAATCTATTCAAATTTACTAAATTAACAACACACAAATTAAAAAAACTAACAACAATACAAGCGAAAGCACCGGCGAAAGTGAATTGAAAAAAAAAGTCATATGTTTGACAATTACAACGCGACAAAATTATAGTTGTTCTATTATTCAAGCACTAAACACATAATTAACTATATTTTTTACTTCTCAGGTTAATACCTCTGTTTATCTTTGTCGCACTAATGTAATCTGATATATGCCATCCTTGTCGTAACTCGGCGACTACCGGCTTTAATATGTTCATATGATCGGCGTGAGAAAGAGACCGCGCTAGGAACAAAATATACGCGTAAGAAAGAGACAGCCGCTCCTAAAACTGTATGCGGCTACAACTCGAGAATTACCGGCTTTCGACGAACGCCTGTTCGTCGAAAGCCGGTAATTACAGCTACGCGATGTGTGATATTGCTATTTATTATTGTATATGCGTTTGGATATCATTATTATGTATGAATCGAAATCATGTTATTAGCAGTGTCGATGATGTTAGATAATTCACTTTTTTTTAAAAGGGAAGCCGACAGGAATCGTGTTATTAGGACCCCTCGCCACTGGTAGGTACATAAACCCGTTTAGTTTGTCGCAGGGTGACTGTAGTAAAATCAGGAAATTATATAGGTACTTATTCAAATTGCTGGTGCTAGGTAAAACAAATAAATTCATTAGACTTAGAATAGATGGCACTGCGAAACCTGTCCAGTGATAACTAAAAAGTAAAAAATAAATTAAAAGTAAAAAAAATATATTTAAAAACAAGCTTTTATTTAATTGCGCTAAAAAGAATAAAATAAACTTTTCTTTTAAAACGTTAACTATCAACTTTTAACTTCATTACACTATTTATTGACATAAAAGCTTGTCGCGAGATGTACCTGTATTAGAAAACATAATTATCGAACAGTACGAGTAAATGTTAGTAATTAAATCTCGCGACAAGCTTTTATGTCAATAAATAGTGTAATGAAGTTAAAAGTTGATAGTTAAAGTTTTAAAAGAAAAGTTTATTTTATTCTTTTTAGCGCAATTAAATAAAAGCTTGTTTTTAAATATATTTTTTTACTTTTAATGTTGTTCTTTTTGTGTTCTCTCTTTTTTTTCTACTCATTAGTTACAATGTAGGTATAACATTAAAATTTATAAGAAAAATACGCGGAATGTTATACACAATGGTGTGGAATGAACAAGTCTTAAATCTACAATAAAATAAAAAAGTCAGTACTGACAAGAGTGAGCAGACCAGTCCCCCAGGCAGTTCCCGTTCCCGTTCACGAGTCGACGCAAGAGTCAGCCATCGCTATATTAGAGGGAACTCAGCGACCCGTCTCCCGACGCCACCACTAGTTTGGACATTTAAGCGAGCATGACATACTCAACCCTATCAGACTTTGTCCCAAATATTTAATCTATGTATTAGTAAAATGTCCATCACCATTATGGACAACACTTCGACGCGTGTACAATATAGGTATCTGGAACAAAAAAAAACAATAAAAATGTAAAAAATAAAATGGACGCACAATAGTTTACAGCGCACTTGACGCCTGGGGACGCTCTTGTCGAGTGTCTTGTGTCGTTTTACATATTAAAGTCCACGCATTCTTATCATTGATAAATTCGTTAGAAAATTTTGAAAAAAATATTTTTTTGGGGTGCCTCCCCTACCTACATGTAAAGTGGTAATAATTTATTTTTCGCGCCCACCCCACGTTGTGGGGTATCGTTAGATAGGTCTCTTCAAAACATTGAGGGTGTTGGAAGATTGATACAATGATCCGTTTCGGAATTATTTACATTTATCGTGTCAATTTTCGTTTTGCACGGTGGTCCCCCCCCCCTCTATCTCCGAAAGTCTAATATTTACAAATTTGAAAAAAATCATGGTAGTAGTCCACATGCTGAATCTTCAATGAAAACTATAACGGTTAAGTAGGCTCTCATTACCGAGTAATAGCCGATGAACTTATAAAACAAAATTTCTTTGATCAAAACTTACAAATGTGATGGAATTTGATATTGGACTCAACTGAAGGCAAGCAAAGCGCAGCAAATACGGAACCCTACATTGTGCGTGGCCCGATACGTACTTGACCGGTTTTTTGTAGTACAAATATCGACTCGATATCAGCTGCCCTACCCCAAAGTAGTATACCATAGGACATTAAGCTGTGAAAGTAACTAAAATAAACTAATCTGGCAGTTTCCACATCAGTAAGTTGTCTTACTTTTCTAACGGCATATGCAGCAGCGCTAAGCTTGCCTGACAAGGTTTTAATATGTGGATGCCATTGCAGCCCATGATCTAGCTCGATACCTAAGAAAACAGTCGACTTCACTACCTCAAGACCGATACCGTTAAGCATTATTTGATTAGAATCTACACTAACATTAGGTAAAGTAAATTTGACACATTTCGTTTTGTTTGAGTTTAGCGCTAGATTATTTGTGCTGAACCAGTTTTGTATAAGTGATAAAGTGTCATTTATAAGATTCATGTTATCTAGTTTTCTATCAGTTTTAAAAATTAGTGACGTATCGTCGGCAAACAGAACCATGTCACACTTATCCTGGGCTAGATAAGGGAGATCGTTAATGTACACGAGAAAGAGAAAAGGACCTAAAATCGATCCTTGCGGCACGCCCATCTTTAGTGTTGCGCCAGATGATAAAGCTTTATTAATCTGTACTTTCTGTGTTCGATCGTTAAGGTAGGACGAGACTAGAGTAAGTGACAAATTATCAACTCCATAAAATTTAAGTTTTTCGAGTAATATTTCGTGATTGACGCAGTCGAATGCCTTGGATAAATCGCAAAAAATGCCATAAGCATTCATATTCACTTCCCAGGCATCAAAGATAGATCTGACCAAAGTTGCTGCTGCGTCAGTTGTAGAACGTCCTTTAGTGAAACCAAACTGGCGATTTTGAATTAATTTGTGGTGATTGAAAAATGAAAGATCTAGAATTACTTTCTCAAATATCTTACTGAGAGCAGGCAAAATAGAAATAGGCCTGAAATTATTGGGATCACTTTTACTGCCATTTTGATGCAAAGGAACCAACTTGCTAAATTTCATTAAATCAGGAAAGACTCCTTTGGCAATGCAATCATTAAAAATATTAGCAAGCTGCGGAGCCAACATTGGTATGATGTCGCATAGGACGTGTACAGATATTCCCCAAATATCTTCGGTTTTTTTTTTATTAATATTTTTGAACGTTTTAATAATCACATCACCCGAGATTGAGTTAAAGCTAAATGTGGCCAGTGGCCATACATCACGTATGAAAATTAAGAATACTTACGTCAATATAAATTTGTTTATTACTTATTCTACAAATAAAATAATTAAATGCGATGAAAAGTGAACTCTACAATACGCTACTGCGGTTCTGGTGCGGGCGTGGCGGAGTGGCGCGGGACGTGGGCGTGGCGCGCGAGCCGCAGGCTGGCCGCGTGCATGGAGGACCGGCGGCGCGCGCGCGGCGCGGGCGCGGCGGCCGGCGACGCGGAGCGCGGCGCCTCCAGCGGGCTCGGCTCGCGTTCCGGCTGCGGCGACGCAGAGTGCGGCGGCGAGCCGCTCGAGGACGCGCTCAGCGGGCCCTGGGTAATACATACAGAATGCAGTTAATATGTTTAACTGTACTTCTGTAATGTATGTACATTTTCGTAGCAAAGTAACCTGCAAGGGCTTCTCTGACTGTTCGAAGCGAAACACGAAGCGCAGCTCAGACCAGAAGCGGCGCCAATAGGGCAGCGCGGGGTCGCGCGGACGGCGCGCCGCAGCCCACGCTAGGTCGCCGCACGACACCACGACGCCGAGCGCCGAGCCCACGATCAGCACCAGGAACAGACCCAGAAAGTTGCGCATCTTCAACTCCTCGCTCTGGAGGTCGTCGGCCACCTGCGGGCATAGCGCGTCCACAATGAGCCGATGGGCCGCGAGCCCGCCCGGGGGGAGGGCAGGGGGAGGGGCAGGTGCTCACGTTGCAGGCGCCGCCGCCGTACATCTCGTTCCACCACTTGTGCTTCATCTCGCGCAGCACGCCCGCCTCCTGCAGGTTGAGCAGCGCCAAGTTGAGCGCCTGCCGGTACTTGGAGGCTGCACACAACATCCATAGCATTTTAGACAATAAATATCTACACCATTTATAACTCAAGAACGGCTCAAGCGATTTGGCTGAAAACTGGTGGAAAGGTAGCTTAGAACCAGGAGAAAGACATAAGATAATTTTTATCCCGTTAGGGTAGGGTAGGGTAGGGTAGGCCCTACCCTATCCTAATCGCTACTCCTAAGTAGGGTAGGGTAAGAGTAGGGTAGGGTAGAGGTAGGGTAAGGGTAGGGTAGGGGAAGGGTAGGCGTAGGGTAGGGTAAGGGTAGTCTAGCCGGGTCAGAATATTAATAAAATACATACACTCTTTGAAAATAATCACAAAACACCTGTTGTTGTCCAGAAGCCCTTAATATAATAAATCTTGAGCATTTTTTATTTTATTTTATTTTTTATTTATTTATTTAGGAAACAAACGGTCATATACAGAAAGTTTATTATTATTCTTTCTATATCTTATACATTATGGGGTTGCGTAATTCTGGACTGAATACTAACATTTTTTCATTGCGATGCCATAGCCCTTGCTGTCCAGCAGCGAGCCGACCTGCAACAAGTGAGCGGGGTCAAAAGTGGGTCCACGAGAGGACTGTGGGGGGGGGGGGGGGCGACACGCACCATGGTCACCTCGCAGTTGCGCTCGATGGTGTACTCGATGGTCGTAGACTCCATCAGGAAAGCGTACTTCTCCTCCATCACCCTGGCGAAAAGGTGCGGTGCGGCGTTAGTGGACATAAAGTCAGTTTGTAATTGCTTTTATGGAACATGGTAGTGAATGTGATTATTGTGTCAAGTTCTAAGCATCCAAACTAAATGATTACTTTTTGGTGCCTTCTTTGTTATCCGAGGGCATCTTCTGCTCACGCATTTGCTCGAACATCTCCCGGTACAGCTCATTCTGCGATTGCTGCAATGTACAGAGTAAATGTAAATTATACTTGATTTATTTGGAGGATAAAACCTGTTGAGATATTTCAACTAAGTGTTTAGTTGAAATATCTCAACAGGTCTTATCACCCACGCACCGGCGCCGTTTTTTTTTTTTTCATTTATTTGGGCAAACAAACAATGGTACAATATATTTTAAATAATAGCATCTTACAAAACTAAGTAGTAATTGTGCCATCAACACCGTTTACCACAGATTAAATAAAAAATATACACAGAAAAAGAGCATTTTAAATTACCTAAGTATATAATTATTATATTACATCATACATTATTACCAAATACACACCTAAGTTAATAATTCCACAACCCTTTTTTTAAAAGTACTAATAGGAGTTATAGCCATATCAATACTGTTAAGTTGCGTGTTGTAACAATGAGCTAAGCGATACAAAGGTGATCGTTTTCCAGCGTTTGTGCGACAGTGCGCCAGCGCAAACATGTGACATGGCTTACGGCAATGGGTTCTTTGTGGAATTTTATAACGTAGGCTATCAATTAAGCGAGTGCAATCATATTTGTTTTTATACAAATCATAAAGAAGCATGGCTTCTAATTGTGAGCGTCTAACATCTAAAGTAGTTAATTTATATTTAGCCAGAAGCTCCTCATAAGTCAGTCTGGCATGTGCAAGACTCTGCCGTTTACCTGAAAGAAGGTGTAGGTGGAGCCGTTCTCCTTGGCGCCGTATGTGATGCCGAGGTCGTTGTTTGCTAGCTCCTTCACATTATGAATGAGTTCGGTAGAGGTCTTGCGCGCCAGCAGCGTCGCCAGGTTGGCCGTGTACGAGCTCGTGATGACCAGCGCGAACAGCCACCACACGCTGGCCACGGCGCGCGTGCCGTACGCCCTGCAACACGCGCCGGGTGAGTGTGGGCGCGCACGCGCACTCCGCTGCGCTAAAGGTACTCACACCGGCGCGATCTCGGAGCCCTGCAGCAGCATAGCGCCCAGGTTGAACCAGAGCGCATTGGCTAGCGTGAACTGGTTCTCCAACGCGGGCGGGTCGTCGATGCAGGGATACGGATTCTGCCACTCCTCGGGGCACAGCCTGCCCACCACGTACAGCAGCAAAGACGTGCCGAGGTACGCGAACCCTAGGCACAGCCACACCTGCCGGCGTACGTATGTATATATCATGGGTTTATGCGGGCCCTTGGAAAACCCCTCATTCCACTTGGATCCATTATTTGATCTATCAATGGATCGTAGGCGACTTTTTTTTCCAGCCGACTTTTTCGATCACTTTTATTAACAAACTAGCTTTTCCCTGCGGCTTCGCTCGCGGTAAATTTTTATGGCAATAAAACAATCCATCGCGCGACTTGTGGCGCCATCTGTTGGTCGAGACATCGCAATTGCGACCTCCGTGGCGTAATGGTTACCACGCCAGACCGCACCACCCAGGAGGTCCCGGGTTCGATCCCCGGTCGGGTCATGATGAAAAACGAACTTTTTCTGATTGGTCTCGGGTCTTGGATGTTTATCTATATATGTATTTGTTATAAAATATAATATCGTTGAGTTAGTATCCCATAACACAAGTCTCGAACTTACTTTGGGGCTAGCTCAATCTATATCAATTGTCCCTATTTATTTATTATTTCTTTATTGCAGCACCACCTATAGTAGAAAAAATATTTTCCCATTGGAATGACATACTTTCACGGGATAAAAAGTACCCCTGTCAATATGTATAGGTACAAATTTTCATAATGATCGGCTGCTTAGTCAAGCCGTGAAGGAATAACAAACAAACAAACTTACTTTCTCATTTACACTTTGATGGTGGATTGACATAGATAAATTGTCTAACTCTATCAGTAAATCAAGATGAAAGGCACACCCCATTGGAAAAGGGAAGCAGGAAGGCGAACAGTTCGGGCTCCGGCGCGGTGGGCGTGCGGAACAGGATGCTGATACCGAGGTTCATGAAGGGCGTGGTGAAGTCCACCGCCTTCTCGCGCTCCGCCGTGATCGTGAGGTCCGTGATGGCGAAATCCACGTTCTGGAATAATGTGCGTTCAAATGATTCTCATGGATCCATCTGGTCATCTAGTCGAGGTCGGCGACCAACGCACCGGATCCCGCATGAGCCTGCCCATCATGCCGCTCCACTGCTGCGTGGCGTCGTTGTACGAGCCGTACCCGCCCGGCTGCTCGATGAATGTGTAGTTGAAGTCCAGCGCCTTCGACAGCCGGTCGATCAGCTCGATGCAGAACCCTGCAACTCACAGTCGCCGTTAGCGAGACGCCAGCGAGCTCGAAGTATGCCGAGCCGAGGAACCCCTATACCTTCGTAGCGATCGTTGCCGGACAGCCGGTCCATTGACTCCTTTCTCATGACGTATGGAGCATTCTGAAAAATACGACGTTATTTACTTCATCGTTAAAGACCAAAGTGCCCATAATATATGTATTAATTAATTTATCTTTTTAGTTAAGAGATGGCGGGGTTCATGATTAAACCTATCAGCTCAACAGATCAAGGTGTAGTTTTATTGCTACACCCCCAATTTAGTTCTATCACCAAGTTCGGTGTTTTACATCATCATTTCTTTTATATAAGAAAATGCCGGCATTGTTTAATGTAGCCGTAGTATATTGAGTTTTATTAAACAATGGCATACAATTTTTTATTTGTTGGCTACATAACCAATTTTTATTTTCAAAAATGGGCACTTAAAAAGCGAAGTGTTAATTTCAATCTATTGTATAATATTTGTTTGACCTATATCTGATGGGGGAAAGGACTTGCTACACACTCATGTGAGTTGTTATGTTTACGCTCCTTTATGGTACTATTAGTTACTGTATTAGTTGCCCTGTTTTTTTCGTATATTTTTTATTTTTAGCATTTTAACTTAGGTACCACAGCGATGAGCACGACGAAGGTGCGGTTGGCCATGGAGTCGGGCGCGGCGTCCGCGAGCGGCTCGTCGCGCCGCTGCCAGCTGAGGCCGGCGCGCGGCGCCCACAGCGCGGCCAGCCTCAGCGCGCCGCCGCGGACCAGCTCCGCCACACGCAGCTGCACCTCGCGCCGCGCGCCGTCCGCCTCCCACGATATGCCGCCGCCGCTCACACACATAGACGCATTCCACTCCTCCTGCACACGCAGTGGGCCGGTAGAGCATGTGCTTATGGGACTAAAATGGGCGTCTTCTACAATGCATGACGTACACGACACTTACGGAGCGTAGGTAATTAAGCAGGGTGTCGGCGTGGAAGGCGCCGCGGCCGTCCTCGCACGAGGCGGCGCCGGCGTCGTGCAGGCGCAGCTGCTGCAGCGCGTGCGCCGTAAGCCGCGCCGCGTCGTACGCCAGCAGCAGCGCGGTGGGCGGCGCGCGCCACGCCGAGCCGGCCGCGGCGCGCGCGCCTTCGCCCAGCCGCCGCGTGTACGCCCGGCGCCACGCCGCCAGTACGCCGTGCACCTCCTCCGATTCCAGGTCGAACAGCTGTAATGCTGGCACGCGGACACAGTTGTTTTAGCGGGACAATGATCGGTGCGCGGGTAGTGGCGGGTAGGGTAGTGGGCAACTCACTAGTTATGTTGGCCCCGCCATGGCTGTAGTCAGCAAGCGGCAGCGTGTGCAGGTCGAGCGTGAGCAGCAGGTACGAGTGCCGCTCGGCCAGCAGGCCAGCGCGCTGCGCCGCGTCCAGCACGCGCACGGCGCACTCCGCTGAGCACCACACGATGAAATTCGTGGATCCGGCCTTCTTCAGCAACAGTAGTAAGTTTCTGTTGACATATAATTAATTTCTCAGTTCATATTATGTATTTATACCAAATAATTATGTATGTGGGCACTTGTGCACCTGAGGTCGCCGTCGCCGGACGGCAGCTGGCGGGCGATCAGCGCCAGCTCTGAGGCGTCGGGCGCGAGCAGTGCCGCGCCGTGCGAACTGCCCTCGTGCAACAGGACCGCACGCTGCCACGCCTTCTCCTTGCATAATTCCGCACCCACCTGTTCATTATCACGATAATTGCTATAGCTTTAATTAAATTGGAATTATAAATGTCTTACATTAAATCAAGATTAACAATGTTAGGTTTGGATAAGGTAGTGCAGGCGTAGGGACCTGTGCGAACACATCAGGGTGCGGGTAGAGCGTGAGCGCCTCCCAGGCGGACTGTGCGGGCGCGGAGTCCAGAAGCAGCAGCGGCAGGCCGGCGCGCGCCGCGCCTTCGGCCGCCAGCCGTTGAACGCGCGCGCCGCCGCCGCCGAGCGCGGCCGCCGTGCGCGCCGCCGCCGCCGCGCACAGTACCGCCGGCGCCGCCAGCGGCTCGCCCGGCTCCAGCCGCAGCACGCCCGCGGCGCCCGCGCCCAGCGCCGCGTCCACTGCCGCCGCCAGCTGCAGCGCGCGCTCCGGCAGCTCAACCACACCTGCGACATGGACACTGTTGTCATACACAGCGATGGTATAAAAATATATTCTTGTCGTAACGTCCACATTGCGAATCAGTAAAGAAAAATAATGTATGCCGTACCGATGAGAGCGTCTGTTTGCGCGAGGGCGCCGCCGGCCGCCCAGAGCAGCACGAGCGCGCGCGTCGCGTGCGCCATCGCGCGATACTGCCGCGTGCCGCCCGTCGCCGCCGCCGCGACCCCGATGCGCGCTATTCTGGAGACTTGCGTCACGCGGCCACACGCTTCGTTCATAATGTTGTTTTCACAATATGCAGAGTTTAGAGCTAATAATTCTGACAACAACAAAATAGGCCAGGCGGATTTCTTTTTAAATATTAAGTACATTATTGTACTTCATATTTTTTTTTTAAATCCGCGTTAATTTTAGGCGTAAATTTTTTGGCGCAGTGTCGTTGTTCTCTACGTTCTTCTTTTATGTAAGAGTTTGGCAAACGAGCATGCGGGTCACCTGATGTCAAGCACTCACCGCCACCCATGGAGCACTGGGAGACATCAGGGGAGTCCCTGAGCCGCTGCCGCTCATTTCTTGAAGGTTCCCAAGTCACATAGTTATTCGGAACCACCGCTGGCGGGAGTTGGTTCCAAATTTTTACTGTACGAGGAAGGAAGTGTCGCAGGAATTGAACAGTTGTAGAGCTCTATTCATCCAGACTTCTAGATGATGTTGATGAAACTGGAGTCTGTGGCGGATGGGAGCAGCTGGAATACGTTCTTTGGAAAAACGCGTTTCCCTAGTTAGAACTAGAAATTAGCAAATTGCGTAACAGCGTTAACATAGTGTATGTTGCCGGAAGGGTAATAGGACTGTAAATTCTTGTATGTCATACGGAGATCGTTTTATCACATCACTGAAGACGTATTTGTTAAGATCTACAAAACATATGTAAGACCATTGCTCGAGTATGGATTCCAAATTTGGAACCCATACTTTGTCAAAGATATTGACCTGCTCGAGAGTGTGCAGAGAAGGGCCACCAAGATCCCATACAGCTTACGTCGGAAACCCTACGAGGAAAGACTAAGAGTCTTAAGGCTGACCACCCTCAAGGAGAGGCGACTTCGCGGAGACCTGATAGAAACCTATAAGATTCTTACATATAAGTACAACCTCCCAGACCTTTATAAGATTTTTATCACAAAAGACGTAGACACGCATTCATCACGAAGACACGATATACAATTACGTCGCACTGTTACAAACACAAACTTGGGGTATCACTTTCTCAGCAACAGAATCGTACAGGCATGGAATAGGCTACCTGATGACGTGGTGTCAGCTGTGTCAGTGAATGCGTTTAAAAACCGGTTGGACAATTGGCTTAAGAGCAACACCTTATACTAAATAAATATAATAGCACAGTTATAAATGAAATTAATTTACATGGAACTTAGTGAAGTGACTATCTTATCTAGTGAACTTTTTCAACACTGTGACATAGACACAACAGCATAATGCTGCTCGTCTATAATTAAATAATAATAATAATAATAAATGT
This sequence comes from Endotricha flammealis, assembly GCA_905163395.2. Taxonomy (NCBI): domain Eukaryota; kingdom Metazoa; phylum Arthropoda; class Insecta; order Lepidoptera; family Pyralidae; genus Endotricha; species Endotricha flammealis. The sequence continues at coordinate 16,541,379 of LR990863.1, forward strand.
ATTATCGCAGGCGTTCAACCTAGAAAGCTAAAATTTCGTATAGAGGGATGTTGACAAGGATAAAGATGGGGTTTTATAGAATTCCCATGGGAACGGGAGTAATAGGACTGTACGAGCAATGCACCGTACATTATTACTAAGTCAGCATATTTACACAATCGCCACATTTTATTAATTGTACGCAGTTCGCTGTCGGTCAGCAAGAGTACCGCGCGCTCTCACATTCCATTATTTACCATTTTTCGTTCTAGTTGTTCTACCACAATATATTCAGTTTACAGTGTATCAGTGACTTTAATTTATTACCATTACCAGACTCTATCGGTCCAACCCGAACAAGGACTGTACGTCTCGTGTATTATCGCAGGCGCCAGAGTACACATGAATACGCCACAGTACGCAAGAGTAAGCCAGATTACGCAAATGTACGCCAGAGTACGCAAAAGTACGCAACAGTACGCAAGAGTACCCCACAGTACGCAAGAGTACGCAAGAGTATGTAAGAGTATGCCAGAGTACACCAGAGTAAGCCACAGTATGCATGTATACGCCACAGTACGCAAGAGTACGCCAGAGTACGCATCATTACGCATGAGTACGCAATAGTACGCCAATGTACGCAATACGCATGAGTACGCCACAGCACAGTATAGGCAAATTTTTACGGGGGCGAAGCCGCGGGTATCAGCTAGTATAGTATATATTATGTATGTAAAATTCAAAGTTCTGACTGACTTAACTATATATCAACGCACAGCCCAAACCGGTAAGTCTAGAGATTCCAAATTTGGACTGTAGGTTCCTTACGTTACGACGTCTAGGGGTATGCTAAGAAAGGATTTTTCAAAATTCCCACGGGAAAGCGAGATATCAAACAAAGTTGCGAGGGTATATCAAATCAACCCACAGCCCATACCGCTGGGTCTAAAGATTCCAAATTTGGCATGTATGTAGGTATTCCTTATAAGACCGGACCGAACGGATCGGACCCTTAGAGTACATATAAGCAAGCCTTATTTATACTCTAAGGATCGGACCTGATCGGATCGGACCGAATGGAACCGTACCATACCAGCACATGAGTAAATAAAACCACGTGTAGCGACACATTGACGTCACGGGCGGATTGTGCATGCGCAGCGATTCAGCCGCAGGCCACGCTGCCATGACAATCCGAGCTAGTCGTCCCCTATACCCCGTCCGCGTAGGTAGATCCGCGTAAGTTTGTATAGACGCGTAAGTCAAGGTTGAAGGAATTAGTGATTGTGTGGACAGTTGTCAGAAGGACCAACCTGGACCCTGGATTGTATATTGTAATAATAAACATTTAGTGTTAACTCATACTTTCATCTATTCCCACTGTCTCTGTTAGGGTATAAAGTGGTGACCCTAGACTTTGGGCAGTGCGGAACGTGTGAGTCCGTTTCGGGGACGGCTCATTTCAAGTGCGGACGCGGACGGCTCAGTTTAATCTGAGATAATTTAACATTATTTTAACACAAATTTATTATGAAGTCAGCCGAGTCAAAGGTGATCGCTTGATGCACAAATACCTGAACTTTGGATTTGCATCAGCGAGATTGGTGAAGTCAGCGGACCGTCGAACAGTTTTGGATAATGCGTTTGATTGAACATCATGGAACGAGAGCTGATATAGAGGTGCGAGGAAGCGACCAGAGGACCTACTGGCTGCGGCTTCCATTGCTACAGCTGCGATAGCGTGCTTTATTGGGTGATAGTGAACATTCCAACATTCGTGAAGTTTAAGTGATTCAGTCAAATATTAATTGCATAATTATTTCATTTTTGTGTTTTTAATCAATAATTGTGTCCTATTCACATCTTCATTCAGAGTCGTTCGTTCAGTTATTCAATCATCTTAATATACAGTCCACTAGCTTTAATTCATTCAGTCGAAAATAAACAGTAATCATTGAGTTAACACGTGCTTTTAATGAGTGAGAGATCCCTGCAAACATAAAGTCAAACTTCAAGCCTTCAGGCATCACCATATGGTCCAAAACGAACCGGATTACATTGGAGCGGCGACCGAGCGGCCGGTTTCCGAGAATCGAGAACAAAGAAACTGGCGAGAGAAAAGGATTTCACGGCGATCGTTCGATGTGCAATATTATACTTTTGAGTAATCATGAGATATTACATGGAGTTCGAGTGCAATTTAAAAACTATCGTGATTTATATACCTAACCTAGGTAAAATAGGTTATTTTGAGTGAGACATTTGAGCATTTTGAACTGAAAATTGAGTGAGCAATTAATGGATAAATTCATCACCACTACGCGATACCATAAACAATTTGAGTGAACAAGAACGCGACCGGCGACCGGCGCGGGCGCGACGAACGACCGACCGACCACGCCCTGACTGAATTTAACCTAATTGTTTTTTTCATCGTGTTGAGTTCAAAAATACAAAACTGAGTAAAAATAGATGTAGTTTGCGGGGATTAGTGCGATTACGAGTGAGATAACAATACAATACAAAAATGGAGTCACTTATATCAATACAAGAGGAGTCGTTAAACAATTAACGACGAAATGAGAAAAATTTTAGGAAAACGCCGAAAGATAGACTTACACAGCCGTACATACAAACAAAAAATGGAGATTTTGGAGCAACAATTCAAAGAGTTTAAGGAAGAGCATAAGGCTATTATTTCAAAGGCGTCAAAGGAAAAAACGGAAGTATATTTTACAGAGAGCTGGTATGAAACGTTTGAGGATATTTACGTGCAATATAAAACTATGTTATTGGAAAAATATGCATCACCTGAGTCGGGCACCGCCAAGGCGGCCCCCGGTACCTCATGCGCTGCTTCTGACGAGAACCGTTGCGCCAAGCAAATTAAGCTGCCAACGATTAATTTACCAACATTTAGTGGCAAATATGAGGAGTGGCAAAGTTTTTATGACATTTTTTCGTCAATAATTCATTCAAATAACAATATTTCGCCGGTGGAGAAACTTCATTATCTAAAAGGTAATTTGTCTGGAGAACCATTGAATTTATTACGTAATTATTCGACTACACAAGCCAATTATGAGGAGGCATGGGAGGAGCTAGTTCGACGTTACAATAATAAGAGATGGAATTGTAATTCAGTATTAGAGATATTTTTTGCGCCCAAGAAAATCAATATAGAGTCAGCAAGCGCAATTAAGCAATTATTAGACAACACGTCAACTTGTTTGAAATCTTTGCAGAATATCGGCATTGACACAGCGTCATGGAACCCTATCATCGTATACGTCGTCATATCAAAATTAGATCCAGACACAATTAAACAATGGGAACAACATATTAAGTCAAAAGGCGACGACATACCTACCTGGGAACAGCTGCAAGAGTATTTAGAATCCCGATTCAGAGGCTTAGAGATGGCATATACGATGGGGGTGCCGGCAACTCAAACTGCTAAGCCAACAACACAACAACAAGTACAAGGTAGAACATTTCACACATCTTGTACTAAACCAACCGAGAAAAAGGATATGACAGGAAGTACACAATGCCCAATGTGTCAAGAGAATCATTACATTTACCACTGCAAGCAATTTGGGCTTATGACACCAAAGTGCAGACAAGACTTTGTACAGAACAATCGACTTTGCTTCAATTGTCTGTCGTTAACACACGGAGTGAGAAATTGTCGACAGTCGAGTTGTAGAAAATGTGGGAAGAGACATCATACTTTATTACATTTTCAGCGAGATGACCATGGCACCAACCAGGCAGTTGGGGTTTCAGCGCAGATGTCACCGAGTGATCTTGAGAGAGAGAGCACATCACAAGGTGACCCTCATGTTACTGTAGCGCTTTCCAGAGGAGGGCTTCAACCTGACAGCGTTCTTCTGGCAACAGCTAGAGTTAAGGTATTTAGTTCAACTGGTTGTAAACAAATTATAAGAGCTTTACTAGATCAAGGTTCTCAGGCCTCCTTTGTCACTGAGGCTACAGTACAGTTGTTAGGCCTTAAGCGTACACCAGTAGGCGGCTGGGTGTCAGGGTTAGGAGATGGTCGTACTAGGATCAAACACACGGTTTCACTGCGCGTTGAATCTCATCATACTCCTGAGAGTTCAATCTTTGTAAATGCATATGTCTTACATTCATTAACTTCTATGCTTCCAGCTAAAAGGCTTCACTTACCGGAATGGGATAATATCAAGGACTTACCATTGGCTGATCCTTGTTATGCGACACCAGGAAGGATTGATGTCTTGTTGGGTGCCGAAGTTTATGGCGAGATACTCCTGGAAGGAATTCTTAAGAACTCCAAGGGTACTTTAATGGCACAAAATACCGTTTTTGGATGGATTTTGTCGGGAAGAGCTACGCAAGTAAACGAGCAATTAGCAAATACAACAGTTACAAGCATGCATGTACAAATTGAAGAAGACGACTTGTTAAGGAAGTTTTGGGAGATGGAAGATGAGCCTAACTCAATAGAAAAGAGAATGACAAGAGAAGAGAAATTATGTGAAGACTATTATGAGGCGACCACGACAAGAGATAGTGAAGGAAGATTAGTAGTGAGATTACCGTTTTCATCAGAGGATCCGAAGTGCCAATACGGTGGGTTCCAGAGAAATAGCCATCAAGAGATTAGAGATTTTAGAGAGAAGATTACTGAGAAATCCTGGACTACGAGAAGAATATAATAAGGTAATGGACGATTATCTTAACTTAAATCATATGAGACGTATTGACACAACTGAACTTGAGAAAGATAAGGCAGTATATCTGCCACATCACGCCGTAGTGAGGGAGGATAAAGAGACAACAAAGGTCCGAGTTGTCTTTGATGCGTCGAGTAAAGGCAACAATAATATATCATTAAATGACGACCTACTCATTGGACCGAAGTTACAGCAGGATTTACGACACATTTTAATGAGATGGCGGACACACAAAATTTGTCTGGTGGCAGACGTGATTAAAATGTACCGAATGGTGCGTGTTGCTGAAGAAGACACTAATTATCAGAGGATTGTTTGGAGATCTACATCTGATGGATCAGAAGCTATACAACATTATAAATTATTGAGACTTACATTTGGGACAGCAAGTGCACCGTACTTGGCGGTAAAGTCTTTGCAACGGATCGCTGAATTAGAACAAGAAAAGTACCCGATAGCCGCAAGGATTGCTAAACAAGATTATTATATGGATGATTTAATTAGCGGCGCATCCAATGAGTCAGAAGCATTAAAAATTCATGAGGAGATGAAGGAGTTGCTGAAGTCTGGTGGCTTTGAACTCCAGAAATGGAATAGCAATTGTGAAACTTTACTGCGAAAAATGGTTAATGTAGATACTGAGTCAAACCCGATCAAGATAAACAAATCCATAAAAATTCTAGGAGTTAGTTGGTGTAGAGAGAGTGATGATTTTGTATATCAAACATTGAACTTACCTGAAGCTAAAGGTGTAGTCACCAAGAGACAAGTTTTATCTGAAGTAGCCCGACTTTACGACCCTTTGGGCTGGATCTCACCAGTCGTCATTGTAGCGAAAATATTCATTCAACGATTGTGGAAATCAGGGCTCAAATGGGATGATGGTTTGACAGAAGATCTATTGAAACAATGGGTAACGTTCAAGAGTAGTTTGACAGATTTAAAGGTGTTTAAGGTACCTAGATGGTTAAATGTTTCACCGAATTCAAAAACAGAGTTGCATGTTTTTTCAGACGCATCGAAATCGGCTTTTGCAGCAGCAGTGTATATCCGAGTAATCGATGAGTCAAATCAGGTCTATGTGCACTTAATAACTGCCAAGACGAAGGTTGCGCCGATAGAAAAGGAAATTTCGATTCATAGACTTGAGTTGAGTGGAGCAGCTCTGGGAGCTAAACTTATATCAGAGGTGTCTCAAGTAATGGGCATGGCGAAGGAGAACTTATATGGCTGGGTTGACTCCACAGTGGTCCTGGCCTGGCTCAAAGGAGGATCATCACGCTGGACAACTTTTGTGAGTAACCGGGTCTCCACCATATTAAACATTATGGATGTTGGACAATGGAGTCATGTGTCTACAGATTTGAATCCCGCCGATTGTGCGTCGCGTGGAATAACACCAGAAGAACTGATATCCCATCCATTATGGTTAAGAGGTCCACCATGGCTCGCGGAGTATGAAATGAGTACGAGTGATATGATCATAGAAGATACACATGAAGAGGAGAAAATCAAGTCGTTTGCAGTTTTATCAAATACAAGTCAACATATTTGGGACAGATTTTCATCACCATCTAAACTATTGAGGATAGTTTCTTATTGCAGGAGAATATTGAATCTTAAAAAACCCAGAGAAGAACGAGACACTTTTTCTAAAGTTGTTTCAGCAGAAGAAATTAACAGATCTTTATCGACTTGTATTAAACAAGTTCAACAGAGTGAATTTGAGGATGAAATTAAACAGATAAAAACTCGAGGATGCGTAGCTAGAAAGAATGTTCTACGCACTCTTTGCCCGTTTTTGGACGAAAATGGGACTCTAAGAGTATCAGGAAGAATAGAGCATTCTGATGCAAGTTATGACACAAGACATCCAATAATTATTCCTGCTAAAAGTAATTTTACCACGCTATTAATTATTGATGCTCATCAACAAACCAAACATGGAGGTCCTCAGAGTATGCTCAATTTCCTTCGAGGAAAATACTGGATTTTACGAGGTAAGGAGCGAGTGAAGAAAATATATAGAGAATGTGTCATTTGCTTAAGATATTCTACTCGAAAGACTGTGCCTTTCATGGGAATGCTTCCGGAAGCGAGGCTAAAACCCAGTAAACCATTCAAATCCACTGGAGTGGATTTTTGTGGACCAATAAATATTCGATTCTCCCCAGGCAGAGGAGCTAAATCCTATAAGGGTTACATATGCTTATTTGTCTGCATGGTAACTCGTGCAGTTCATCTAGAGGCAGTCACGGACTTAACGGCAAAAGGATTCATTGCAGCTTTCAGACGCTTCACTGCTCGACGAGGCCATTGTCAGGATTTGTACAGCGATAATGGCACCAATTTTGTTGGCGCTGATCGAGAGATGCGAGAGATGTTTAACAGAGCCATGTCTCATTTACCGGAGGAGATCGCTGGACTTCTTACACTGGAGCGGACAACTTGGCACTTCATTCCCCCTCACGCACCCAATTTTGGCGGTTTGTGGGAGTCCGGGGTGCGCAGTACAAAGACACATTTGCGTAAAGTAGTAGGAAACGATACACTTACCTATGAGGAGTTAGCGACGGTCCTGTCGCAAATTGAAGCATGTTTAAATTCACGACCTATCACTTTGCTTAGTGACGATCCAAACGACCCTCTCCCCTTGACACCGGGCCACTTTTTGGTGGGTGAGCCCTTGATAAATATAAGTGACGATGATTATACCAAACACAATGTTCATGGTTTAGATAGATGGCGCCTAACGCAAAAAATTGTATCAGACTTTTGGAATAGGTGGTATAAGGAATATTTAGTAAATCTAAATCAGCGTTATAAATGGAATTCTAAATCTGTTGAGATTGAAGTCGGAGATATTGTAATAATTAGGGAGGACAAATATGCCTCCATCTAAATGGATTTTAGGCAAGGTTATAGAAAAGCATACCGGAAGGGACAACATAACTAGAGTCGTTTCTGTAAAGTGTAAAACAGGTGTTCTTAAACGTCCGGTTAGTAAACTTTGTATAATAACCAAGTAAACTGACATACTTATGTTATTATAAATTTATTTAGTTATCACTGCAATTTCAGAGGTGTAAACCACAAATTTTTATTATTAAATTCTAACAATTTTTTCGAGAAACATTAATAGCCAACTTAAATTTCACAAAATCAATATAACTTTGTGGTAACTTTTACTTTGGATAGGTACTTTGCATTAAGAATAGTATAGTGTAAGCGTAATTTGGTGTAATATTCTTTCTTATCTATAAGTACGGTCTATGAGACCATATTGTTCTGAGTATGAGTAGTTTCTATTACATGCTACACTCATCTTATTGGAATGCAGCATTCATTGTAAGGAATTGAGATGGTTGTAGTTGGACATAGCCAATAGTTTCACTTATATATTTTGATTTGTTTAAGAACTATGTTCTTGGTGGGCGGAATGTCCAATTCACATCTTCATTCAGAGTCGTTCGTTCAGTTATTCAATCATCTTAATATACAGTCCACTAGCTTTAATTCATTCAGTCGAAAATAAACAATCATTGAGTTAACACGTGCTTTTAATGAGTGAGAGATCCCTGCAAACATAAAGTCAAACTTCAAGCCTTCAGGCATCACCAAATTGTGTTGTAATCGGTTTGCATTAATGTAGCGTTAGCGAAATGTACGGCTCGCATCGAAAATGCCGTGGTGTTATGTTTCGGTGCCCGGCACAGCGGCGCCCGGTTGTCGCCGCTGACTCGTCAAAAGTTTGTATTGTATTAACAGAGCGTGTGAATTTTGCCTTAAATTTTTTTGCGTACGGCGTTTTTTTTTGGTATTTATTTGGTGGTGCACGACATGGTACATACCCGGTGTTCTACCAGAGAAATTACATATAGGGACATATTTTTGGACGTAATGTGAACAGATGTAGGATTGTAGACCAAAACCTGTATCACCTGCCAAACGCCTAAGGTCAATGGAAATAATATGATTTTGTAATTGGGTAGTTTAGAGCACATTGACGCCGATATGGTATGTCTTTTGCCAATACCTTCGACACAGACGGTTGCATATAGGTATTGCATTACTGTGATCGTACGGACGACAGGTTGGCTAGATCATTCACACGTTCTTTTGGATTCTCTGTTAGGGTAAAAAATAACCGACCAGGGGAGATCACTTTTACATTTTGTACGTAATTTTTTTAATAAACATTTTGTTTTTGACGGAACAAGTAAATGTTAATTTGCTACATTTTCGATCGAATTATATTTCATCAGTGTTATATAAGATAATAAATAAGTATAACGTAAAACATAGTTACGCGTCACCATTGCTTTCCGGTAGGAATATAGCAGGTTGACTGTACTGGTACTGTCAGTATAGTATAAAAGGTTGCGTATTATATTAGTATATTTTTTATATCAGTAACTAACAACTTTGTTTTTTGTTGGCAAAGTCGCTATTGTTGTGTCTAGTGGCATGTCTAGTTTCCGTAGCATGACCGATCCCAAGATCCGTCGTAGGGACAGCAATATACTTTAGATAATGTTAATTAGTGTTATAATGGTGTATTGGGAGTTGTACCAATGTCAATAATATTATTTTTTGTCCTTTTGAGTTCAAGGAACGTATAATCAAATTGTTTAAAAGTATAGTAGAAATTAATAATTAAATGTAAACGTGGTATTTTGCAATTATTTTCATTCAGTTCACATTGTTTAACTATGTCGTCATTTAGTTGAGCGTGTTATGACCAGCGGCAAAATGGCGACCAAGTACTTTTAGTTATCGGAATGGTAGCCGTAATTTAATGTGATCGTTTTATTTACCACTTATGTTATTGTAGCAGTAGTAATCATTTCCTGTGGGAAACTTATTATGTAACTTGTAATCATAAAAATGTTTTTTTCAAAAAAGGAAGGGGTGTGGTGTAGCGACACATTGACGTCACGGGCGGATTGCGCATGCGCAGCGATTTAGCCGCAGGCCACGCTGCCATGTACGTGCCACCCGTTCAAGGCTAGCTGGAAGAGATCTCTAAGTGTCTAAACACACTATCCCGAAAATACGCGACCGAAGTTCGGCGTGACTACGCCTGCCTGCAATGTATTTTAAATGACTGACGACACACCATGCCGAAATTACGTCGCGTTATAGCGTACAGCCGAACTTCGGTCGGGCGTAAGTTCGGCACCGATTCGGCGTATAGCAACACATTATAAGCGACCGAAGTTACCGAAAACGCTCGGACACTGACAATACACACACAAAGTTCCACAACTGAATTTCAGCCGCGTAAGTTCGGCGCTTATGGTGTGTCATATCAGCCGAATACGCCGAATAAGAGCTGAACGTAAAATCAGCCGCGGAACTTCGGTCGCGTATTTTCGGTTTCGGTGTTTAGACACTTACGAGATAAGCTCACCTTTGTACACTAACTAACTATAACTGTTTTTTTCTGTATTTTGTTTATGTGCAATAAAGAATATATATACATTATAGGTACATACGGTAGAGTCAATGACATTATTTAATTAGTAAAAATACAAATAGGTACATACTTACATAGTTAAACAGAATCGTGTTTAAAATATTTGTATTGAGTAAGTGACGTATCCGTATGCACGCCACGGTATCCGTGAGCACGGGTTCTTGAATTGACATAATAATGTCAATTATGTGATGTCATTCCATTTGACAACTCCTGAGTAAATAAGTAATAAATAAAATAAAAGTTATTTGCTGGCCCAGTAGTGGCTTGTCTACGTAATGCCTTTATCATCCTGCCGTTGATGAGCGTGTACATTGGAAAGTGTGTCGGCGGCGGGCGGCAGCGCGTGGTGGTGCTGCAGCAGCAGGATGAGCACGTGCTCCTCGCCGCCGGGCGCCGCGACGCGGGCCACGCGCGCGCACGCGCCGGCCGCCGCGCACGCGCCCCCGCACCCGCCGCCGCCCTCCTCCGTCTGGCACGCCGACTCCACTCCTGATCGAAACACATTGTCGTTAAAGCACGGTAATGTGTGTACAGCTTATTGTATTCGTAGCTTTAAGGACAATCATGTACTCGTTCGTTGTATAACTATTAATCATTGAATCATCATCATCATTGAATATCTTGCTTTGCTCAACAACTCGTCTCATTGGGTATCCAAATATGGATATACGTGAATCCCGTTGTCGGTCTCACCTAGAGACGTCGGCGGGGCCTGTGTTGGGTTTGAGTGTCCTTGTTCACTGGGACGATACTTCCCAATATGGCAGCGTATTGACGTAGCTGTTAAAAAGTGCACGCGAGTATTGCGCGTCGGATGGCAAACGCACACCCACACGCGCGGGCCCAACGACAGCGCCACGCACGCGCCCGCCGACAGCGACGCGCACGCGCACAGCGTCGTCGTGCGCGCCTCGCTGGCCGCGTACAGCGGGAAGAACGCCATCCACGTCACGCATGTGGCGTACGCCGCGGCACCCACGAAACGCGTCTCGTTAAAGTTGTGCGGCAGGCGGCGGGTGCGGATCGCCAGCGCGACACACGCCGCGAGCAAGAGCAGCGTCGGCGCCAGCGGAGGCAGCTGCGCGGCCGCGTGCTCCCCGCTGCACGCGAGCACGGCACGCGCGCGGTTCGGGTGTAGCAGCTGCGCCCGTGGCGGCCAGTACGCGGCGCTCCATGCGGCCGTTGCGATCCCGGGCGCGCTCAGCGTCGCCCACAGCCACACCTGCGCGCGCGACGACAGCAGCCGCGGGCGCGAGGTGGGGTGTCGCTCCACGGCCGCCACGAGGCGCGCCACACGCAGCGTGCGCGCCAGAATCGCCGCGTACACACCGCCTAGCGAAGGTGCGGCCGCGCGCACGACGCCGCACGGCAACGCGGACGGGCGCGCCGCGGCCGCCAGTGCCGCGAAGTGACACACTGCTGCGGCGCAGAGCAGCAGCCCGCACAGCTCTCTGGACGCCGACTTCACTACAGGTGTATGGCGATGCCGCCAGAATGTAGCCGCGCAGACGGCCACCCCCGCTACACCGACGCCGCCCGCGATCACGGCAACGGTGCGCTCCCAGCGACCTCCGCCTCCCCACTCAATTGGTGATGGCAGGCAATCTGTACGGATTGTTGATATCAGGTAGGTACTGTCAAACATCGATTGTAGATCGTTAGATAGGCCCTACGCGTCGCCGACTTGTTACTGATTCCATTCGTTATTACGTCATCACTTGTCATAGAATACATAGAACATTGATCAGATGCGACAAAGTTCTGATTACTTGATTAGGTACCTACTTACTATTTTACTTCAGATATGCGAGCATGAATGGGTCGATGGATAAAATTAGACATTACTAATCGATAAAACACGAATTGTATCGTATTTTAATAGCTACTTATATGTCGACATTGTCGTTTTTATCGAACAGAAATGTCAAATTTTATCTATTGATTCATCCATGCTCACTCGAATCACTTTAATCCATTTCTCTTTAGTTCTTAGATCTCGAAGAAAACTACATTTTTGACCAAAAAAAACATGTCTCATACTGTCACACAAATCTAATGATACATTCGTAATAATAGACATTTTACACATACAATTGAATGTAGTCGAGTAGAAAAAAAAATAAGTTGGACACAGTGAAAGTTATTACGTACGTCATTGTAATTTTAAAAACATATTTTTTAAAACAAACCCGCCTTCAAAAATCTTAGAGCATTAAACCAGACCGGAGGGGACACTCATAGGCGTACCCCTCTGCCAAAGGTACGAGAGCGGCGGTCATGCCCGTTATATAAAACTAGTTCCCGCGCGTCGGCCGCCTTTCCACATTGACTTAGGTGTGCCGACCATCTCGCACCACCTAAAGCAATGCTCAGTCAGATTTTTCGACTCTCTCGACCATCACCCCAATCCATTGGTGAAAGCCGCAGGGGATTATCCCGCTCCGGCTGACACCATTAGGTCCAAACGTCGTCCGCGGCACGTCCTCAACGACCCGGACGACGCCATTACAGTCGCCATCGAGGCGTACAAACAATTAGATTCCGCGACACAAAGTAGACACACACGTCCGTCATATCGGCCCCGCCGGCGGGGCCGCGCGTCGCGCCACCCTGTAGGGACTCGGTTTTCGCGGTACCGGCACGTGCCCGGCCGCTTCTCTCCAATCCGTTCGCCTTCCCCCAGTGTCGCCATAGGCCGAGGTTCGAGCCCCCCTCTGGGGCGCCCCTAGGCAGACACTGTAAATTTTTGGCGGTGAGAGCCCTACGCTCCCGCAACAGTCCGGTGTCTCAGTAAAGGGTGTCAGTACACCCGAACTGATTAGTCCATAAAAAAAAATAAAAAAAAGTCGGCCGCCAGTTGTCTGATTGCAATGCGCGCAGAATAAGCTCCGGTGAAAATGCCGAGTTGCAGTGTTTTTTGGTACAAAAATAGGTCAGAAACTTCGAACCTACAAAAGGATAATATTACATTTCATCTGTAAGTATTATTTTGTCCAAATTCTATTAAATAATGCACTTATTTAGCAAAAATAGAAAAATATTCGTCTGTACTAAGGTGTTGCCAGTAGGTACGTAGACTGTAATATTCTGGAGAAAGTTTCGTAGTTGAGTTAAATTCCTAAAAATGAATATTTTATTTTACAATCATTGCTATTGTAATGAAATGAACCAATAATGATTATTATAGATTCGTGTGATTTTTAGGGAAATACTGCAATATCACCGCATTTATATGGGTACCAGTGGCGAGGGGTCCTAATAACACGATTCCTGTCGGCTTCCCTTTTAAAAATAGTGAATTATCTAACAGCATCGACTCTGCTAATAACATGATTTCGCTTCATACATAATAATGATACCCAAACGCCTATACAATAATAAATAGCAATATTGTGAAATTGCTATTTATTCGTCGCTTAGCCTGTGCGTCGAAAGCCGGTAATTCCCGAGTTGTAGCTGCATACAGTTTTAGGAGCGGCTGTCTCTTTCTTACGCGTACATTTTGTTCCTAGCGCGGTCTCTTTCTCACGCCGATCATATGAACATATTAAGCCGGTAGTCGCCGAGTTACGACAAGGATGGCATGTATCAGATTACGTTAGTGCGACAAAGATAAACAGAGGTATTAACCTGAGAAGTAAAAAATATAGTTAATTATGTGTTTAGTGCTTGAATAATAAAACAACTATAATTTTGTCGCGTTGTAATTGTCAAAATTATGTCATTTTTTCAATTCACTTTCGTCTGTGCTTTCGCTCGTACTGTTGTTAGTTTTTTTTTATTTGTTTGTTGTTAATTTAGTAAATTTGAATAGATTAGAGTGACTTCGTGGTTAAATGTTGGACAGGGCTCGGTGTGAATTGTGTTATAGTTATAGAATTTATCGGTTTCAGTTGTAAGTAGTTAATTGTTTATTTTTGTTTAGTCTGTTTTGTTTACATTCGTAATGGCTGCAATTTTAGACGTGGGTTGTTGTCTCACAGACTTTTTATTAGATAATAATTTTCAAACATACAGTTTTGAAAATAAAAAACATATTATACAGCGCGCCCGTGCTTTTCCTTCTATGAAAATAGATTATAAACGGAAAGATGGCTTTACTAAACATTTTTATTGTAATTTGTACGAAAAGTATTCGTGGCTCACAGGTAGGTAGTTGTAAACTTAAAAAACTGTTTTGGTTTTCCATATTATACCTATCAGTGCTTTTATGTATGGTAATGGTAATATGGTATTCGGAATTCTCCATCCCTGTGGTAAGATAACACTGTATATATTTTTTTTTGCTCCGGCTTCCCCTGAGTAAAATTTCACCCTTCGCCACTGAATTGGGTACATTTCAAAAAAGCATAGATTTTTATAAAATACTTTTATTAGTTAATTTATTATGCATGTTTTAGATTATTATTACACTTTCTAGTTGAATAATATTTTCAATCGACACTTTACCAAAAAACATCAGTTTCAACACTTTCAATTTATAGGATCTGGCAACACCTCAACAAATTTAGTGATGGGACTGCACAATCACAAATATCGATATCATTTTTGTTTTAATTTTGATATTTTATATTTGTAAAAAAAAGTATTAAACCGAAAATTGGTGCTAGGACAGCGCATCGCGGATATCGATATCATTTTCTTATACAGGCTGATTTTTATAAGTGGATGATAATTTGAGAAATTAATCTATCCATGAAATTGAAACTTCCCCCCAAGAAACTTAAGTTGAAATATATAATAAAATAAATAAATATATAGTACAAATATTTTTTCAAATATGAAAAATATTTTTGGACATACCATGATAAATTAGCAGTTTTGTAAATGTAGGAGATATAAATACTATCACCTATATTATCAGTTTCGTGACTTTCGTGGGTGCAGTCATCCCACAAAATATCAATCATTTTCGAAACACTAAATTTCGTTATTCTTTTTCTTACAGATTTCCAAAGGATATTGGGATTCGATCTGTGTGGGTTAAAGCATGTGGGAACCATGAAACATGGACTCCTAAACGAACGAGCACAATTTGCTCCGCCCATTTCGTAACTTCCTGTTTCATCACACAGTCAAATACTCCATTCCAACTTTGAAATTATTATCACCGGCTTCTGCCAATCCGCATTGGAGCTGCGTGGCAGAGTACGCTCTAATCACCTTCGTGGTGGGATGATTATGGGTTGATATGATGATGAGGCATCAAGTAGTAGGCTGTGGCTAAGTTGAGACACGCTTTTTTCATCGCAATTGCATATCTTGAGATATAAATACATCCCCGTTGCTGCGTTCACAGCTGATTTTAGGGATGAAATCACACAGTTTTACAACTAATGTTTGTTAGTCAATTACTCCGAAACTATCATACTTAGACAAAAGATCTTTCACCAGCATAAAGCAGATGTATAAACCTCTTAAGAAATTTCGGGAGTGTCGGTCGCCCTCAGGGCACCCTGTATAGCGTTGTTAATTAACGCATAAAATTAATAAATAGTTAAGTAGTAGATTGCTTAAAAAATGTCAAGCAGTAATTTTGTAAGTACGTATTAATTAGCCCCTGTCAAATAACAATATACGTTAGGAAAACGAAAACCTAACTATGGAATTTCACTTTAAAACTTTGAAATTTTGTCTTTTTAAAACTACGTTTAAACATACATGTAGTGTATTTGTTATTAAAACTCTTTATTCTGACACCGTACTTGATAGATTGTTTATAAATGACGAAATAAAATCCTGCTATAAATATGTAAAATACACTGGGCGTCAAAAATAAGTAGTACAGTTTTAAAATTGCAATTACTCTTAAACTATAGAAGTTAGAGTTTTGAAATAAAAGTCATTTTATAGCAAATTTAACAAAGTTTTCTAAAAATAATATTTTATTTAGCATTAGTAAAGTTTTACACTGAAAATTAAGAAAAAACTAAAAAGCTAACCATTTTGAAGTAACTATCAAGAACTTATTTTTTAAGTTTTGGGCCTTGTTCCCACTTTAGTAACTTGTGTTGCCGCCTCGGGCTCTGATGACATCTTCGAGCCGGTTTGGCATGCTGAACAATAAGTTTCGGAGGCGGTGTTGGGGAATATTCACCCATTCTTCTATCAGGGCCTGTTTTAGAGCCCTGAGGGTGGCGGGGGGTGGTCTGCGTCTTCTGACTAGCCTCCCAAGCTCATCCCAAGTGTGTTCAATCGGGTTAAGATCTGGGCTTCTTGATGGCCAAGCCATCAAGCTGATGCCAACCTCCTGAATGTACTCTTGTACGAGGTGAGCGGTGTGTGGCCGGGCGTTATCATGCATTAGTATCGCTCCACCACCCATATTTACTAAATATGGCTCTGCATACTCGATAAGGATCTCTAATGCATATCTTTCACCAGTCAGAGTGCCATTTTCTGTGACCACTAGCTCTGTGCGACCCTCTGAAGAGATGCCAGGCCATACGTGCACAGAGCCCCCGCCGTATTGAACTCTTTCCGAGATGCAACCTTGAATGTATCGCTCACCAGGTCGCCTGTATACTCTCCGCGTTCCATCGGAAGTGAATAAAGAAAACCGAGACTCATCTGTGAACAAAACTCTTGTCCATTCTTCTTCGTCCCATTGTACGTGTTGACGGGCGTAGCGTAGTCTTGCTACTCGATGCCCTGTCTCAAGTTTGGGGCCATTTGCTGGCCTGTACGACTTCAGGTTGGCTTCAGCAAGGTCTTCTCCTCACTGTACTCTCACTAACGTAGTCTCTTCGGGTCTGAGGAAGCTGTTGCTGGACCTTAACTGCATTAAGGTGACGATTGCTTAACACAGTAGAGACAATTAAGCGGTCTCTCCGGTACTAGTGCACCTGGGTCTGCCATTACTTGGTCTCCTTAGATGGTTTCCAGTCTCTTAGTACCTTCGCTTTACTTGCTGGATCGTTCTTAGAGTTACACCCACCGTTCTTGCAGTATGACGCATACTGATGCCTACTTCGAGAAAAGTTATGATTCTTGCACATTCTTCTGGTGAAAGAGGCATGATTAGTGACGTTTACTCGCTGAAGACACATTTGCTTTTGAATTGCAATTGATTTATCAGAAATAAAGAAAACAATAAAAAACAAAAGTACAAGCCAACAGTTTAAAAAAGAGTGTTTTTGTTTATTAAGTTTTTTTTTCAGTCAATCTTTAAAAAATGATATTATGCATGACGTTTTTATTAAATGAAATGAAATTGTCTTTTAACTTTTTTTTATTTGAAAGGTCTAGCTTCTGTAGTTTAGGAGATATTGCAATTTTAAAACTGTACTGCTTACTTTTGACGCCCAGTGTATTATGGCTTTCGATTCGACACTAAAGATAAAGACCAGTCCCATGATTCCTCATATTTAAAATCTGTCCAGCCGTTAAGACTACAGGTGAAACCAATGAATGATACATACACACATTCAGAAATTATTACCCTCCGCTCTTTCAGCAATTGGGTAAAAATAATCAAGTGTTTCTGGTAAACTTTAGAATTCATCGATAGTCGAATATCGATAATGTCATGCACTAGCATATTTCCTTATTGCTGCAATTGTGTTGTATACTGACAGACATCATTACGTGTGCGACTGTGTGAGTATGCGATTGTGTGCGTCTAGTTTAAGATTGTGTGCGATAATAATGTTGTGTGCGTTTATAGCGACGTGATAGAAAAATCTATGTGTGTTACCTCACCCCCCGCTGAAAGAGGCAGATTTTTTTGCGTAGGAATGGTTGCGCGTGTCCTCTCCGGTCTGGTTTAATGCTCTAAGTCAAAAATGAATTTGAATAATATATTATTTCATGTGCTAAGTACGTACCTACTGTTCGAATTAAAGTCGTGCAACGCGGACGCAAAAATCAAATGGTCTAATATATACCTACAATACCTAAAGAATTATCCTCTAAGTCCTAACCGCTAAGGAGTTGTTCCTTCCATCATCACCTCACCAACATGGGATGATGACTTCTAAACGTAAATACATGAATAGCTTACGAAAACAAAAGTAACGCGTTGTACGTGCCTATAAAATTTGAGGTTTGCCCTCAATTTACCTGGGATCCTATCATCAGATCCTGACTTGGTGACCAAAATGGAAGTATGTATGTACTTTCGAATAAAAAAATAAATTTGAAAATCGGTCCACAATAGTCGGAGTAATCGGCGGACATACAAAATAAAATATGCAATGAAACATAGAACCTCTTCCATTTATGAAGTCGGTTAAAAAAATGATTAAATTTTGGATTAACAAAAAGGTGTAAGTATAGATTTCGTAGTCACCAGAACTTTGGCAATTCTGTTTGATTTATATTCTTTGGCGGTCGGCCGGTTGCCCCGCTGTTTCTTGCGTCCCGCTCGGCTGCGAAAGACGAGTGTTTTAAAATAAATCAAAATTAAATTGTTATGAAACACTTACGCATGAAAAGTGACACCTTTATAATCCTTATTTGTGTTTCGGCTTGTGTTTTTACACTTCCAAAACGAACACGAAGGCATATTTACGTGGTAATTTCGAAAACAAACTACGTTAGCTCCGCGCCCGTTCACGGCAAGCGTGTGTTTCGTACTGAGGCAAGAGTTGTGCGTGCACATCTTTGAGTAATAACATGATAGGATGTACTCTTTGTATGGAAGGGCCTATCTAACGAACTACGATCGATGCTGTCAAATACATTTTCTCTCGACGGGTAGTTAACAAGCATAGTACGTGTTCTGGCCGCGTTGGGACGGTGGCCGGGCGCGCAGGTGCGGCAGCCGGCGGCGGGCGGCGGCACGGTGACGGCGAGCGGCGCGCACGACACGCACGTCCAGCAACAACGCGCGCGCCCCGCCCGCGCCCACTGGCCCACACCGCACGGAGCCGAGCACGCCGCCTGCACGCCAATCGCGCGTCTACACCGCAATACAAATTGTTTGATTTACCTATACATCCATATGCGACATAAATTTTTAATGGACCAGATGGATATTTTTTGAACCGACATTTAATTTTACTACTTTGGTTTGGCCTACGTTTAGCCGACTTTCCTCTCACTCATAAAACAAGTAGGTACCTGGCGGCGGCGCTGGATCCTCCGCGCAGGCGCAGCGCCCCGCGCCGCCAGCGACCCACGCGCACGTACCGCCAGCCGTCGGCGTCGTCGCCCACCAGGTTCATGACATCGTACTCGCTCAACCTGAACCCGTTCATTACAATGTCACACGGAGCAGTTGAAAATCAACCCAAGACGATCAATCGTTTGCAACTCACTCGGGCAGGGGATCCCCATTGGCGTCGAAGGCGACCAGGCCGCCGTCGGGCGCGCGGAAGCGCACGCGCTGCAGGTGATGTCGGTACAGCGACACGTTGAAGGGCACCATGGCGGCGCACAGGCCGGCAGCGGACGCGGGGCATAGCGCGCGCCGCATGTCGTGCAGCGCGTGCGCGAGCGCGTACACGCCGCGCACCACCAGCGCTAGCTTCGGCTCCTGGGTGTAGCTGCCCGACGACAGCGACTCGGTGCCTGAGCGACGAGTGACACGTGGAGAACTACATTTACGCCGGCTGGCAATATAATGAAGTGCCAACAACATACCAGTACATGGACGCGTGTCCAGGGATGTGTTTTGTTTCCGCAGCGAGCAATTGAATTTTTGTTCCCAAAATTCCTAAAAAGGAAAAAAATGCATGAACTGTTGCTTGAGGTCATTGAGGTGGAGATTGATATTAATGAATGGCATTTAACAAACGTGACATTAAGAGCTCTCTTTGGCATTTAAAACAGAGCATATATTCTGCTTTTTTTTGTACTTCTTCAAGATACAATCCATCTAATCCTGCTTAGCCCGCAGGATTAGATTAATTGAATCTTCAATGAAGTGTCAAATAAAATCAATTCTTTATTTTTTATGAGCCTTAACAACACAGAACAGTGTTGCCGATAATTGCACAAGCCTGGCTGGCACTCATATGGGGCGCACATGGAACCACGGATTCCTTCGGTTGGTGCTTGGCGACAGCGCGTGATAGTGCTCGTCGAAGTCGCGAAGGTACGGCGAGCGGATGCGCAGCGTGAGCGCGTGGCGCGCCGCGTGCTCCACGCCGGCCACCACGTCGCGGCGGTCCGCCCAGCCGTCGCTGGCCACCAGCCGCAGCCCGCCGCCGCCTGCGCGCGCCATGCCCAGAAGCAGCGCGCGTGCCGTGCGGCCCTCGCACCAGCACACGCACACGCGCGGCCCCGCCGCCAACCGCCGCAGCACCGCGTCCACTTCGGCCGCGGCAGGCGCAGCGCGCAGCGGCTCCTCGCGCGCCACGCACACGCCGCCGCGCTCCGCCTCCTCCCGGAACGCCGCCATGCCGCTCTGGCCGTAGCTCTCTGTGTAATGTCTATGATGCTTAGTAAATACGGTTACTAGTGCACTAGATAGAGCAAAGCCCACCGTCGGTGTGCACAGCGTGCACGTAGGTCCAGTTATGGGCGCGTAGCAGCGCCACCAGCAGGCGCGCCTGGTGCTGGTCGGACGGCACCATGCGGAAGAACGTGGAGAACCGCGCGCGATCCGACAGCTCTCGCGATGTCGCCGAGTACGACACCTGATCACGAGTGCGCGTTTTGTTTAGTGGTTCGGCGCGTTAAGGCGATTCGCCGCTGCAGACACCCACCTGCGGTATAGAGAATAGCTGCAGCAGGTTCTGCACCTGCACTGCAGCGGAGCTGGCGCCGGGCCCCAGCACGCCCAGCAGCGGCGCAGTGCGGCGTGCCGGCTCGTTCTGCTAATTACAAATAAGTGTACAGATTTGAGTTGAGAGCAATAGCGCTCTCGACCGCTGCGGTCTAGCGGCTACAAATGTCCATTCAAATAAAACAGTCCCAGGGTGCGCTGGTACGTATTCCAGACAAAATATCTTGTATGTTGTGCTGTCAGTCAGAGGTCGTGAGGGAAAACGTGCTCAAGTCACAGTCGAGCGACGACAGTGACTGAGGGCAACACTTACTCCTAATTGGGGAGCGGCGCGAGGGCGCGCTCGTCCCGCCGCCTATAGGCCAACGAGTCTATCAGTTGCACAAGATCCGGCTCGAAGGGTCTTTTTTAGTGTTCTGTAGTAAACTACAAGGAACCCTTATTGTTTAACACTAGAAAGACGGATGGGGTCATTTGACCCATTTTGAAGTTAAGCGTTAATTATTTTCGAAACTATTTACATCTGTGCTATATCCTCTCGTGACTTTTAGCAAAATAGTTCAAATTTTAATATACAAGTAATTAGATTATCATATCATGTTCATGGAATGACTAAACATGCGGTTTACCTACAAAGACGGCGCCGGTCAAATGACCCATGCGGCCTTTGTTCATACTATCAACAGTTTTCGTTATGCAAACAGTGTTATTTGGGTATTTGTACCATGTCTAGGCTTTCCGATAATCAAATATTACAAACTTTTCAATCTTTACCTGAAGACCAATCAGATAATGAAGGTGACAATATTGAGGATCAAAATATTATCGAAGAAGAGGCAAATGCTCTCGAATCAAGCTCTTCAAGTGATGATGAATCAAGTGACAATATGCCACTAGGTAATTATCTGTCTTTGTAAGTGTGTCGATTCCCGGAACTGCCCAATTCGGAGGGTTGGCGTTCCTGCCTACCCATCCGGATGGGTGAGCGGTGTATTTTTATTTTCCTAAAACAGCACTTTGACCAGATTCTGTAATATTCTTTGTTTTTGCCTTAGCTACTGTGCAACGTCAACAACAAGGTAGGGGAAGAGGACTGAGGAGACGAATGCGTGGTCCTCATTCCATACAAGCTGCGCGTACGGTTCATGAAGACAGTATGGTATCATCGAGTGGAATATTATGGCAAACTGTATCTGAAAATAATAGTGGGCACGTAGGTCGACGAGCACGGCACAATGTTATAAACTCCAATAGTACCACTAATACCGATACAGTCTTCAGCTGCAGATACAAGGAAAAGACGACACTATTACATATCTATAAATAAATATATATAGGGACAATTCATACAGATTGAGCTAGCCCCAAAGTAAGTTCGAAACTTGTGTTATGGGATACTAACTCAACGATATTATATTTTATTTTATTTATTTATTTTATTTATTTATTTAGAAAACCAACAGCGTTACATAAAAATAGTTACAAAATAGTACTTTATATTATAAGTAAGGCTAATAACAGGTTTCCCTATATTACTTTTTAGGACATGTTATATTAATAAGTTTCACTGTTTTATTGTTTTATAATTATTAATTAGTGTCTAATTACTAGTAAACTCCAAACAATTCAGCTAGTATAGGTATATTAAACAAATGTCAACTGCCAACATAGGACCCAAATAACAAAATACATAAATTATAAATAAATAAATATATATATAAATATATAACTATTATAACAAATACATACATAGATAAACATCCAAGACCCGAGGCCAATCAGAAAAAGTTCGTTTTTCATCATGACCCGACCGGGGATCGAACCCGGGACCTCCTGGGTGGCGGTCTGGCGTGGTAACCATTACGCCACGGAGGTCGTCAAAATCTGGTTGTAAAAATAAATCAAATAAAACATGTGACACTTGCAATAAACCATTATGTGGTCATTGTAATCAATCAAAAATATGTTTTTGTTAAAATTATAAATAGACAATAATAATTAAGTACGTAAACTAAAAATTATTATAAACTGTGGTAATTCAAATTAAAAGTTATTTTTAATCGTTTCCCACCCTTATATCATATCAAAAATGTATTTTATAATATGTGGTCAAATGACCCCTCGCCGTCGTTCTAGGTAAGAACATTTTCCCGTCTTTCTAGTGTTAAGACCAAAGTGCCCATAAAATAATGTATTAATTTATTTATGTTTTTTAGTTCTGAGATGGCACGGTTCAGGATTTGACCATTCCTAAATCGCACTATGGTTTCGTTTTTCGAAATTTATATATTACTAGCTTTTGCCCGCGGCTTTGCTCGCGTTAATTTTATGACATAGATCCGCGCGACTTGTGGCGCCATCTGGCCGAGCCAGCGCCCTCTATAGTGGAAAAAATATTTTCCCATTGGAATGACATACTTTCACGGGATAAAAAGTAGCCTATGTTGAGCTCTGTACCCCTGACAATATACCAATTTTCATAATGATCGGTTGATTAGCCATTAGATTAGCCGCTAGAGGGCGTACCACGGTAAAGAAATCTCTGCGTTAATTAATTATTAAAAAATACAAAAAAACAATAATCTAACCGGAAAGTATCATAAAACTGTTAATAGTGGGACAATAAATAAGTGACAGTGTAGTACTTAATTAACTCTTACGTGTTAATAAGCAATTTTAATTACAAAGTTTCTGAATTTACACCGGACTAAAAAACATTAAAAAGAAGTTTTTTTATAGAAATATGTAAACATACAAAGTTATTTATGACAATAAAAAACATTTTTGTGAAGTGAAGTCTAGTTAAATAGTGAAAAACCAAAATTGCAATCGCCAAGAATATAAGTGGGTAATTCAGTCAAAAAATTAAAAAGTTGAACTTTGGACCCATACCTAAGTTGTAACTGACAACCCGCTTAGAACGTTATAGATAATTTCGTAGCTAACGATATCAACTAGCTTGGACTAATGGTAATAGAAGCTTCCACATTGCACCTACAATACCAGGTTCGAACCCCAGCCGGGGTCGACTTTTTATGGATGAAATTTAATCTTGATCGAATTTGCGACTATGAAATGATGATGAAGAGTAAAACTGGTTTCTAATAAAATTAAAGAAGAAGAGTGGTGGAATGCAAGGTACGAAAATTGAATATCAATAAAAACCTAAATAACAATACAGTGTTTAAAATTGCAAATCATCATTAATTTGTGATATATACATAACTTGATTAAAAGAATAACCTAGTACAAGCAACAGCGCCCCCTAGTATTTCATCACCAAACTATTATTGAAAGAAATACAGTGTTGATTTTTTGATGATCCGTTGCTGACCTTTGCCACTAAATAGCAATATTGTTTTGATCATTTATTGAACGGACACTGGAAGGCAGTCAGTACTAATTAATATATTTGCTATTGAAATACATTGTTGATGTTTTCGTGAATTGATGCTACTGTCTTAATACCTTAGCTACGTAAATATGGAAAAAATACAAAAGAAATGTAAAGGATGTCGCCGCGATATTACAGATAGAGAGTTTCTAGACTGCAGCTTATGTGAAGAGAGGTATGACCTGGAGTGTGCGAACGTTTCTAGCAAACGATTTTATAACACAATGACTCAAGAACACAAGCGAACATGGCGATGCCAAGCTTGCATTTGTAACATGCCAAGAGGAGACAACTCAAATACCCCAATCCGCCACCGAGACACGGAAGATACAATATCCCCTCCCTACAATGGCAATGTAACTATTCGTAATAAAAAAACAGTAAGAATTAACGACACTACCACCTCCGACGACACAAGCATCCTAGGTGACACTATAAATGCAGAACCTTCTTACAAAGACACAGAAATAACAATGGAAAATATCAGCCGCTTGCTAAAAGAAAATAATAAATCAATAGTTATGGACCTAAAGAACATAATTGCCACAGAAATAGATAACGCAATACACAAATTAAAAGAAGAAATAAAGAAAGATACCACCTCATTCAATACACAAAATAATCAATGGAAAAAAGAAATAGAAGAGATAAACACTAAAATAGAAAAACTAACTAAAGAAAATGAAACATTATTAAAAGAAATGAAACAAATAGAAAACAAATTTACTCGCCCGGAAACAACATCAACATGCACATTCAGCAATAATTATACTAAACTCGTGCTGCATGGCCTAGAAGAGTACAAAGAATCGGAATATGACCTACACGGTAGAGTAGCCGAAGCTTTCCGTAGTATCCTAAACATCGATATTCTAGGATATATTGAGGAAACCCGCAGAATAGGGAGATTCAATAATAATAAAAGTCGACCATTAGTGATAGAATTATTAAGCAAAAAAATGACTAAATATATTCTCAGCAACAGCCACTGCTTCCGTGGCACAGGTCTCATGATTTCTCAATTTCTGGAAGGAAAAGAATTAAAAGAAAGACAAATGCTTAGGGAAGAAATGTTTAAAGCTCGAAACCAAGGAAAGCATGCAATTATAAGACATAATAACTTGTACATAGAAGGGCAAAAAATAGAAATGAACGAAATTAATGAAAATGACTCGGAAAACAATTCGGTAGTAAGAAGTCAAGAAGTAGCACGCAGAACCTATTCCTTTCGTAGGAAAACTGCAATTTAACATTTTATTTCAAAACTTCCAAAGTATTAAAAACAAGCAGCATTTACTAGAGGCCTACCTAGACCAAAACCCAACCTATCAAGCTATATGCATTTCAGAATCATGGCTAAAAGAAAAAAACATTGATTTGATAAAATTTACTGGTTATAAAGTTGCAGCATCCTTTTGTCGGACAAAACAGGAAGGAGGTGGAGTATGCATTCTACTAAAAGTTAATATAGAATCGAGAGAGAAGAAAGATATCACAGAAATGTCTAAAGAATACAATTTGGAATTATGTGCCACTGAACTTATTAATGAAAATATTATTTTGATTTCACTTTACTGGAATGGAGGACGGGTTGATTTGTTTATGACTCGATTAAAAAAGATACTTAATTATATAAACAATAAATATTCTAAATATAATGTAGTCATAGGCGGTGATTTTAATTTAAATGTTTTAAAAAAGGAGCCCAAAACAAAGAAATTTCTTAACCTAATGGCAGAATATAGATTTAACCAACATATAAATGAACCTACCCACTTCACGAAAACCTCGGCAACGTGCATAGACTTAATATTCACAAATTTTTCTAGTAATAACTTCCAAACAAATGTAGAAAAACTCGGCTTCTCCGCCCATTCGGCAATAACAATAAATCTTAGAATAGAAACAAATAAAACAACTAACAATATTAAAGTGTGGTGCACTGAAAAAAGAATATATAATCAAAAAAATATAAATACATTTAAATTAAAACTAAAAGAAATAAATTGGTATGATGAACTTGTAGAAAACAAAAATATAAATAAAAACTATGAGTTATTCCATAATAAAATGATACAAATATTAGACCAATGTATGCCAAAAAAGCAAATAAAAATAAATAGAACTTTAAAAAAACCCTGGCTTACAGTTGGAATAAAAAAGTCATGTAAAACTAAAAGATTGTTAAAACTCCTCACTCTAAGTACAAATAACGAAATAATAAATAATCATCATAAACATTACGAAAAAATATTAAAAAAATCCATAATCACCGCGAAAAAAATACACTATAAAAATCAAATAAAAAATTCGACTAATAAAGTAAAAACTATGTTTATTTATTATTTTATTTATTAGTTTCCAAACAAATTTACATAGTATCAAGTAATAAGCATTCGCCAAACTGCGTAGCAGTTTGCCGGCGACGATAAACGCTCGAAATACAAAAACTTAAAATGTACTACATAAAATATTATATTATGTGTATTTTGTGTGTGACCTCGAGAGCCCCGTGCTTGGTAATAACCAAACACAAAACTCTCGAAGTCACACACAAAATAAAAGAAACAAAAATTACAAATCCATTGCACCGAATTACCAAACTAAACTATATAATTTTCTTCCCCTATTATTTAATTTTGTCAATAAAAAATTTCTTTAATTTACTTTTTAACGTTAATTTACTAACTCTTTTCTCCTCCCTCAATATATCTATAGCGTTACACAATCTTGGAAATATGTATTTTCTTGTTCTTTCTCCATAGTAATTGTAAGATCGTGGTTCTATTAATGACTTTTTGCATCTAGTTAGTATCTTACGCTCCCTGGGCACCATAAATTGATTTGTGAAGTATGCATCGAAACACAATAAATACCTTGCTTTGGTATGGACCGGTAAAATTTTACAGTAATGAAATAATTTATCATAGCCAGACTTATACATATTTTTAACGGGTTTACTTACCAAATATTTCAAAAATCGTATCTGAAGTTGCTTTATATAATTCAAATAAGTTTTAAAAGTCAATCCATATGTTTTTAACCCATAGCTTATTAGCGAATCGACTAGTGCGTAGTAAATTGTATACATTAATTTTTTATTAGCAATTTTATTCAAGTGATAGAATTTTCCCAGTACACATCTTAGCTTTTTGCAAACTGCATTAACATGAATTTTCCAATTAAAATGTCTGTCTATTATTAATCCCAAATATTTAAATTCTGCTACCATTTCTAATTTCTTACAATTACAACCACTTTTATCATTATGTAAACAATTATATGAATGACCTTTAACTTTAATCTCGTCATTACTGACTTCCTTGGCTTTTTTGTTATATGGAGAATATATTCTCATACATTTAGTTTTCTCCATATTTAATATGATGCCGTTGTCATGAGCCCACTTGGTAATGCGATCAAAGTCATCTTGAATGTTTTCACATATTTTCACATGGTTTCTATCTGCATATAACAGGCACATGTCATCGGCATACATGACTACTTTACAATTTTGCACAACGTTAGATACACTATTGACATGCATAATGTACCCTACCGGTCCATACACTGAGCCAGTGGGCACGCCGAGGCGCACGGGGGCTTCATCGCCGGCCTCACCGCACACCACAGTTCGTAGAGTTCGGTCGTGTAAATAGCTACGGAACCACCTAATAGTTGGACCTTGGATGCCACACTCTTCCATAGCTTTAAGCAACTGACTATGATCCAGCGTATCAAACGCCTTTTTGTAATCAATAAACAAGGCCATAACCTGATCTCCTTTCTCTACTCTGGAATTTACAAAATCTGAAAATTCAGCCAGAGCGGTAGACGTACTTCTTCCACTTCTGAAACCGTGCTGAGAGTCTGAAATTACACCGTTTTCTTCCAGATATTTATTTACTTGCGATACAACAACCTTTTCAACAATTTTATTAATAACTGATAGAATGGCTATAGGCCTATAGTTAGTATAATCTAAATGACTACCACTCTTGTATATTGGCCTTATTATTGCTTTTTTTAATTGTTCTGGATATGAGCCTTCTTTTAAGCACAAATTAATAAATTTAGCTATAAGTGGGCTAATTTTAGATTTTACATATTTTAAGTCCTGTATTCTAATTTTATCCAGTCCCGGCGCCTTATTACAGTTCATGTGGTCAATTATTGACTCGACTTTACTCGCACTAACCGGATTGAAGCGGAAAGAGATATTACATGATCTTACGTATTGTTCCCTATTCAAAAAGTTGTAATTACAACGGTGTTTAATATTCTCTATTTCCTGCGTAAATGTATGCGAGAATTTTGTACAGATGTTTTTGACACTATCAGTTTTACCTAGATACTTTAGTATAGTGTTATCTACATTCGTATCCGTACGGTTTATCCATTTATTTATATTGTGCCATATTTTCTTAAAATCACCATTACATTTCATAATAACCTCTTGCCTATATTTATTTTTCGCATGCTGTATAAGTTTATTTACTTTATTCCTAACCCTTGTGTACTGTATCCTATAATTCATGTTATTCGGTTCCGACTTCCATACTCTAAACAGCTGATCCCTATACTCTAACATATTAGTCAATTCTTTGGTTACCCAAGGTTGCGTACTACGTTTATCACAACAATTATTAATACATATTTGACTTTCGTTATAAATTTTACTAAATAAATTACAGAGTTACTAAATAAATTACAGAGTTTGTGGAGAGTAGTTAACGAGTGCACGAACAAAAAAGCCCTGAAAGTGAAAAATAATATAAAACTAAATATACACAAAACATCTGTAACTGATCCTAAACTAATATCCGATAGTTTTAATAACTTTTTTGCATCCATAGGCGAAAATGTCGTTGGTAAAAAGGTGGGGAGACCAGTAACCTACCCTACTAAAAATAGTTTATTTCTCCGGCCAGTAGATTGTGACGAGGTACATAAAATTATCAAATCTTTGAAAAACAAACATAGCCACGGTATCGATGAAATGCCATCTAAGTTATTTATAGAATGCGCGGATGAATTAACCCTACCTATGACCCTTTTAATAAATCAGTCATTTGAAGAAGGTGTGTTTCCGGATTTATTAAAGATTACAATTATAAAACCAATCCATAAAAAGAACGAAAAAGATAACTTAAATAACTACCGTCCAATAGCACTCCTACCAACGGCCTCAAAAATCATCGAAAAAGCAATGGCTAATCGAATTTATAATTTTTGTGAAAAATACAACATATTTGACGATAATCAAAATGGCTTCCGAAAAAAAAGATCCACGATATTGGCAATATACAAATACGTCCAGGAACTATTAAATATTCTAGATAATGGTAAATACGGCATCGGAGTATTGCTTGATATGACTAGGGCTTACGATAAAGTACAACATAACATCTTCTATACATATAATAAAACAGTAGACCCCGATATGTCTGTACATTGAACATATTTGGTAAAAATGGAGAGAGAACAGTTAGAGAAAGGTAATAAAAGCGAAAAAAATTTTTTTGGATTTTTTTGTCTGTCTGTCTATCTGTCTGTCTGTCTGTCTGTTTGAACGCGCACATCTTCTAAGTTACTGAACGGATTTTAATACAGTTTTCACAGGAAGATAGAGCTCGGCTTGGAGCAGAATATAGGCTTTGTTTCATATAAATCGGATGTCAGGAAAATAAGTTATGTTCATTTAAAGGTCTCCTCCCTGTCAATGTAAGAAAAAAAAATTCTCGCACTTACAAACTTGAGACTTGGTACACCATACCTACCGACAACAGACTGGATCGGACCGGACCGGACCGAACCGGACCGGACCGGATGTCAGGAGAAGAAAAAGAAGAAGTTACACTCATTTAAATTTTCAACAACCAAAGAATTTTAAAATTGTCACTGTGCAGAGTCGGAATCGCCCGACCCCTGATTACGATCATTTTAATATTCAATAGCACTGTGTATGAAAGTTTTTTATTTACTTGAGCTGGCCCCTTTGAAATTTAGTTCCTCAAAAATTCACTAGATGGCACTGTGCAGATTCTGAATCGCGCTATGAAAGTTAATAGTTTACCTGAGATACTGTTAAGTATTATAATATCTGTGACGCGCCCGACATAATGGAAAACTACATTTTTGCGTATATCTTACTGCGGCTACGTAAAAATAATATTTCATGTTGGTTTTCAATAGTTAATTATTATATTCACTTTTTCATTTTGATTTTTTTCGTGTTCTAGATTAGATAGTCATTAAGTATAAGTTAATTTTGATTTTCATTATTATTAGTTTTTTTAAAGTTATTAGTTGTATTTTCATTTTTGAATTTTGAGTTTTCGTTAGTATTAGTAAGTAGGTACCTAGGTAGATTAGATTAGTATTTTGATAATTATTAGTATTTTTTTATTTTGATTTTCATGTAGATTAGACTGATAGTTTTGGTGTTCTTTCGTAGGTATAGGTGTATATTTTGATTATTTTTCGTTAAGTTTTGATTTTCTTATATTTTGATTTACCTTTGGGTATTATTACTATTATTAAAATGACTCGCAAAAGTCTATATATAAAAGAGAAAATCACTGAGTGATTCATCACGAAATCTCCGAAACTACAAGTGCCAGGAGTCTCAAATTTTACATACACGTCCTTTTGGGGCGTAGGTGCTCACTAAGATCGGATTTTTGAAAATTCATCTCCTAAGGGGTTACCCCCTTAGGGGGTAACGGGGGT
Organism: Endotricha flammealis; assembly: GCA_905163395.2. NCBI lineage: Eukaryota > Metazoa > Arthropoda > Insecta > Lepidoptera > Pyralidae > Endotricha > Endotricha flammealis. The sequence goes on from LR990863.1 coordinate 16,572,359, forward strand.
GCAAAGTTAGTATGAAACTTTGCCGTTTTTGAAGTTATTCGAATGAAATTCAGCATGAAGGTTCTTTATTGAAAGGGATGAAACACGAGTAAAATATTTTTCTCAAAAATCATCCCTTAGGGGGTTAAACGGGGGTGCAAAGTTAGTATGAAACTTTGTCATTTTTTAAGTTATTCAAATGAAATTCAGCATTAAGGTTCTTTACTGAAAAGCATGAAACATGAGTAAAATATTTTTTTCAAAATTCGTCCCTTAGGGGATTAAACGGGGGTGCAAAGATAGTATGAAACCTTGCCGTTTTTGAAGTTATTCGAATGAAATTCAGCATGAAGGCTCTTTATTGAAAGGCATGAAAACGAGTAAAATTTTTTTATATTTTAAATCATCCCTTAGGTGGTTAAACGGGGGTGCAAAGTTAATATGAAACTTTGCCGTTTTTGAGGTTATTCAAATGAAATTCAGCCTGAAGGTTCTTTACTGAAAAGCATGAAACATGAATAAAATTTTTTTTTTCAAAATTCATCCCTTAGGGGGTTAAACGGGGGTGCAAAGTTTGTATGAAACTTTGCCGTTTTTTAAAGTTATTCGAATGAAATTCAGCATGAAGGTTCTTTATTGAAAGGCATGAAACATGCGTAAAATATTTTTCTCAGAAATCATCCCAGAAACTGACTGATTGGTGACTGACATATCAACGCACAGCCCAAACCGGTGGGTCTAGAGACTCCAAATTTTACACATAGGTTCCCCATGAAGTCTAGGGGTGCACTAAGAAAGGATTTTTCAAAACTCACATCCTAAGGGGGTGAAACGGGGGTCCAAAGTTTGTATGAAGAAACTAGATTTGTTAGACATTTTATTTGAAACTTTGCAGGAATTCTCCTGGCGGTAAATGAGTAAGTACGTGTTTCAGGATTTTTCAAAATTCAATTCCTAGACTAGAGGGATGAAATGAGGTGACTTACTACCTAAGCGTCTACACGTGTATTATCGAGGGCACTCGACCTAGAAAGCTGAAATTTTGTATAGAGGTTCCCTTTATGATGTTGACAAGGATAAAGATGGGGTTTTACAACATTCCCACGGGAAAGGGAGTAACAGGACTGCAAGTGTATTATCGCAGGCGCTCAACCTAGAAACTGAAATTTTGTATAGAGGTTCCTCTTTATGATATTGACAAGGACAAAGATGGGGTTTTATACAATTCCCACGGTAACGGGAGTAATCGGACTGCACGTGTGTTATTGTGGACGCTCAACCTAGAACGCCTAGATTTTGTATTAAGCTTCCCTTAATAAAGTAGACAAGGATAAAGATGGGATTTTTTTTTAATTCCCACAGGATTAGGAATAATTAGCCAACGCGTGTATTATCGGAAGCGCTTAACCTGAAAAGCTGATTTTTTTAATAGAGATTCCCTTTATTATGTTGACAAGGATAAACAATTGTTTTTTTTTTTAATTCCCACGGGAACGAAATTATTGGCATTTTAGCTTGACCACGCGGACGGAGTTGTGGGTAACTGCTATTAAAATAATAAAACAACAGGATTCGTACACAGTAGGTAGCCAAGATTAACAGCGGCGAGCAAATAGACAATGAGCAATGAAGAACACTAACGTCTCGGGGAAAACTACAGTAATAGGAGACTGTTAAATCCGTCTATACTTAGTCACAAGTCCAATTCCACGCGGGCGAAGCCGCGGGCACAGCTAGTATTAAATAAATTATTTAACTACGGAATAAGAGGAACGGCTTATGACTGGTTTGTTTCCTACCTTGGGGACAGAGCGCAGTTTGTGGAAATAGAATACTTCAACCAGGAACTTAATACCATCCAGAATATCCGATCAAACTGCAAATCAGTAAATTCCTCTATTCCACAGGGTAGTGTTCTGGGGTGTCTTCTGTTTCTGCTGTACGTAAACGACCTCCCAAAAGCAATGAATGAGAAATGTGTACTCTTTGCTGACGATGTCTCTATTTTGACATCGACTCAAAATAACACAAATCTGACACAACACCTAACAGAAATTCTAAAAAAGACAACAGATTGGCTAGATGACCATAATTTAGAAATCAACTATAATAAAACAAAAATAATGATATTTCACCCCTATCAGAAGCCACCGTTGAATATAAAATTAAACTTTAACGGCATAGACTTACAGGTAGTCAACGAATTCACCCTGCTAGGCGTAAATATCGACAGCAACATAAATTGGAAATCTCACACTCAAAAACTCTGCAGTAAATTATCTAAGTTTGTGTATGCACTCAGAGAAATAAAAAAATCTACTGACAGCGAAACCGCCACAGTCACATATTATGCTTACGCCTACTCATGGCTGAGTTATGGCACGCTTCTGTGGGGAAATGGAACAGACAAAAAAAATTTTTACATTGCAGAAACGACTCATAAGAATAATACATAATATTAAGCCCACTGAAAGTTGCAAACCCTACTTTAAAAAATACAAAATATTGACTTTGACTAGTATCTACGTTTTAGACATGTGCAAATTCGTCCGTAAATATCCCACTTTATTTCCTAAAAAGAAAGATAAAATATCTAAATACCCAATCAGACATAGAAATAGATTACAGATACCTTCCTCACACCGTCAACTGCACTCATCCAGCCCACTTGCCATGTCCGTAAGAGTATATAACAAACTGCCTGACCACATTATAAACATAGAAAATGATACAAGCACACACACACACATACCCACATGCGCGTCACACACATACATCATACACAAACTCACACATCACACAAACTCACACATACAAAACACTATTCACTATGTAAAACATGTTTTTTAAAGTTAGGATTAATTTGAAATTAAATACCTACTATGTAAGTAATTGGAATTCAAGCGCACCTCGAGTTCGGGGAGGGCGTTGATATCTGTGTCACAGTTTAATACTCCTACAGATGTCATCGTGTTCTTTGTTTTTGTAACCCTTGTTATGTATTCCAAATAAATTATTTTGATTTGATTTTTTTGATAGAAAATGATAAGAAATTTATTCAAATAATTAAGGAATTACTAATAAATAAATGTTATTATAATATCAATGAATTCCTAGAAGACAAATATATCTCATAAAAATAATATCTGTGAATTAAAAATATAATAAACACACATAATTTTAATATAGATAATAATAATAATACAAATAATATAATACCTAAATAATTGAGTAATAGACATACAGCGGCCCCTCTCTCATTGCAGCGCCCATCAGGGTCCTTAATTGTTACTAGATTTAAGATGACACCTGTATACCTACATTAAGGAAGCAATAAATGATTGATTGATAGTCAAGCCGTGAAGGAATAACAAACAAACAAACAAACAAACTCACTTTCTCATTTATAATATTAGTAAGGATTTCCAAATTGACAAATAAATCAACCAGCTCAACAGTTCAAAGGTATGTTTAATTTTAAACCTTAACACACCCCAAATAAGGTCCAGCACCAGCTCCAGTGTTGTTTCTCGCCATGTACGTCTGTCCGCGGTCTAGCGTCTAGAGGCTTGATGATAGAAAGCTGTAATTTGGTATGTAGGTATATGTCGGCGCATCTCCAAGGTACATCTTTTAGAAAAACTCAAAAGCTTCTTCTTGAAGTATTTAATACAAATTCTCACAATAGTCACAATAATGCCGCCCAAAAATAACAAAGTTAAGTTAAACATAAGCAAACAACCCACGCAAATATACCGCGAACCCCTTTTTGTACGTAAGTGTCAAAACAACTATTCCTATTCCTGTTGCTATTCAGTATAATTTCATAAATATGCGAAAGTTAGAAACAATTATAAAATCTTAAAAGAAAACATAACTAGAATATTTAAAACAAATTAATTAACAATCACATAGTGAAACACTGTTCTAATTAATTTTACAATACTAATTAGAACTTAATTTAATACTTTCCTAACCATTATCGGCCAATAAGAAACTACAGGGACCATACTGCCCTGTGATTGGACCTCTCCCGCGGCGTCTCGCGTCGTTCTATGACAACCACTGGAGTTACTTTCCCTCATTCGTCTTAGGACAGATTCTGGTTTGGACAGATAGACTCGTCTGGGCAACATTTTTACATGAAAATGTTTTTGGTGGGAATTCATTTCTTTTTGTAAGTTGCTTATAATTTTTTTTTCTTTTTTTTTCTTTTGGGCGAAGTTCCAAGTTTTATGATATTTTTGTTGTTTGTGTACTAATACTAGCATACATACCAAATTTCAGCTTTCTAGGATATTAAGAAGCGGAAATCTCATACAAACTTTCATCCCCTAAGCTAAGTAAGTTAAAGGGTTGGGGGATGAAAGTTCCAAGTTTTATGATTTTTTTGTTGTCTTTGTAGTAATATTAGCTTACATACCAAATTTCAGCGTTCTAGGACTTCAGGAAGTACCTTAAGAATTATGATGATCAGTGAGTGAATCAGTGACGAAATCGGGGGTTTTTAGACATTAATAAAATCTAAAGTATAATAGCTACGATATTCAAACTTTGTATGTTTAATGATTGTACTGGTGTCATTATATCTTGAAATTTGTAACTATTTAGCATCATTCAAACCAAAGTTATGAGAGTTCAAAAAACGTCGAAACGTTTCGAGAAAAGGTAGGTAGTGCCCTTGCGCTCCGCTTGGCTCGTCTTGGCGGGGGCACTACTGTGCCCCCAGATACACACATAGATTTATGCAGACGTCAAAAATAAGTAGTACAGTTTTAAAATTGCAATTACTCTTAAAACTATAGAAGTTAGAGTTTTGAAATAAAAATCAATCTTTAAAAGACGTTATTATGCATGAAGTTTTTATTAAATGAAATTGTCTTTTAACTTTTTTTTTATTTCAAAGGTCTAGCTTCTGTAGTTTAGAAAAAAATGCAATTTTTAAACTGTACTACTTATTTTTGACGCCCAGTGTATTTTTAGTTATTAATAACAAGAAAAATAAATTAATAAATTCTCTTCTCTTCGGACTGCTGTTTCAGTCAACACCGAACCTGGTGTACCTCTCGCTGTGGCCAAGACACCCTTAGCCGTCAGTACGATCGGTTGCATGAGTTTGTGCAACTGGCAGTGAGAGGACACTAGTGACACTAGGGTAGTTCTGTAAGGTCGTCCGGGGAAACCCTTGCTACTTTATACAGACAACCATATCCTAATGTGATTGTCACGTTTGCTGGCATAACTCGCCTCGCCCGGTATAATCATTGGTCCCATTTGAAAATGATTGTCTAAAATAACTAATTAATATGACGTGGTTTCTCGTTTACGCAAGTCGTTTAAAATGAAAGTACTATCCTGAGCAGACGAAGTCGCGAGTACTAGCTACCCACGCGGGCGAAGCCGCGGGCACAGCTAAATTAAATGTTGTATCCTATCAAAAACATAAATGTGAAATGAGACCAAAGTTCAATATTATGATATATGTCTTGGTTGTTGACTTCAACGACAAAAGAAGTGAGATCTAAATGGGTGCCAAATGCCAAGTTCAATGGTGAGGGGGTATAGCGGTGGGACCACGGTTAAAAGGTAAATTCTTTCTTAGAATCCTCTCTACATTCCAATTATAATAACAATATGTAAATCCATTCGACTCATAATGGCTGTATTTAGAGCATAAAGTAAGTAGAATTGATCTTGCTAAGGGTAAGGGAGATAACTTCGTACCGGAGTGCAAGTGAGCGAGCCGGCGGCGGGGAGATGGCGCGCCTCCTCGGGGCCGTCGTCGATGGCGTCCCGTACGAGGTCGATGGTCTGCCGCAGCGCCGTGGGCGCAGCCCAGCACGAGTCGCGCAGCTCGGCGCCGAGCGCGAGCCCCGGCAGCAGCCGCGCGTCCGCGTTGATGGCGTCGAGCGCGCGCAGTGTTGCCTCTACGCGCTGGATGCCGTAGTGCTCGCGCACGGCGCCGCAGCGCGCGCCCGCCGCCGCCTCCGCGGGCGCGCCGTGCACCGCGAACAGCGCGCCCAGCCGCACCTCGCCCGCCACCTCCGCGCGCGTGCCGCCAGCCGCCGCGCGCCCCCCGCACCACAGCAGCAGAGCCAGCACACGCGCCCACATCGCTCGCCGCACACGCCGCAATGCCGCGCTTGCCGCCGACGACGATCAAATTCACGCGACTAAACTATGTATTTACTCTTTGTTTATATTGTAACGTTATACGTACATGTTTACTCTAAATAAATTTAAATTTACAATAAATAACATTTTTTTTAACAAATCAGGAAAATAATTAAAACAAAAAAAAAATAATTAAAAAGGTTTATTAAAAAAAAAAAACATTTAACAAAAAAAACATTATACTATATTTACAAATTTTAAAATTGTGCAAACTAAACATAAATACTAATTAACTAACTAAATTGCGTCATACATGCGGTTCTTAAATTTAACTAATACAAAATAATACTAATAAATAAAAGAATAAAATACTTAATACTAATAAATAAAATGTAGGTGCGTGGATCCCTAAATGCATTTTTTGCAATCGGTTGGATGGCGTGATGTGCGGGGGCGTGGCCAAGCAGCCGTCCATTGTCCAGAGCGGGGATCGTCGTCGCGGCATTGAACTTTACCACGTTGACCAAAAATTAGACTGCGAAGCGAGAAGACGTATTCTCATAATCTCCTCAATTATTAAATTCGTTATAATTTCATACTTAGTCACGTCTTGACTATATTAATACGAACCACATAATATCATAGGTACTATTGTGTTGTGCCAATAATAAATCCTACGTAAATTAGGATTAGATATTTCCCTAATTAGGTAAGTGGTGATTTTAAGTGTTATTTTGTGAACCGTAGTCGCATAGTTGCAATTATAAATTATGTCTATTTAATTATAATATAACGTACTGAATGCTTTCCATTTCATTCATTTCATTGTATATTGTCTAGTGTACCTTCATTGCAAACTATGCTATTTGTGCCTACGCATTTCTTTAGCCGTTTTAGTTTTTTGTTCAGAATATTGATTAAATATAAATTAATTAGTAGATTAAAGTATACTTTAACAAGTATTACTAGCATTTCGTTCTGTTTTTTTGATTGTGTAATTAATAATTGAATCGAGTAAATTAATCTACCTACATACAGTTTTTCTGCATACCTACTTACGTAGTTCTTTGTAATCCGTCTGATTGCGATCTTAATTAGTAGCCACTTCACCTTCTACTGAAATATACCCGTCTTCTTTGCTTTGGCTTGGCTTGGGTTGGCAATTTGAGGATCGCAATCGGCGGCTTTAGAAGACCGAAAAAGCAAATTATAACTGGTATGGAACGTGATTTCAGGGAACAAGTTTGGGGATAACAAAGTACGGGATAACGAAGTTCGGAATAACAAGGTTCGGGATAAGGAAGTCCGGGATAAGACGGGACGCGTCCAGCCCAACCATTACTTTTTGGCTACCAGCCTCCCTACCGCTGTCCACTACACCGCCAGGCCATCATCAACTTCGGCCGGCCCTCCTGCAGGGAAGTACGGAACCGCGGGAGTGAATAACCAGTCGGGATTCGAACCCACTACCCGAGTATCTATCTGTTCTGTGGGTAAACCAATAAATATTTATATTGTGCACGCTGGGTTTTAATCATTTATATACCCAACGCGACACTGGCGCCTCAACTTGGTAATTTATGGACTGGTTATTTGCTTCCGTAGTAAGTAGGTAGTTGTGTGTTGTGTGCTTTATTGTATAACGTTTTTCTTTCTTTTCTTTTTGGTTTGTGTTCTTTATTTTTATTTGCAGCTCATGTAGTTTGCTTCTTTATATAACTTCTTCTGTGCTTTATTACTTTTTAGCTTGCTATTTTGTAACAGACGGAGTTATACTATATAAAAGTAGTAATTTAGAACACTAGATCACCACTTACACAATTGATTATATTTATTTTTTAAAAAAAAAAAAAATTTTTTGGGGTTCCGTACAATTTTTTTTTATTTTTATTTTTTTGAAATGGCTTTTCCCGTTAAATTTTTATCGTTGCAAAAGTCGGAACTTGAATATGAGGTTTTTATTAGAGGCACATCCCCGGCTCTTACAGTCCAGGACTTACGCAAACAAATTGCTAAACTCGGACCTTTGTTTGTTTCCGAGGACATTATAGAAAGTCCTTACGAGGCTGCGGAAGACCTAAAGGGCGTAGGTGAAACGCTTGTAGTAAAGAGAGGTGTTTTGTTTAAAAAAACATGTATATTTGATGAAATTGCCTGTAACTTTCATTTTGAATGCTGTGCTATAATTATACCGCTACATAAATTAGTAATTACTTGCATATATAGGTCCTCAACTGCTACCAGTAAAAGACACTATAACTATTTCTTTAATAAACTTGAACAATTACTTACTAAGTATCTACACAAGTACCCTAAAAATAAAATTATTATAGCAGGCGACATAAATATAAATACTATTACAATAAATAATGTTGCTAAACAGCTCACGGATATACAAAAAAATTATAACCTTATTCAACACATAACAGAACCTACTAGAGGCCTATCATGTATTGATCATATACTCAGTAACATAAAGGGTGCGACAGGTTCTCTCCTACCGCTCTGTCTATCTGATCATAATACAGCCCAAGTATTAAGTATTAGAACTAAATTAAAAACTATTATTCCCAAAACAATAACGTCATTTAAAAGATGCTACTCTGATGAAAATATCAAAAAATTTCAAAACTATTTAATGAGCCTTTCTTTTTTTGATGTTTTTAATGAACGAGAGTTAAATGCCGCATTCGATGTATTTTATGATTGGTTCTGCTTGCTATATAGGCTTTGCTTCCCAGTTGTTCAAATTAAAAGGAATACACAATCCAACTTTTATTGGATTTCGAAAGGGATTAAAAAGAGTTGTACGGCTAACAGAATATTAAGACGTAAATTTTACTCAACAAAAAGAACATCAGATAAAAATAAATACCAAAATTACTCTAAACTATTAAAAAAATGTATATTTCACGCAAAAAAAGTCGCAAATAATAAATATGTATTAAAAAGTAAGAATATTTGTAAAGCCACGTGGAATGTTATACAGAGAGAAACAACAAATAATTCACAATTTACCAATTTTATAGATAGGATAGAATGCAATGATAATTTTATTAATGACCCCACAAATATTGCAAATGCTTTTAATGAATACTATATTAATATAAATAATCAAAATAATGACATTACATACAGTACTTCTCATGACATCTTACAAAATTCAATATATCTCACCCCTATTGACGAACACTATGTAAAAAAGGTAATCATGTCCTTAAACAATACATGCTCAGAGGGATACGACGATGTATGTACCAAGGTAGTAAAGGCATGTAAAGATCAAATCAGTTCAGTTCTAGCGTTTCTAATAAATTTATCTATTGAAACTGGTACCTTTCCAGAAAGATTAAAATTATCTATAGTTAAACCTTTATTCAAAAAAGGTAATAAAACTATTTTGAATAACTACAGGCCAATAACCCTGATACCCATTCTATCCAAAGTATATGAGAAAGTAATACATAATAAACTTACATCATTTTTCGAAAAATACCATATACTTAAAGATAACCAGTATGGATTTCAAAAAATGAAATCTACTACACTTGCAGCCTTTGATCTAGTGAATACCACATTACAAAGCTTAAATGACAATAATTACACAACGATCCTTTTTTTTGATATGTCTAAGGCATTTGATCTTGTATGTCATAGTCATTTACTGTCAAAATTGGAGCAAAGTGGTGTCAGGGGTACTGCTTTAAATCTGATTAAGACATATCTGTATAACAGGACACAATCAGTTGAAATAACTCAACTAGATAACAAAAATGTAGTTAGAAAATTTAAATCGAACTTTAAAGAAAATAAATTTGGTGTCCCACAAGGGAGTGTCCTTGGACCGTTGTTGTTTCTGGTCTACATAAATGACCTCCCAAATGTGACTATGCATAGAAGTATTCTGTTCGCTGATGATATTTCAGTTGTGGTTAAAACAAGTAAAAAATATACACTAGATGATCACGAAAATGACATAAATAATACAATAATAAATATAATTGAATGGTTAAATAAAAACAATTTAAAAATAAACATTGAAAAAACACAATATATAAATTTTAATAATATAAATCGATCTCTTAACATTAAATACCAAAATGAATTAATTCATAACAAAACGAATGCAAAATTTCTAGGACTTTTTATTGACCACGAATTAAATTGGAAACTACAAGTAGAAAATGTTTGCAATAAAATAAACAGTTTCACGTTTGCACTCTATAAATTGGCCAAAGTAGCGTCAAAAAATACAGCTCTTACGGCATACTATGCTTATATTGAATCAGTCCTAAGATACAGACTTCTCATCTGGGGAAATAGCACTGACATACAGAAAGCATTTGTTTCCCAAAAAAAATGTATTAGGGCAATTTGTGGCATTACCCCCGACAAATCATGCAAGCTCTTATTTAAAACCCTAAATATCTTACCACTTCCTTGCCTATACATCTACGAAGCCGCTAAATTTGTCAAACTAAATGGTCAATACTTTAAACAAGCCAAAAATGTATATCCCAGAAACACTAGAAATGGAAACAGGCTAGTTCCGGATACAATATCAAAAAGTGCGCGATTTCAAAAAAACTGCTACTACATGTGCATATCAATTTATAATAAAATACCACCAGCAATTAAGGATTTGAATTTTAGTAGATTCAAAAAAGCTTTGTACAATTTTCTAATAGATCATCGATTTTACACTGTGGAGGAATTTTTGAGTAAGAGACATTTTTAATAGTTATTCAAGGGTTGATAAAACTATTCCAATGTATGAACATAGGTAGGTAGTTTTAAATGTTATAAATTTTTTTTTTTTCTTTTATTCTAATGTACCTATTAATAATAAATTTGTAATTTTAATAACTACCTTCAAAATTATATTATATCTTGCAATGTAATAAGTAATCATTTTAATATTAACTATTTTAACTTCATAGGTTACAATTTGCATGCTATATATTCAATGGCTGATTAGGCGGTGTTTATTTTGTTTGTTAAATCCATCTTATTATGTTTGTACCCTATTCAAATGCAATAAAGAATCTTGAATCTTGAATCTTGCTAAAATTAAATCAAATTTAGAATCGGAATTAGATCGTAATTCTTTCTTGCGCACTCAGAATCTAGTCAACCACTTGTACCATCGCATCAACCGAATAATTAGCAATGATACGGTTAAAAAGCAGCACGATATCTATGTTGCAGAATTTAGGAACTTGTCCGAAATATTAGATTCTCGTAAAGATAAAGTTACGGATAACTTGAATCCTCCCTGCACTAGTGAGTCTTTAACTTCTGCGTTGCCCGTCAACATCTCTGTGACATGTGACCGCGGGGGATCAGCCGATTTGGGAAAGCTGAGATACGATGGAAAGACTTGTGTTCGAGCCTTCGTTCAACGTATTAATGAATATTGTGACGCAAGAAATATTTCAGGACCTAAAGCATTATCCTACGCCACAGAGATCTTCACGGGTGATGCTTTGCATTGGTTTAGGAGCGTGAAGGATCGAGTGTCCTCTTGGAGCGAACTGATTGTCTTATTACAAAAGAATTTCACTCAGTCTGACTTTGACTACAGACTGCTTTCAGAAATTCGTTCTAGAACGCAAGGTGATTCTGAAAATATTACCATTTACCTTTCAATAATGTTTGGACTGTTTTCGCGCTTGTCGAAACCTATATCAGAAGACGATAAATTGGAAATAATTCTCCACAACATTAGACCTTGCTATGCAAGCACCTTAGCATCAGCTGGCGAAATTAGGACGCTCGATTCCCTACGATCCATTTGTCGTAACTACGAAAATATTCATGCCCGTCTTGCCAATTTTCGTGAACCAATTGGAGCAACTACCGAAACTCTTGCTCCAGAATTTGCTTACAATTTAGATAATAGCAAAAACAAATTTCATTATAAAAATAACACAAATAAACAAAATTTTAACCAACCTAATACTTATTCTAAATTCAGTAAATATAATAACACAAATTACAATCAAAATAAAGAATATACTAATAACTACCCTAATAAAACAAATTTAAATGAAAAATATGTGCATGCCATTGAAGCTCCTAAAGCTCGTTTTTGTCCAAGGTGTCGTGTAAACACCCACAATTTGAGACAGTGCACCGAAAATAAGGACGTTATTTACTGTTTTAAGTGCGGCCGCAAGGATGTTAAGACCCCCCAATGTCCAGATTGCAACAAAACTAACCCTACCGTTTCAAAAAACTAGTGGAGCAGAATTGTGGAAGTTCGTCGAAAAGTCATTTTGATAAAGACGATTGGCAAAATTGGCTTCGAACTATAAGTGTTTTCTTTAAGTCATATAGAACTGCCACAATTCTTAGTAAACCAATCGATGACGTTAGGCCCTATGTTACAGTGAACATAAATAATAATCCTTTCACTGGACTACTTGACTCGGGTTCAGCAGTCACTATTTTGGGTAATAATTCACATCTCTTATTACAAACCCATGGCTATAAATTGCTTACTGACCGATTTATTTTTGTAACCGCAGCTGGCGGTCAGTCTCTAAAAAGTTTAGGTTATATGAACATTCCAGTACATTTTGAAAATCAATTTCACTTGATTGAAGCTGTTGTCGTCCCAGAGATCGAAACGTCTCTTATATTAGGCGTTGACTTTTGGCAAAAGTTCAAAATTTGTCCTAAATATTTAGGTAGCATTTCTCTCGCCGCACCTAATACTGACATAAGTTTGCCCACTGAAACCATCATACATGGTTACGAAAACCTCAGCGAATCCGAAAAACTTATTGCGGACAACATCATTGACCAATATAAGGACATTTCGTTTGAGCGTAAAGGTCTTGGCAAAACGAGCCTGATTACTCATCGCATCAATACTGGAGACGCCCAACCAATACGGCAGAGGTATTACCGCATGTCGCCGGAAAAACAGCGTATTTTGGTTGAGCAGGTAGATGAGATGTTGTCTCTTGACGTGGTTGAGCCGTGCGAAAGTGCTTGGTCTTCGCCAACCTTATTAGTGACGAAGAAAAATGGTCAGCCACGGTTTTGCCTTGACAGTCGGAAGCTGAACTCAGTGACGAAACGCGACGCATACAATTTGCCGTACATCTCCGAAATTTTGGACAATCTCCGGGATGCCCGTTATTTAAGCAGCATAGATTTGTCTAAATCGTTTTGGCAAATTGAGATCCCGCCTGAAGACCGCGATAAGACCGCATTTTATGTCCCAGGTAGAGGAACACTCCAATTTAAAAGGACTGCATTTGGTTTGACCAATGCACCAGCTACCCAACAGCGTCTGGTAGACCTCTTGTTCGGCGAATTTGGTCCCAATGTTTTCGCGTACCTTGATGACATTATAATTATCAGTAGCGATTACCAAAATCACGTGACTCTGTTGCTTAAGGTGCTGGATAAACTTAAACAAGCTAACCTCACGGTAAACTTGGAAAAGTGTAAATTTTTCCGAAGTCAACTCAGGTACCTTGGCTATGTCGTTGACGGTTGTGGACTACGTACCGATCCCGAGAAGGTGGAAGCCATCTTAAACTATCCGACACCTACCTGTCGAAAAGATCTCAAACGCTTTCTCGGGACAGCTACTTGGTATCGTCGCTTTGTCCCCAATTTCAGTACAATTGCCGGCCCATTAAACAGGTTGACTTCCTTGAAAAAGGGTACACCCCCGTTCAAGTGGACTACGGAGGCTGATGTTTCCTTTCAGAAACTTAAGGAGTGCTTAGTGTCTGCTCCTGTTCTGGCTTGTCCTGATTAGAGCCAAGCATTCGAGGTTCACACCGACGCGAGCAACTACGGTGTTGGCGCTATGCTCACCCAGACCAAGAACGGAAAGGAACATCCCATTGCCTACATGAGTCGATCCTTGACCTCTTCTGAGCGAAATTACAGTATCACGGAGCGTGAAACTTTAGCCGTGATCACTGCGTTAGAACATTGGCGATGTTATTTGGAGAACGGAAAAACCTTCACTGTCTATACAGATCACAGTGCCTTAAAATGGTTCCTTTCTCTTAATAACCCAACCGGTCGATTAGCTCGATGGGGAGTACGTTTGTCCTCTTTCGATTTTGAAATTAAGCACCGACGTGGAGTTGACAACGTCATACCCGATGCTCTTTCCCGGGCCATTCCAGTTAGTGCCATTTGCTCTTCTGATATATCGGACACTAAAGACGAATGGTATAAAACTATTTTCAACGGTTGCCTTACTAAACCACAAAATTTTCCAAATTATTTAATTAAAGACAAACTTTTATATAGGCTTTCAAAAGGTAAATACGATTTAAATAATGAATTTTCGTGGAAAATTGTAGTCCCAGCAGAATTGCGTGAACAGGTTCTCATCGAAAACCATGCAGACCCAACAGCCGCACACTTAGGCATTTTTAAAACTCACCATCGTCTTATGCTTCGGTACTTTTGGCCAGGCATGCACAAGGATGTCGTCAGGTTTGTTGGTTCTTGTCAAAAGTGTCTCGAGTACAAGACGTCTAACCATCAAACATTAGGTGTTATGGGTCGTCCTAAGCAGTGCTCACGTCCTTGGCAGATGATCTCAATAGATCTCATGGGCCCCTTGCCCACTACTCGTAAGCAAAATAGCTACATCCTAGTTATCACTTGCTGTTTTTCTAAATTTTGCCTAATTTATCCAATTAAAAAAGCAACTTCTGCTATAATTATTAAAATTTTGGAGGACTTAGTTTTCTTGGTACATGGAGTTCCACAAACAATATTTTTAGATAACGGATCTCAATTTATTAGCCGTGACACAGCTACATTTTTCAAAAAGTATAACGTCCCAAATATATTTTTTACACCTAAGTATACGCCACAAGTAAATACCGTAGAGAGATACAACAGGACAATTATCACTTGCATTTCCACTTTTGTTAACAATGACCACAGAACTTGGGACATCTATATTCCAAAAGTACAGTTTGCCATCAATAACTCGGTGAATGAGGCTACTGGTTTCACGCCATCGTTTTTAGTTTATGGCCGAGAACTTGTTGTCTGTGGCACTCACTACACAGATGCAGAGTTAGGTGAAGAGATCCTCTTCCTGCCACGGGATATTTACGCCGAAAATTTAGGTTGTCTATCCACCATATTTGATGACGTACAGGCAAAGTTATGGCATGCGCATGAAAAAAATACCGCACATTATAATCTACGCCGTAAACCAGCCGAGTTTCAGGTAGGAGACGTAGTGATGAAACGCGCGTTTGTTCTAAGCGATAAAGACAAATATTTTAGCAAAAAACTAGCACCAAAGTTTATTAAATGCCGGATCACTGCGAAAAAGTCACCTTTAGTTTACGTCTTGGAAGATATGTCAGGTAAAAACGTAGGTACATGGCACATTAAAGATTTAAAATTAACTGGTTTAAACAAATAATATTTTTTATAATATATACAAGAAGGGGGTCGGACATTTCAAATAGTCACTACTAATGACTTCACTATACTTCAAAGTTAGTTATTAATTAATGAGTCGTCTAAGATAAACGGGCCGTACAACTGGTGCACCGTGCCCGCCAGAGCCAGACTTGAGTCGTCTAAGTTAAACGGGCTGTACAACTAGTGCACCGTGCCGCGCCAGAGCCGGACTGAGCTGCGAGTCGCCGTGCACCCCCTTTTATAGCTGCTACGCCGCACCGGTCGAGTAGTGGGGTGGTGGGGCGCTTGATGACGCGGCCTGTGCACGTGTTGTTTTTCTAGGCAACAGGTCTCAACTTGTGTTTTTGACGATGCCGTCATATATCATAAATAATTTACATTTTTATTAAGTTATTTGGAGTGGACTGTACTGTAACGTTGTCTTTTGGGGTAATTTCGCGTAATTTAACATCATTTAATCAGCATTCATTTGTACGGGTTACCAGTTCATAATACAACAGGAACCTCTCTTATTGTTAGTGTGTGTCAATATTCTTTAAAATAGTCTATTGTTACTTTTATGTTTGCGTGAAGTATGAAATATATGAATGAAAGTGTTAATACAAATAATTACTTTATTGCTTGAGTGCGGATTTTATTAAAAA
Organism: Endotricha flammealis; assembly: GCA_905163395.2. Lineage (NCBI taxonomy): Eukaryota > Metazoa > Arthropoda > Insecta > Lepidoptera > Pyralidae > Endotricha > Endotricha flammealis. The sequence continues at coordinate 16,588,525 of LR990863.1, forward strand.
GGAATAAAATCCTTGGTGACGCGAGGGGGTAATGTAACGTTATACGTACATGTTTACTCTAAATAAATTTAAATTTACAATAAATAACATTTTTTTTAACAAATCAGGAAAATAATTAAAACAAAAAAAAAATAATTAAAAAGGTTTATTAAAAAAAAAATACATTTAACAAAAAAAACATTATACTATATTTACAAATTTTAAAATTGTGCAAACTAAACATAAATACTAATTAACTAACTAAATTGCGTCATACATGCGGTTCTTAAATTTAACTAATACAAAATAATACTAATAAATAAAAGAATAAAATACTTAATACTAATAAATAAAATGTAGGTGCGTGGATCCCTAAATGCATTTTTTGCAATCGGTTGGATGGCGTGATGTGCGGGGGCGTGGCCAAGCAGCCGTCCATTGTCCAGAGCGGGGATCGTCGTCGCGGCATTGAACTTTACCACGTTGACCAAAAATTAGACTGCGAGGCGAGAAGACGTATTCTCATAATCTCCTCAATTATTAAATTCGTTATAATTTCATACTTAGTCACGTCTTGACTATATTAATACGAACCACATAATATCATAGGTACTATTGTGTTGTGCCAATAATAAATCCTACGTGATTTAGGATTAGATATTTCCCTAATTAGGTAAGTGGTGATTTTAAGTGTTATTTTGTGAACCGTAGTCGCATAGTTGCAATTATAAATTATGTCTATTTAATTATAATATAACGTACTGAATGCTTTCCATTTCATTCATTTCATTGTATATTGTCTAGTGTACCTTCATTGCAAACTATGCTATTTGTGCCTACGCATTTCTTTAGCCGTTTTAGTTTTTTGTTCAGAATATTGATTAAATATAAATTAATTAGTAGATTAAAGTATACTTTAACAAGTATTACTAGCATTTCGTTCTGTTTTTTTGATTGTGTAATTAATAATTGAATCGAGTAAATTAATCTACCTACATACAGTTTTTCTGCATACCTACTTACGTAGTTCTTTGTAATCCGTCTGATTGCGATCTTAATTAGTAGCCACTTCACCTTCTACTGAAATATACCCGTCTTCTTTGCTTTGGCTTGGCTTGGGTTGGCAATTTGAGGATCGCAATCGGCGGCTTTAGAAGACCGAAAAAGCAAATTATAACTGGTATGGAACGTGATTTCAGGGAACAAGTTTGGGGATAACAAAGTACGGGATAACGAAGTTCGGAATAACAAGGTTCGGGATAAGGAAGTCCGGGATAAGACGGGACGCGTCCAGCCCAACCATTACTTTTTGGCTACCAGCCTCCCTACCGCTGTCCACTACACCGCCAGGCCATCATCAACTTCGGCCGGCCCTCCTGCAGGGAAGTACGGAACCGCGGGAGTGAATAACCAGTCGGGATTCGAACCCACTACCCGAGTATCTATCTGTTCTGTGGGTAAACCAATAAATATTTATATTGTGCACGCTGGGTTTTAATCATTTATATACCCAACGCGACAATATATGTAATAGTTATTTGTTATGCAAGGCTGCAAAGTTGTTTTTTGGTACGAGACGCAGAATAACTTTGCTGCCGAGCAAAACACACAACTTTTCACCTCACTACAGCGAGGAAAATGCAAATAATATCTATACTTATAATAAATCTGTAGAGAGGTCAATTCTGTATATGAAATATATTTCCAAAATAACTATCAGGGGGTGATTAGTGAGTGATCAATACTGATGCCAAAAATGCAATCAGTAAAATTTCTGTCTGTCCGTATGTTCGTTATAAAGAAACATACACTAAATGTTAAGTTGAGCAAATCGCCACATATTAGTGAAAACCGCATCCAAATCGGTTCAGCCGTTTCTGAGATTAGCGTGTACAAACATACATACAGATATACAAACATACAAACAGACCGACAAATTTTACGAAATTCTTGTTCTATTGCTTATTCTTCATCGCCCTAAACAATTTTTTTGGAAATACATATATTCAATCAAACTTTTTTTGAGTTAGTATCCGTCATTCGTCTTAGGACAGATTCAGGTTACGACAGATTCTTGTTACGGCAGATTCTTGTTACGGCAGAATTAGGTGCATTTGTAACTCGCCTAGGTAGCAGCTGGTCTACAATTTTTTTTTTACAATGTTTTTGAGATGTATTAGAAACTCCTTTTGGATTATTTTCGAATGTTTTTGGGATGGATTAGGATTGACTTAAGGATTATTTTGGGATGGATTAGGATTAACTTTAGGATTAATTTTAAATGTTTTTGGGATGGATTAGGATTACTTTTAGGATTATTTTGTGATGGATTAGGATTGACTTTAGGATTATTTTAGAATGTTTTTGGGATGGATTAGGATTGACTTTAGGATTATTTTGGGATGGATTAGGATTGACTTTAGGATTATTTTGGGATGGATTATGATTGACTAGAATTATTTTAGAATGTTTTTGGGATGGATTAGGATTGACTTTAGGATTATTTTCAAATGTTTATGGGATGGATTACGATTAGTTTTAGGATTATTTTGGGATGGATTGTGATTGACTTTAGGATTATTTTAGAATGTTTTTGGGATGGATTAGGATTGACTTTAGGATTATGTTAGTATGTTTCTGGGATGGATTAGGTTTGACTTTAGGATTATTTTCAAATGTTTTTGGGATGGATTAGGATTACTTTTAGTGTTATTTTGGAAGGAATTGTGATTGACTTTAGGATTATTTTGTGATGGATTAGGATTGACTTTAGGATTATTTTCGAATGTTTTTGGGATGAAAATGTCGTGCGCTCGTACCATTAACACGCGTCGTCGTTGCTTTTTTCTGCCAACTAATATACTAATCATGTCAAGCAAATGCGATCAATGTAATCGAAATATAACGAAAACTAAACCCGGGTTAGAGTGTAATCGTTGTGAAAGGATTGTGCATCTAAATAATCAATGTAGCGGCCTCACCAACAAACAGCTCGCTGCTTTGCGAGCCACGGAGAGTTTAGAGTGGACATGTCAGGAGTGCCAAAACAGTTCACCGAGACGCCGTTCAATTATCATCCCGGACGACGAGGAAGTTGACGAGGACGAAAAGATTGCTGGTTCTACCGAGGTACGATTAGATGTTAAAAAATTACTTGGCGATATTTCGAAAGAAATGGAAAAAACCATTAAGAGAGAGTTGAAAGATGTCACTCAGTCGCTTCAGTTTTACACAGAGAAGATGGATGAACTCATAAAAACTGTCGATGACGTGAAAGGCAATGTAAGTCTATTAAAAAATCGAAACAATTATCTTGAAACGAGGGTAGGAGCCCTTGAACAACGTATTCAAGAAATGGAGCAGCAGAAATTAAGCAAATACACTGGGCGTCAAAAATAAGTAGTACAGTTTTAAAATTGCAATATCTCCGAAACTACAGAAGGTCTAGCTTTTGAAATAAAAAAAAGTTAAAAGACAATTTAATTTCATTTAATAAAAACGTCATGCATAATATCATTTTTTAAAGATTGACTGAAAAAAAACTTAATAAATAAAAACACTATTTTTTTTAAATGTTGGCTTGTACTTTTGTTTTTTATTGTTTTCTTTATTGCTGATAAATCAATTGCAATTCAAAAGCAAATGTGTCTTCAGCGAGTAAACTTTACTAATCATGCCTCTTTCACCAGAAGAATGTGCAAGAATCATAACTTTTCTCGAAGTAGGCATCAGTATGCGTCGTACTGCAAGAACGGTGTGTGTAACTCTAAGAACGATCCAACAAGTAAAGCAAAGGTACGAAGAGACTGGAAACCATCTAAGGAGACCAAGTAATGGCAGACCCAGGTGCACTCGTACCCGAGAAGACCGCTTAATTGTCTCGACTGTGTTAAGAAATCGTCACCTTAATGCAGTTGAGGTCCAGCAACAGCTTCTTCAGACCCGAAGAGACTACGTTAGTGAGAGTACAGTGAGGAGAAGACTTGCTGAAGCCAACCTGAAGTCGTACAGGCCAGCAAATGGCCCCAAACTTGAGACAGGGCATTGAGTAGCAAGACTACGCTACGCCCGTCAACACGTACAATGGGGCGAAGCAGAATGGACAAGAGTTTTGTTCACAGATGAGTCTCGGTTTTCTTTATTCACTTCCGATGTAAGGCGGAGAGTATACAGGCGACCCGGTGAGCGATACATTCAAGGTTTCATCTCGGAAAGAGTTCTATACGGCGGAGGCTCTGTACACGTATGGGCTGGCATCTCTTCAGAGGGTCGCACAGAGCTAGTGGTCATAGAAAATGGCACTCTGACTGGTGAAAGATATGCATTAGAGATCCTTAACGAGTATGCAGGGCTATATTTAGTAAATATGGGTGATGGAGCGATACTAATGCATAATAACGCCCGGCCACACACCGCTCACCTCGTACAAAAGTACATTCAGGACGTTGGCATCAGCTTGATGGCTTGGCCATCAAGAAGCCCAGATCTTAACCCGATTGAACACGCCTGGGATGAGGTTGAGAGGCTAGTCAGAAGACGCAGACCACCCCCCGCCACCCTCAGGGCTCTAAAGCAGGCCTGATAGAAGAATGGGTGAATTTTCCCCAATACCGCCTCCGAAACTTAGTGTTCAGTATGCTAAATCGGCTCCAAGCTGTCATCAGAGCCCGAGGCGGCAACACAAGTTACCAAAGTGGGAACAAGGCCCAAAACGTAAAAATTAAGTGCTTGATAGTTCCTTCAAAATGGTTAGCTTTTTAGTTTTTTTTTAATTTTCAGTGTAAAACTTTACTAATGCTAAATAAAATATTATTTTTAGAAAACTTTGTTAAATTTGCTATAAAATGACTTTTATTTCAAAACTCTAACTTCTATAGTTTAAGAGTAAATGCAATTTTAAAACTGTACTACTTATTTTTGACGCCCAGTGTATGTTGAAATACACAATATCCCTTTGAAGGAAGACGAAAACTTACTTGAGATTACTAGTAGTATAGCCAAAGAAATCCAACAAAATGTAGAAAATATAAAATATGCAAAACGCCTACCGGCAAAAAGCGATCGGCCAGGACCATTGCTAATAAAATTGAAAAATGAGCAAACGCAGGAGGCATGGATAACTGCGATTAAATCAAGAAGCCACCAGATTACCATCTCTAAGATCTTCCCTAACGCCACATTACCAAAAGCAGATGATGCAATATTTATATGCGAAGCTCTAACACCCTACAATAAAAAAATATTGTGGTGTGCTAAACAGGAACTCAAAGACACCTTTAAATACATATGGATGAAGAAAGGAATACTACGGGTGCGAAAAGAAGGAAATAATCAAAAAACGCATGTTATTCGTTCACTAGAAGACATTAAAAAGCATAAGTGCTCCCCTAAGCTGTGAGTGTAAATAGTGATCGCGTTAAGAACATTTAATATTTCCTACCTACTTCATATGGACGATATTCAAGACGATATCTTAGAGGTAAATAACTGTATAAATCTCAAAACTTTTCTAAATAATGTCATCGAAGACATTTCATTGTTGTGTGTACATATGAACATTCGATCAATTATAAAAAACTTTGCTTCACTAGAACAATTTGTCCATTCATCTTCAAAAAGTATTGATATTATTATGCTAACTGAAGTCAATATCACAGATCGCCTATGTAGTCTTTATCAGTTAAGCGGGTACAAAATGTACGTAGAACTGCGGGGGAATCGGCGAGGCGGAGGTATAATTATATACATAAAAAACGAACACAAATTCCACTTAAATAAACACAAAACACAGCACTGTGAAAGTTTAATTGGATATATCACTACGCCTTCCAATTATTCAGCACTTCTATGTTGCATATATCGGCCACCAAGTAATAGTAAACACTTATTTATCAGTGAATTAAACACATTGTTAAGTAAAATAAATGATTTGTACATACTAGGAGACATAAACATTGATCTGAAAACGGACTGTCCTGTAAAACATAAATATAATACCACTATGTACAGTCATGGTTTAGCTTGCGGGATCTCAGAATATACGCGAATAGAACTAGTTAACAACAGACTCAGTCAAACTTGCATAGACCATATTTACTTACATATTTACATATTCGTCGCGCGCGCGCATTCGTCCGTGTTGTGCGTGTCTCCGATGCGAGCGATCGTCCGCAAAAATGTCGAGTTTAGTAAAGTGCATTAGTTGTAATATCGTCATTGATGAACTTCTGTGTTATATACAGAATAAAATTTCGATATGTGATGAAGAAAGTTTGGTTAAAATATGTACATCGACGTATACTATGGAGCAAATACAAAAGTCACATACGTTACTTTTTGAATCGGTGCCTTCGACGGAATTAAAAAAGATCACCAGGAAAGGAAAAGGAAAGGAGGATCGTGTGCTGTTTGACATAATCAACTTCTTTAAGGTGTCAGATCCTGATATACTACCAGTTTTTGTAGCCCGCGAGATTGATAAGCTGCCTCCGATAACCTTTGATCATTTGGATGTTTCCAAATTGTTAAAGGATTTGCTCCTGGTGCAGGACGATGTCAGGAAGATAAAATCGTCGTATGTTACTGTTGAGCAGCTGGAAGAGGTGAAGAAAGAGCGCTTTAATGCTAAATCACCGCCTTTCTCAGCGGCAAAAATTAATATGAAGAGAGGCGCGTACTGTAACAGTGGCCCGATAGGCTTGTCCCATTTGGAGGAATCGCCTACACATAGTTATGAAGACAGGTCGAATAATGAAATATCAAATAATGATTTGCAATATAGAAGTATAATCACTAGTTACAATGAGGGTGTAAATGGTGGTATAAACAGTGGCGCGGAGCGGGTAGTTGCGAGTGAGGAGCGGGTACCGTCAACAGCGGAAGGGCAAGCGCAAAGTTTTCAAGCATTGGGTATGATGAGCGACGAGCAGTTAGGTAAGAAACCTACGTTCGTGGAAACCTTGAAAAATGAGGGCCAGTGGAAAGAGGTAACTTATAAAAAGCGTAAGTCGAAGTATCGTTATAACGGACAAACAGGTGTTTGCATTGTAAATGAAAATGGTGGCAATTTCCGGGCTGCGGAAGCTAAAATACCCATTTTTATAACAAGGGTACATAAAGAAACAACAGAAAAAGATATAACGGATTATATACAATTGAAAACACAAGAATGTGTGCAATTACAAAGGTTGACATTGAAAAATGATAGGAACTACAACGCCTACAAATTCTTTGTATCGGAAACCAAATTGTCCTTGTTTTTAGATGACAAACTGTGGCCACAAGGAATTATCTTTCGACGTTTTGTGCATTATAAGCACAAGTATGTAAACGGCACTGAGAAAGACTATAATGATAAGCAGTCCTCTAAATGATACAAGTGCATTTATAAGTTTCAACTGTAAAAGTGTAAAACGCTCAGTTGAACATATCAGGCAGTTATGTAGTGAATCACAAATTATCGCATTACAAGAAACATGGCTTTTGAGAGATGAGATGTCGTTCCTTAGCACCATCGATGATTATTTCGGATCTACTGGGACCTCGGCTGTGGACACGGAAGCGGGTATGCTGGTCGGCCGACCGCACGGTGGAGTCGCCCTGCTGTGGGACAAACGAGTATTCCGGAATGTATCTGTAGTGCAGTGCAATCATCCGCGAGTGTGTGCCATAAGGATCGATCTGGGCGCGAAATCGATCTTAGTGTTCAGTGTATATATGCCTACGGACAAGGAAGGTAACCTGCCGGAATTCACGGACTGCCTCGGACTGGTAAGCGCTATTATAGACATTAATAATACGGACTCAGTCTACATTCTAGGAGACTTTAACGCCCATCCCACTACACGTTTTTATAGTGAATTAACATCTTTCTGTAGTGACTTAGAATGGACTTGCGCAGATGTTGAGAGATTGGGGCCTCGTTCTGATACATACACTTACATAAGTGACGCACACAAGTCGCGGCGATGGTTAGATCACTGTGTAACTACAAAATCTGCCTTGCAGTCGATTGTTGATATTCATGTTAGACATGACGTATTTTGGTCTGATCATTTTCCTTTATATATTAAATGTAATTTAAATGTAATTAATTCTAAAATTGTATGTCCTAATAATAATTTAATAAATAATAATGTTGTATGGGGTGTTAGAAAATACGAACAAATTGAATTATATCGTACGGAATGTCACAGTAGATTAAAATTTGTTGATTTTCCTGACGAGTTAAGAGGTTGTTGTGACTTTATGTGTGATAATCTGGACCACCGTCATATTATAGATAAGATGTACAACGACGTAATAAACACCCTATGTCAGGCGGCTTCTGTTACCTGTAGCGATAAATTCTGTGGTCGTGTAAATAAAAAGTCTGTTGTGGGATGGAATCGGCATGTAAGAGAGGCTCATAGGGAGGCAAGGCGTAAGTTTGAAATTTGGCTTTTGTATGGAAAACCTAATTCGGGTCCTATTTATAGCGAGATGTATGAAAGTCGTAAGATATTTAAGTCACGATTGAAATGGTGTCAAAAAAGGGAAGAGCAATTGAAAATGGACATTATTGCATCGCACCACACAAGGGGTGATTTTAGTAAATTTTGGAAGGCGACTAATAAGTTGACTGCGGGTAAACCGAGCCTCCCTGTGAGTGTCAATGGTGTCAGTGACCCCTTCTGTATTGCGGAATTGTTTAAAACACACTTTTCGGTCAGCTCGCCGTTGGGAACGCCACAGTCTGTGTGCAGTGTGGGGCGGTGTGGGCGGGAGATGTGTACCAAATTTACAGCTAAAGACGTTAGAAAAGCTATAAATTCAATGTCAAGAGGAAAGTCCCCCGGCCATGACGGCCTTAGCATTGAGCACCTTCAGCATGCCGGTCCACACTTAGCAAGAACACTCGCCATGCTGTATACCTTATGTATGGGGCACTCATACTTGCCCGCCGAGATGTTGAAGACTGTGGTGGTGCCGATTGTTAAAAACAAAACTGGTGACATCAGTGACAAAAATAATTACAGGCCGATTTCACTAGCCACTGTGGTGTCAAAGGTGCTTGATAGTCTGCTTGATGCGCGGTTAGATAAATACGTGAAATTACACGATAACCAGTTTGGTTTCAGACCAGGACTTTCCACAGAGACATCTATCCTGTGCTTGAAGCAGACTGTCAAGTACTACACGGACCGTAAGACATCCATTTTTGGATGTTTCTTGGACCTCTCCAAGGCATTTGACCTGGTTTCTTACGATATCTTGTGGCAGAAGTTGGAGGGCATAGAAGTGCCCTTGGAATTAAGAAATATTTTTAAGTATTGGTACTCAAGGCAGGTCAATGTCGTGAAGTGGTCGGGTGTGTTTTCCGAGCCGTACCATCTAGAGTGCGGGGTCAGGCAAGGCGGGCTATCTTCGCCCAGGCTCTTCAACCTCTACATTAACGCCCTGATAGAGGAGCTCAGTGGCACACATGTCGGCTGCCATATTAACGATGTCTGTATTAATAATATTAGTTACGCAGACGACATGGTGCTTCTGAGTGCCTCTGTCTGTGGCCTGAACAAATTGTTACGCATATGCGAGAGGTATGCAACTAGTCACGGGTTGAAGTACAATGTACTAAAAAGTGAATATGTGGTTTTTGAGGCCGGAAACAAAGGTGTAGATCTCGCTCCACCTATTAAATTAAATGGAGTTCTGCTGAAGAGAGTAAATAAATTTAAATATCTTGGGCACTGGGTAACCTCCGACCTGAAAGACAACATAGATATTGAGAGGGAGCGCAGGGCTCTGTCTGTGAGAGCGAACATGATAGCCCGCAGGTTTGCTCGTTGCTCTTCAGAAGTAAAAGTAACTCTATTTAGAGCATTCTGCTCATCGTTCTACACGAGCAGCCTGTGGGTCGATTACACGCGAAAGCAGTACAGCGCCCTGCGTGTACAATATAACAACGCGTTCAGGAGGCTGATGGGGCTGTCCGCGCGCTGCAGCGCCTCGGGTATGTTTGCGGAAGCCCGGGTAGACTGCTTTTATGCAACCATGCGGAAACGGTGCGCTTCCCTGGTGCGCAGGGTGCGGGCTAGCCCCAACGGCATCCTGAGCATGTTTGCTGACAGGTTTGATCTTCAGTATTTGAATCATTGTTCGATGATTCAAGTGCTGAGGAACAAACTTATGTAGGAAAAAAAAATGTAATTGTTACTAACATTAGATTTAAGTCATTCAATATGTACTAACACATTATGATCCCAGTTGGTCGAAAATAAATGTTTATTATTATTATTATTATTACGCTTTTTTTTTTTTTTTTTTTTGAATAGACTAATCAGTTCGGGTGTACTGACACCCTTTACTGAGACACCGGACTGTTGCGGGAGCGTAGGGCTCTCACCGCCAAAAATTTACAGTGTCTGCCTAGGGGCGCCCCAGAGGGGGGCTCGAACCTCGGCCTATGGCGACACTGGGGGAAGGCGAACGGATTGGAGAGAAGCGGCCGGGCACGTGCCGGTACCGCGAAAACCGAGTCCCTATAGGGTGGCGCGACGCGCGGCCCCGCCGGCGGGGCCGATATGACGGACGTGTGTGTCTACTTTGTGTCGCGGAATCTAATTGTTTGTACGCCTCGATGGCGACTGTAATGGCGTCGTCCGGGTCGTTGAGGACGTGCCGCGGACGACGTTTGGACCTAATGGTGTCAGCCGGAGCGGGATAATCCCCTGCGGCTCTCACCAATGGATTGGGGTGATGGTCGAGAGAGTCGAAAAATCTGACTGAGCATTGCTTTAGGTGGTGCGAGATGGTCGGCACACCTAAGTCAATGTGGAGGTTTTTGTTCCGAATGAACCAAAGCCCACCGATGGCTTTGCGCAAAAACCTATTCTGGATGGTTTGCAGCCTGTGGATATGAGAGGGCGCGGCGTGGGCGAAAACTGGACTGGCGTAAGTCATTATCGGCCTAATGCACGTTGTGTAAATTCTCACCTTATTTCTAAGAGAGAGTTTACTACGCCCATTGAGCAGATAATATAGTCGGCCTAGCGCGAAAGCGGCGCGGTTGCGGACAATCTTAATATGATCGCGGAAGGTGAGTCCCCTATCGAGTGTGACGCCTAGGTAGCGGACTTTCCTTTCTCAAGGGATCGGTTGTCCGAACATTTCGACTCTGGAGGAGGGATTTGGGGTGCTACCTCTAGCGAAGAGGATAGCGGCGCTTTTTTGAGGATTGACTTCGATGCGCGAATGCGCCATTGGCGGCAGTTTGGAGCGAGTCTATAATTGGGGGAATACTACGGGCTGAACAGTAGATGGCAGTATCATCTGCGAAGAGAGCGGTGTGGGTCGCTAGTGGACTGGGTCTGAATACGGGGAAGTCGCTTGTGTAAAGCGTGAATAGAAGAGGCGAGAGCACGGACCCTTGTGGTACTCCGGCTCTAATGGTGTGAGGGGGGGATAGTGCCCCATCCACCCTATAGCGGAAAGAGCGGTTCGACAAGTAGTCTTGTATGATGAGCACAAGACGATTTGGCGTATTGAGTTTGTAGAGCTTATAAATAAGCCCGTTGTGCCAAACTTTGTCGAACGCCTTTGCCACGTCAAAGAAGAGAGCGCCCGTTTTATGCGGGCGGGATCTGTTCGCTCTCCGGTCCAACACGTGTTCGACTATGCGATGCACTTGTTGGACACAAGAGTGTTTGGCTCTAAAACCAAACTGCGCGTTAGGCAAGAGATTGTTGGCAAGGGAAAAATCTTTGAGACGTGCGAGAACTATGCGCTCATAGATTTTTCCTATTGAACTGAGAAGACTAATAGGGCGATAGCTCGAGGGCTGATCCTTGGGCTTGCCGGGTTTTGGAATGCCGATGACGGTGGCTTCCTTCCAAGTTTGGGGGAAAATGCTATTTTTGAGGGCTGCGTTAAAGATAGCAGTCAGGAGTAGTATAAGGTGGGCGGGGAAGAGCTTGATTACTCTGTTGGAAATCCCGTCAGGCCCCGGGGCCTTCCTATTATGTAGGTCTTTGATAAGGGACTCTACCTCATCAGGGGTTACCGGCTCTAACGGGGGGTCGGCATCTGTAAGTGGGCTCGCGAGTTTGTTAGCTACCACAGTATCGACCTCGAGTAGGTGATCTGGATCAACGGGGAGTGTGCTAGGTGCACATTGTGCCTCAAGACTGGATGCTAGGCATTCAGCTTTTTCCTCGTCCTCGAAGGCGAGGGGGAGGGAGGGATCTGACTGTACTAACGGGGGAGTGGCAGCCACTGTATCTGCCTTAAGGGCTCTGGCAAGTTTCCAGAAGGCTTGGTGAGATGGGACCATGTTGGAGAGGGTCTCGTCCCACTGGTCGTTTCTAAGCTGTCTGATACGACGCTTAACCGCTGATTGAGCAGCGCGCATGCGGGCGCGGTTAGGCTCAGTGGGAGCGGAGAAGTAGGCCCTTTGGGCTCGGTTTTTCTCTGTTAACAGAGCACGCGCATCCGACGGAAGTGTCCAGCGACGATGAGCGCTCACTGGGACGCGCCGCGAGCAGTCGCTAACGACTTTCTGCACGTGCGCTGTTAACGAGTCAATAGCACCTACTGCATCGGGAATTGAGACAATTTCGTCTGGAATTGGATCTAACAAGGGGGACGAAATGGATTTGAGGCTTTCGCCTAACCTGACCCAGTCGGTCTTGATCATAGTGGGATCTGTGGCTGCCACATTGGGAATACTCACTCTGGGTGAGAGAGCAATGATGACAGGCCTATGGTCTGAGGTGAGTTCGGAGTGCACTTCTATTGAACTCAATCTAAGATTGATGTTCTTTAGGAGGGCTACGTCTAGGACGTCCGGACGATGATCAACATTGTCCGGGTAATGAGTAGGGGACATGGGTGCTACAATGTCGAAATTGAGACTCTCTGCGAGTCGCTCGAGCTGTCTACCACGTTGGTTTGTGGTTAGGCTACACCAGGCAGGGTGCTTGGCGTTTAGATCACCCGCTATGATAACAGACGGGCCAAGATCTAGAAGGTTTTGTATGTCACTATCGAGTAGTGATCTGGGGTTTGAGGAGTTGGAGTTAGTGGGAGCTAGATAAGCTGACACTAAAAATATGGATTGGTGACCTGTCATTCCTAATCTACAGACAGAGGCCTCAATGTGCACGAGATTGGGTGTATCCACAGGCGTGCAGTGTAATGTCGCTTTGTAGTAGATGAGAGTGCCACCGAGGGCAGAGACTGTGCGATCATTACGTATGATTTTATAATTCGCGATTTTGGGATCGCGAATTGATGGTTTAAGGAACGTCTCCTGGATAAGGAGGACGTCCAACTGATGGGTGTAGAGGAAGTCGGCTACCTCAGACCTCTGGGTGCGAAGCCCATTTGCGTTGAAGTAGCCGATTTTAAGGGAGGTCGGTTTGACTCTACTCGTATGGTGTAAGTCCATAATTATTTGTTGAAATTTTTAAGGGCAACGAACACGTCTGTGAATTGACAGACGGCCATTAGGAGAGCGTTGGGACTATTCGCGTGTTCATTGACCAACGCGGCCATGGCAAGAACCCTATCTATATCTAGGACGGCTGCGAGCTTGTAGAGCCCTTCGGTCCCGTTGGAAGGTGGCAGCGATGCCTTTACTGGGGGGGGTGGAGGTGTTGCGACTTCCACCGCCGCGGGTGCAGGCGTGCCTGAGGGGCTGGCCTGTGGGGGTGGGACATTGTTGGTCTTGTAGCGCCACGAGGGCGACAGATTGAGTGGTGGCACCGGTGCCTTAGCTGTTGCCGGGGCGGCCTCGGCAGTTTGGGACTGAGGAGGAGGAGGAGCGAGGACTCTGGATGAGGAGGGAGTAGGCCTCCGGCTCTTTCCTTTGGGCGCTTTTGAGCACCCTCTGTAATTAGCCGGGTGCCCCACCTCCCCGCAATTTACGCAGCTCGGAGGTTCCAAGCATAGCGCGCGGTCTTTGGGGCGTGGACACTCCTGTGTTGAGTGGGCCCCGAGGCATTTGACACACCTGGGTGTGTTGTGGCAATTTCGGGCGGAGTGCCCGTACAATTGGCATCTGTGGCATTGACCCACAGTGCTTTTATGGTGAGGGGTCTCGACGACGACCCCGGACAGTCCGCAGACTTTTTTGATATTAAAGATGGCTTTCGCCTCTTTAAGGTTAGTCCTGTCTAAAATGACAAGGACCATGTTGAAGGGGGCGGAAGGCCCACGGTGCATGCGGTGCACTTCGAGGATGGGCAGTTTTTGAGCCCGAAGGTCCTCGAGTACGTCATTGCACTCGAGTTCTTTCGGGATTCCGCGGATGACCGCGCGAAGGCGCCGGTCCTCCTCTAGACTCCAAGTATGAAAGGTTATCGACATAGCGTCGAGAAGGCGGGTCAGGTTACGGTAGTCCGTGATGGACTCCGTTTTTAGGCGGATACCCTCAGTTCGGGTCTCCGCAATGAAGAAGATGCCATTGGCATCACATCGGGCCTTGATGGCCATCCACCTATGGCGGTTCGTGATAACGACCGCCGGTGGGCGCTGGGAGCGCTTGGGAGGGGTGGGGAGAGAAGCTCCCTCGGCACCCTGTTCAGCCGCGGGGGGCGAAGCGGGCGAGTCGGAGAGAGGGGCGGCCGGATTTGACTCGGCGGCTAATTTGGCGGCCTTGTTGGCAGCGCCCTTGTTGCGCCTTGTGCGCTTGCGGCCTGAGGCCACAATGAAATCGTCCGAATCGGACGAGGGGGCGGAACTCGAATCCGAAGATTCGGAGATGACCTCCATCTCGTCATCGGAGATCGAGGAGGAGGGTGCGGTGGCGGAGGGCGCGGCGGCGGAAGTCGCTACGGCGGGGTGCACGGTGGCGGGGGGCGCGGCAACGGGGGACGCGACGGCGGGCGCAACGGTGGCGGAGGGCGCGGCGATGGAAGTCGCGGCGGCGGAGGGCTTGGTGGCCTGAGGGGCCGGGCGGGAGTTGGCCAGAGGGGCCGAGGGGGCTGCGGCCTGAGGGGCCGATGAGGCTGCGGCCTGAGGGGCCGGTGGGGCTGCGGCCTGAGGGGCCGTGGGGAAGAAAATTGCCTTCAGGTGAAGGCCAATTGCGGGCACGAGGTCCGGATTTTCCCTAGCAAAGTTGACTAGGGGCGACAAGACCTCTTCGAGGGCGCGATTTTTCGGGTCGGTCGCCATGGCGACCGGCCTAGTAAGGGAACCTACAGCTAAAACGAAATTATCGCAGTTCGTCGCGTCACGTTCCACAAGGAAGAGCTGCGAAGAAACCTTGCGGCAGTCGTGCCTAATTTGGGAGCGCTCGGGGGGAGAACCCGAGGTGTGTAGTCCTAGTCCCCCGCGCCGGGTGAGGCGAGGGGGGTGCTTCTAGGGTGTGCCCTAAGCTTGTATGCCTCTGACCAATCTTAATGTGTCAGAGGGTCCCTAACTGCTTAAGGTTCGGAGGGTAGCTTCGGGCCGGAGCCCTAGGCGCCCAAGCCGTTCCCTAAGGATAGGAAGGAGGAAGGGGTGGGCGGGAGGGGGCGATAGCTAGTGTCGGTCAGGGGAGCCCCCTAGGCCGGTGGTTCTAGCCCCGTCCGGGTAACTGCTTCACCCTGAAGGGGATCGGCGAGTGCCCGGGTCGCACTCCTGGCTGTGCAAAGTTGGCACCGTGAGGTATCACACAGCCAGACCACGAAACTGTGGTTTTAATCGGCAAAAAAACGCGCGAAAAACCGAAGAAACTCTAAAAATCACGATAATGCCTCCTTGTCTTAAAAAAGGCAAGGAGACACGTGTGTCGGAGCGGCGGTAGCGTAGCGCGGCGGCGGGGGGCGTGCGAAGCACGCGGGAGCAGCGTAGCGCGGAGGCACCGGGCACCGGACGTGTGACTCGGACGGCGTCGCGAGCACGAATGCCATATTTACGCACGATCCCGCTCACTAAATCTGTACACGGCGGCACTCGGAACTGCACTGGCCGACCATCGCGTCGTTGCACTCGCATTGGCTAGACGGCCGACCCGGGTCACACGGGCGGATTCTGATTACATTACGCGATTTGATCGGAAGATACTTACTAAAGAATTAAATAATATAGATTGGGAACCTATTAAACAAATAATTTGTCCTTTTAAAATATACCAAATCATAGTAAATAATATGCATAGTTGTTACGAAAAAGCTAAAATCAAAACTAAAATAAATTTAAACAAACACAGATTAAAAAACAATTGGATAAATGGAAAATTTTTAAGTGCGTGTCAATACAGAGATAAATTATTTATGAAATGGCTATCGGATCCAACTAATAACATAATAAAACAAAAATACAATTCATCCAGAAATTATGCCAATAAATTAATTAATAGTAATAAAAACAAAAAGCTACATTAAGATATAAATACATTTAAAAACAACCCTAGACGCCTATGGGAAATTCTAAACAAAATTACTGGTAGGGCAAAAGGCGTAGCAGATACTATTATCCTTAATGCACTCCAGAGTAACAATTGCAGGACTGAGGACATAGCTAATAACTTTGCTGATAGTTTTGCTAACAACGTAAAAAATATTATTCCAAAATGTAATATAACACTCCTTAATAATAAATCTTACGCGCATTCAAATAATATGTCTTGTAGATTTCAAAAAGCCACTGAGAAGACAGTTCTCAAAGAATTAAGATCATTAAACAATTATAAAGCACCAGGTGTTGATAAAATTAGAACTCAGGACTTAAAAAGCATAGAAACCAAAATAGCAGGAGCAATAGCTCACTTTATCAATACAACGGTAAAAATAGGTAAATATCCAAATCAACTTAAAACGGGAATAGTCAAGCCCATACATAAGAAAGGAAGTACCAATAACTATGAAAACTACCGTCCAATCACAATACTTTCCACTCTAAATAAGATAGTAGAAAAAGTTATATCTAAACAAATACACTTATTTTATAGAAACCACAATATAATAACTAACAAACAATTTGGATTTCAATCTAACAAAAGTACAACACAATTACTTACAAAATTCACTGATAGCATCTATAAACATCTTAACGACAAGAAACAAGCATTAGTTCTCTTCATTGATTATAGTAAAGCGTTCGACACCTTAAGGCACAATGTTTTGATTGAAAAGCTCAACGACTGTGGTATTCGCGGACCGTTGAACAATTGGTGTGCGGATTATCTTAACGACAGATCATACGTTGTCAAGGTGGGTGACGCAATAAGCAAAAAGATAGCGGTAACAGAGGGCACAGCGCAGGGTTCTGTGCTCGGACCATTGCACTACATAACCTATGTAAATGACTCTGTGAATCTAGTCTCCAAGTGTGAAATCTACCAGTTTGCCGATGATACCTGTCTCATAGCAGCGGATAATAATTTAGAAAAAGCATTAGAACATTTGCAAGCGGAGTTCACACTACTATCTAACACTAGTCTAACACTATTTCGAAGATTGCTTCCATGGTCCAGTCCCCGAATGGGACTTTCTCTTTCTGTCCATCTTCTGACGATGATATTCGTAAAATAATTTTGTCTATTAAATCCAAAGCGGTGGGTTGCGACGGTGTGAGTAGAGACATGGTCGTCGCTGTCATGGAAAATATTCTTCCAGTCATTGTTCATATTGTTAATTTTTCCTTTCAGAGTGGCACTTTTCCTTCCCTATGGCGCCAGGCGCTAGTAACACCTCTTCCCAAAATTCCTACTCCTGTGCTATTAAGTAACTATAGGCCTATTTCTATCTTACCTTTCCTTTCCAAAGTACTTGAAGCTGTGGCACATAAGCAAGTGTCATCTTTTATTTTCTCTAACGGCCTTCTATCTCCACTTCAGTCCGGTTTTCGCCCTGGACACAGTACTGCCACTGCCCTCTTGAAAATAACTGAAGACATCCGTGAAGGTATGGAAGGCAAGTTGGTCACCATTATCGTACTCATTGATTTCTCCAATGCTTTTAACATGGTAGACCACGATATCCTTCTTACCATCCTTGAGCATCTGAAATTTTCCTCCCCTGCTTTGGATTGGTTCTCGTCTTATCTTCGTGGTCGACAGCAGGCAGTGCGCGCTGGGCGTGAAACGTCGAATTGGAATGGTCTCTCTGCTGGTGTTCCACAGGGTGGTATCTTATCCCCTCTCTTATTTTCTATTTTTATAAATCTATTGTCTTCTTTGCTTAGCTGCTCTTACCATTTTTACGCAGACGATCTGCAAATTTATATGCAGACACCTGCTAATAGTGTAAATGCCGCAATTAACGCACTAAATATTAACCTCAACATTATTAGTGATTGGTCCAAGACGTTTGGCATACCGGTTAATCCTAATAAGTGTCAGGCAATTATTGTTGGGAGCTCTAAGCAGATCGCTCAAATAGACAATACTTCTCTCATGCCTCTCACGCTTGATTCTAAAATTATTCCGTTTGGGTCTAGTGTTAAAAATCTTGGGTTACACATTGACAGCACATTAAGTTGGTGTACACAAATTTCTGAGGTTAGCCGCTCTGTCATATCAGCATTGCGTTTCCTTAATCAATACAGACATTTTCTCCCTACTACTACCAAAATTACTTTAGTCCAGTCTCTAATTCTTCCCCTTATTGATTACTGTGATGTGTGTTATCCTGATCTTAACGAAGATCTTCTCAATAAGCTTGACCGGCTTATAAACAATGCCATCCGGTTTATCTTCTGCCTGCGGAAATTTGATCATGTTTCTTCATTTCGTACGAAACTTGGATGGCTACCAATTCGCCAGCGTAGGCAACAGAGATTGTTGTGCACACTCTTCTCTATTCTTTTTAATCCTCACTCTCCAGAATACCTCAAATGTAAATTTCAGTACCTCTGTCATTCTCATGAACGTCAACTTCGCTCAGGCAACACTCTTAAACTTTTTACTACCCTTTTTCATTCAGGATTTATGTCCAACTCCTTCACTCTTCAAGCTTCACGACTCTGGAATGCGCTGCCTGAACCCATAAAAGATACCCATAATAATTTTACTTTTAAAAAGAGAGTGCGTGCGCATTTGTTAGATAACTTGCGAAAATAAATCATCATTATACCTATTAGGTAATTTATATTTGTTTCACTTTTGAAGTTAGTTTATAAATCATCAGTATTTATACACTTCCGGACACTTGAATCGAGCCACCCAGCAGTTTCAACTTTGATTGCTGGTAACTTAACAAAAGTATATGATCAACGAAAAAGTTTTTATGCAATTTGGAAGCTGCTACACTTTACATTAATAAGGTATACTTAATTCCAAATTTAAATTTTAGTAACTTGATAAAATTACAATTTTAAGTGAAACTTGTCCTGTATAACCTTTCTCAAAGACAAGACTCGAGTTGAATTTTTAAAAAAAAAGGAATTATTGGAAAAAAAAAATATTCAGTAACTTGTATTGCCTCCGAGAGCGTTTATGATTGCAGTCATGCGATTTGGCATGGAGTTAATCAACGTCATTATGAAGTGTTGTGGAATGTTCTCCCATTCCTCCTCGATGGCAACTCTCAGCTCTACCAAAGTTTGTGGTGCTGGTTGGTGAGCTCGAACACGCCTCTTTAATTCGTCCCATAGACGTTCGATGGGATTCATATCAGGGCTCCTTGCTGGCCATTCCATTGTCGTGATTCCAACATCATGAAGGTATGCCCTGACGATTCCTGCAGTGTGCGCTCTTGCATTATCATGCATAAAGATGAAGCCTTGGCCTACAAATCCAGCATATGGCATCACATGAGTCTCTAGGCAATGGTTAATGTATCGACGGGCATTTAGTGTTGGTAGACGTGGTCCTGTCACAACCTCTAGCCTAGTTTTACCATCGGCAGATATTCCTCCCCAGACTATCCACGAGCTCCCGCCATAACTCACTCTCTCTTCCATACAACACTGAACAAAGCGCTCTCCCAGCCTTCGGTAGACCTTCCTCCTTCCATCATTACCATAAAGCATAATCTTAGTCTCATCAGTAAAGAGTACCTTGCTCCATGTGGTTGGGAGATGAATGTCGTTTGGTATTACCTGGTTTTAAATTGGCATCTTGTTTTATGAGGGAATCAAGAAATGGAGGTTCTTGTATATTGGTTAGAAATTTTTATAAATCAGTTGAAATCAAAAGCATTACTAAGTTATCAATTCCTAATATATTTGAATGTTCAGCAATTGAACTGCCAGAACACGACATTATTATAATATGCATCTATAGAAGCCCTGATAATAATAATAAAAATTTAAATACTTTTTTTAACAAACTTGACATCACTCTGACAAACCAAAAACCTAAACACAAAATTATCCTATGCGGAGATTTCAATTTAAATATATTGCAAAAAAATAGACACTCAAATGAATTTCGTAACATAATATATGCACATGATCTCGACTTTGAATTTGAGCAACCTACCCGCATATCAAGCCAAACATGTATAGACAACATAATACATAACGTTAAAAAATGTAAAAGTGAAATTCATGAATTTGCATTGTCAGACCACACAGCACAAACGGTCAGTTTCTCTGTTAGGAAAAGTTGTAGATTCAAAAATTGGTTTAGCCTCAAGCGCGACTATTCACGTTATAATAGGCAAATCTTCGTCAAATATCTGAGTCAACTGCAATTCGCAAATGTCTATGAAACAAGTGACCCTAACGAGGCGTATGACGAATTCTATGATCTATTTAAATTAATATACGACCTATGTTTTCCAATAAGACGATTTAAAATTAATACTTAAAAACGGCCTAAATGGGTTAGTAACGGTATAAGGACATGTAGCAAACGAAAAAGAGTTCTATTGTGGAAGTATAGAAGTAACCCCTCGAAAGAGAACGAATTGGTTTTGCGAACTTATTCCAAACGCCTTAAACGCATAATAGCCCAAACACAAAAATCTCAAAATGACTATTATATTAAAAATGCTCAAAACAAAAGTAAAGCTACTTGGAACATAATCAAAGATAATAAAACCAACTTCCCCAAAGAAAATATCGATAGATTAAAAGTAAACAACAAATTTATAACAGACCCTAACTTAATTGCAAATACATTTAATAATTTTTTTATCAATGAAATCAAACATGACAGTAATATTAATATTAACAATAATAATTTTAATAATATGAAGAATATAAATTATAATAATCCAAATACAATTTTTTTGGCTCCAATTATCCCAATAGACATCTATGAGGTAATTCAATCCTTAAGGAATACTAAAAGTACTGGATATGATGATGTAGCCACTATCATAATTAAAGATGCTGCTCATATCATCTGTCACGTTCTGAGTTACATTATTAATATAATTATGGAAAAGGGTGTCTTTCCAGAGAAATTAAAAATATCTGTTATAAGGCCGCTATATAAAAAGGATGATAAGACCCTATTAAATAATTTTAGACCTGTAGCGCTCTTATCTATCTTTTCAAAAATAATTGAAAAAATTATTTATAAAAAACTTTATGAATTTTTTGAATCAAACGATGTATTTACCTCATGCCAATATGGCTTCAGGAAAAATAAATCAATAAACTTAGCAATTTACGATTTTCTCTACAAAGCCATAACCCAAGTCGATAAAAGATTACCAAGTGTAGCTCTGTTTATGGATATGTCGAAGGCATTCGACCGCGTGGATCATGAAATTTTGTTAACTAAACTTTATAAATACGGAATCCGAGGAAATACGCATACACTTATAGAATCATATTTAACTGGTAGAAAGCAAGTGACTCAGATCGATAGAATTTGTACGAAGTCAAAAATGGAAGTCAAATATTATTCAAAATATAAAAACGTTATTTATGGTGTTCCGCAGGGAAGTGTTCTGGGTCCATTATTGTTTTTGATATACATAAACGATCTACCTTCAATAACAGAACATCACGTTACACTTTTTGCCGACGACAGTACTATACTGTATACCGGAAATAATTTGTTAAATACCAGAAATTCGATTGAGCACACATTCACATTGGTAAATGAATGGGTCAATAATAATAAACTAAAAATAAATATAGATAAAACAAAATTAATAAATTTCAAACAAAGACAAAATGACAATACAAAAATTGTAATCATATGTAAATTCAACATTGAGGTATGGAGTCATTTTCTGGGGTAATGCCACTGAAAAGGAACGTGTTTTTAAAGCCCAAAAACGTTGCATCAGGTCTATGTTTGGACTAAAACAGACAGATTCGTGTGTGCCATATTTTAAAAAGTTAGATCTGCTTCCGTTACCCTGCATATATATTTTTGAATGTGCTGTTTTTGTTCATAGTAATAGGGATTTGTTTTTATCACGTACACTAGCACGAAATTGCATGAAAGTGTCGTTGTTCAATCATAAGACCACATTGATGAATGCCAGTGTATTCGGAAGGGCACCGGTCATATATAATAAATTGCCTAAGTCGTTATTACTGACATCAGATTTAATTACTTTTAAAAAGAACCTCCATAACATATCAATACAAAAATGCTACTACAAGCTAAGTGATTACCTAAGTGACAAACTTTAAGTGAGGATTTGTTGACTGATGCATTTCAATTTTTATTTTATTTTATCTATTGTACATTATTGTAATAATTCACAGATTTAAATTCAATACTTGTAAAATTTGTACGCCATGGTGTTGGCAGGATACAGAGTGCCATTTATACTATTGTTTTAACTTTGATTTTCCTGTACTCACAAATAAAGATATTTGATTTGATTTGATTTGATTCCATTGGCGTCGAGTCCAATGCAAATGTTCGCGTGCAAACTGTAAGCGCGCCATTCGGTGAGCTCTTGTCAGTTTCGGCCCGTTGGCTGGCTTATGTGGGCTCAGACCACGTTCTTTAAGTCTTCGTCTAATTGTTCGCGAGGAAACAGCCACTCCATGAAAGTCTCGAAGCTGTTCTTGGATCTGTACAGAGGTGAGGTGACGATTTCGTAAACTGGTTGTCGCGATAAATCGATCCTGTCTTTCTGAAGTTACCCGAAATCGCGGTCTTCCTGGACGGCGCACATATCCACCAGTGTCGAGGTATCGATGGTATACCCTTTGCACAGCAGAACGGCTTAAAGCAAGCTGTGATGCTACATCGCTCTGACTTCGGCCCGACTGTAGAAGCGCCACAGCTTGCGCGGCTAGAAGAGGCGGTGTATCCATAATTTTAACGTTTAAATGGCTCAAATTAAAAAAAGCAATAATTTTACGATGTCTTAATTTCAAAACAATTACGGTGAATTCAAAATTATGGAGTTAATTAAAAAAATTATGTTAATTTAGATCAACTTTTCTTTTCAAAAGAATGCACTAATTTGGATTTTGTTTCGTTTTTCCATTTGATAAATTCAAAATTGGAACAACAGCACTTCAAAATCATTATGAATATACCAGCATCAAAACTGCATAAAAACTTTTTGATTAACCTAAGAATATTTTTATGTTCTATGTCATTACACATAAAAATGTAGGGTGGCTCGATTCATGTGTCCGGAAGTGTATATATTAATACATACATATATATATTTATATAATGTTTATTATTATTTGTATTTATGTACGTCTATACAATAGTTTGTAGTGTATGTATGTATATTTATCATAAAACCGCATTCGTGAATTTCTGCACTTCCCTATGGTTGACTGGTAGAGAATGCAACTTAGCATTAAGTCCGCCTATTGTATCAGTACTTTTGTATTGTGGTCAATAAAGTTAAATAAATAAATAAATAAATATCTAAGTGGTCTCATGACGTGGGCCTTGTTCTGAATACCGAAAAAACAAAATTAATGTACGTCAGTTCAAGCCATAATAGAAAAACACATAACATAAAACTTATAGCACACAGTCATAACTGCCTGCATGCCAATTTCGATAACTGTTCATGTGAACCGGTTGAAGTACACTGGGCGTCAAAAATAAGTAGTACAGTTTTAAAATTGCAATATCTCCTAAACTGCAGAAGCTAGACCTTTGAAATAAAAAAAAGTTAAAAGACAATTTAATTTCATTTAATAAAAATTTCATGCATAATATCATTTTTTAAAGATTGACTGAAAAAAAACTTAATAAATAAAAACACTATTTTTTTAAACTGTTGGCTTGTGCTTTTGTTTTTTATTGTTTTCTTTATTGCTGATAAATCAATTGCAATTCAAAAGCAAATGTGTCTTCAGCGAGTAAACTTTACTAATCATGCCTCTTTCACCAGAAGAATGTGCAAGAATCATAACTTTTCTCGAAGTAGGCATCAGTATGCGTCGTACTGCAAGAACGGTGGGTGTAACTCTAAGAACGATCCAGCAAGTAAAGCGAAGATACGAAGAGACTGGAAACCATCTAAGGAGACCAAGTAATGGCAGACCCAGGTGCACTAGTACCCGAGAAGACCGCTTAATTGTCTCTACTGTGTTAAGAAATCGTCACCTTAATGCAGTTGAGGTCCAGCAACAGCTTCTTCAGACCCGAAGAGACTACGTTAGTGAGAGTACAGTGAGGAGAAGACTTGCTGAAGCCAACCTGAAGTCGTTCAGGCCAGCAAATGGCCCCAAACTTGAGACAGGGCATCGAGTAGTAAGACTACGCTACGCGCGTCAACACGTACAATGGGGCGAAGAAGAATGGACAAGAGTTTTGTTCACAGATGAGTCTCGGTTTTCTTTATTCACTTCCGATGGAAGGCGGAGAGTATACAGGCGACCTGGTGAGCGATACATTCAAGGTTGCATCTCGGAAAGAGTTCAATACGGCGGGGGCTCTGTACACGTATGGGCTGGCATCTCTTCAGAGGGTCGCACAGAGCTAGTGGTCATAGAAAATGGCACTCTGACTGGTGAAAGATATGCATTAGAGATCCTTAACGAGTATGCAGGGCCATATTTAGCAAATATGGGTGATGGAGCTATACTAATGCATGATAACGCCCGGCCACACACCGCTCATCTCGTACAAGAGTACATTCAGGAGGTTGGCATCAGCTTGATGGCTTGGCCATCAAGAAGCCCAGATCTTAACCCGATTGAACACGCCTGGGATGAGCTTGGGAGGCTAGTCAGAAGACGCAGACCACCCCCCGCCACCCTCAGGGCTCTAAAACAGGCCCTGATAGAAGAATGGGTGAATATTCCCCAACACCGCCTCCGAAACTTAGTGTTCAGCATGCCAAACCGGCTCCAAGCTGTCATCAGAGCCCGAGGCGGCAACACAAGTTACTAAAGTGGGAACAAGGCCCAAAACGTAAAAATTAAGTTCTTGATAGTTCCTTCAAAATGGTTAGCTTTTTAGTTTTTTCCTAATTTTCAGTGTAAAACTTTACTAATGCTAAATAAAGTATTATTTTTAGAAAACTTTGTTAAATTTGCTATAAAATGACTTTTATTTCAAAACTCTAACTTCTATAGTTTAAGAGTAATTGCAATTTTAAAACTGTACTACTTATTTTTGACGCCCAGTGTAGTTAAAAAACAAAAATACTTAGGCCTATTCATTGACGACAGGCTTAAATGGACAGAACATATTAAATACATATGCGACAAACTACGAGCGATACTGGCCAAATTCATAATTATAAAAAGACAAATTCCATATAGCATATTACTGAACTTATACAAAGCATTAGGTGAATCAATTATTTCATATGGATTAAGCAGCTATGGTAGAACATGCAAATCACATCTTGATCCAATATATGGACTCCAGACGCGAATAATAAAAGCTATTGTACCAACTAAACTTAAGAACGAAAACAGAAATAATTATGAAAAACTATTCTATCATTGTAAGATACTTCCCATTCACTACCAAGTAAAGTTTAGGCTGCTTGTTGAACAATTTTATAATGAAGAATATCAGATAGTCATTAACAATAATTACCCCACACGAAGTGCAAATCATAATAAACTGAAGATTCCAACTTACAATAACCTTTATGGAAAACAGTTACTGCAGTATCAAATACCGAGACTAATAAACGACCTACCTGTAACCTTAAAATCCCAAATAAATAAATCAAATTTAAAAAATAAATTAAAAAATTTCCTATTATCGTTAATTTAAATAAACAATAACTTGTTCACCCCGTGTAGTTTCACAATACTGAGTGCACAGAGTACTTGCGCGTGCGGCGAAGAGCGACGGCAGCGACGCGGTGACGGGCGAGCGAAAATGAGTGCCGGTGTGCGGACAAACCAGCAGTGGTTTTTGACACACTGATGTAAAAGAATCAACTATTGTATAAAACTGTGTAAATTCTTAATAAATAAATAAATAAATAAATAATGGATTAGGATTGACTTTAGGATTATTTTGGGATGGATTAGGATTGTCTTTAGGATTAGGATAGGACATAATCCATGCCAAAATAACACTTAAAGTATTTATTTATTTATTTATTTATTCTTTATTGCACGATTGAGAGTACAATTGGCGGACTTAATGCCTAAAGACATTCTCTACCAGTCAACCATCGGGTAATGCAGAAACATTGTTGGCGGGACAAAAATTGAAGGGAAATATCTGGTTACCTAAGAACTTATATATACGGCTATGAACATACACATATAAATATATATTAATAATAAACTTACATATACATACTATACGCATCTAGTAAAATATTCTGACAAGTATTGACGACTGAAAGAGAGGTGATGGTGATAGTAACGGTAAAAAAAACAAAAAGTTATGGTCGCCAAACACAACAAGAAGAAGAAAACACGGCTTGAAAACGTCAGGGGGAAAAAAAAAATGTACATACATTCAATCATTAAAAAAAAAAATTAAAAAAACATATTTTATATATTATCTGAAAATTATTAAACGGTTATAAAATTATTTGATTAATTTCATGATATAATAATGGGAGGTCAAGATTCATTGAGGTAAAGTTGTCGAACTGACTGTTTAAAAATAAATTTACTAGAGGACATTTTAATTTCATTGGGGAGCGAATTCCATAGTCTAATGGCAGAAAGTGTAAATGAGCTTGACATATGAGAAGTTTTGTGAAGAGGTGTAAAAAGTTTGAGAGTGCAATTGGATCGAAGATTTCGAGAAGAGGTGTCAGTGAGGAAGTTAAATTTAAGTTTTAAATAATTGGGAGCTTTTGGATCTCTGAGGACCCCGAAAAGCGTGCAGAGGACTCTCAGATTCCTGCGCTGCCGAAGAGTGAGCCATTTTAACTGAGACCGGAAAGGGGAAATGTGGTCAAATTTGCGCACGTTAAATATAAAACGAAGACCACCGTTAAGGAGGCGCTCGAGTTTGTTTAGAAGCACTTGAGACATATTGGTGCAACAGGCATCTGCATAGTCCAACAATGGCAAAATTAAAGTTTGAACCAATAGGATCTTCGTGGATGGAGGAAGAAAGTTCTTCAAACGGTAAAGGGAACGCAGTGTACATGTAATCTTCTTACTAGTCTCTGTAACCTGTTTGTCCCAATTAAGAGCCCCATCCAAATGGAGACCCAGATTTTTGACAGAGGAGCTAAACGGTATGGTGACACCATTATAAACTAGAGAATTAGCTAATTTTATTTTGTTCAGCTGATGGGGGCCACCGACGATAAGCGCCTGACACTTCGTGGGATTAACCGCAATGCCAAAGTTCTCAGACCACTCCAATATGAGACGAAGATCCTTATTTAGTGAATCAATCACATCACCGAAGAGTTCCGGGTCCGACTGCGCATAGAGCTGCAGGTCATCAGCGTAAAGGTGGTATTGATTATGAAGACTATGAGTAATGAAATCGATGAAAAGGGAAAATAAAAGAGGAGAGAGAATTCCACCCTGTGGCACCCCCGAATCAAGATGGCACCAAGAAGAGGAGTCCTGATTGACACGCACCATCTGTTGTCGTGGGCGGAGATACGAGGAAAACCATTCCAGCGCCGGTGGTGAGATACGCAAGTGTGATAGGATGGCTAGAAGGACGTCATGGTCAACCGCGTTAAATGCGTTGGAAAAATCGATGAGGACAATAACAGTAACCTTAGACTCCTCCAAGCCAGCCCTGATGTCCTCGGTGACCTTTAGTAGTGCCGTTGTGGTGCTATGACCGGGTCTAAAACCTGATTGGTAATCACTAACAAGACTATTAGAAAATACAAATTTGGACAATTGGGTATGCACAACTGATTCAAGAGTTTTGGATAGAAAGGGCAAAATAGAAATTGGACGGTAATGATTAAGGAGGCTAGGACTAGAGATTTTAGGAAGAGGACGGACGTAAGCTTTTCGCCAAATAGAAGGAAATACTCCGGAGTCCAGAGAAAAGTTAAGAATATGAGTAATTATAGGCGTTACAGAATCAAGGATGGGCATCAGCATACTCCTTCCAATATTGTCGCATCCAACAGCTTTTGACTTGAGCGAACTGATTATTTTGCGTACCTCACCGCCGGACACCGGAGAAAATTTGAAGTGACTCACAGGAGGTGATGGCATTGCTGAGATAGTAGAGACAGTCCTATTCCTTATGTCATCATGGAGTTTGGTGGTAGTTGAAAAGTGGACATTCAGTTCAGAGAGAGTGTGAGTAAAAACAGTAGGAGTGGTGGCGCACTTTCCAATACCTAAGGTTTTCAGGAACTTCCATGTATCTGAATAGGACGTGTTCACCAGATTATCATGGAAGTAGCGTTTTTTAGCTACCCTAACCAGCTGATTGCACTTATTCCTGGCCTTTTTAAATAGACACCAGTTTTCGTCACTGCGTTTCCGCTTGAATAGCCTAAACGCACGGTCTCGCCTCCTCATAGCAATCCGAACAAGCTGAGTTATCCATGGTGCTGGAGGGCGTCTTAGTTTGACCATCCGCACCGGTGCATGATCATCATACAGTTTGAGGACTGAAACATTAAACAGAGAGATCTTGTCATCAACTGTAGATGCACTATAAACCGGCGACCAATCCAAAGACGAAGCGTCCTCTCTCAATTTGTCTAAATCAATCCTTGAAAAATTGCGTATGTTAACAGTTTTAGGTTTTAATTTTGGCGGTTTAATTTTATATGATATAAAAATAAGGTCATGGCGAGAAAACCCTGGGGCCAGTACTTGCCCATGGTCAAGGACGTGCTCAGATGAAGACGTGATAATATGGTCAATCCACGAATCAGCAGTGTCAGTATTGTGGTGTGTAGGACTTAGAGGTAGTAACGAGAGATTAACCGAATCAATAATAGTACGAAATTTAGACGACTGATCAGTGGATTTCATGAGGTCTACGTTAAAATCTCCCATTAAAATGAAATGTTCAATATCAGTGGTATGGCGTTCAAGAAGGGACTCTAAATTACTAAAAAAATCAATGCTGGGGGGGCAATAAACAGCACCGATGATGGTTTTGCAACCTTTCATTTTAACACTAAGTAGAAGGTACTCCATGGTCCGAGAATAGGGGGCAGAGGAAGCATCTAGAATGTCATAAGTTAAATCGCTACGTAGATATATGGCAACACCACCACCACCCTTGCCCACGCGATCGTTACGGATAAGAATATACCCTGGCAGACCAAAGGAAGTAGAAGACAAATGAGGTTTCAACCAGGATTCAGAGACCAGTACAGCGTGAATGTTACTGCCAGAAAAGGCGTCGAGCAGGTCTGTGTAATGTGCAGGTACACTCTGAGCGTTTATATGGCAAATGTTTAAATTTACATTGCTAGGAAAAAGGAGACTAATGTGATCACGAAGCGTGTTTGCATTCATGGCCGAGTCATTGAGGGAGTGAAAAGAAGTAGAAGATTCATCAGCAGAGAAAAATACGTCACTATCATCGTCGGACATATAATATAAAAATATTTTACTAAAATAAATATTAAATAATAATAATTAGGTAACCAATAAATGTATAACTAATTTATAACTATTAAAAAGGAATATTCTGCACTTCCTGCCGGCTTACAAGAAATACCTACAGAGCAACAGAGAATATTAAAACAAGTAAACAACACAAAAAAATATGAAGAAAGAAATTAATAAAAAAAAAAATACAGCTAATAAGTTGGCTCAAAAAACAAACTTCCAAGCCCTATATATAAAAATATAAAAAAAAGACCAATCGTCAAATCAAGTGTCTGTCACTGTCAAACAAAAGTTACACTAAAAGTAAAAAGTTTGTGAGGTAGTTATACTAGAGTGAAATAAGATTAAAAATTGAAAAGTTATAGGGTACTAAGTAACTACAATAATTAGCTAGGGCATTGGAAAACAAGAAACAAAACTCCTACTTGCGGGTGACTCGTTTAACCCTTGCAACTTCAGCTTTCGGGGCCGTCACCGGCTTGTGGAGCTTTGGGGACGACTGCTCGGCATCCTTGTTGTCCCCCGAGCCAGCCTGACCGACCTCGGAGCACTTCCCATGGGCAGCCACAAGTTCGTCAAGTTCGACGTTTGTTTGTACACGCTGGCGCGACCCGTTAGGCAGTTTTATAGAAATGTGTCCATCAAGGGTCCAGACATTGCGCATCCCAAAGTGCAATCTTGCGGAAATAAAAATAGCCTGGCGCTGGCGAGTCAAAAACTCACTTAACACATAGGGTGACCCCTTGAGCTGTGATTTATTCTTCCACACAATGCTTTTCATATTGACATCAGCGAATTTTATCAATATTGGACGAACCTGTCCATCTTTGGCCGCACCGAGTCTATAGCAAGACTTTATGTGGGCTTGAGTGCAGTCCTTGACCTGGAGTTTGTCCTGGATAATTCCTCGAACGGTGGCCACAATGTCATCGCCGGGGCCCTCGGAGACACCACTAAGAACTAAAAACTTTCTCCGATGTCGCATCTCCATGGCGTCGACAGTTTTTTGGACATCAGATATTTGCTGCCGAAGGAGTTTAATCACATTCCCCACAATAATTTTAAAAGAAGAGAACTCACTAAAAAGCTGGTTTACATCCTTGGCTTCTTTTTGAGAAAACTGTCTCGATGGATTGATGTGTGCCTCGAACTCCTCCATCCGCTTCATCAAACTGGTTTCAAGGCCCTCTGCTATCTCCTCAAGAGTGCGCTTAGCGGTGTTAGACATGGTTTTATATGCACTTAGGTTATGCAGTGAAACTTGAAGTGAAATTGTTAAGATGTGTTGTAGTGTTGTGAGACTGTGGCCGGCAGGTGAGTGCTTGAAACTATATCTTCATAATATAGGGCTGCCTTCAATTATACAGATGTATAATGGACTTATGAAAGGATTCTGTGCAATTTTGATGTATTCTAATTGGAAAATTAAAATTAAATTGATTTTTAAACTGGAGCACACTTCTTATCTTTTTTATCACCTACCGCCAAAAACCAAAAAGTAATCCTAATCCATTCCAAAAACATTCTAAAATAATCCTTAAGTCAATCCTAATCCATCCCAAAAACATTCGAAAATAATCATAAAGTCAATCCCAAAGTCAATTCTAATCCATCCCAAAATAATCCTAATCCAACCCAAAAACATTTCAAAATAATCCTAAAGTCAATCCTAATCCATCCCAAAGACATTCGAAAATAATCATAAAGTCAATCCCAAAGTCAATCCTAATCCATCCAAAAATAATCCTAAAGTCAATCCCAGTCAATCCTAATTCATCCCAAAAACATTCCAAAATAATCATAAAGTCAAACCCGAAGTCAATCCTAATCCATCCCAAAATAATCCTAAGTCAATCCTAATCCATCCCAAAAACATTTCAAAATAATCATAAAGTCAATCCCGAAGTCAATCCTAATCCATCCCAAAATAATCCTAAGTCAATCCCAAAGTCAATCCTAATTCATCCCAAAAACATTCCAAAATAATCATAAAGTCAATCCCGAAGTCAATCCTAATCCATCCCAAAAACATTTCAAAATAATCCTAAAGTCAATCCGAATCCATCCCAAAACTCCAAAACCAATGCAAAATTGTCCTAAAGTTAATCCTAATCCATCCTGTTCAATTTACCAAATGAACATGAAGAAAGCAACGCAGCAATTCTTCAAATCGAGTACAACGCACCTGCTGCACTGCAATTTACACGCATAATACACATATAAATATTTAGGAAATAATATACACACATAGATATATAATTTTTGTATAAATAATAAGATTAATAATTAATAAAGTCTCTTCACTTTGGATTGCTGTTTCAATCAACACCTAACCTGGTGTACCTCTCGCTGTGGCCAAGACACCCTTAGCCGTCAGTACGATCGGTTGCATGAGTCTGTGCAACTGGCAGTGAGAGGACACTATGGTAGCTCAGTAAGGTCGTCAGGGGAAACCCTGCGACTTTATACACATCCCAAAAACAATCCAAAATAATCTAAATCCAACCTACATATATAGGGTGTTCTGAAATTCTATGTTGCATAACGAAGTGGGACATAGTATCCGTTTCATAGATCACACTAAATTAGCAATTATGCATTTTTAAGCTCATACAATTTTCCATACACACAAAAATAATATTCGTGTTCTGCCTTTGTAACAAACCGGGGGTGCCGCGTAGGGGCACCGCGTTCATTCATTATAACAGATGTTACTACGCGAACTATACGCCCCGCCCCGTCCTTGTCTGTGTCGGCATCGAGGGCGGCCGGCGGCGGCGGGCGGCGGCGGCGTTCCCGCGCCTGATACCCCGCACCGCCGCCCGCGCCCGCGCACCCGCGATGGCGAATATCAAACACGGTCACTAATCTCTGCCAATCCGTAGTGAAAGGGCGTGGCAGAGTACGCTCTTATTCTATTGAAGGAAGACCCATATCCATGCAGTGGGGTGATGGTTGATTTGATAGATGATTTTACAACTGCGTACGTACGTAGCCTGTATTTGATGCCGTCACCACGGTCGGGTCGCGTTACTCTTTGATCAGACTCGACAAAGAAATGCATAGATTTTTATTTTATTCATTCAGACATACCAATAAACAGTGTACGTACACATCACAATTACGTACAGTATTATTCTCACGTGTACACCAATTACAGGTATTACAAATTTTACTATTACATTATCAAAACAATCTCTTATTGTGAGTTGCACGAACACATTTTAAAGTAATAATGGCACCTTAAAACAGGGCTCCCAACGTCTAACTAAAAGAGAGAAAAAGAGGCCCGTTCTTCAACTCTATTTTACCTAGTTACATTGTAGTTACATTGATGTAACTAGTTGGACATAAACACTGCTTGCCTACCACTATTATTACATTCGTAGTGCAGGTACTCCTGATTTGTGTATCGAAATGGCATTATTAAAAGCTTTTATATAACTTGTATTTTAACCGAACCGAATCACGCGATTGACTGGTCTAAATAGGTATTTACTTAGTAGGTATTAAGGGAAAGGGGCTACGCGGGGGTGGCGGCGTGG
Organism: Endotricha flammealis; assembly: GCA_905163395.2. Taxonomy (NCBI): domain Eukaryota; kingdom Metazoa; phylum Arthropoda; class Insecta; order Lepidoptera; family Pyralidae; genus Endotricha; species Endotricha flammealis. The sequence goes on from LR990863.1 coordinate 16,621,839, forward strand.
TCAAACTCAACTCAAACGAGGGGCACCTTTGACCGAGGCGACATCGATTTTTCGCAAAAAATCTTATTTCATTATTTTTGCTTTTTTCTCTCGTTCTTACTTACGTCAGACAGAGTAAACGGTTGTGTTGTGTTGTGGTCATATAGCATCTTGCCGTATGTTACGTATCCTGACACACCGATCATGATTTACGAGACGTGACGGCGGAATTTGCTGAGGTAGCATTCAGCAGGCCTTCGTGACGCACCGATCGCCAGACGGAAGTTGCTGCGTTAGCATTCAGATGGCTCCGAACTACATGGATTACACAATGACGACGAAACGCTGATCTAGCAATCAGCTGGTTTAGCGGGGGGACGTCATGTCACGATCACTTCGGATCTAACATCGACCGTTGTCGCTAGGTTAAGTTAGGCTTAGACTTAATTTTAGTAATTTTGTAATTAATTATTTAATTAAAATTAGATTTAAATTCATTTTTGGTTTTCTTACAACCCTCCGACCGCAGCCTACATAATTCGTACGTAAACAAATGACGAGTGGTTGAACATAGTGTCAATGTTGTGTACTTATGTATGAGAGTATTCTTGGCATTGGGACACTGGAATATTTTCCTCCCCTCGTCACTGGAGACGCGAAGAACTCCCGCTTTCGAATACCTACAGTTGGATTTAGGATTTGCTGGATTTCTTTGAGAGAATGCGAGCACTGAGGATGGAGTGATGAAGGTATACATCACTCCGAATACCTACGCAGCCTACGCTTTGCGTGACGAGTGTAGTCGATGGACTGATGGGTGCTCTTGACTTGACAGCAGTGGTCATAGTGAGTGCAGTGAGTGCTTGTTGGCACGTTAAGTCGGCGTGTTCGGTGAAGAACAACGGAGGAAGATACTTTTTTTGTAAGTAACCTTGACATTTTATGCCTAGGTACCATTTTGTAAATGTATCTAATGAACTTTTAAACGCCAAATTACTGTACGATAGTTATTTGAAATCTAGTAGGTACTTATCTATCTAATAATACTATCAGCTGTGAACATTTAATTTATTTTTTGTTAAATTTAGCTTGATTGATAGTAATTAGTAGGTAAAGGTAAGTAAATGCATATGATAGGTAAGTCGTTTCCCCGCTTCATTCATAACTTTACATTTTATTGAATGAAAGACGGAGATCGAATGAGTAACAGAGAAAGATAAATGTGGCTATGCCGTAAAGATGCATCTACATATGACGCTGTTTGTCGGCGGAAATCCGCCCGTTTTTAGCCTGTTTTAATGCCAGATTTAGTACCTGCAGCCATGTTTTCTACCACTTAAAGTTAAATTCACAAGCGAAGCGAACTTTTGTCGGTATTCAAAAGCCACGCGAGCCTAATAATGCTAAACAGGTTCTCGCGCGGTTTGTCCGGAGCACGCCGCGTGCTCCGGACATAATGTGAATTCCGCTTAAAAGTTATGTTCTTTAGAGGCAGAACACGAATATTATTTTTGTGTGTATGGAAAATTGTATGAGCTTTAAAATGCATAATTGCTAATTTAGTGTGATCTATGAAACGGATACTATGTCCCACTTCATTATGCAACATATAATTTCAGAACACCCTATATATGTAAGGGTAGTTTGTCATAATGTTAATAATATTGCGGGTACCAATGTGAACGCGTACTAGCCGGCTTGTCACTCGGGCGCGCCCCGCTCCTAATACTTAACAGTGGCGACGATCGGACTCAAAACCGTTATTTTTCAAAACGAAATATGTCGGGAGCATTGGTTGGCGTGTTATCGACGTTTGACCACCTCTCACAAGTGCCGTGTTTGCGGGTTTAACAACCATAAATCGAAAAACTATAGGTGCAAAAAGTGTGACAAAAAAGGTCATTTACGTAAGATGTGCTCGTACAACTCGTACAAAGTGAAATACGTAGGCGAGGGTAGTGTGGACGGGGGAGACGATGGTAAGTGTTTTTACAATATTCACTGTATTAAAAGAGGGCCCAATAACAAAACAGGTTATTGTAAGTGGTCTGGTTTTGGAGTTCGAAATAGACAGTGGCTCAGCCGTGAGTGTTATTTCAGAGTCAACATATAACACATATTTTAATAAGTTGCCATTGTCGGTCACCAATAAAAAATTATTAAGTTATACCGGCGAAAATATTAAAACGATCGGTATTGTTCAGTTGCCTGTGTTATATAACGGTTTCACACACACATTGTCGGTGTATGTGGTCCGCCACGCCGGAGTCGCCGGACCGTCGCTTCTCGGCCGGGACTTCATTCGTGCTTTTAACTTAGAACTCGCGCCCGCGCTCATAGCTAGCGACGCGCGGGCGATCAACTCGATAACAGCACGCAATGAAACACTGAGTGGGTCAGACATTGTGAAACAGTTATCCTTAAAATATCCACTCGTATTTTCGGGCAAACTAGGAAAATTTAATAAATATTCGGTTGATTTACATCTGAAACCAGACGCTAAACCATTGTTCTTCAAAGCGAGACCAGTGCCTTATGCTTTGCGTGAAAAAATTGATAAGGAATTAGATAGATTAATTTCATTAGACATCTTGAAACCTGTGGAGCATTCTAAATACGCATCGCCGATAGTACCGGTTTTAAAAAAGGACGGTAGTATGATTCGCTTGTGTGCGGATTACTCGGCGACAATCAATAAACAGCTTATAGTAGATCAATATCCCCTGCCCACAATAAATGATTTGCTCGCTAAATTGCATGGCGGCATTCAGTTTAGTAAGATAGACTTGTCAATGGCGTACAACCAATTTGTGTTGAGCGAACAGTCACAAGAATATACATGCATAAACACCCATCGCGGGCTGTATCATCACACTAGATTGCCATTTGGATTGTCCAGCGCGCCGGCTATTTTCCAGCGCGCAATGGACTGTGTGCTCGCGGGGATTGACGGTATTATTTTTTTGTTAGATGATATACTTGTGACTGGGCAAAATACCGAACAGCACAAACAAAGACTGATGGCGGTCTTACAGCGGTTGGAAGACGCGCAGTTAACTGTACAATTAAATAAATGCGAGTTCTTTAAAGATTACATTTCTTATCTTGGGTTTATAATAGATAAAAACGGCGTTAAAAAATCCCCGGGAAAAGTGAAGGCTATTTTAGAAGCGACCAAACCCTTGAACGTGGCGCAACTACAGTCGTTTTTAGGTCTCACCAATTATTATCGGAATTTTGTGCCTAACGCGTCTTCGATATTATGTCCTTTATATAATCTTTTAAACAAAAACGCAAGATGGGAATGGACATCAGCGCACGAGGACGCGTTCATAACTATTAAGAATATTTTGGCTTCCGATAAAACTTTGGCTCATTTTAATCCGAATGCGACTTTAATTTTGACGGTGGATGCGTCACCGACGGGGTTGGGGGCGGTACTTTCTCAAGTAAGTGACGACGCGTTAGAAAGGCCTATATCTTACGCTTCTCGAACGCTTACATCGGCTGAAAAAAAATATGCCCAGATCCAAAAAGAAGCAACGGCCATTATTTTCGGGGTTAGGCGATTCCATCAGTACCTGTACGGACGGGCGATACCTTTCATATTACGAACGGACCACAAGCCATTATTAGCTATATTCGGCCCATATAAAGGTATACCCGAGATGTCAGCTAATAGGCTACAGCGTTACGCAATGTTCTTGGCAGCTTATAATTATATTATTGAATACTTAAGTAGTAAACAAAACAGCGCGGACTACTTATCGCGTGCGAGCCTGGCGGGGCCGGCAGAGCCCGCCGCGGGGCGGGACGAGCTCGCGGAGTGCGAGGAGCGCGCCGCATACGTCAACTTTGTGGTGGAGGGCAGCCTGCCAGTGACGCTCGCTGTCCTGCAGCGAGAGACCGGGAGCGACGAACAATTGAATAAGGTTAAACGTTACGTTTTAGGCGGGTGGCCGCGAAAGATAGATGATTTACAGATGCAACCTTATTTTAATTGTCGTTTTCAATTGTCCGTCGAAAATGGGTGTTTGATGCGGGGCCATAAAATTGTCATTCCCTCATCACTACGAGATAAGGTATGCGGGGAGTTACATGACTCGCATTTCGGAATCGTTAAAATGAAAGCGGAGGCGCGAAAGCGTTTTTGGTTCCCTGGTGTGGACGCGGCACTTGAGAGGCTAGCGGGGGCGTGCAGCGTCTGCGCCGCGTTGCGTCCCGCGCCCCCTCGCGCCCCCCTCGCGCCCCCCTCGCGCCCCCCTCGCGCCCCCCTCGCGCCCCCCTCGCGCCCCCCTCGCGCCCCCCTCGCGCCCCCCTCGCGCCCCCCTCGCGCCCTGGCCGTTTCTTCCGCATCCGTTCTATAGAATTCATTTAGATTTTCTAGGGCCATTTAACAATCAAGTTTATTTAATTATCGTAGATGCATATAGCAAATGGGTAGAATGCTACAACATGAACTCATCCTATGGATCAAAGGCTGTTATAAATAAGTTGTGCGATTTTATGTCTCGTGTAGGCGTCCCTCATACATTGGTGAGTGACAATGGCACTTCTTTCATTTCTAATGAGTTTGAGGCTTTCTGCAAAATTAATGGAATAAACCATATTTTGTCCCCGGTTTATCACGCGGCCAGTAATGGCCAAGCAGAAAGTTTCGTGAAAATTGTAAAAAAGGGGCTACAGGTGATTATGACAAATAGCCAAAATAGAAAAATTTTACCGGAAAAAATTGCAAAATTTTTATTTGACTACCGGAACTCCAGAAACAGTACCACTGAAAAATCACCCGCGGAACTAGTTTATGGACACGCGTTACGTTGTAGGTGGGATTTGTTAGACCCCATGCCGCAGTCTTCCCCCTCCGCAGACGTCGCTGAAACCGTGCGGCGCAATCAGTGTTCACAGGCTAGGAATTTTAAAGGCACACGTATACTTATGTTAAAAGAAAACGATAAAGTGTGGATTACAAAAAATGTAAACAATAAAAAATTTCACTGGATCGAAGCAGTTATTAAAAGGAAATTGGGAAACGTAATGTACTTGATTTATGTCCCACAATTTGATTGCGAAGTCACGAGACACATCGATCAAATCAGAGTACGCTTATCTCCTTTAAGCTCCGTGAGCAGCTGGAACCCAGAGGCAGTGCCAGACCTACCGTCGGCATCAACAACACGGTCGGAGGAGGAAGAAATGGTTGAAGCCGACTTTAATGGGGAAATGTCCGTGTCGAGCCACGCTGAAAACTGGGAGACACCCCTCAGACGCGGCGACCGACGTCGCCAGGCAATCAGCCCGTTGTTCTCGACTCCGACGGCGTCCGATAATAGTGACGTTGATCACGGAACGGATTATTCGTAATTATTAGGGTTACAAGTGTGTTCTTAGCTATAAGCGGGAGGGATGTTGATGTATATGTAAGGGTAGTTTGTCATAATGTTAATAATATTGCGGGTACCAATGTGAACGCGTACTAGCCGGCTTGTCACTCGGGCGCGCCCCGCTCCTAATTCTTAACAGTAACAAATTTTTTATGAATAGTAAAGGGCCCCGGAGACGGTCAAACGGTTTGATTCAAACCTCACGTGTGTGACCAAACCGTTTCTTATCGCTTTGAATTGGCATCAAACAGAAGCGCGCAGTATAGAATCAAAGTTCAAACAAGAAAGTCCGTGGTGGAGGTGATTTCAAAAAATGTCGTCGACTATGGATAAAGACTTTCTCGCATTTGTTGTATTAATGTCTTGCTTAAATAAAAAGTCATTTTGGAAACCACACAGAACGTATCGCTTCGAAATTCAGCACAAGACTGATGAGGTTTGATCAAACACGTCGCGAACACGATCAAACGCGCTTCAAACAAAACCAAAATATAAATTTTCATCAAACGAGCTTCAAACACGTTACGTTTGATCAAACCTGTCATACCAACGGCGTAAAGCGTAAACGATAAAATTGGTTTGACTCAAACCAAAATCTACGTATTTGAATCAAACCGTTTGACCGTCTCCGGGGCCCTTAAGTATTACCCGGCCGCCTCAAGTTTGCCGTTACCTCCCGCCGCGCCACACCCCACCGCAACTCAAGGCAGATCCGCAGTTGCTTAGTACCGGGATCTGCCTTGAAGTGCGGTGGGGTGTGGCGCGGCGGGAGAGGTAACGTATTGTAAGTTAATAGTGTTTATGACTGAGGAAGTACCAGTGTCACCCTCTCGCTTATAAGTGGTTGACATGTGCAACACAATTTTCATACTTATGCACGTGTCATCGTTATTGTTGTTTTTATTGATTTTTGTTATTAGTTCCAATCCTAATAAAGAATTTTTATAAAAATACAAATAAATATTTAAAACAAAAATGCTACTTTACGCCGATGTTCTGTAAGAGCCACATGATGTTTTAGTTTCAGGAAGACAAGCAGTTCCCTCGAAAGGTGTGTTGGGAGTGCAACAACGGATTAAAGATGTGCAACCAGCTCCGAGACAAAGCTGCCCGGAGTCAAGCCCTGATGATGGATTTACTGAACTCCACTAGTTATGTAAGTATAAAAATAGCTAACAAGAACGGCAACAGTGAAATTTTTTTAAAATTCAGATAGGACAAAGAATAATAAATAAATCTGTACATATAAAATCAAATAAAAACTTTCAAATATATAAGGCGCATGAGAAACACAAGCGGCGTCGGGCGCGGGCGCAGTGCAGGCGAGGCGCGGGCGAGGCACCCGCTCATACAGAACCCTTAATAATCTATAAATGCGAAAGTGTATATGTATGGATCATTCCTTGACGTAAAACGGCTGGACAGATTTGTTTAAAATTTAGTACACAGGTAGTTTCGTTCCGGTAACTGCTAGGTAGGTAACTAAGCTAAGGTAGGTAGGTGAGTGATACCCCCGGTATTACAAGCGTCTATAGGCTACGGTGACGGCTTACCATCAGGCCGAGCGTATGCTTGTTTGCCACATGTGTGGTATAAAAAAAAAAATTGTCCAATAAATCATTCCGGAACGTTGGGATTTTGGGGCTAAAACCACGGCTATCAGCTAGAATAATCAATTCTTACAATATACACTGGGCGTCAAAAATAAGTAGTACAGTTTTAAAATTGCAATTACTCTTAAATTATAGAAGTTAGAGTTTTGAAATAAAAGACATTTTATAGCAAATTTAACAAAGTTTTCCAAAAATAATATTTTATTTAGCATTAGTAAAGTTTTACACTAAAAATCAAGAAAAAACTAAAAAGCTAACCATTTTAAAGGAACTATCAAGAACTTAATTTTTACGTTTTGGGCCTTGTTCCCACTTTAGTAACTTGGTGTTGCCGCCTCGGGCTCTGATGACAGCTTGGAGCCGATTTGGCATGCTGAACACTAAGTTTTGGAGGCGGTGTTGGGGAATATTCACTCATTCTTCTATCAAGGCCTGTTTAAGGGCTCTGAGGTTGGCGGGGGGTGGTCTGCGTCTTCTGACTAGCCCCCAAGCTCGTCCCAGGCGTGTTCAATCGGGTTAAGATCTGGGCTTCTTGATGACCAAGTCATGAAGCTGATGCCAACCTCCTGAATGTACTCTTGTACGAGGTGAGCGGTGTATGGCCGGGCGTTATCATGCATTAGTATCGCTCTATCACTCATATTTACTAAATATGGCCCTGCATACTCGTTAAGGATCTCTAATGCATATCTGCGACCCTCTGAAGAGATGCCAGCCCATACGTGTACAGAGCCCCCGCCGTATTGAACTCTTTCCGAGATGCAACCTTGAATGTATCGCTCACCAGGTCGCCTGTATACTCTCCGCCTTCCATTGGAAGTGAATAAAGAAAACCGAGACTCATCTGTGAACAAAACTCTTGTCCATTCTTCTTCGCCCCATTGTACGTGTTGACGGGCGTAGCGTAGTCTTGCTACTGCCCTGTCTCAAGCTTGGGGCCATTTGCTGGCCTGTACGACTTCAGGTTGGCTTCAGCAAGTCTTCTCCTCACTGTACTCTCACTAACGTAGTCTCTTCGGGTCTGAAGAAGCTGTTGCTGGACCTCAACTGCATTAAGGTGACGATTTCTTAACACAATAGAGACAATTAAGCGGTCTTCTCGGGTACTAATGCACCTGGGTGCCATTACTCTGCCATTAATTGGTCTCCTTAGATGGTTTCCAGTCTCTTCGTACCTTCGCTTTACTTGCTGGATCGTTCTTAGAGTTACACCCAACGTTCTTGCAGTACGACGCATACTGATGCCTACTTCGAGTAAAGTTATGATTCTTGCACATTCTTCTGGTGAAAGAGGCATGATTAGTAAAGTTTACTAGCTGAAGACACATTTGCTTTTTGAATTGCAATTGATTTATCAGCAATAAAGAAAACAATAAAAAACAAAAGTACAAGCCAACAGTTTAAAAAAATAGTGTTTTTGTTTATTAACGTTTTTTTCAGTCAATCTTTAAAAATGATATTATGCATGAAATTTTTATTAAATGAAATTAAATTGTCTTTTAACTTTTTTTTATTTCAAAGGTCTAGCTTCTGTAGTTTAGGAGATATTGCAATTTTAAAACTGTACTACTTATTTTTGACGCCCAGTGTTTATTTACGTTGTAAAGGCTGAGCACACCGCACGCAGTGCAGCGCAGCGCAGCGCGTTGCAGCTTATGGCGTTGTAATCTATGCAATATTATGAGAAATTATGAGAAAGGGTGCTGCGCAGCGCTGTACAGCATCGTGCGTTTGGTGTTCGCTGCATGCGGTGTGCTCCGCCCTGTAAACATTACAATGACTTCAAACATAGAATCTGTAATAATTAACTTGTAAATATTTTTAACCAATTTCTCGTTTCAGCTAACAACAGAATTAATAAAAACGATAGATAGAAACGCAAATAAACTACACTGGGCGTCAAAAATAAGTAGTACAGTTTTAAAATTGCAATTACTCTAAAACTATAGAAGTTAGAGTTTTGAAATAAAAGTAATTTTATAGCAAATTTAACAACGTTTTCTAAAAATAATATTTTATTTAGGATTAGTAAAGTTTTACACTGAAAATTAAGAAAAAACTAAAAAGCTAACCATTTTGAAGTAACTATCAAGAACTTAATTTTTAAGTTTTGGGCCTTGTTCCCACTTTAGTAACTTGTGTTGCCGCCTCGGGCTCTGATGACATCTTCGAGCCGGTTTGGCATGCTGAACACTAAGTTTCGGAGGCGGTGTTAGGGAATATTCACCCATTCTTCTATCAGGGCCTGTTTTAGAGCCCTGAGGGTGGCGGGGGGTGGTCTGCGTCTTCTGACTAGCCTCCCAAGCTCATCCCAAGTGTGTTCAATCGGCTTAAGATCTAAGCTTCTTGATGGCCAAGCCATCAAGCTGATGCCAACCTCCTGAATGTACTCTTGTACGAGGTGAGCGGTGTGTGGCCGGGCGTTATCATGCATTAGTATCGCTCCATCACCCATATTTACAAAATATGGTCCTGCATACTCGATAAAGATCTCTAATGCATATCTTTCACCAGTCAGACTGCCATTTTCTGTGACCACTAGCTCTGTGCGACCCTCTGAAGAGATGCCAGGCCATACGTGTACAGAGCCCCCGCCGTATTGAACTCTTTCCGAGATGCAACCTTGAATGTATCGCTCACCAGGTCGCCTGTATACTCTCCGCGTTCCATCGGAAGTGAATAAAGAAAACCGAGACTCATCTGTGAACAAAACTCTTGTCCATTCTTCTTCGTCCCATTGTACGTGTTGACGGGCGTAGCGTAGTCTTGCTACTCGATGCCCTGTCTCAAGTTTGGGGCCATTTGCTGGCCTGTACGACTTCAGGTTGGCTTCAGCAAGGTCTTCTCCTCACTGTACTCTCACTAACGTAGTCTCTTCGGGTCTGAAGAAGCTGTTGCTGGACCTTAACTGCATTAAGGTGACGATTTCTTAACACAGTAGAGACAATTAAGCGTTCTCTCCGGTACTAGTGCACCTGGGTCTGCCATTACTTGGTCTCCTTAGATGGTTTCCAGTCTCTTAGTACCTTCGCTTTACTTGCTGGATCGTTCTTAGAGTTACACCCACCGTTCTTGCAGTATAACGCATACTGATGCCTACTTCGAGAAAAGTTATGATTCTTGCACATTCTTCTGGTGAAAGAGGCATGATTAGTGACGTTTACTCGCTGAAGACACATTTGCTTTTGAATTGCAATTGATTTATCAGAAATAAAGAAAACAATAAAAAACAAAAGTACAAGCCAACAGTTTAAAAAAGAGTGTTTTTGTTTATTAAGTTTTTTTTTCAGTCAATCTTTAAAAAATGATATTATGCATGACGTTTTTATTAAATGAAATGAAATTGTCTTTTAACTTTTTTTTATTTGAAAGGTCTAGCTTCTGTAGTTTAGGAGATATTGCAATTTTAAAACTGTACTACTTACTTTTGACGCCCAGTGTAATATCAAAACTATCATGCAAACACTATGAACCCAATCACAATGATTTACATGTACACGAAACATCTAAGAGTGAAATTGACTATGAAAGAGACAGTATAAAAAACGAGATAGACTATAATTTCGATGATGTTGACGACATATTGTTGTGTGATATAAAAAAATATTCATCTAATGAACACATAAATAAAACCAAAATTTCCGATAATGAATATGATTCTTCCAACGAAAGTGTTAAAGACGAATTTAGAACAAAATCAAATAAAGTAAAACATAAAAACAATACTGAAAGACTTTCAAGATATAGAAAAAGACATAAACATACTTCAAACGAATTATTAACAATTAAAAATTCATCAGATGAAGATATTAATAATGAAATTACAAAAAATAAATCTAAAAATGTTAAAAATACTTCAAACAAGCAAGCAGAATCAAATGATAACAAATACAATAAAAACAATGATGACGGCTGCGTCTCGCGAGCCGACGGCTGCGTCTCACGAGCCGACGGCTGCGTCTCAGGAAGCGACGGCTGCGTCTCGCGAGCCGACGGCTGCGTCTCGCGAGCCGACGGCTGCTATATTGGCTGCGGTGAGTTAGGACTAAAACGCAGCCGTCGGCTCGCGAGACGCAGCCGTCGGCTCGCGAGACCTGTTTGTCGCAGCCGTCGGCTCCTAGGTCGCAGCCGTCGGCTCGTGAGACGCAGCCGTTTTTCAATTTTCTTGTCCCTACCGGACAAGAGACGAGAGAGGAACAGGTTCCCGACGTTCCAGAGGATTGACGGACTCTTAAACAGGTAAATATTGACTTTGAAGTTTTAATAAATTTTTAATATGAAATTTTATATTTTACGATTTAAGTAGTTAGTAGGATTTTACATACAAAGGAAAAAGATTTTCTAGGCGCAGCCTAGCGGCTCACTAGATATTTTAGTGCTAACTCACCGCAGCCAATATAGCAGCCGTCGGCTCGCGAGACGCAGCCGTCGGCTCGCGAGACCTGTTTGTCGCAGCCGTCGGCTCCTAGGTCGCAGCCGTCGGCTCGTGAGACGCAGCAGTTTTTCAATTTTCTTGTCCCTCCCGGACAAGAGACGAGAGGGGAACACGTTCCTGGCGTTCCAGAGGATTGACGGACTCTAAAACAGGTAAATAATTGACTTTGAAGTTTTAATAAATTTTTAATATGAAATTTTATATTGTACGATTTAAGTAGTTAGTAGGATTTTACATACAAAAGAAAAAGATTTTCTAGGCGCAGCCTAGCGGCTCACTAGATATTTTAGTCCTAACTCACCGCAGCCAATATAGCAGCCGTCGGCTCGCGAGACGCAGCCGTCGGCTCCTGAGACGCTGCCGTCGGCTCGCGAGACGCAGCCGTCGCAGGCTCCTAGGTTGCAGCCGTCGGCTCGTGAGACGCAGCCGTCGGCTCGCGAGACGCAGCCGTCGGCTCGCGAGACCTGTTTGTCGCAGCCGTCGGCTCCTAGGTCGCAGCCGTCGGCTTGTGAGACGCAGCCGTTTTTCAATTTTCTTGTCCCTACCGGACAAGAGACGAGAGGGGAACACGTTCCCGACGTTCCAGAGGATTGACGGACTCTTAAACAGGTAAATAATTGACTTTGAAGTTTTAATAAATTTTTAATATGAAATTTTATATTTTACGATTTAAGTAGTCAGTAGGATTTTACATACAAAGGAAAAAGATTTTCTAGGCGCAGCCTAGCGGCTCACTAGATATTTTAGTCCTAACTCACCGCAGCCAATATAGCTGCCGTCGGCTCGCGAGACGCAGCCGTCGGCTCGCGAGACGCAGCCGTCGGCTCGTGAGACGCAGCCGTTTTTCAATTTTCTTGTCCCTACCTGACAAGAGACGAGAGGGGAACACGTTCCCGACGTTCCAGAGGATTGACGGACTCTACAACAGGTAAATAATTGACTTTGAAGTTTTAATAAATTTTTAATATGAAATTTTATATTTTACGATTTAAGTAGTCAGTAGGATTTTACATACAAAGGAAAAAGATTTTCTAGGCGCAGCCTAGCGGCTCACTAGATATTTTAGTCCTAACGCACCGCAGCCAATATAGCAGCCGTCGGCTCGTGAGACGCAGCCGTCGGCTCGCGAGACGCAGCCGTCGGCTCGTGAGACGCAGCCGTCGGCTCCTAGGTCGCAGCCGTCGGCTCGCGAGACGCAGCCGTCGCAGCCGTCGGCTTCTAGGTCGCAGCCGTCGGCTCGTGAGACGCAGCCGTTTTTCAATTTTCTTGTCCCTACCGGACAAGAGACGAGAGGGGAACACGTTCCCGACGTTCCAGAGGATTGACGGACTCTAAAACAGGTAAATAATTGACTTTGAAGTTTTAATAAATTTTTAATATGAAATTTTATATTTTACGATTTAAGTAGTTAGTAGGATTTTACATACAAAGGAAAAAGATTTTCTAGGCGCAGCCTAGCGGCTCACTAGATATTTTAGTGCTAACTCACCGCAGCCAATATAGCAGCCGTCGGCTCGCGAGACGCAGCCGTCGGCTCGCGAGACCTGTTTGTCGCAGCCGTCGGCTCCTAGGTCGCAGCCGTCGGCTCGTGAGACGCAGCCGTTTTTCAATTTTCTTGTCCCTACCGGACAAGAGACGAGAGGGGAACACGTTCCCGACGTTCCAGAGGATTGACGGACTCTTAAACAGGTAAATAATTGACTTTGAAGTTTTAATAAATTTTTAATATGAAATTTTATATTTTACGATTTAAGTAGTCAGTAGGATTTTACATACAAAGGAAAAAGATTTTCTAGGCGCAGCCTAGCGGCTCACTAGATATTTTAGTCCTAACTCACCGCAGCCAATATAGCTGCCGTCGGCTCGCGAGACGCAGCCGTCGGCTCGCGAGACGCAGCCGTCGGCTCGTGAGACGCAGCCGTTTTTCAATTTTCTTGTCCCTACCTGACAAGAGACGAGAGGGGAACACGTTCCCGACGTTCCAGAGGATTGACGGACTCTACAACAGGTAAATAATTGACTTTGAAGTTTTAATAAATTTTTAATATGAAATTTTATATTTTACGATTTAAGTAGTCAGTAGGATTTTACATACAAAGGAAAAAGATTTTCTAGGCGCAGCCTAGCGGCTCACTAGATATTTTAGTCCTAACGCACCGCAGCCAATATAGCAGCCGTCGGCTCGTGAGACGCAGCCGTCGGCTCGCGAGACGCAGCCGTCGGCTCGTGAGACGCAGCCGTCGGCTCCTAGGTCGCAGCCGTCGGCTCGCGAGACGCAGCCGTCGCAGCCGTCGGCTTCTAGGTCGCAGCCGTCGGCTCGTGAGACGCAGCCGTTTTTCAATTTTCTTGTCCCTACCGGACAAGAGACGAGAGGGGAACACGTTCCCGACGTTCCAGAGGATTGACGGACTCTAAAACAGGTAAATAATTGACTTTGAAGTTTTAATAAATTTTTAATATGAAATTTTATATTTTACGATTTAAGTAGTTAGTAGGATTTTACATATAAAGGAAAAAGATTTTCTAGGCGCAGCCTAGCGGCTCACTAGATATTTTAGTCCTAACTCACCGCAGCCAATATAGCAGCCGTCGGCTCGCGAGACGCAGCCGTCGGCTCGCGAGACGCAGCCGTCGGCTCGTGAGACGCAGCCGTTTTTCAATTTTCTTGTCCCTACCTGACAAGAGACGAGAGGGGAACACGTTCCCGACGTTCCAGAGGATTGACGGACTCTACAACAGGTAAATAATTGACTTTGAAGTTTTAATAAATTTTTAATATGAAATTTTATATTGTACGATTTAAGTAGTTAGTAGGATTTTACATACAAAGGAAAAAGATTTTCTAGGCGCAGCCTAGCGGCTCACTAGATATTTTAGTCCTAACTCACCGCAGCCAATATAGCAGCCGTCGGCTCGTGAGACGCAGCCGTCGGCTCGCGAGACGCAGCCGTCGGCTCGTGAGACGCAGCCGTCGGCTCCTAGGTCGCAGCCGTCGGCTCGCGAGACGCAGCCGTCGCAGCCGTCGGCTCGTGAGACGCAGCCGTTTTTCAATTTTCTTGTCCCTACCGGACAAGAGACGAGAGGGGAACACGTTCCCGACGTTCCAGAGGATTGACGGACTCTAAAACAGGTAAATAATTGACTTTGAAGTTTTAATAAATTTTTAATATGAAATTTTATATTTTACGATTTAAGTAGTTAGTAGGATTTTACATACAAAGGAAAAAGATTGTCTAGGCGCAGCCTAGCGGCTCACTAGATATTTTAGTCCTAACTCACCGCAGCCAATATAGCAGCCGTCGGCTCGCGAGACGCAGCCGTCGGCTCGCGAGACGCAGCCGTCGGCTCGTGAGACGCAGCCGTTTTTCAATTTTCTTGTCCCTACCGGACAAGAGACGAGAGGGGAACACGTTCCCGACGTTCCAGAGGATTGACGGACTCTAAAACAGGTAAATAATTGACTTTGAAGTTTTAATAAATTTTTAATATGAAATTTTATATTGTACGATTTAAGTAGTTAGTAGGATTTTACATACAAAGGAAAAAGATTTTCTAGGCGCAGCCTAGCGGCTCACTAGATATTTTAGTCCTAACTCACCGCAGCCAATATAGCAGCCGTCGGCTCGTGAGACGCAGCCGTCGGCTCGCGAGACGCAGCCGTCGGCTCGTGAGACGCAGCCGTCGGCTCCTAGGTCGCAGCCGTCGGCTCGCGAGACGCAGCCGTCGCAGCCGTCGGCTCCTAGGTCACAGCCGTCGGCTCGTGAGACGCAGCCGTTTTTCAATTTTCTTGTCCCTACCGGACAAGAGACGAGAGGGGAACACGTTCCCGACGTTCCAGAGGATTGACGTACTCTAAAACAGGTAAATAATTGACTTTGAAGTTTTAATAAATTTTTAATATGAAATTTTATATTTTACGATTTAAGTAGTTAGTAGGATTTTACATACAAAGGAAAAAGATTGTCTAGGCGCAGCCTAGCGGCTCACTAGATATTTTAGTCCTAACTCACCGCAGCCAATATAGCAGCCGTCGGCTCGCGAGACGCAGCCGTCGGCTCGTGAGACGCAGCCGTTTTTCAATTTTCTTGTCCCTACCGGACAAGAGACGAGAGGGGAACACGTTCCCGACGTTCCAGAGGATTGACGGACTCTAAAACAGGTAAATAATTGACTTTGAAGTTTTAATAAATTTTTAATATGAAATTTTATATTGTACGATTTAAGTAGTTAGTAGGATTTTACATACAAAGGAAAAAGATTTTTTGGCGCAGCCTAGCGGCTCACTAGATATTTTAGTCCTAACTCACCGCAGCCAATATAGCAGCCGTCGGCTCGTGAGACGCAGCCGTTTTTCAATTTTCTTGTCCCTACCGGACAAGAGACGAGAGGGGAACACGTTCCCGACGTTCCAGAGGATTGACGGACTCTAAAACAGGTAAATAATTGACTTTGAAGTTTTAATAAATTTTTATAAATTTTATATTTTACGATTTAAGTAGTTAGTAGGATTTTACATACAAAGGAAAAAGATTTTCTAGGCGCAGCCTAGCGGCTCACTAGATATTTTAGTCCTAACTCACCGCAGCCAATATAGCAGCCGTCGGCTCGCGAGACGCAGCCGTCGGCTCCTGAGACGCAGCCGTCGGTTCTTGAGACGCAGCCGTCGACTCCTAGGTCGCAGCCGTCGGCTCGCGAGACGCAGCCGTCGCAGGCTCCTAGGTGAGATGTTACTTATGGGATACAAATCGGGATAGAAACTTGGGAGCACAATCAAACACGTAGTTACTTAATCGAGTGTATTTCGCGACTGACTAGTACCATTCGTTCCGTAGTACCCTCATATTATTTATATTATTAACCATACATTACACCTCTGCACTTAATCTAAACTTATACCTAGACTTATAGAAATACAACTTATTATCTAATAATCAATTCCGAACCGCATAACCGGTTTACGCATACGCCTTGGGGTGTTGTCCGGTGCTGGCGGCGGAAGTACAGTTACTACATCTTTAGTACTAATACTTGGACGGTTAGCATTCATATTTTCACCCCGATCTGCATTCACAGTTTCCTGTACCGCCGTCGCCAGCTTTGGCGTCGGACAGACCTCCTCACGCGCTCCGCTCACATCCGGTTTTACTACTTCTGTTTTAGGACAGGCAACATCAGATAACACGGATCTACGTCTAATATGATCTATATGTTTTCTTGTCAGTCGACCGTCACTACTCTCCACGAAATACTCATTGGAGCCCGCTTTGGATATTACGGTACCTTTTTGCCATTTGTCTCCACTAGCAAAATTCCTCGACCAGACGTACTGGTCGCTTTCCAACTCCCGGGCCACCCCCCCGGCGTTCCGCACCTGTCGCTGCTGCTCGGCAAGCACGCGGTCGGAGCGCGAGCGCTCGCCGCGCAGCAGGTCCAGCCGCGAGCGCAGCGCCCGCCGCTGTAGCAGCATGGCCGGTGTCTCACCTGTTGTACTTTGTATGGTATTCCTATATGCTAGTAAAAATGTCTGTAGGGCCGCTTCTACGTCTACTTTATCCCGGTAGGCCTTTTTTATTGCTCGCTTGCACAATTTAACCGCATTTTCAGCCGCACCATTAGAGGCAGGATGGTACGTGGGAGAAAACGACTGGCGTATGCCATTTTTTTTTAAGAAATCAGTAAACTCCGCGCTAGTGAATGGTGGTCCCTGATCGGACACTAATTCAATAGGTAACCCAAACCTAGCGAAAGTCGCTCGCAGTACACGTATTACTTGCGTGGCCGTCGTGCGAGACATTTCGAAACATTCCAACCATTTTGAGCTCGAATCTATAATTATCAAATACGTTTTGCCATTATACGGTCCTAAAAAGTCTATATGTATTCGCGTCCAAGCCTGCAACGTATAGGGCCACGGCTGGGGAGGCGCGGGCGGCGGCGCCGCGGCCTCCGCCGCACACGTGTCGCACTGCCGGCAGAGGGCCTCTATCGCCGCGTCGATGCCGGGCCACCACACGTAGCTTCGCGCGAGTGACTTAGTCCGGACGATACCCATATGACTACTATGTAATTGCTTCAATATTACCTTTTGTAACGCAATGGGGATCACCATTCTATAACCCCACATGATACATCTATAATCAATATAAAGTTCATTACGTCTGTTATAAAAAGGCTTTAAATTTTCGTCTGGGCAAGCGTCGGGCCAACCAGACTGAATATATAGGAAGACCCTACTCAAAATTGAGTCCTTAGATGTTTCTGCTCTTACTTCCTCATTTGTAACTGGAAGGAAATCTACTACAAATTTACAATATGTCACTTCGTCTACCGATCTATCTCGTTTTTCGCGGCATGGCAACCTAGATAACGCGTCCGCCCCATTACTCTTAGAAGGTACATATTCGATATCGTAACTGTACCCCGACAATAATAATGCCCATCGCTGTAATCGTGCCGCGCCGCCATGACGGGTATTCCTACTTTATCCCCAAATATATACGTTAACGGTTTGTGATCCGTTTTTAACTTAAATTTCCTACCATATAGATATTGGTGAAACTTTCGAACGCCAAACACTATAGCTAGCGCTTCCCGGTCGATCTGCGCGTAGCCTCGCTCGGCGGCTGTGAGCGCGCGCGATGCGTACGCCACGGCTCGCTCGCCGGCCGGCGTTACGTGCGACAGCACCGCGCCCACGCCTACGCTGCTCGCGTCCGTCGTCAGCACCAGGGGCACCTCCGCCGAGTAATGCACTAGTACCTCACTGGAAGCTAACAAATGCTTTACCCTTCTGAACGCTTCCTCGCATGCGTCCCGCCAAACGAATTTAACCCCGGCTTTCAACAAATCGTAAAGAGGGGCGAGCATAGTACTAATATTCTTTACAAATTTAGCATAATACATTGTCATGCCTATGAACGCTCTTAACTCCGATATGTTCGAGGGCGCTGGAGTATTAACGATAGCTTGTATTTTATCCGGGCAGGTATGTATCCCATTCTTACTGATTACGTAACCTAAATAATTTACAGTTTCCGCAAAGAACTTGCACTTCTCCTTTTTTACTTTCAAGCCGTACGACTGTAATCTGTCGAAGACTTTGTATAAATTACTGATATGATCTCGAGTATTACTGGCTGTTATTATTATGTCATCTAGAAACACACCTACATTAGGTAAATCGGAGAATAGTTGTTCGAGACGCCTTTGAAATATTCCCGGGCTAGACGCTAGGCCGTACACTAAACGGTTGTAACGAAATAACCCTTTATGTGTATTTATTACAGTATATTTCCTGGACTCATCTAACTCGAATTGTGCATAGGCCTGCGACAAATCAATTTTGCTAAAGCGGTCTCCACCGTGCAAACGAGCTAATAAATCTTCGACTCGAGGTACCGGGTAACGGTCGACTTCCAACACTCTATTCAACGTTAACTTATAATCAGCACAAATTCTGATGTTACCGTCCTTTTTGACAACCGGCACAATGGGCGTTGCCCAGTCAGAGCGGTCAACAGGCGTGAGGATGCCGTCCTGCACCAGCTGCTCGAGCGCTCGCTCCACCGGCGTGCGCAGCGCGTAGGCGAGCGGCCGCGCGCGCAGGAACACCGGCCGGGCGCCCTCGCGCAGGTGGACGCCCACCGTGCCACCCGTGAACCGCCCCAAGCCGTCCTCGAACACCTCACAGTATCTGGAACTGAATTTAGCTACATCAAATTCCTCATCTTCTAATTTGTTTACCTTGCTATACACTAATTTGGGTAATTGAATACCTAATTCGGCTAACCATTGCCGACCTAACAGCGAGGTACCGCCGTTATTGACGACATACAAATCTAATTTTTTACATACATTTTTATATTTTACTGAAGGAGTCAGTTTCCCAATGGGATAAACTATTTCCCCAGTATAATATTTTAACCCTAGCTGACACTTTTCCATTTTAATACTGCTGCTAAATTGCGCCTTGTATACATCATACCCTATACATGATACAGCACTGCCTGTATCACATTCCATTTTGATCATTTTATCCTCCACACAAATTGACATGTACATAGGCTTACACTGCGCTATAGACAATTGATTTAAATTACTTAAAAGAATTTACCTCCGTATCACTGTCGCTTTCCGTGTCTGTTACCCGCTTAAGGTCTGTAACATCACTCACATAGTGATGCCCCGCCATCTCCGGGCACATTTTTCGAAGATGCCCTTTTTTATTGCACACGCGACACACGTAATTCACATATTTACACGTATGCGCACTATGTGATTTACCGCACACCCTACACTGCTGTTGCTGTCGCCGCTCACGCTCCGCAGGTGCCGCCGCCGCCCATGCCGCGCCGCCTGCCCTCTGCGGCGCGCTGCGACCGCTCCCCACGCCGCCGCCGCCGCCTTCCGCGCGTGCCACTGTGCCCCGCCGTGTGTTTGTTCTCATAGCTAAGCAACCAGCTGCTGTATTTGTCTGTACGGTATTTTGTTGGTTCTCCACAATCGCTGCATTTCGCTCCGCCGCCTCCATACACACCGATAAATTATAAGCTTTAGCATAATCCAAATTATCCTCGGCGAATAATCTTTGTCGGATGACGTCACTAGTAATTCCACAAACTAACTGATCTCGGATGCTCTCTTCCAGCCACCCGCCAAATTCGCACGTTTTCGACATTTTCTTCAACGCCGCCATATAATCTGCTATGCTTTCGCCATCCTGTTGCTTACGCTGCCGAAATTTATACCTCTCCGCTAGTATGCTCGGTTTCGGTTGCAAATGACGTGACATAATGGCGGTTATCTCTTCGAACGTCTTTGTTCTCGGTTTATGCGGTGTGCATAAATTCACCAGCAACTCGTAACTTTCTGCTCCCATCACAGTAATCAACGTCGAAACCCTTAATTCGTCTTTAATACTGTTCACTATAAAATAATGTTCGAGCCTTTCTACATACAAATTCCAATCGTCAGTTTGGACTTTGAACTCGCCTATTTTACCGATCGACATTTTTGTACACAATATTATTCTGTTACACAAGTGAGTTCGAAATAAATCCTAGTCGCCAATGAGATGTTACTTATGGGATACAAATCGGGATAGAAACTTGGGAGCACAATCAAACACGTAGTTACTTAATCGAGTGTATTTCGCGACTGACCAGTACCATTCGTTCCGTAGTACCCTCATATTATTTATATTATTAACCATACATTACACTAGGTCTCAGCCGTCGGCTCGTGAAACGCAGCCGTCGGCTCGCGAGACGCAGCCGTCGTCGGCTCGCGAGACCTGTTTGTCGCAGCCGTCGGCTCCTAGGTCGCAGCCGTCGGCTCGTGAGACGCAGCCGTTTTTCAATTTTCTTGTCCCTACCGGACAAGAGACGAGAGGGGAACACGTTCCCGACGTTCCAGAGGATTGACGGACTCTAAAACAGGTAAATAATTGACTTTGAAGTTTTAATAAATTTTTAATATGAAATTTTATATTTTACGATTTAAGTAGTTAGTAGGATTTTACATACAAAGGAAAAAGATTTTCTAGGCGCAGCCTAGCGGCTCACTAGATATTTTAGTCCTAACTCACCTTAGCACCCAGCGTCTTAAATCGTACAATATAAAATTTCATATTAAAAATTTATTAAAACTTCAAAGTCAATTATTTACCTGTTTTAGAGTCCGTCAATCCTCTGGAACGTCGGGAACGTGTTCCCCTCTCGTCTCTTGTCCGGTAGGGACAAGAAAATTGAAAAACGGCTGCGTCTCACGAGCCGACGGCTGCGACCTAGGAGCCGACGGCTGCGACGGCTGCGTCTCACGAGCCGACGGCTGCGTCTCGCGAGCCGACGGCTGCGTCTCACGAGCCGACGGCTGCTATATTGGCTGCGGTGAGTTAGGACTAAAATATCTAGTGAGCCGCTAGGCTGCGCCTAAAAAATCTTTTTCCTTTGTATGTAAAATTCTACTAACTAATTAAATCGTAAAATATACGTGTTTTTCCCCCGAAGGGATAAAAACACTTATTTGGGTTTCAGCCGAAAGGCTTGACCCAAAGTGAGATAACCCTTTAGAACATCGGCGCCACCTAGCGTACCCTGTGGGTACTTTTACCTACAATTCCCCTCCATTGCTGGAGTGGGGGGTAGCGGCGCGAGTGCCACGCGCGCCATCTTGTTAATCAGTACCAGAATCGAGGCGAAGAGGAAGCCGGCAAGAAGTATGGTGGGTCAAGCCTTTCGGCTGAAACCCAAATAAGTGTTTTTATCCCTTCGGGGGAAAAACACGTATATTTGGGTGTTCGAGCCTTCAGGCTTGACCCAAAGTGAGATGTTTACTATCTGCCGGCGTTGAAGCGTACTGTGACTTTAATTTTCTCTATACATATTGGAACTCGGAAGTAAAAGATTATATTTTTGAACTCAAAAATAATACTTTATTATTCTAGTAACAATTACAATTTGCTAATCAGTCTTAAATTTGCTAGAATCACATCACTTCCTTATGATAATGTGTCGAAAGAATCAGCCATAATAAAAGATGAGTCTTTATTACTCTTATTTATCTCCTTGAAATAATATTTAAAGAAGGTAGAGGAGCTTCGCCAATTACCCTTGCGTAGCACCTCGTCTAAATCAAGATTTTTTTCAGACCAGTTGTTGGAGGCCACTGCTGACCTAAAACTGCCAGGCGATCCTTTTATATTTGCATCTTTCAGCAGTATCCTGAGCCAGCCGGCTATTATGGATCTAGTTGCTTCTTTAACTTTCCCCCTTGTGGAAATGAATAAATTTGTCAGACCAGGCTTCGCATTGCGACGGGACTCTGATATTTTAATTAACAGGGGGATCCAGTAACAAAAGTTTAGCTTAGGATTGTTACATTTTGACAGGCTCCAGCCAGATTGTCGGTAGTTCGTATTATCTGTTTTAGATCCGAACGCTGGCCAGAAGATCACTTCATTATCTGTTATTTTACAACATTCAGCACTTATATGGAGTAGCGTTAAGTCGTGAACTCGTCGTCCTGTGGCTAAGAGTAGTAACACTGCTACATGTTGGGACACTTGGAACAAACTTGACTCGTTTATTGAACGTTGTTTAATCCAATCTAGCAGTTCATCTACATTCCATGTTGTAGGTTTATGCTTTGGGGGATCCTTCAGCATTATTGCTTTTACCACTTTTTTTACTAAAGGATGACAGCTAATAGATTCACTCAAAGAAGGTTTTATGAATGTAGATAAGTTGGATTTCGGCCGGAGGACGTTTTAAAAAATACAATTATTTGAATGTTGAAATAAATGTATGTTTATTCCACGATGGAATTACTAAGACTAACTTAAAATACAGATGCTTGGTATGGCGAGCATGCATAGCCACCCATGGCTTATCGCCTTAACATGCTAACGCAGCTAGAATATCGCCGGGATGTTATGACTATCGGTAGAGTCGCCGGGCATAACTCCTCCCTCCTTAGGATCGAAGTTCTCTGGAGAACTTTGACGACATATCTTTGTTATATTGCTATAATACTTATAACTAAACATTACTATGATAATAAAGAGTACCATATATAGGACAATTGTCCAAACGCTTACACTTTTCACTATAATGACCTTCTCACTAACGTTGTTTTCACTTGCACTTTGTTTTACAGCATATGATATGAACTTTAGGTCTGTGAAGTCGATGCTTTCCAGATTGGTGGTCTTCAGCGGAATCATCTCAGCGGGTAAGTTAACTGAAGGTAAGTTTAATATAGGTAGCTTAATGTAGGACATATTTTCGATACCTTTTTGGTGTCGTTTTAAATTAATATTTCCAATATGAATCTCGCAGGGGTCGTCCAAGGTAAGTATATAAGTACCATGAACATTTTGACGGAAAATTTCATTAATACAGGTCCTAGAGAGCATTGTCACCTCCTTGCAGTAGAGAATCCAGCGGTTGGGTTGTATTAACTGAACTCTTACAGGCTCTACGGCGACCGGAAACTGTTGGCATGACGTGATGTTCTGGGAGTACTGCATTAAGTCAGTTATGCATGGATCTTGTATAAATGGTGCATTTTCCTCTAAGCATAGGTAACTGTACTTTTCGAGTTCCTGACATGGTTGTGTGAGTAGCCTGATCTTCAACCCTTTCACTAACAGGTAAGGATATTTTGGCAGAATTATAACAGTATGGGTATGAGATATTACAGGTAAGGGAATAAGTTTATAGTATATATAAGTATCTTTCTCTATAAGAGGTATCTCTATAAGGTAAGTTATTTGGTTTCCTTTTATATAAGCTTTAAGTGTCATAGACTGCTCTATTTTAATAAGGTTTTCTAATATAGGCGTATAAACTAACTTTTCTATATTATTTATTCGCTCCAGTAAACGTAACATTTTGCCAGACTCTATTATGAGTAACTCGATCTTGCATAGAGCAGACGTGCCGAACGACCGCTTTTGTGCCCGTGTTATAGTGCAAGCGCAGCACGGTCCGTCGCCGTCGCGCAGCTAGCGCGTGCAGTGTGTGTGCGTCACGATGACCTACTTAGGCCGTTGACCTTAGTACTATAGTCTAAGCGAAACATATTATTGTTTATAAAATAATAAATGTTCGTATTAATTTTAAATGAAACCATTTTTTAAAAAAATGGCTAGCAATTCTCCATCTACAATAAAAATTAAAACTGAGAATGAAATTATTCTCTATAATTATTATAAGAGCGAGAAGGATGCCAGAGCAAAGTTAGAATGTCAGGTGCAAATGCTGCAGGACCAGTTGAAAAATTTGCAGCAAGATCTAGAAAAGCTGCAGATTAGCAAAGAGCAGAAGGAGCCACATGCTTCTGATAAAAACACAAATAAAAAAAAGGATTCTTCTGAAAATGTTGAATATTGCACGGATGAAGAAGAACTGGCCAAAGAAACTGGATGGGTGCGCGCAAAGAACAGAAAAAAGAGGAAACTCATAAACTCACCATCACCCACAGCTACTCCAGATGTTAGGAAGGAACCAGAACCGCCAAAAATCAAAAAGATACCGTCACCGCCACCGATAATCGTTGACGGAATCCAAAACTACCAAAAATTCTACGACTTCTTGGTAGAAGGTCTCCTAGGCGACCCATTTACAATAAAAACACTGAGTGGAGACAGTGTAAAAATCAACACTGACAACGAGGAAGTATTTAGGCTGACCACGAAACGGCTTACGTCCAATAATTGTGCGTGGCACTCCTATGAAAACAAACAGGATCGCCCTATAAGAGTGATTGCAAAAAAGCTACACCACACGTGCATTCCAGAGAGAATAGTTGAAGAACTGTTGTTTAAGGGATATAAGATAGAAAGTGCCGTAAACAAGCTTAGATGGAAAGATAAAGAGCCTCTAAATATGTTTATGCTCACTTTTAAAAATGACGAAGACATAAATAAAGTCTTCGGTATTAAAAACATTCTGGGATGCAGAGTAGAAATACACTCTCTTAAGACCCCGAAATTAGTTCCGCAATGCAAACGATGCCAAGCCTACGGTCATACACAAAGGTACTGCTCCAAAGACCCACGTTGTGTGAAATGTACTGGCAAACATCACACTAAAGATTGTACAAAGTCACCACAAGACAAACCAAAGTGTGTGCACTGCGGCGAACAGCATCCTGCAAATTACAGAGGGTGCGTAGTAGCCAAAGAGCTACAAAGCTTTAAAAACAAAACACAAAAGAAAAAAGAACAACCTAAACAATCGCTGTCGAAGCAATCACGCATACCGACAAATACCGAAATGCCCGAATCCACTACATTGGAATCACACCAAATAGTCGTGAGTAATACTGGCAAACAAAGTTACGCACAAATAACCTCCAAACATGCAAATGATGCTGAGCACAATGCTGGTATAGAAGATAAATTGAACACAATGCTCAAATTAATGTCATCATTTAACGAGCGTCTTAAAAAAATCGAAAGTAGCACTAAAGGAGCTACAACTAAACAACAACCATGACTAATTTGAAAATCATGGCTTGGAACTCAAATGGACTTTTGCAACATAAAAACGAGCTGCAAATAGTCCTAGATACTGAAAGAATTGATGTGTGCTTAATCTCAGAGTCTCACTTCACCAAACATTCCTACATACAATTTGAAGGCTATAAAATCTACCATGCATTACACCCGGACAATTGTGCTAGGGGAGGCAGCTCTATAATCGTAAATGAAAATCTATGCCACTACGAAAGTATTAAACACGAGGAACATGAAATGCAAGCTGTAGCGGTATGTATTAAAACAAAAAAATACCCAATTACCGTGTCAGCAATATACTGCCCTCCAAGGTACTCGCTAAAGCAAGAGCAATACAAATGCTTCTTACAACGACTTGGAAATAGATTTGTTCTCGGGGGTGATCTAAATGCTAAAAATGTACATTGGGGTTCCCGATTAACAACTACAAAAGGACGAGAATTGCTTAGCGCCATACAAAATAGCAAATGTTATACAATATCTACTGGAAAACCAACATATTGGCCCACAGATCCGAAAAAAATACCAGATTTAATTGACTTTTTTATCTATAAAAACATCTCGAACTATCATATGGATATCAAGGAAGAGTTTGATTTAAACTCAGATCATTCACCTATAACGCTGACCTTAAGTGAACAGCCTATTCATAAAGAAAACAACCCCACATTAGTAAATAGAAAAACAGACTGGGAAAGTTTTCAAATCGATTTAGAAACTAGAATTAATCTTAATGTACCATTACGCAACATAGATCAATTAAATTTAGAAGTAGAAAAGTTTACAACTGACATCCAACAAGCAGCATGGCAAAACACGCCTGTAGTTAAATGGAAAACTAAAGGAAATAGATATCCGAAAGAAATAATGGACCTAGTAGTCCAAAGAAGAAGACAAAGGAGGAAATGGCATCAAACGAGGTGTCCATATGACAAACAACTGTTAAACAAGCTAACTAAAACACTTAGAGCAGCCATACAGACTTTTAAAGATGAAAACCTCACAGAGTATTTAGAGCATTTGACAAATGACCGTAGCACGAACTATTCTCTCTGGAAGGCCACAAAAAAAATGAAAAGACCTATTTTGCAAATTCCTCCTATAAGGGAGGAAAATGGAAATTGGGCAATAAGCAACGAGCAAAAAGCAAAGAGATTTGCACAGCACTTGGAAAAAATATTTCAGCCAAATGAAGGAAATGATGTATTAACCAATAATGAAATTCTCCAAGAAGAATTAGATATAATAAAATTAGTCACACCAAAAGAAATTGCAAATGAAATTAAAAATAACATTAATCCAAGAAAAGCTCCAGGATACGACCTTATAACTGGAGAAATTTTGCTACATCTACCACGCAAAGCACTGGTCAAATTAACAAACATCATAAATGCTGCTTTCCGACTAAAGACAGTTCCAGATGTATGGAAAGTAGCTGAAGTGATCATGATAGCAAAACCGGGAAAACCACCTCATGATGCGACATCATACAGGCCAATCTCCCTGTTACCTATTATATCCAAATTATTTGAAAAACTACTTCTCAAAAGATTGAAGCCTATATTAGAAGAAAAAAATCTTATACAACATCATCAGTTTGGTTTTAGAGAAAAACACTCTACCATAGATCAAATCCATAGGATAACAAGCGTTATAGAAAAATCTTTAGAAGAAAAGAAAGTATGCTCGACTATATTTCTAGACGTTGCGCA
Source organism: Endotricha flammealis (assembly GCA_905163395.2). Lineage (NCBI taxonomy): Eukaryota > Metazoa > Arthropoda > Insecta > Lepidoptera > Pyralidae > Endotricha > Endotricha flammealis. The sequence goes on from LR990863.1 coordinate 16,648,982, forward strand.
AGCTTTCGATAAAGTTTGGCATAAAGGTTTAATATACAAACTCAACACAATTTTGCCAAAACAGTTTACGACTATACTAGAGTCATATCTCTCAAACAGAATGTTTAGAATCAGACAAGAAGATGTTTTCTCTGATCTAAAGGAAATAAAAGCTGGAGTACCGCAAGGTAGTGTTTTAGGTCCGGTCCTGTACTTATTATACACCTGCGATTTTCCAGAATTAGAAAATAATACAGTTGCCACTTTTGCAGATGACACTGCTATAATGTCTGTCGGAAACTCGCATGAAGAGGCAGTTAGTAAAATCCAAGTTGCTGTTACAAAAGTTCATAAGTGGGCTCAAAAATGGCGAATCAAACTTAATGAATCAAAATCTGTTCACATTGATTTTACAAACAAAAATCCGCACTACCATCCAGTGTATATAGATAGCCAACCAATACCGTATTCTAATACGGCCAAATATCTTGGCATGACCCTAGATGCGAAACTACGCTGGAAAGTTCACGTCAAGAAAAAAAGAGAAGAGCTAGAAATACGTTATAGAGACATGTATTGGCTGCTCGGTAGAAACTCCAACCTGTCAACATACAATAAACTACTATTATACAAACAAGTCCTCATGCCAGTGTGGATGTATGGCGCACAGCTTTGGGGCTGTACCAAACATAGTAATAGACAAATTATTCAACGATTCCAAAATAAAGTACTTAGGGGCATTGTAGGTGCACCTTGGTACTTCACAAACGACAATCTCCATCGGGACCTTAAAATGGAGTTCGTAGATAAAGTGATTCAAAAGTGTGCGGAGGCTCACGAACAAAGACTTCGACATCATGTGAATCCTGAGGCAACCCAGCTTCTTGATAACACAGACCTAGTGAGAAGGCTCAAAAGAACTAAACCCTTTGAGTTAGTGTAGTGTAGTGAAAACAATACTAGTCATAGTGCAATAACATTTATAACACATGAACAAAGTGTTTTCAATTAACAGACACTAAGATAAGTCGATGGACAATATTCTTAGACTATACGTTTTATAAGTTTAGGTTAAAGTTAAATTACTAATTAGCCAATAGCTAGATTGTAATATTCTAAAGTAGGAATTACATATTAATACTTTACTTAAAAAAAAAAAAAAAAAAAAATTTATTCGCTCCAGTAAACGTAACATTTTGCCAGACTCTATTATAGATTGATGCATAACTCCTAATTTACTAAAAGCGATGCTAGTTTCAATTTCATCCAATTTGATATAAATAGTTTGAAAATTATGTATTAATAAGTAATATATATTCATTACTTCGATTTCTAACTGCTCAATTTGTTTTCCTTTTATCACTGAGTCTAAGCTTTTGGTTAATGTATTTAACCCTTTATCAATTTGGATGATATTGGAGTTAAGACTCATTGTAGTGTTAACAAGGCCTTGCACCATTTCAGTGACTAACGTCAACCTTTTTGCATTACCGTTCTGTTTTGCTTTTACCTCACTAAATAATTGTTCGTATCTGATAGCATCCTCATTATCAAGATTTCCTGTTATAATCTTCACAATTGAACCCAAGGGGTTAAGTATACCACGCTTAAACCTGGCGGAGGGTACTAATTGTTCGCACTTGCTTACTGTTAGGGTTTTCATATAGTTTACTTGATTTCTTGTATTAAGGCAGTGGTGTGTACGATTTTTACTTACAACTAACTTATCTAACTGGGATACTCGTAACACGTTGAGGTTTAAATCGTCTACAATAGGCTTAAGATCTAACATCCTTGCAATAGTCCACTTATCTCTACTAATTACTCCAACGCCATTCCTCACAGGAAGAATCCCAGGATTATTCTTCAACTCCTGCAGTTGAAGGGCCTGCGATGGGATCACCATGACTGCCGCTAGGGTGAGCGGGATGAGTCTGTGAAGGGCGTTTTACATTTTTTAGTGGCACTTTAGTATTACGGTTCTTTACTTCTATAGGAACTATATTTCTAACGATTTCGTCACTAACAACGGCCTTTTGATAACGTGGTTTGTCTTTAGCGCTACGTTTATTTACACCTTTAGCATAAATAACATTTCCGGGTTCGATTAGTATGTTTTCCTCTCCGCCTCTTTTATTTACTATTTGTTCTTTAGTTTTAAGTGCCTTTTCTGATATAAATTTATATAAGTGTTTAGTCCTATTTGCATGTTCTTTAATTAAGTGTTGTAAGTACTGCTTTTCAAATTCTACATTAAACGTGTCCCTTGACTCTGTGTGTCCTAACAAAACCTCAAAAGGAGTATAACCAGTGGCAGAATGTATGCTATGGTTGTATGCCATGACCGCGTATGTCATGACAGAGGCGGTATCTGTAAATTTGTGTTCATACTTAGCAAGCCTGTATATTTCAATTATGGTAGAGTGGAACCTTTCTATAAGTCCCATGGAGTTCGGGTTATTAGGGGTACCTATGTGTATATCTATTTTATACAATGTCAGGAGTTCTTTTAGTAAGGCGTTATTAAACTCTGTGCCTGGATCTGAGCTTAATCTTCGCGGTGTACCATAAAAGGAGAAATATTTTATGAGGGCCTTTACTACTTCCGGTGTAGATCTATTAGCTATTTCGATTGCCTGTCCCAATTTACTAAAAGCATCAATTACTGTTAAGTAATAATTACTTTCGATCGAAAAAAGGTCAATAAATATTTCTTCGAACGGTTTTACTTGGGTTTGTGTAATTTGAAGTTTGGGTTTTATGGGTTTCCTGTCATATTTCATTGTCTTACACGCATCACACGAGTTGATGATACTTGATACAATGAGGTCCATATTATGCCAAAAATATGAACGTTTTATGTGAGATATGGTTTCCCGTATTCCACGATGAACAGTTTTACCGGTATGATATTTTTTTACAATAGCAATTTGCTCTGATTCATCTTCGACAAAAACTACTCTTTTAGTACATTCAAAGAATTTTACTGATTCCTTTTTGAAAAGAAATATAACCATTTGTGTGAATTGTCGACGATGTTCGTCATCTTCAAAATAAATAAAATATTTAGTATTAGGTTTAATGTACTCTTTCAGGAACTGCTTTACAAGATCAACTCTATTTAACGGTAAATGTACCTCTAAAATTTTTTGTTTTTCTCTAGACAAATTTTTGATTGTTAGTTTGTCGATAGACCAAGTGTGGACGAGAATCTGATTTGGCTTGGTATCAATGGCTTCTTGTAGTATAGGAATACCGGGCGATTCGGTATCCTGAGCAGAGTGGACGGTATCTGTGCTAGGTGTTTTTTCAGAAGCAGTATCTGTAGCACTGGAGGAGGGTCCAATAATGGAATAAGGAGATTTTGCTCGTTTATTTGTGGTATGAGAGTTTTCCGATTCTGAATCTGAAATGACTATGGGGCTGTCAGGTTTATTAAATTTTTCTAACTCAGTAAGATCTTTATTTAGTTGGCGTAGGCATTCTTCCAAGTCTTCTTCTTTGTCAGCGTTCGCTAGCGTGGACATATTTTCGTCATTTGTTAACATATTTAATCGAATCCTAGAAAGAGCGTCAGCATTTGAATTTTGCTTACCGCTTTTGTGTAAAATTTCGAAATTATATTCAGCCAATCGTAAACGCCACCTAGTTAATCTGCTATTAGTCTCCTTCAGAGTACTCAGCCAGGCAAGGGGCTTATGGTCTGTATAGATTATAAATTTCTTGCCATAAAGATAAGGTCTGAAGTGGGTGACGGCCCAGATTACTGCGAGTAGCTCCTTTTCAGTGACGCTATAACGAACCTCGGCTGCGTTTAGCGTCCTGCTGGCATAGGCTATAGGCTTATCGTTGCCAACGGGGCCTTGTGACAGGACAGCGCCTAGAGCAAACTCGGAAGCGTCGGTGGTTAGGATAAAAGGCTTATCATGGTCTGGATATTGTAGGATGGGGGCATTGACTAGTAAACTTTTGCATTTTTCAAAAGATTGTACAAATTCGGCGTTGTTAACATGAGTAGCATTCTTTTTCAGTCTAGAAGTCATAGGTTGAGTAATCTTTGCAAAGTCTTTGATGAAACGTCGGTAATATCCTATTAAGCCTAGAAAACTCTTTATTTCGGTGGTAGTCTTAGGAAGGGGGTAGTTTAGTACGGCTTTTATTTTGTCGTTGTTAGGTTTCAGTCCACTGTCAGTTATTGTGTGTCCTAAATAAAGAACCTCTTTACGAAGGAACTCTGATTTGTTCAGTTGTACCTTTAGGTTCGTTTTCCGTAGTCTGTCAAATACCGTTTTAAGTTTATCTATGTGTTCTTGTAGGCTGGATGAAAATATAATGATGTCGTCGAGGTAAACTAAACAGTGTATGCCGTGGAGACCTTGTAATACATTATTAATGGCTCTTTGGAATGTCGCAGGGGCAGTCTTCAACCCAAACGGCATACGAAGAAATTCAAAATGTCCAGAGTCTGTGCTGAAGGCGGTCTTTTGTCGGTCATTCCCAGAAACCTCGATTTGGTGATAGCCACTGGCTAAATCAAGGGTTGTGAAGTAGGTACTACGTCCTAATTTGTCAAAAAGGTCTGTGATGTTTGGAAGTGGGTATTTGTCGTCGATAGTCACGTCATTAAATCGTCTATAGTCTACCACTAGTCTGTATTTTTTTTCATTTGAAGCATCTAGTTTCTTTGGGACCAAATGTACAGGTGCGTTCCAAGGTGAGTAAGACTCCTGTACAATGTTGTCTTTAAGCATTTTGTCTACCTGTCTATTTATTTCGTTATTAATTACTTGTGGTTGCCTGTAAGGTCTCACAAAAATCGGGTCTTCGTTTTTAGTTCTAATTTGATGCTTCACCTGGTTTGTGAAGGTCAAGGGCAGCTTTTCCGAATAGAAAATGTCTTTGTATTCTAAACAAAGTTTTTGAATACTGTCGCGTTCCTCACTGTTCATATGGTCTAGGCGAAGTTGAGTTAAGTTTTCCGTAAGTATTTTGTCAAGGTCAGGGTCACTGGTATCGTTATTAGTAAAGTTCAAGTCTATGTCTGTTGATTGGTATGCTGTTACTTTGAATGGGGCCGTGACAGTCAAAATCATTTCATCTTCTCGCGTATTCTGGATAACAGTTGTAGCAAACCCATCTACGCATTTAACAAGGGAATCAGGCATTCTGACGCCATTGCCAAATTGCTTGTAGTTTAAAATAGCATCTCCGTTCTGTAAATTAACTGGTAACGAAATAACTTGTTCAGAACGTGGAGCAAGCGATATGACCGTCGCCGGATTGTACACGATAGGTATATTTATGGAATCCGTTTGAAGTACACAATTTTTCATATCTATTTTGGCATCAAGCAACTTTAAAAGGTCACTGCCTATTAATCCGTCGTACCGTTTGTCAACGTCATAAACATAGAATTTATGTATTCTGGGACTGTTAAAGCTAGGGAATAAAGGAATTTCAATAACCTCATCATGATGGCTAGTAGCGTGAGTGCTAATAACCTTGAATGGTTCGCGATGCTTATAGTTTGGAAAGTATTCATTAGCTTTTTGAGAACTAATGAATGATTTTGAACTTCCAGTGTCAATCATAAATTTTGAGTTTATTTCCGGGATTATCACATGGGGTAACTTTAACTCTTTATTACAATTTACGTGTATTATTTCTTTCGTTCTTTCAGGCTTACTAGATGAAAATTTTCAATGGCATCTACATTAGCGTTTTGTTCATTAGTATCAGTTGGTGGTAATTCAGACGCGGATAGTGATGAGTCATAGCTGTAGGGATCAAATACAGTATCATAAATGGGCTCACTTTCATATGCATATGGATAAGAATTATAGGGGTAACTCTCATTATATATATCGTGATAGTCATGTGCATAAGTCTCATGATTTAGGTCAGATTCACTAATGTCTAACTCGTTCATCTGAAAACCTTGCGGTTTAGCCTGAGGGGCTGTTCTCATAGAAACATCATTAGACGGCTCTATTGGTTTTTGTTGGAACTGTTGAGGAGGCCGGTATCCGAACTGTTGAGGAGGCCGGTATCCGAACTGTTGGGGAGGCCGGTATCCGAACTGTTGGGGAAATTGAGGCTTGTATCCAAATTGTTGGGGATTATATCCAAATTGTTGGGGTTTATATCCAAATTGCTGGAGAGGTTGGGGCCTATTTCCAAATGCTTGAGGCAATTGGGACTGTTGAGGCAGTTGGGGTCTGTATCCAACTGGTTGAGGCAGTTGAGGTTTAAAACCAAACTGTTGAGGTAATTGAGGTTTATATCCGAAATGTTGAGGCACTCGAGGTGTATTCACGAATTGATTAGGAATGCCAAATTTTGGTAGAGATTGATAAGGCGCGGGTTTAAAATTAGGGTTCAAACCAAAATTATGTCGAGGTGGTGAGTTGTTCGAAAATGTTGGTTTTATGCCGAATCCCGTAAACGAATTATGGGTTACTGGTTTAAAATTATTTGACAGTTTTAAAGTTTTATTTTTCTCGTTATATTGTTGAAGGAAATCTACTTCTTCAAGAACAAACGATAAAGCTTCCTCCAGAGTATGAATTTGTTTTAAGCGTACTATACGTAACAGGTCTTCGGGCAGGTTATATCGGCCATTCTTCGATTAGCTAGATTTTGTGCGTCCGGGCTTGTATATTCGTATTATTAACAAATTCAAAAAGGGAAATATTTTTATATGTTAGTTAGCATCCATGTCTAGCTGGTAACAAAAACATAGGCCCCGATTACATAGTTATCTGGCTAAATTAATTTCACAAACCTCTGTTCTCTAAGCACCGTGCCCTGTCCGCACCCCAAAATGTGGTTAAAACTTGCTTGTAACTTTTATGATGTACGGATTTTATTTTTTCCATTCAACATTTTAATGAGTATTAGGCAACGGGTATCACATGAAAAAATATCCACTCAATAAAATCAGTCTGTAAATAATTATCATTGAGTAACCGCATGTCCGAACTAAAGTTATAATTGCCGTGACGTTTTCTTTTCGAGGGTGCACATTCCTAATTACGATATTTGGCACATAACTACTTGTACACGTCTCAAGCCCTCAGTTTCTGCCGCGGTCTTGCAGCAGGTGCAGGTCTTTTACGTTAGTGTTATAGTCAATGAAGCACGTTAGTATATAATTACCGTATCCTTCGTTCAAAACTTTTCTAATTACCGTGTACTTAATTATAAACTAGATTGGTTAAGGTAGACTCTAATTGCTTATATAAATAGAGACAGTGCTTTGGTCTCAGTACAGTGTTGTAATGCAGTATTTCAATACTCTGTAGGTTTTCGAAAATTTTATGAAAAATCGGCGTTTTCTAATTACCGTATACCAATTACCATGTATTTCTAACTACCGTTGTATGAAATTATTAAACTTTTGCTGTGCCGATTTAGTTCCAAACTCCTTCCATTCCTCAGATACTCCAGCTACTTTCATGTCATTTCTCACGCCATCACTCCATCTCTTTTTTGGCCTACCCCTGCCTTTCCATCCATCCACATTCATTCTTGGCACCCTCTGGGTCACATGACTGTCCAGACTGTCCACCCTGCGCATCATATGGCCAAACCATCTCAGTCTCTGACCTCTCTTATCGGTTACAGGCGCCACCTTTAAACTCCCCCTTATGTGTACATTCCTGACTTTGTCCCTTCTCGTCACTCCACACATCCATCCACCTCAGCATCCTCCAGCAACATAACCCGAAGGAATAAGTATGGACTGAGCGTTGAACCCTGGTGCACACCTACATCAACAGAAAAGCATTCTGTTGTACTGACGCGGGACCCAGTCGTAGGCCTTTTCGAGGTCCATATGTAGGTTTATGTGTGCTCTTTTGTACTTTGTTGTGCCTCCATTATTTTCTCCCACAGCTTTAATGTGTGTGACATCAAGTTAATCCCCCTGTAGCTATTGCACTCCTGGACATCCCCCTTTCTTTTAAAAATAGGTACCAAGGAACTGTCTTGCCATTCCTCTGGGATGACATCCTGAACCAACAATTCATTAAGAGACAAAGTGAGCCACTTGCATCCATAATCCCCTAGAACCTTAAAGATTTCTATTGGTATTGTGTCCGGGCCAACTGCTTTTCCATTCTTCATTTTCCTCAAGGCGTTCTTTACCTCTAATTCATCTACCTTAGCTATCATGCCTATATCTATGTCATTAAGTTTTCTTTTCCATCATAATCATTCTCAACATTAAGTAATTTTTCAAAATATCCCTTCCACTGGTCTCTAATGTCACTATCTTTTACCAATGTTTTACCGCATTCGTCTTTCACACATTTTACGTGATAAATGTCTTTCGATCTTTGATTGCGCTGTTTAGCCATTCTGTATAGTTTTTTCTGACCTAGTTCATTATCTAATTCATTATATACTTTTTCTTCTACCCCGGATTTGGAACTCGCAACCACCACCTTTGCCCGTCTCCTCGCCTCGTTATACCTCTCCCTCAATTCAGTTTTCCTATGATCATGTCACGTAACTCTGCCATTCCTTGAATGCACTCTTTTTGATTTTTAATGCTTTTTGGACACTTTCGTTCCACCACCACGTTTCCTTTTCAATTTTCGCCCACCTCGTGTTTCCCCAAGGACTTCTTTTGCAGCAGTTCTTATTGCTTTAGCCATTTCCTTCCAATTAGCATCAACATTCATACCTCTTATCGTGTAGTTGTGTCTATACATGTTATACATGTCATTTTTATTATTATTTTCAATAGACATAATGATCTTTTCTAATTACCATTACATTAAGTAATTGATTTATCTAATTACCGTACCCATGAAATGTTTAAGTCTCATTAACTCGGAAACCGCTTTTAATAAACGAATGCCATTTTAATTGTTACATTCGCATGTTTCATGAGTTACATATTTCAATCCTTTTAAAACAAACTAGAGAAAAATAAAAAAGGGTACGGTAATTAGGCAAAGAACGCCTAATGTCGAGAATGACCGATATAAGAACACATTTAATGCTTTACGATCATATATAATAGTTTTACTGTTTCGGAGGTTCAAATCAGATGTCAAGTTAACTTTAGATAATAGAGTACACTTTAAATTTTGTATTCTGTTACAGAAATCTTGATAAGATTCGCCTGATTTTATTTTTAATGAATCTAACTGTATAGCGATACACTCTTCCGACCTTGGGTCACCAAAATGTTGCATTAACGCAGTTTTTAATTCGGGCCATGTCTCTATGTCATTTCTCTCACTAATAAGTACTGCAGCTCTATCAGTTAATTTTGACGTAATTAACTGATAAAGATAAATATCTTGAGCTCGACAGTCAGCTACTCGAGAAATTGATATCACATATTCACACTTTGACATGAATAAATTCAATAACCTTTGATCACCATTAAATTTAGGTATAATACAAGAAATTTCTGCAGGTATTTTCACAATAGACTCCATTTTTAAAGGTTATTTAATTTATTATAGAACACAGAAAAATAGACACAAAACACACAATTAAAATAAGCACAATATTAAACATACAATTAAAATATACAGGGCGTAATTTTATTTTATTATGTACTGTAATTATTTATTTATTTTTATTTAAGTTAATGTATTCGCAATGTAATTTATATGTTAATTTCTTTCTTTAATATTTCCTTTTAAGCAAATTATTATATATTTATTTATTTTTATTTACTTTTACTTATTTCTAATAATTAAAAGAAACCAATTAACGAACTTAGATTTTTATAAGAAACGTTATCAATCTCTAGATAAATATATAACTAAAGGAATAGGATAAAGACAGATAGGAATAGCGATGTGGTCTACTCACAGGCTGCTCATTTCCCTCCAGTGAGTCTTAGAACGTCCTCGATGCACTTTTTGAACTTTATCAAATTTATTTGTTTACAGGTTTCCGTGAAAAACGCGTGAAAACGTTCGCCGCTTTTAGTTCGATTTTGTAACTTTCGCGACGCGGAATATCCTGTCCTCAGCGCCAGATAAGTTGGATTTCGGCCGGAGGACGTTTTAAAAAATACAATTATTTGAATGTTGAAATAAATGTATGTTTATTCCACGATGGAATTACTAAGACTAACTTAAAATACAGATGCTTGGTATGGCGAGCATGCATAGCCACCCATGGCTTATCGCCTTAACATGCTAACGCAGCTAGAATATCGCCGGGATGTTATGACTATCGGTAGAGTCGCCGGGCATAACTATGTAGCAACAGCGGACTTATGCACTAAAATTGTTCTAGTTGCCAATTTTCTGTTTATGTTAAGGTAAATCAAGTATTTAGCTAAATCGCTGTGATTCGGTGCGACCGCTGAAACGTTATTATCCTTTGCCCAGCTACACCAACTCTTCCATGCCTGATCATACGTTTTGAGAGTTGAAGCTCTCCAAGCCGATTGCAAGAATCCACGCTCGACCGTATTCCAGCCTGCTATTTCTTGGGACCAGCCCGTATTTTCCAAACTTCTAAGGCCAGATTCTTTATGTCCCGAGGAGGGAGGTTCGTCAAAAGATCGCACAGATGTTGGTCGAGGTTCTTCATGCGATGTGGGGGCAGAGTTGCCCTTCTCTTGATTTCGGACCTCCAGAAGGCCTTCTCCCATATCGGTACTACCAAAAGGTAGTGTCCGCGGGAAAAGGTTAGGTGGTTCAACACTCGTGGTATAAGTGCTGGTGGGGGAAAAATCCACCCTAAGTGGTAGTCCCACTGCCTGCTGAACGCATCCGTGAACTCGCTCTCTAGGTCTTTCGGGTCTTCGCTCACATACCTGGGAACCACCGCTGACGCTTTTGCCGCGAACAGATCTATGGATGGTGTTCCCATTTTTTTGAAGATGACCGTTACCGAATGTCGGTCTAGGTGCCACTCTTGGTGACTCTTCGATCTGGACAGACTGTCGGCTAGCCCGTTGTATCTGCCCGGCAGATATCTCGGTATTAACATGATGTTGTGTGTGTGGGCAAGGTTCAAGATTTTCGCTGCGATATTGAGCAGGCCTTTCGACCTTGTTCCACCTTGTTTTTTGATATGAGCAACTGCTCTAGGTTAGGTTAGGTTAGGTTAGGTTAGGTTAGGTTTTTTTTTTTTTTTTTTTTTTTTTTTTTTTTTTTTTTTTTTTTTTTTTTAATTTTTTTTTTATAACTAATCCCCTGATATTCTTTCAGGGACCTTGTTTACAGTTTTTATTTCATACTTTTTTATTGTCTATGCTAATATCCTATCTTCTCGCTTTTATGCATGCTTTCATACTAGTTCTCGCTTTTTTGCCTCTCGCACTTTCTTTCTGCATACTGTCCTTTCATACTGACTCTACTTTTGTTTCCAAAATTTTCTATTCTATATTTTTACATTCTTGGTGTAGGACTGGGGATCTGGTTTTAAGGGGTTTAAAGCCAGGTTTTCTTTATTTAACATTATTTTGTATTACACTTTTATTATTACATTTCTGTCCCTTATGCTACTTATATTCTATTCTTTATTTTGCTTACTCTAAATTCTTTCACTTCCGGACACATGAATCGAGCCACCCTACATTTTTATGTGTAATGACATAGAACATAAAAATATTCTTAAGTTAATCAAAAAGTTTTTCTGCAGTTTTGATGCTGGTATATTCATAATGATTTTGAAGGGCTGTTGTTCCAATTTTGAATTTATCAAATGGAAAAACGAAACAAAATCCAAATTAGTGCATTCTTTTGAAAAGAAAAGTTGATCTAAATTAACGTAATTTTTTTATTTAACTCCATAATTTTGAATTCACCGTAATTGTTTTGAAATTAAGACATCGTAAAATTGTTGCTTTTTTTAATTTGAGCCATTTAAACGTTAAAATTATGGATACACCGCCTCTTCTAGCCGCGCAAGCTGTGGCGCTTCTACAGTCGGGCCGAAGTCAGCGCGATGTAGCATCACAGCTTGCTTTAAGCCGTTCTGCTGTGCAAAGGGTATACCATCGATACCTCGACACTGGTGGATATGTGCGCCGTCCAGGAAGACCGCGATTTCGGGTAACTTCAGAAAGACAGGATCGATTTATCGCGACAACCAGTTTACGAAATCGTCACCTCACCTCTGTACAGATCCAAGAACAGCTTCGAGACTTTCATGGAGTGGCTGTTTCCGCGCGAACAATTAGACGAAGACTTAAAGAACGTGGTCTGAGCCCACATAAGCCAGCCAACGGGCCGAAACTGACAAGAGCTCACCGAATGGCGCGCTTACAGTTTGCACGCGAACATTTGCATTGGACTCGACGCCAATGGAGCAAGGTACTCTTTACTGATGAGACTAAGATTATGCTTTATGGTATTGATGGAAGGAGGAAGGTCTACCGAAGGCTGGGAGAGCGCTTTGTTCAGTGTTGTATGGAAGAGAGAGTGAGTTATGGCGGGAGCTCGTGGATAGTCTGGGGAGGAATATCTGCCGATGGTAAAACTGGGCTAGAGGTTGTGACAGGACCACGTCTACCAACACTAAATGCCCGTCGATACATTAACCATTGCCTAGAGACTCATGTGATGCCATATGCTGGATTTGTAGGCCAAGGCTTCATCTTTATGCATGATAATGCAAGAGCGCACACTGCAGGAATCGTCAGGGCATACATGTTGGAATCACGACAATGGAATGGCCAGCAAGGAGCCCTGATATGAATCCCATCGAACGTCTCTGGGACGAGTTAAAGAGGCGTGTTCGAGCTCACCAACCAGCACCACAAACTTAGGTAGAGCTGAGAGTTGCCATCAAGGAGGAATGGGAGAACATTCCACAACACTTCATAATGACGTTGATTAACTCCATGCCAAATCGCATGACTGCAATCATAAACGCTCTCGGAGGCAATACAAGTTACTGAATAATTTTTTTTTTTAAATAATTCCTTTTTTTTCCAAAAATTCAACCCGAGTCTTGTCTTTGAGAAAGGTTATACAGGACAAGTTTCACTTAAAATTGTAATTTTATCAAGTTACTAAAATTTAAATTTGGAATTAAGTATACCTTAATAATGTAAAGTGTAGCAGCTTCCAAATTGCATAAAAACTTTTTCGTTGATCATATACTTTTGTTAAGTTACCAGCAATCAAAGTTGAAACTGCTGGGTGGCTCGATTCAAGTGTCCGGAAGTGTATTTACATATACTCTCTATACACTATAGATATGTTCTTTCTTAATCTACTTTATTACGTTTATTGACGCATTTTACAATTTTGCTTATATATTTTATGACTTCATCTCTGTGTTTTTTGCTGCTGATTAGTTGCGGAAGGTTTTGTTTTTCAATTTTAATTTCCGTATATTGTTCCAGATGGAGTCTGTGTGCGCTGAACTGTGGGCAGTGTAGTAAGAGATGTGGGACAGTTTCGTCTACCTCGGGATCGCAGATGCACGAAGGACTCTCCTTGCACTTGAATCTGGCCAAGTACCCGGAGAACCCTCCGTGCCCTGTGAGTGCTTGTGTTAGCTCTCGTGTGAGCTGCAGGTTTTTGACCGTTCTATACGCGTCCGACGCTCTGGGAAAGAATAGTTTCGTCGTGGACGCCGTTTCGCCTTCTGCGTATCTCCGATCCCATTCCTCAAGAGAGTTCAGACGGATATTTCGCTTGACGAATGAGACCGGACATTTGTCGTAGGCCGGCTTAATCTTGGACCTCAGGGCAGCCTCTTTTGCCAGCTCGTCGGCTCTCTCATTGCCCTCCATCCCTACGTGTGCTTTAATCCAGTACAAGGAGACGCTCCTGTTCTGGTTCCTACAGCTGCGGATGGCGTCTCTGGTTTCCACGGCAAGAGGGTGGAGAGCATTGGGATTCACGACCGTCAAAAGGGCCGCCATGGAGTCACTGAGAATTGCTGAGTCCGGCTCTTTCCTCTTCACTATTTCCCGCGCAGCCTCGCAAAGCGCTACGAGCTCCGCCTGGTAGACGGTGCAATACGTTGGGAGAGCAAGCTTGCGCGCCTTAATCTCGGCAGCGTCTTTCCATACGGAGAATGCTGCCCCGACCTTGCCCTCGATCTTGCTCCCATCTGTGTAGATCTTCACTGTATGATTGCAGTGAATGTGTTGTTCCTCATCTACCAGGCTTCCCAGCTCTATCTGGTTAGGTTAGGTTAGGTTAGGTTAGGTTAGGTTAGGTTAGGTTTTTTTTTTTTTTTTTTTTTTACTAATTTCCTCGGTCGTGGGTAGGGCCGAGACTTTCTTTTTACTTTATTTTTATTTATCTATTTTATATTTCTGATGTTTTCTGTTTTGTGTTTTGTTTTGCTGTATTGTTTTGTTTTATACATGATATACTATATACTTCTGTATAAAACACCTATTTTTATTGTCAAATTTTTACTGTTCATTTATTTTTCATTATCTGTTATTATTTCTGTTTACCTATTTTGCAAGTTTATCTATTATTTAGTTACCTTTTTTCCTATTTTTGTTAACTATTGTTTTGTATTGGTCTATCAATTTGTATTAATTATTGTTTTCTTATTATTCTATCGTTATTATTTTTAAGTTTGGCTGTTTTTCCCCTTGTTTTAATGTGTATCTACGTTTTTTCAAAATCAGTTCTGTTTCTTGTGCTATTATTTCCTAGATTTTATATAATTTTTTACAGTTTATTTTCTTTGTTGTATTTATTTTCAAATTTTTGTTTATCTTGATTTGTCTATTATTTTTCTAATTTTGTTGCCTAATACTGTTTCTTTCATAGTCGCATAAAATATACTATATATACACTGGGCGTCAAAAATAAGTAGTACAGTTTTAAAATTTCAATTACTCTTAAACTATAGAAGTTAGAGTTTTGAAATAAAAGTCATTTTATAGAAAATTTTACAAAGTTTTCTAAAAATAATACTTTATTTAGCATTAGTAAAGTTTTACACTGAAAATTAGGAAAAAACTAAAAAGCTAACCATTTTGAAGGAACTATCAAGAACTTAATTTTTACGTTATGGGCCTTGTTCCCACTTTAGTAACTTGTGTTGCCGCCTCGGGCTCTGATGACAGCTTGGAGCCGGTTTGGCATGCTGAACACTAAGTTTCGGAGGCGGTGTTGGGGAATATTCACCCGTTCTTCTATCAGGACCTGTTTTAGAGCCCTGAGGGTGGCGGGGGGTGGTCTGAGTCTTCTGACTAGCCTCCCAAGCTCATCCCAGGCGTGTTCAATCGGGTTAAGATCTGGGCTTCTTGATGGCCAAGCCATCAAGCTGATGCCAACCTCCTGAATGTACTCTTGTACGAGATGAGCGGTGTGTGGCCGGGCGTTATCATGCATTAGTATAGCTCCATCACCCATATTTGCTAAATATGGCCCTGCATACTCGTTAAGGATCTCTAATGCATATCTTTCACCAGTCAGAGTGCCATTTTCTATGACCACTAGCTCTGTGCGACCCTCTGAAGAGATGCCAGCCCATACGTGTACAGAGCCCCCGCCGTATTGAACTCTTTCCGAGATGCAACCTTGAATGTATCGCTCACCAGGTCGCCTGTATACTCTCCGCCTTCCATCGGAAGTGAATAACGAAAACCGAGACTCATCTGTGAACAAAACTCTTGTCCATTCTTCTTCGCCCCATTGTACGTGTTGACGCGCGTAGCGTAGTCGTACTACTCGATGCCCTGTCTCAAGTTTGGGGCCATTTGCTGGCCTGTACGACTTCAGGTTGGCTTCAGCAAGTCTTCTCCTCACTGTACTCTCACTAACGTAGTCTCTTCGGGTCTGAAGAAGCTGTTGCTGGACCTCAACTGCATTAAGGTGACGATTTCTTAACACAGTAGAGACAATTAAGCGGTCTTCTCGGGTACTAGTGCACCTGGGTCTGCCATTACTTGGTCTCCTTAGATGGTTTCCAGTCTCTTCGTATCTTCGCTTTACTTGCTGGATCGTTCTTAGAGTTACACCCACCGTTCTTGCAGTACGACGCATACTGATGCCTACTTCGAGAAAAGTTATGATTCTTGCACATTCTTCTGGTGAAAGAGGCATGATTAGTAAAGTTTACTCGCTGAAGACACATTTGCTTTTGAATTGCAATTGATTTATCAGCAATAAAGAAAACAATAAAAAACAAAAGTACAAGCCAACAGTTTAAAAAAATAGTGTTTTTATTTATAAAGTTTTTTTTCAGGCAATCTTTAAAAAATTATATTATGCATGAAGTTTTTATTAAATGAAATGAAATTGTCTTTTAACTTTTTTTTATTTCAAAGGTCTAGCTTCTGCAGTTTAGGAGATATTGCAATTTTAAAACTGTACTACTTATTTTTGACGCCCAGTGTATTTACTATATACTTAAAATATTTTACTGATATGAACTCAATTTTGAATTTTGAATCTTTTTTGTTTGAATTTTGTTTTTTTATTTCTCAGGGTCAGCTTGCTAGCTTAGCAGTATGCCACCGATGCCCTTGCCAGGTCGTCCCACTGCTTCCGTACCGGGCACTCCCTGCTGAAGGCATTGTGGCATGTATCGCTGCTTTTCGCCTTGATGCAGTTACTGCATGATGGAGGCACACCCGACAGACACTCCGCGCACTCGGTTCTGAAGTGCGGTCCACCGCAGTGGCTGCATAGGTCGGCGAGCTGTTTACATAGCTTCCGGCCATGCCCGTACTCCAGACACCGAGTGCACTGCACCAGAGGCGACTGGTCCACAGCCTGCACTCGCTGCATGTCGATGTGGACGGTTCCCCGCTCCACTATTCTGCCCCACAGGATTGGCGACAGTTTCAAAATTACGTGCTCAGTGTGCGGGTTTCTGGTCTTCTTCCGATACTTCACTTCTACTCTATTTTCCTCCTTACTCAGCCCTTCAAAGATCTGTCCGTTCTGTACCCTGAGACCTTTTACTATCTCGTCGTCCTTATTGTACGCCATCACACTTTTTAGAATGACCAGCGGATCTTTGTTGGCTACATCCTCCACATTCAAGTTCACTCCCGCTTTTTGCAGTCTGTCCCTGACTCTTCCTATTTCCTCCTTTGTCTTGCACCCGATTATCACCCTCTGGTCCTTTGCTTTCCTTACACTTTCTATTTTCATTCCCTCCTCCCTCGCATTCACCGCTATCCTGATCCTCTCTAGTACCTGCTCTCCCGTATCTCTTTCATCCTTCGAGCCTACCACCACAGAGTAGGTGGTCGCTCCTCCCATTGGTTTCCTAGTGGGTGGCGCGGCCACCACTCCGGCGTAGGTTTTCCTTTCCTCGTTCTGTTTTTCTAGGATCTCCTTGAGGTTAGATTAGGTTAGGTTAGGTTAGGTTAGGTTAGGTTAGGTTAGGTTAGGTTAGGTTAGGTTAGGTTAGGTTAGGTTAGGTTAGGTTAGGTTAGGTTAGGTTAGGTTAGGTTGGGGTGGGGAGTTGGGATACCTCCACGCGGTCCACCCTGGTAACGTCGGCGAGTAATTCCTTAGTTTCTGGACCCAACTCTGGAATTACTTGCCGACGGCCAAATTCCCGACGCGGTGGGTCTGCTCCCCGTGCTCCTACCTTGGATGGAGTACGTGGGATGCGGACAAATCCGCTCCCCCTTGCATCCGTACTGGTGCTGGGGGTGGAGCGACTGAGGAGACAACCTCGTTAAAAAACAAGAGGTGGAGCCGGCCGCGCTTGGCTCGGCCGGCTGTATGATGAGCGGTGGTGGACTCGTTCGCTCGCTGATCCTCCCCAAAAGCGTCTTCGCCCCGACTGGTGTCCGGGCCTACTCCACCCGTTGATACCGGGGGCGACCTCCGTATGGTGGAACGCGGAGGCCCTGCAGACACTGGGTCTCGCCAACCCAGACACTGCGGGGGGCGTTAAGGGTTGGGTCACATGGGCGAATGAGACCACCCTGGAAGAGGGAGTGCGCGGTGGCGCAAAGTGTCACAGAGTCCACTAAGTACGTAATGGACGCTGTGGCACTTGGAGTGGCGCAGGAGGCGCGGTGGAGGAAGAAAACCTCGTTAAAAAATTGAAGAAGAGGGGCCGGCGGCTCGCTGAGCCCGGCCAGCGGTCGCACGTTGTTGCGACCGCAGAGATGGAGGGGACCCTTGCCCAGCCGAGACGGCGAGCCGGGGAAGGCCCGTCGTCTTGAGGGGGCAATGGTCCTCGGTGTCGGCAGTGCACCTGGATGCGGTGTGCTGCTGACGGGGCGTTCCGGGGAGAGCGGGTCCGGCCAGTTTAACTTTGGCCGGACGGCCCTGGCGGGGTCGCGGATGTATCACAGTACCCGTGGCCCCGTCACTTAGGGGGCGAGTGGCATCCCGTCAGTTTTTTAGTGGTAAGTCCCACAGTCCCCACCGCATATTCCCCGGGCGGTGGGGCTGCTGCAAAGCATTTTTCTGACGATAATATAAAAAAAAGGTTAGGTTAGGTTAGGTTTTTTTTTTTTTTTTTTTTTTTTTTCTCATTATCTCCAACATGATCGGAGGTTGATCAGCTACGTTACTCTTTCATACCATTTCTCGCTTTTCATGCTTCTCGCACTTTCATTCTACATTCTACTCTTTCTTGCATTCATCTTGTCTTGCATTCTTTGTTTTGGGTGGGATGCCCAACTCCTTTATTGCCCGTGGTCCCTGTGATAGTCCCTGGAAGGTACCACGGGAAATATTTTACCCGTGGTCCCTGAATTTAGTATAAGCCAACTAATTTAAAGGAATGCTTTTTGGATGGATTAGGAATTCTATTAGGATTATTTTGCAATGTTTTATGATGGATTAGAAATGGTTTTAAGATTATTTTGCAATGTTTTTAGGATGGATTAGGAATGCTTTTAGGATTATTTAGCAATGTTTTTAGGATGGATTAGGAATGCCTTTAGGATTATTAACAAATGTTTTTAGGATGGATTAGGAATGCTTTAAGGATTATTTAGCAATGTGTTTGGGATGGATTAGGAATGCTTTTAGGATTATTTAGCAATGTGTTTGGGATGGATTAGGAATGCTTTTAGGATTATTTAGCAATGTGTTTGGGATGGATTAGGAATGCCTTTAGGATTATTAAAAAATGTTTTTAGGATGGATTAGGAATGCTTTTAGGATTATTTAGCAATGTGTTTGGGATGGATTAGGAATGCCTTTAGGATTATTTAGCAATGTTTTTAGGATAGATTAGGAATGCTTTTAGGATTATTTAGCAATGTTTTTAGGATGAATTAGGAATGATTATTTTCGAAATTTTTTGATATGGTTTAGGATTATTATAGGTAATTTTGACGATATTTTTGTTATGTTATTAGAATAGTTTTGTGATGGACTAAGATTGACTTTAGATTTAGTTATGAATAATTTTCAGTCTTATTTTAGAATGCTTTTATGGTGATTCAGAAATGATTTTCATACGATTTTCGGATGGTTCGAAGATGATTTTGAAATGAAAAATTCCTGTTTGTATTTATCCATTTTCAGGAGTTTCGCATTTCTCCACATGCACTTGCCCCAATGGTAATAACAGCCCACAATATGTATGTCGGGAAACACTTTTATAATGGCGTTTATTGCGCCAATTTCGTAATCACAATGCATTTTTAATGGGTTCCATTGTTTCAGTTGTGACTGTATCATTTGAAACATTATATAATATGTATGCATTATTACATTTGTTTTTTCTTCCGTACTATCAAGCAGCTTTGGAACGTTGCATCCCCGAAGAATTCCTTTATATTTCCAATCAATTGCCTAGAATCTGGACTACAAAATATGATCATACGCTCACCTTCATCACTACTGTAATCTGCTAAAATGAAGTCCTCGAACTTTTCCGGAACTTCAACTTCAGATAGTACGGAAGAAAAAACAAATGTAAAGCCTCTGATTTATGTGTTAATGCCAGATAAAAAAGAGCATACATATTATATAATGTTTCAAATGATACAGTCACAACTAAACCGTTATAGTTTTCCTTGTAGGCTCACTATATGGACTACTACCATTACCATGAAGAGGGCCCCCCCCCCCCCCTCGTATCTCCGAAAACAAATATATCAATCAAAAACATTTCAAAATAGTCTTAAAGTTATTCCTAATCCATCCCAAAAACATTCCAAAACAATCCTAAAGTCAATCTTAATCCATCCCAAAAACATTCCAAAATAATCATAAAGTCAATCCTAATCCATCCCAAAATAATTCTAAAGTCAATCCTAATTTATCCCAAAATAATCATAAAGTCAACCCTAATTCATCCCAAAATAATCATAAAGCCAATCCTAATTCATCCCAAAATAATCATAAGTCAATCCTAATCCATCCCAAAATAATTCTAAAGTCAATCCTAATTTATCCCAAAATAATCATAAAGTCAATCCTAATTCATCCCAAAATAATCATAAAGTCAAACCTAATCCATCCCAGAATAATCATAAAGTCAATCCTAATCCATCCCAAAATAATTCTAAAGTCAATCCTAATCCATCCTAAAAACCTTCCAAAATAATCATAAAGTCAATCCTAATCCATCCTAAAATAATTCTAAAGTCAATCCTAATCCATCCTAAAAACCTTCCAAAATAATCATAAAGTCAATCCTAATCCATCCTAAAATAATTCTAAAGTCAATCCTAATCCATTCCAAAAACATTCCAAAATAATCATAAAGTCAATCCTAATCCATCCCAAAATAATTCTAAAGGCAATCCTAATTTATCCCAAAATAATTCTAAAGTCAATCCTAATTCATCCCAAAATAATCATAAAGTCAATCCTAATCCATCCCAAAATAATTCTAAAGTCAATCCTAATCCATCCCAAAAACATTCGAAAATAATCCTAAAGGAATTTCTAATACATCATAAAAACATTGTAAAAAAATAATAATTGTAGGCCATACCTTTTTAAATTAGTTGGCTTATACTAAATTCAGGGACCACGGGTAAAATATTTCCCGTGGTACCTTCCAGGGACTATCACAGGGACCACGGGCAATAAAGGGCCCAACTAACTAGCTATTGTATATTTATTATTAACAACAACAACACCAGGGGTTTTCTTTATTTTTATAAGTTCTTATATCTAGTTTATTTATTTACAACAATTTTATGGTTTTACGGTTTTACAATTTTGCAGTTTTACATTGTGTTTTTACAAAATCTTATATCTAGTTTTTATTTTTAGACATATTTTTTGTTACATTGTGATTGATTTTTTACAATTTTTCGATGCTTATCAACTAATATACAACTATATTATATAAACATCTATTATTACCTATTTATTTATTTATTTCTTAAATTTACGTCTTTAACAATATGTGTACAATATTCCAAAAACTTATCCCTATTTTTACTATCTATAATTTCTTTAATATTTTCTCTCTTAATTTCCATATCTATTTCTTGTTCTAACTGATATCTTAGCAGTCCGTAAATGGGGCATTTTAGGAGCACGTGGGGCACCGTTTCGTTTTCTGCGGGGTCACAGGGGCATGAAGGGTTCTCCTTACACTTGAAACGGTTCAAGTACTCGGAGAAGCCGCCATGTCCCGTCAGTGTCTGTGTAGTGTGCGGTGTGTGTTTGATTTTGCGTGTTATTCTGTATGCCGCCAGCGCATCGGGGAAGAACATTTTTGTGGTGGACGCGGTGTCGCCTTCTACGTATCTTCGGTTCCATATGTCAAGAGTTGCCCCTCGGATGCAACGCTTGACGTATGAAATCGGGCATTTATCATAGTCTGGCTTCCGCTTGGAGTTCTTAGCGGCTTCCTTCGCCAGCTCGTCCGCTCTCTCGTTGCCTTCCAAACCTACGTGCGCCTTTATCCAGAAGAGAGTAACTACTTTCTCCTGGAGAGATATGGTTTTTATATTCTCTCTTATCTCTACTGCTAGGGGGTGGAGGCAAGCACTGTTTTGTATTGTTTGGAGAGCGGACATGGAGTCGCTAAGAACCCCAAACGTTTTTGCCGTTTTATGCTTTCTTATCTCCCTGAAAGCGACGCATATGGCGAGGAGTTCAGCCTGGTATACCGTACAGTAGGCTGATAGAGCAAGCTTGAGGGTCTTGGTTTCGGTGTCGCCCGTCCATAAGGACAGGGCGGCTCCGACCTTCCCCTCAATCTTGCTCCCGTCCGTGTAAATTCGAACGTCCAGTCCTCTGCTTGCTTCCACTTCTTCTTGGTTTACCAGGCTGACCACCTCGATTTCCCCTTGCTCCGCAGGGTGGGGAACGTCGATGGCTTTTGTCATTTTCTCCACCTGCCTGTCTTTGAGCTCTGGTCGAGGCTCCCCTCTTCTAGCTTCATAAAGCGAAGCTGCTTCCCGAACCCGAAGATCGAGGGGAAGTATCCCAGACAGAGCTAGTGCCGCGTTCAGGGAGACTGTGCGGTACGCTTTGCACATTTTCTGTGCAATTCCCCTTTGCACTGCGCCCAACTGTTTCCTCGACTGCAGTTTGTCCGCTGCCGGAGCCCACGCGCTTGCTGCATACAGAACAACTGGCTCCACCGCGGCTGTGTAGATCGACCGCAGAACTTCCGGTTGGAGGCCCCAGCTGACTTTTGCTGCTCTTGTCAGCTGTTTGTGGATGCCTATGGCTTTCCGACAGACGTTCGCTATGTGTGTGTTGAAGGTAAGCTTTTCATCGATGGTCACCCCAAGCGCCTTTATTTCCTTTGACATGCCAATGTCGACCCCGCCCATGTTCAGGCGTGGGATGTCGTATTTTAATTTACGCGTGATGACCATTGCGCAAGTTTTGTGTGGTGCGAATTTTAATTTGTTTTTGACACCCCACGCCCGGACACGTTCGAGGGCAGCATTTGCACGCGTTTGGATGTCACACGCGCTGTCCCCGTCGAAGATCAGCATTACGTCATCAGCGAACGTCTGGCAATAGTCCCCTCTGGTTTCTAGGTCTCGAAGAAGTGGGTCCAAGAGAAGATTCCACAGAATGGGACCCCCAATGGACCCCTGTACGCAACCCTTCGCAGTGTTCTTCCGATACTCTTCTCCGGCATATCTCACCCTGACGCTTCTGTCCTCAAGATAGCTACCGACAACCCGTCGCAGGTTACGCGGACAGTTTTCCTCAGCCAGTCGAACTTTTATTGCCGGCCACCATGCACTGTCGAAGGCTCCCTCTATATCCAAGGACACTATTGTGACGACTTTCTTTTGGTCCAGTTTTTTATGAATGTATTTCATCATGGTATAGAGGGAGTCTTCGGTGCTCCTTTGTGGCATGAACCCGTACTGGCGAGTACTCATTTTGGGCATTATGTAGAACCTGAGGCGAGCCACGATCATTTTCTCGTATATCTTTCCGAGGACGGGTAAGAGCCCTATCGGTCGGTACGATTTTGGCGTGGTGTAGGTCTCTTTTCCCGGTTTCCTCAGTATCACCACGACTGCTTCCTTCCAGGCCTTCGGGAAGTGGTGATTTTTCAGGCAGCTATTTAGGAGCGCCAAGAATAGGTCCGGGTTACAGTTCACCGCGCGGCTGCATATATCGGCTGTGAAGCCGTCTCCTCCTGGGGCCTTCTTGGGGTTGAAGGACGCGCACGCTTTCTTCAGCTCCGCCATTGTGAATGGGGGATCGCAAGTTTCATCTTGTCCTCCCTCATTCACTTTTTCGGCCCTTTCTCTCACAGCACCGTGGTGAGCGTTATCACTCTCAATGGTGTCTTCCGGGTAAAATGTCTCCGCCAATAACCTGGCCGAGCCCGCTGCATCGAGGACTTCGCCATCCTGTTCGAGTTGTAGATCTTCTTCCCTGCATGTGGTCCTTCCTATAACCCTATATATCCCCTCCCAAACCCCCTCCCTATCTTGCTTTCCACAGAACTCCTTCCAACTCTCGACCTGTGCTTTGGACGTTTCTAACTCATACTCTTCTTTCTGTTTCAGGTACTCTCCGACAACCTTCGCTCTCCGGTCGGGTGCGGCGCATCGGATCCTACGCTTAGCAGTGGCTACCCGCTTCTTCATCGACGGGTTAGGTTAGGTTAGGTTTTTTTTTTTTTTTTTTTTTTTACTAATTTCCTCGGTCGTGGGTAGGGCCGAGACTTTCTTTTTACTTTATTTTTATTTATCTATTTTATATTTCTGATGTTTTCTGTTTTGTGTTTTGTTTTGCTGTATTGTTTTGTTTATTGTTTATTTTACATTTTTGTTTATTTTACTGTTTTATTTTATACATGATATACTACACTGGGCGTCAAAAATAAGTAGTACAGTTTTAAAATTGCATTTACTCTTAAACTATAGAAGTTAGAGTTTTGAAATAAAAGTCATTTTATAGCAAATTTAACAAAGTTTTCTAAAAATAATATTTTATTTAGCATTAGTAAAGTTTTACACTGAAAATTTAGAAAAAACTAAAAAGCTAACCATTTTGAAGGAACTATCAAGCACTTAATTTTTACGTTTTGGGCCTTGTTCCCACTTTGGTAACTTGTGTTGCCGCCTCGGGCTCTGATGACAGCTTGGAGCCGATTTAGCATGCTGAACACTAAGTTTCGGAGGCGGTATTGGGGAAAATTCACCCATTCTTCTATCAGGCCTGCTTTAGAGCCCTGAGGGTGGCGGGGGGTGGTCTGCGTCTTCTGACTAGCCTCTCAACCTCATCCCAGGCGTGTTCAATCGGGTTAAGATCTGGGCTTCTTGATGGCCAAGCCATCAAGCTGATGCCAACGTCTTGAATGTACTTTTGTACGAGGTGAGCGGTGTGTGGCCGGGCGTTATTATGCATTAGTATCGCTCCATCACCCATATTTACTAAATATAGCCCTGCATACTCGTTAAGGATCTCTAATGCATATCTTTCACCAGTCAGAGTGCCATTTTCTATGACCACTAGCTCTGTGCGACCCTCTGAAGAGATGCCAGCCTATACGTGTACAGAGCCTCCGCCGTATAGAACTCTTTCCGAGATGCAACCTTGAATGTATCGCTCACCAGGTCGCCTGTATACTCTCCGCCTTACATCGGAAGTGAATAAAGAAAACCGAGACTCATCTGTGAACAAAACTCTTGTCCATTCTTCTTCGCCCCATTGTACGTGTTGACGGGCGTAGCGTAGTCTTGCTACTCAATGCCCTGTCTCAAGTTTGGGGCCATTTGCTGGCCTGTACGACTTCAGGTTGGCTTCAGCAAGTCTTCTCCTCACTGTACTCTCACTAACGTAGTCTCTTCGGGTCTGAAGAAGCTGTTGCTGGACCTCAACTGCATTAAGGTGACGATTTCTTAACACAGTCGAGACAATTAAGCGGTCTTCTCGGGTACGAGTGCACCTGGGTCTGCCATTACTTGGTCTCCTTAGATGGTTTCCAGTCTCTTCGTACCTTTGCTTTACTTGTTGGATCGTTCTTAGAGTTACACACACCGTTCTTGCAGTACGACGCATACTGATGCCTAAAGTTATGATTCTTGCACATTCTTCTGGTGAAAGAGGCATGATTAGTAAAGTTTACTCGCTGAAGACACATTTGCTTTTGAATTGCAATTGATTTATCAGCAATAAAGAAAACAATAAAAAACAAAAGTACAAGCCAACATTTTTTAAAAATAGTGTTTTTATTTATTAAGTTTTTTTTCAGTCAATCTTTAAAAAATGATATTATGCATGACGTTTTTATTAAATGAAATTAAATTGTCTGTTAACTTCTTTTTATTTCAAAGGTCTAGCTTCTGTAGTTTAGGAGATATTGCAATTTTAAAACTGTACTACTTATTTTTGACGCCCAGTGTATATACTTCTGTATAAAACACCTATTTTTATTGTCAAATTTTTACTGTTCATTTATTTTTCATTATCTGTTATTATTTCTGTTTACCTATTTTGCAAGTTTATCTATTATTTAGTTACCTTTTTCCTATTTTTGTTAACTATTGTTTTGTATTGGTCTATCAATTTGTATTAATTATTGTTTTCTTATTATTCTATCGTTATTATTTTTAAGTTTGGCTGTTTTTCCCCTTGTTTTAATGTGTATCTACGTTTTTTCAAAATCAGTTCTGTTTCTTGTGCTATTATTTCCTAGATTTTATATAATTTTTACAGTTTATTTTCTTTGTTGTATTTATTTTTCAGGTTTTTGTTTATCTTGATTTGTCTATTATTTTTCTAATTTTGTTGCCTAATACTGTTTCTTTCATAGTCGCATAAAATATACTATATATATTTACTATACAGGGTGCCCTGAGAGCGACCGACACTCCCGAAATATCTTAAGAGGTTTATACATCTACTTTATGCTCGTGAAAGATTTTTTCTCTAAGTGTAATAGTTTCGGAGTAATTGACTAACAAACATTCCTTGAATAACTGTGTGTTTTCATCCCTAAATCAGCTGTTCCTTACGTACAGGCAAGAGCAGGTCGACCTTTACATATTGGACTTTGTACCGTTCTTAAGTTCTATGACATAGGAGCCAAAATTGTATAAAGCTCGACGTGCACCTGCTATGCATAGTAATTGTCACGGTTACCATAGTGACAAATAAATAAACTTCTGTCAATAGGTAAAATACTAAAACTAAATTATGAAAATTTCTAGTTTTATTTGTTATTTGTTAAATGGATTAGGCGTTTTGAATGGTGTTTAGTGTTTTACGAGTTCTTTAGTGGTTTTGAGTGTTGTGTGGCATAAGAGGCGCTCGTACACATCGAGCATTGTGTGTAGTTGATACTTTCCGGTACGTACTTCGGTTTTTAATGTAAAAACTTTGATTTTTTAAGTGATAATAAGAATTTCAATGAATAGGTAGGCAGGTACGTGTGTCGTGGCCTACGGACTGTCCGTAGTGTAGTAGTTTCTGTCCGTGTAGGTATTTTTGCCGTATGCACTGTTGTTGTAGTATTAGGGATACCTACACGTAGAAAATTAGCAGGTCAGTGCCTTTTTTTCAATAAACTATTTTTAAATTAAACTTGCACAAAACGCATGTATGTAAGGTACATATCATCAAACTTTCGGCTGTGTTCGTCGTTTTTTTCCTCCCTGTATACTTAAAATATTTTATTGATACGAACTCAATTTTGAATTTTGAATCTTTTTTGTTTGAATTTTGTTTTTTTATTTCTCAGGGTCAGCTTGCTAGCTTAGCAGTATGCCACCGATGCCCTTGCCAGGTCGTCCCACTGCTTCCGTACCGGGCACTCCCTGCTGAAGGCATTGTGGCATATATCGCTGCTTTTCGCCTTGATGCAGTTACTGCATGATGGAGGCACACCCGACAGACACTCCGTGCACTCGGTTCTGAAGTGCGGTCCACCGCAGTGGCTGCATAGGTCGGCGTACTCCAGACACCGAGTGCACTGCACCAGAGGCGACTGGTCCACAGCCTGCACTCGCTGCATGTCGATGTGGACGGTTCCCCGCTCCACTATTCTGCCCCACAGGATTGGCGACAGTTTCAAAATTACGTGCTCAGTGTGCGGGTTTCTGGTCTTCTTCCGATACTTCACTTCTACTCTATTTTCCTCCTTACTCAGCCCTTCAAAGATCTGTCCGTTCTGTACCCTGAGACCTTTTACTATCTCGTCGTCCTTATTGTACGCCATCACACTTTTTAGAATGACCAGCGGATCTTTGTTGGCTACATCCTCCACATTCAAGTTCACTCCCGCTTTTTGCAGTCTGTCCCTGACTCTTCCTATTTCCTCCTTTGTCTTGCACCCGATTATCACCCTCTGGTCCTTTGCCTTCCTTACACTTTCTATTTTCATTCCCTCCTCCCTCGCATTCACCGCTATCCTGATCCTCTCTAGTACCTGCTCTCCCGTATCTCTTTCATCCTTCGAGCCTACCACCACAGAGTAGGTGGTCGCTCCTCCCATTGGTTTCCTAGTGGGTGGCGCGGCCACCACTCCGGCGTAGGTTTTCCTTTCCTCGTTCTGTTTTTCTAGGATCTCCTTGATGCTATTTATATCTGTCTTGTCTTTCTCCTGTGCCTCTAGAAGGACCTTCTTTAGCTTTTCCATTTCCTTCTTGTTTTCTTCGAGCAGTCTAGAGTGTCCATCTATAATTTCAATCATCCTTCTCTCTTTATCGATCGTTTCCTTGTCGCTCTCTTGCCCATCCTTCTCCAACTTACTCTTGACTGTCCTATCCCTGTTCTCACTCTTCTTTGTAGGACATGAAATTTCCTTTGTGTTTCCATCCCCGTAGGGCTTTCCCTGTTCAGCGTCCCTCACCAGCCTGGACATGTTTTCCAAAGCTTCGAGAACCGCCGCTTTTATGTCCTTTCTCAGGTTTCCGCTCTCGTCCATCTTCTTCAGTGCCATTTGGTGCCACGAATGCGCTTCCCTGCCTCGATTGGCGTAAACTTTCTCCGAGTCCTTTCGGCCCGGTTCGGCTCGTTTCGGTTCCGCGCTTGTAGCGGCTAGACTCGGGGCAGGTTTCTGCTGTACTTTCGTCTTCTCCTGAGGTTTAGTAGCAGCGGTTTTGTGAGCGGATTTTACCTCAGAGGTCACTGAAGAAGAAGAAGAAGAAGACGTTTGCCCATCTTTTCCTATCCCCTGTGGTGATTTTGCGGAAGAGATCCTCAGTTCGATCTCTCCAGCACTCCTTCGCACTTGGCCGTCCTTAGTAGGTTCAGACACTACTTTGGGGTTTGTATGCTTCGCGTTTGCCCCCGTCGGGGTGGTCTTTGACGCGGGTGATCGGGCCGTAACGAACATAACGAAAAATATATGAAAATAAGCACGTTTATAACAGTTACGTTTGAGTCAATAAACTCCGTCTTAAGCGATAGGGTCAATAAACCCAGTCCTATAAAGTTATAGTGGGTCAATAAACCTAGTCTTATCCTAAGTATAATGGGCTGATGTATAGAGTCAGCAAGTCACCAAAAAATTTCTAGTCCAGCAATCTAAATTAATATCTAAATAATTTGTCAGCGATACCGTGTTTAGTCTAATACAGTTTCAAACCAAAGCTAACTTGAAAGGTCGATTATAGTGGGTCAGTAAACCCAGTCTTATCCTAAATATACTGAGCTGATGTATAGAGTCAGCAAGTCACAAATTTTTAATTCCAGCAATCTGAATTTTGTCTAGATAATTTGTCAACGACGGTGTTTAGTCTGATACAGTTTCAAACCAAAGTTGCCCCAAAAAGTCGATTTTTATAAATTCGTCCCAATAGTCTCCCCTGAGCGCCTTTTGCCCGCTCTATAAGCCACGCAAACCCTGGAGCCAAAAACGGCTCTCGATAGGGTATTGCTCTACCTCGGCACCTTAGTGCTTGCCCACTGGGAGGGAGCAAAAATCCGTTGTTTCCGGCTAAACAATTGGATCGATATCCGTGATCTCCTGCTCCATTCCGTGAAGGGTCGATTCTCCGCGTAAGCGTCGAGACTCCCCTTCCCGGACCTGCCTCGGGAACGACTGCGAGCAGATCTCTGTGCGCGTCGCCCGCCCGACCCCTGCCAACAGCGCCTCTAGCGGAGAGTGCGCGCAACTGCGCGCGCGTCCGCCACATCGGAGCAATTGTTGTGTTCTTTCTGTGAAAGAAACACAACAATTGCAATGTCAAATCCAGGTAAGAAATTACCACACTCTTCTCCATCTCCGGGCACTTCGGGTGTGAAGACACCCAGCCCAAAGCCCCGCTCCGGGCTCCGTGGATCCGTACCTAAGAGTACGTCGTCGGCGGAAACCGGAAGGGCAAGCCAACTCCAGGCGGGCAAGTCCCGCCGCTCGCCGCCCTCGTTCGAGGACTCCATCCTGCAGGATGAGAAGCGGCCGAAGATATCGGTGACCATAGCCGAGTCCCCGGACACTTCAGGCCCCTCTCCGCAGGCATCTGCAAAGCCACTGTCGCAGCCGCGCGGTAACGCGAGAAATCGCACGCCGCCGCGATCGCCGACACCCGATACCTCTCTCGCTCAGCCGAGCTCCTCGCGCGCCGTGACTTCAGCCGCCGTGCAAGGTACCTACCACCACATCCTTGTGGATATTTTCCCAAACTGGGCGAAACATTTCGCTCAGTTGCATGCCCAGCTTGATCACGTCCCGAATGCCCGCGCCTTGGATGAAGGAGGCATCATCTTCAGGCCCGAGTCAAGTAGGGAATTTGAAATTATCAAAAAGTATCTTTGCAGCATAAGGGACGTGGAACCAACGCTTCGTTGGCACTACGTCTCAGCTGCAAAGAATACCTCTCAGCCACGCCCCATGACGCCTGAAGAGATGGCGCCGGAACCTCCACCGCTCGCTCACCGTAGCAGTGAGTCGACTGAATATGCGGACTTCGCGGACGAGGTTTCCAGGCGCCTCTCTCAACTTATTTCACCTCCCAATACATACGCTGGGATGGCAGCGCGGCCGCCTTCGCCGCCCGCCCCCCGCCCTCAATCCGCCTCTCCGCGCGCCGCGACAGTAGCCGCCGCGCAGAGCAACGACGCACCTCCAGCGAAGGGGTACCCGCCAATTGTGGTCGAGACCTTCCCCAATTGGGCGGCCCACTTTGCCAAATTGAACACCCTGTTAGGTCATGCACCCAACGCACGTCCCTTCCTTAAAGGGATACGCTTCCTCCCTAAAACCGCGGAGGAATACCGCGTTATCCAGCGATACCTCCTCGGCATAAGAGAGGCAGAGCCGAAACTTAGTTGGCATTGCTACTCTGTCGAGGAGGAAGTCCCCACCAAGGTGGTGATACGCGGACTCCCCGTAGGTACGAACACTCATTTAATAACCGAGGCGCTTACAGCCCTCGGATTTGAATGCTTACAGGTGCGCGAGATAGACATCACCCGAGGCAGGCCCACTTGCCTGTACCTTGCCAAGCTGAGACGCCCCAAGTTGGTGGAGCTCCAGCGCCTATATCAGGTGCGAGAGCTACTCCACATGACTGGGGTGTCCATCGAGGCTTGGCGCAATGGCAGACGCGTGGCACAGTGCTACAGGTGCCAAGCGTTTGGGCATGCCTCGGCCAACTGCCACCGACCGCCGCGGTGCGTCCGCTGCGGGTGCGGGCACCGAGCGGCCGACTGTACGCGCCCTAGAGGCGCGCCTCCTACATGTGCGAATTGTGGCGGGGCGCACACTGCTAATCACAAGCAGTGTGCGGCCTACCGCAAGGCGGCACGCAAGAGGGGCATTACTGTGCCCCCTTTAAAGCCAACAGCGACGGCCAAACAGCCGCCCTCAACACCGCCTGCCCTCTCGGCCGATCAGTTAACTGATCAGGCCGAGGGCTGGCAAATTGCGGGGAGGAAGCCCCCGCCAACCTCCACTCCAACAGTGGCACCTGCCACCAAGCAGCCTACAAAGGCACCAGCCGCAACGCCGCCGCAAACAACGCTGGCTCCGCCAGCAAATGCCGCAGCGCCATCAGGAGAAGGTAAGAGGAAGAGGAGGAGGAGAAGGAGGAGGAGCAAAAGGGCACCTTCCCCTCCACCCTCCACCTCGACTGTCCCTCCGACCGAGGTAGCCCTCCAAACGGAGGAGCAACCAAGGTCGGAAACACAAACTCAGCCGCCACCGATGGCAAACCCTAATACAAAAAAGCCGCGTCCCCCGTCACAGGGATTAAACTTTGACAACCCCGAATGTCCCAAACTAAATGGGCTCCCTGTCCGCGACTTCGATACGTGGGACATCCTCGATGTATTCGTGGGCCTACTAGAGGCCTTATACTACGGGGATGACCTGCGCGAAGTCGCGAGACAGGGAATATTGAGATTCATTCCCGAGTGGGTGGGCTAGCGGCAGCGTCGCCGCGCGGACGGAGGCCACCCGACCTCCCTCCCGCGCGGCGGCGCCGTCGCAAGCCGGAGCGCGATTGCGACTCGAAGTAAGTACTCTATTCGTAATTCTGTCCGCGTCTCAACTTCTATTTACATGTTTATACATTAGTGTCTGTTTGTTGTTATTTGTTAATTAAATTTTTTTTAGGCCAATTTTATAATTCAATACAGCGAAAGGCCGCCAGAGTGCGTGCTGCTCGTAAGGAGCAGCGCCACGCTCGGCGGCACGCGGAACTACATAGTTCAATTTTTCTTTTTCAAAATTCCAAATTTATTCTGTTTTTGTCTGTCCTTTTTTCATTCTTACTTTGAATTGTGAATAGCGTCAGGCTTAGCCTTCCCCCGCCCCACACCCTTTCCCCATATTACTATAAAAAAAAATATATATATATATTAAAATATTATATCAAAAAAATACAAAATGCAAAAAAAAAGAAATAAAAAAATATATAAAAAAAAGTAAAATGTGAAAGGGAAAAAAAAAGAGGATCCCTAAAAAAAAAAATATATACCCCTAAAACCTATCCGACCTCCTCCCCCTGATGAAGATTGCCGCGTCGACCATAGAGTTGGCGCGACAAAACTCATAAGGGAAAAACTCTGGTTGAGCTCGACACTTGGAGACGACTGTACCTTGCCATATGTATGTTTATTTTGTTATTTATTTACTTAGCTGGATGAAGGCCGCGGGAGGCGCCCGCAGTGACCCGTCAAGGGAACGCTGCGGACGCACCCCGCGGATTTCAGCCAACTAACTTGTTTTTGTATAAAGTATATATTTTATTAGTCTATATACACTGGGCGTCAAAAATAAGTAGTACAGTTTTAAAATTGCAATTACTTTTAAACTATAGAAGTTAGAGTTTTGAAATAAAAGTCATTTTATAGCAAATTTAACAAAGTTTTCTAAAAATAATATTTTATTTAGTATTAGTAAAGTCTTACACTGAAAATTAAGAAAAAACTAAAAAGCTAACCATTTTGAAGTAACTATCAAGAACTTAATTTTTACGTTTTGGGCCTTGTTCCCACTTTAGTAACTTGTGTTGCCGCCTCGGGCTCTGATGACATCTTGGAACCGGTTTGGCATGCTGAACACTAAGTTACGGAGGCGGTGTTGGGGAATATTCACCCATTCTTCTATCAGGGCCTGTTTTAGAGCCCTGAGGGTGGCGGGGGGTGGTCTGCGTCTTCTGACTAGCCTCCCAAGCTCATCCCAAGTGTGTTCAATAGGGTTAAGATCTGGGCTTCTTGATGGCCAAGCCATCAAGCTGATGCCAACCTTCTGAATGTACTCTTGTACGAGGTGAGCGGTGTGTGGCCGGGCGTTATTATGCATTAGAATCGCTCCATCACCCATATTTACTAAATATGGCCCTGCATACTCGATAAGGATCTCTAATGCATATCTTTCACCAGTCAGAGTGCCATTTTCTATGACCACTAGCTCTGTGCGACCCTCTGAAGAGGTGCCAGCCCATACGTGTACAGAGCCCCCGCCGTATTTAACTCTTTCCGAGATGCAACCTTGAATGTATCGGTCACCAGGGCGCCTGTATACTCTCCGCGTTCCATCGGAAGTGAATAAAGAAAACCGAGACTCATCTGTGAACAAAACTCTTGTCCATTCTTCTTCGCCCCATTGTACGTGTTGACGGGCGTAGCGTAGTCTTGCTACTCGATGCCCTGTCTCAAGTTTGGGGCCATTTGCTGGCCTGTACGACTTCAGGTTGGCTTCAGCAAGTCTTCTCCTCACTGTACTCTCACTAACGTAGTCTCTTCGGGTCTGAAGAAGCTGTTGCTGGACCTTAACTGCATTAAGGTGACGATTTCTTAACACAGTAGAGACAATTAAGCGGTCTTTCAGGTACTAGTGCACCTGGGTCTGCCATTACTTGGTCTCCTTAGATGGTTTCCAGTCTCTTAGTACCTTCGCTTTACTTGCTGCATCGTTCTTAGAGTTACACCCACCGTTCTTGCAGTATGACGCATACTGATGCCTACTTCGAGAAAAGTTATGATTCTTGCACATTCTTCTGGTGAAAGAGGCATGATTAGTGAAGTTTACTCGCTGAAGACACATTTGCTTTTGAATTGCAATTGATTTATCAGCAATAAAGAAAACAATAAAAAACAAAAGTACAAGCCAACAGTTTAAAAAAGAGTGTTTTTGTTTTTTAATTTTTTTTTTCAGTCAATCTTAAAAAATGATAATATGCATAACGTTTTTATTAAATGAAATGAAATTGTCTTTTAACTTTTTTTTATTTCAAAGGTCTAGCTTCTGTAGTTTAGGAGATATTGCAATTTTAAAACTGTACTACTTACTTTTGACGCCCAGTGTATTATCTATTAGTAATTATAGGACAGTCGCCGACAAGTCAATCGAGCTCCTTAGAGTGTTGATCTCCTTGCGGTGCGGGAATGCAATGGTAAAACATTGCTATTCCGCGCCGCAAATCGTAGAATACCAAATCCATCTTTTTCTTAATGCGCGGATCGTAGGATGTCAGGCAAGAGGAAAAGAAGAGGAAGTAGCAAGAAGAAGACGCCACCACTCCAATTCTCTGCCCAACCCCCGTCACACGGGGGCAAATACACATGCCGGGGGACCTACGTCCCCTCGAGATGATTGCCCGGGCAAGGAGCATATGCTCGAGGCCCGAATCGTACCCGGTGGGGTACATGAAACCGGATTGGATTGGGAGGGAGCATCGTTGTTTCCGGCTAAACAACTGAGTCGATATCGCGATCTCCTGCTCCATTCCGTGAAGGGTTGATTCTCCGCGTAAGCGTCGAGACTCCCCTTCCCGGACCTGCCTCGGGAACGACTGCACGCAGTTCTCTGCGCGCGTCGCCAGCCCGACCCCTGCCAACAGCGCCTCTAGCGGAGAGTGCGCGCAACTGCGCGCGCGTCCGCCACATCGGAGCAATTGTTTGTGTTCTTTCTGTGAAAGAAACACAACAATTGCAATGTCAAATCCAGGTAAGAAATTACCACACTCTTCACCATCTCCGGGCACTTCGGGTGTAAAGACACCCAGCCCAAAGCCCCGCTCCGGGCTCCGTGGATCCGTACCTAAGTGTACGACATCGGCGGAAACCGGAAGGGCAACCCAACTCCAGGCAGGCAAGGCCCGCCGCTCGCCGCCCTCGTTCGAGGACTCCATCCTGCAGGATGAGAAGCGGCCGAAGATATCGGTGACCATAGCCGAGTCCCCGGACACTTCAGGCCCCTCTCCACAGGCATCCGCAAAGCCACTGTCGCAGCCGCGCGGTAATGCGAGAAATCGCACGCCGCCGCGATCGCCGACACCCGACATTTCTTTCGCTCAGCCGAGCTCCTCGCGCGCCGCGACTTCAGCCGCCGCGCCCGGTATTGACCACCACATCTTAGTAGATGTTTTCCCAAGCTGGGCAAAACATTTCGCCCAGTTACATGCTCAACTAGGCCACGTCCCAAACGCCCGCGCCTTAGACGAAGGAGGCATCATCTTTAGGCCCGAGTCAACAAGGGAACATGACATCATTAAAAGGTACCTCTGCAGCATAAGGGACGTAGAACCAACTCTTCGTTGGCACTACGTCTCAGCTGCAAAGAATACCTCCCAACCACGCCCCATTACGCCTGAAGAGATGGCGCCGGAGCCCCCACCGCTCGCTCACCGTAGCAGTGAGTCGACGGAATATGCGGACTTCGCGGATGAGGTTTCCAGGCGCCTCTCTCAACTCAACTCACCTCCTACTTCATACGCTGGGATGGCAGCGCGGCCGCCTTCGCCGCCCGCCCCCCGCCCGCAATCCGCCTCTCCGCGCGCTGCGACAACAGCCGCCGCGCAGAACAACGACGCACCCCCAGCGAAGGGGTACCCGCCAATTGTGGTAGAGACTTTCCCCAATTGGACGGCCCACTTTGCTAAGTTGAACACCATACTAGGCCACGCTCCCAACGCGCGTCCCTTCTTAAAAGGGATTCGCTTCATCCCCAAAACCGCGGAGGAGTACCGCGTCATTCAGCGATACCTCCTCGGCATAAGAGAGGCAGAGCCAACACTCAGTTGG
The DNA here is from genome assembly GCA_905163395.2 of Endotricha flammealis. Taxonomy (NCBI): domain Eukaryota; kingdom Metazoa; phylum Arthropoda; class Insecta; order Lepidoptera; family Pyralidae; genus Endotricha; species Endotricha flammealis. The sequence continues at coordinate 16,684,720 of LR990863.1, forward strand.
CACTGCTACTCAGTCGAGGAGGAAGTCCCCACCAAGGTGGTGATACGCGGACTCCCCGTAGGTACGAACACCCAATTAATAACCGAGGCGCTTACAGCCCTCGGATATGAATGTCAACAGGTGCGAGCGATCGACATCACCCGAGGCAGGCCCACCTGCCTGTACCTGGCCAAGCTGAGACGCCCCAAGTTGGTGGAGCTCCAGCGCCTATATCAGGTGCGGGAGTTACTCCACATGACTGGGGTGTCCATCGAGGCCTGGCGCAATGGCAGACGCGTGGCACAGTGCTACAGGTGCCAAGCGTTTGGGCATGCCTCGGCCAACTGCCACCGACCGCCGCGGTGCGTCCGCTGCGGGTGCGGGCACCGAGCGGCCGACTGTACGCGCCCTAGAGGCGCGCCTCCTACATGTGCGAACTGCGGTGGGGCGCACACTGCTAATCACAAGCAGTGTGCGGCCTACCGCAAGGCGGCACGCAAGAGGGGCATTACTGTGCCCCCTCCTAAGCCAACAGCGACGGCCAAACAGCCGCCCTCAACACCGCCGGCCCTCTCGGCCGATCAGTTAGCTGATCAGGCCGAGGGCTGGCAAATTGCGGGGAGAAAACCCCCGCCAACCTCCACTCCAACAGTGGCACCTGCCACAAAACTACTAACAGTGGCGCCAGCCGCCACGCCGCCGCCAACAACGTTGGCCCCAACAACAAATGCCGCGCCGACGACAACTGCGGAAACAGGTAAGAGGAAGAGGAGGAGGAGAAGGAGGAGGAGCAAAAGGGCACCTTCCCCTCCGCCCTCCACCTCGATTGTCCCTCCGACCGAGGTAGCCCTCCAAACAGAGGAGCAACCACGGACGGAGGAGCTAACTCAGCCGCCGCCGACGGCTATAATAAGAAGTAAAAAACCGCGTCCCCCGTCACAGGGGTTAAATTTTGACGATCCTGAGTGTCCCAAATTAAACGGGCTCCCTGTCCGCGACTTCGATACGTGGGACATCCTCGATGTATTTGTAGGCCTACTAGAGGCCATATGCTACGGGGATGACCCGCGCGAAGTCGCGAGACAGGGAATACTGAGATTTATTCCCGAGTGGGTGGGCTAGCGGCAGCGTCGCCGCGCGGGCGGAGGCCACCCGACCTCCTTTCCGCGCGGCGGCGCCGTCGCAAGCCAGAGCGCGATTGCGATACCAGGTAAGTACTTTTATTCGTAATTCTGTCCGCGTCACAAGTCCTATTTACATGTTTATATATTAGTGTCTGTCTTGTTGTTAATTGTTAACCAAATTTTTCGGCCAAGTTTATAACTTTATGCAGCGAAAGGCCGCCAGAGTCGCGCTGCTCGTAAGGAACAGCGCCACACTCGGCGGCACGCGGAACTACATAGTTCAATTCTCTTTTTCCAAAATTCTAAATTTATTCTGTTTTTGTCTGTCCTTTATTTTCATTCTTACTTTGTATTGTGAGTAGCGTCAGGCTTAGCCTTCCCCCGTCCCACACCCTTTCCCCATATTATTACAAAAAAAAAAAAATATATATATATAAAAAAAAAAATTACTATATCAAAAAAAAAATACAAAACACAAAAAAAATAAAATAAAATATTAAAAAAAAGTAAAATGAGGAAGGGGAAAAAAAAAAGAATATCCCTATAAAAAAAAAAAAATAATAGTCCCAAAACCTATCCGACCTCCTCCCCCAAATGAAGATTGCCGCGCCGACCACAGAGTTGGCGCGACAAAATTCATGAGGGAAAAACTCTGGTTGAGCTCGACACTTGGAGACGACTGTACCTTGCCATATGTATGTTTATTTTCTGCTATTTATTTATTTAGCTGGATGAAGGCCGCGGGAGGCGCCCGCAGTGACCCGTCAAGGGAACGCTGCGGACGCACCCCGCGGATTTCAGCCAACTAACTTGTTTTGTATAAAGTATATATTTTATTAGTCTTAGTCTTATATATTATTTATTAGTAATTATAGGACAGTCGCCGACAAGTCCATCGAGCTCCTTAGAGTGTTGATCTCCTTGCGGTGCGGGAATGCAATGGTAAAACATTGCTATTCCGCGCCGCAAATCGTTGAGTACCTAAGTCCATTTTCTTGATGCGGATCGTAGGTAGTCTGTCAAGAAAAGAAGAGGAAGTAGCCACAAATCGCCGCCAACGCCAATTCTCTGCCCAACCCCCGTCACACGGGGGCAAAAATACACATGCCGGGGGACTTATGTCCCCTCGAGATGATTGCCCGGGCAAGGAGCATATGCTCGAGGCCCGAATCGTACCCGGTGGGGTACATGAAACCGGATTGGATTGGGAGGGAGCGAGGCTTTGGTTGGACGTCGTGGACATCGGTTGCCTCAGCTGGTCGACAGACGCGCGTGGTCCCAGCTTCGAGGCTCTCGCAACCCTGCGACCCCCAACACCCCAGCCGTAACTGGGTGTATCCTCCGCCGTCGAGTTTTGCTCCGGCGTCGAGGCTCCCCAACCTACGGGCAGCGCCACCTACAGGCGGTTTGGAAGCAACCCAGTCGAGAGACCGACGACGTAGACGCCGGCGCCTCTGGTGGCAGCAGAGCGTCAACTCAGTCGGTGCGACGGGTCCCGCCGCCATTTTGTGGATTTTTTGTTAATAAAAACTTCAATTGCTTGTTTACAATTACTTGTCACAACAATTGTAAGTATACTTTTTCTTTTTTTATCTCGACAAGCTGTGTGTTGGAGTTTATATCTAAAGTTTCGCCAACACACAGTACAAAAATTGTAATCTGATAAAATATTTTATTTTATCAGGTTACAATTACACCTACTAGTAAGTAGTCCTACAAGCTGCCGTTGGAACTTTTTAACCAAATTTCACCAACGGTCAGTAAACAGGGTTTCCAAGTTTCCCTTCTGAGTAAGGGAACTTGGAAAACCTAAACATGAGGAAGGCAGGGAAGGGGGACCCCCCCGACCCCAAGAAAACGAGCAAGAAGCCACCCGAGAAAGGCCACCAACCCGCAGCCCGAGTCGTAGTAACCCGGGACATAACAAAAAAGGGCGGCCTAATTAAAATCTTGTCCACGGACATCTTAAAGCCAGCAAGAACTGGCTTTGTGAGCTCAGCAACTACGAGTGCTGCTGCCAGCAAAGCCAGGCCGGCATCATCTCCAGGTAAACTGGAGACCTCCCGCCGTCGCTCCCCCCCCTCATTGGAGGGTTCCCTCCTACAGGAGGAGAAGCGGCCCAAATTTAATCCGCTAGAAGCGGATACGCCGCGCCGCCCTCGCGAGCGGCAGCTTAGGACGCCGCCGCGCTCGCCGTCACCTCATCGAGGTAGGCAGCCAGTGGAGCGGCCACCAATTTTAATTCCCCTCGAATCCGAGGGCGAGGGGGCCGACGAATCTCGCAACTCGACCGAGTATGCTGAGCTCGCCGACCCCTTCGAACGTTCAGTGCCGTTCCACTGTGCGCCGCTGCCTACGCCGCCGACGCCGGAACAGATAAGTCTATCCCCTTTTAAATATCCCCCTTCACCCCAACCACCATCCCCGCAACCAGGGACATCCTACGCGCGCGCGGTGTCCTCGGCACCTGCCACCCCGGGGCCTTCGAGCGCAGGGCCTTCGCCGCAAGCTGCGGCGACGCCCATGCGTACGACCCCCCCACCACCAAGCCCCGCACCCGCGGAAGCTCCGCTGCCAGAAGCGGAAGCCCCCCCTGCTAGGGGGTACCCACCGTTAGTGGTGGAGGTGTTCCCAGACTGGGCCAAGCACTTCAAGTGCCTGCATGCCCAGCTGGGACACTCGCCCAATGCGCGCCCTTTTGGTAAGGGGGTGCGCTTCTTACCAAAAAGTGCCGAGGAGTACCGCGTGGTGCAAAGATACCTCTGCGGCCTGAGCGAAGCGGAGCCAGCATTGAGCTGGTACTGCTACTCGGCCGCGGAGGATCTACCTACTAAGGTAGCGCTGCGCGGACTCCCGGCCAACTCCAACACGGCGGAGATCAAGCTCGCACTGGAGGAGCTTGGCTTCGCCGTCCAACAGGTGCGACCTATTGCCCCAGCCCGTGGCAGGCCCGGATGCCTTTACCACGTGCAGCTGGACCATCTCCCGGTGAGGGAGCTCGAGCGGCTGTATAGCGTCAAAGAGCTCCTCTACATGCCGGGAGTGACCATAGAGGCATGGCGCAAGCAAAAACGCCTAGCGCAGTGCTTTAGGTGCCAGGCATTCGGGCATGCCTCGGGCAATTGCCATCGCCCGGCCAGATGCCTCAGATGTGCCGGAGAGCACATGATTGCTGAGTGCATCCGGCCTAAAGACCACCCTCCTAAGTGCGCGAACTGCGATGGATCGCACGCATCTAACGACAAGAGGTGTGCGATCTACCGCAGAGAGGCGCGTAGGAGGGGAATATCGGTCCCACCACCGGCGCCTCCTCTAGGCGCCCCCCCAACTCAAACCAGCACAAGCCGGCAACCACCCCCTCTCTCAGCCGAACAGAGGCGAGATATAGAGGAGGGATGGTCAGTTGTGGGACGTGGCCGCACCGGAGTGCAGGGAGCAATCCCAGCTGCACCAATGCAGACCGCCACCACGCTGGCACCACCGGCAAACATGCCCAACCAGCCCAGACAGGGAGAGAAGAAGAAGAGGAGGAGAAGGGGGAAGAAAAAACCCGCTTCTTCTTCCCTACCTGCCCCAACTACAACAGCCGCACCAGCGGTCGTAGTCGAACACCGACACCCAATTGCTCCTGAGACAGCTCCGCTCCCTCAGAGGCAGCAGCGGAGGGTTCAGGTCCAGGAGCAACCAAGCCAAGCGGACACGGCGATGCCCGCAACAACAGTGGTGGCAACAGCCGCCCCCACACAGCCCACAGAGCCGGCCCCTCGGCCGACCAGCGACCCTACGACAGCCGTCATTAGGGTGCTGGTGGAAGTCCTCGCAGGCTATTTGGCAGGCGAGGATCCGAGGACGCTGGCAGCTAGGGCCCTTGTGCAGCTCCAAACCCACTATGGGTGAAGAGCTGCGCATAATATATTGGAACCCCGGGGGTATTAAGTCGAAACTGCAGGACCTCCGGCTACTCCTCCAGCAGTACTACCCTCAGGTAATGCTGCTGGGGGAGACCAAACTCCGCTCAATAGACCAACTGCGCGTCCCTGGCTACCACGTGTATCGCCAAGACAAAGTCTCGCCAACCGGCCATGCCTACCGTGGCACAGCGGCCCTGGTCAGGCGGGACTGCATACACGTGGAGCTAGAGTGCCCACCTTTGGACACACTCACAGCAAATGGGGTGTGTCTTAAGGTGGGCGCTGAAGAGACTCGCATATTCGCGGCTTATTACCCCCCTCAAGCAGTCCACACACGTAGGAGTCAGCTACGAACAATGCTTCCTCAGGACATCGGGGCCATCCTCAACAATACCGGACCGGCCGTGATGATGGGGGACTTCAACTCCAAACATCAGGAGTGGGGGTCCCACACCGTCAACGAGGCCGGCCGAGTGCTGCGTAAAGCGGCAAACGATGGTGGGTACAGGGTGTTGGGCCCAGATGCGCCCACCCATGTGCCCGCTAACGCAGCACACCGCCCCGATGTCCTGGACATAGTGCTCTGCCAGGACCTCCGCCACTCGGTGCAGGTGGAGGTACTGTACGACGTTGAGTCCCAACACATGCCAATCTTGGCGACAATTGACCTCTCGGCCAGCTGTGTGATGCCAAGCCGGCCCAGAGCAAGAACAGACTGGGATGCGTTTCAGAGAGCGCTCCTAGACCTCGACCTCGGCGAGTGTCTTACCTCGCCACAGGAGGTGGAGGCCGCAGCAGCACTCCTCACGGCGAAATTACAGGAGGCCAAAGCGGCCTCCACTGTCCCTATTAACAGGGCAAAGGCCACTCGCCGAAGAGATCTCCCAGAGAGGCTGGGAGCGCTCCTAAAGAGGAAGCGCACCCTACGTCGAACCTGGGCCGAGACACGCTGTCCGAGAGTAAAATCGGAACTCAACGCCGTCAGCAGTCAGCTGTCGGAGGGGGTGAAGGACTGGCGAGGGGAGGAATGGGACCGTCTTATCGATAAGACGGTCGACGACCACCTCGCCTTCTATCGCCTCAACCGGCAACTACTCCGCAAGGCGCCAGCCGTTTGCCCTCTCCTAGATGGAGCGGGCAAACGGCACTTTGAAGCGTCAAAAAGAGCGGAGATCCTGGCAGAGCATTTAGAGGAAGTATTTACGCCTAATCCCGTAGCGTCCAATATATCGCCGGCAGTCCGGGAACTGCGCCACAAGGTAGTATACCGCGTAGAAGAATTTCTAGCCAATCCGCAGCTGGATCCGTCCGAAGTCCGGTATGTCTCGCCAGCAGAAATGCACAAGAGCATACTGGCAATGCCAAGGCGGAAAGCCCCTGGCACGGACGGAATCACTGCGGAAATGTTGAAGCAGCTGCCCAAAAGAGCTGTCGTCCAACTGGCACGACTCTCTAATGGCATCCTCCGCACTGGCCACTTCCCTGACATATGGAAGTCAGGGAAGATTATTGTCCTCCCCAAGCAGGGGAAGGACAGACGCCAACCGGCCAACTACAGGCCAATAACGCTATTATCGCACTGCTCGAAGCTGTTTGAGCGTCTGCTGCTGCACAGAATCCGGCCGCACCTCACCGTAAGGGAGGAGCAGTTCGGGTTCAGAGAGCAGCACTCAACGACGCTCCAGCTTGCGCGCGTGCTCGAATACCTTGCCCAGGAGTGGAACCTCGGCCGCACCTCGGTGGCGGTCTTTCTCGATATCGAGAAGGCCTTCGACCGGGTGTGGCACGAGGGTCTCCTCTACAAACTCCTGGAGCAAACCAGCATGCCGCACCAGTATGTGCGCATAATAGCGTCCTTTCTGCAGGACCGGAACTTCCGAGTAGAAGTAGAGGGCTCGGAGTCCCGGTCCGGCAGAATACAAGCGGGGGTGCCTCAGGGCAGCTGTCTTTCACCGGCACTCTACGCGGTGTACACCAACGACATCCCGTTGCTCACCGAGGAACAACGACTCGAGGGGGAACGGGAGGTCATACTGGCGCTGTTCGCGGACGACAGTGCGTACTTCGCCTCGTCCGTCAAGCCGGCGATCGCCGCTAACCGGATACAGAGGTTGTTAAACCTCCTTCCGGATTGGCTCGACACATGGCAGCTGGCAGTCAATGTGGGAAAGACTGTCGCTATGTGTGTCGGGAGGATCCGGAAGTTTCCGCAGCGGCTGACGCTACGGGGGGAGGCAATAGCGTGGGAGCGCGAGGCACGCTACCTAGGGGTCCAAATCGACCGGTCATTGAGCATGAGGTCCCATGTGAACCAAGCCCGTAACAAGGCAAGGTTCGCGAGGGGCGCGCTCTGGCCGGTCCTTGCATCCAAGATGTCTCAGCGGACGAAATTAGGCATTTATAAGACGTCCGCTGATCACATATGCGGCCCCTGCCTGGTATGCCCTGTGCTCTCACGCACTTAGGGAACGCCTGCAGGCCCAACAAAACCTGACTCTTAGGACGATTGTCAACGCGGGGCGCTACGTCCGCAATGACGTAATCGCGCGTGACGTCCAAATGGAATCAGTGGAGGAATTTGTGATCAGGGTGGCGCGGAAAATGTACGACCGCGCCGACCACTCCAAATTCCTCCACTTGAGAGGCATAGCCCCCCTTCACGCGCGACCCCCGGACGGACGTCGCGCCCCGCGGGAAATCCTCCCCGCGGCCGATACTGAGTAATGCAGAAATGTTGGGCCTGCAAGCGCGCTACACCACTTTGGCACTTCCTTTGGCATATCTTCAAATTTCAAATTTAAAATTCAAAATTCAAAATTTCAAAATTCCAAATTTCTTGCTCATCTCCATTTCATGTTCATCTTCATTTTCATTCATTTCATTTCGCTCATTTCATGTTCACCTTCATGACTGGTGGGATGCAGGGGCCGGTGATGGCACCCTACTTTTCGAAGTAGGGCACCCATGCCGGCAACAATATTCTACCAGTCATGACTGCCCATTATTTATGATTTTATTATTTTATTTTCGGATTATCGATGTAGCAATATAGGCAGGCCCCCCCTACAGTCACAATATGTAATAACGTGTGGGAAAAAAAAAAAAAAAAAAAAAAAAAAAAAAAAAAAAAAAAAAAAAAATGATGAATTATATATGCATACATATATAGACACCAAATATATAAAAAGATTATAACTATATATAAAAAAAAAAAAAAAAAAAAAAAAAAAAAAAAAAAAAAAAAAAAAAAAAAAAAAAAAACAAAAAAAAACCCACACGTTACTTATGCCCTCTTCTACTCCAGAGTCCGGGCCGGGGACGGCACTAGACTGGCCCCGACCCACCTCTGTTGTACATAATGGCCCGACACTTCCCCCCGATTGTGCCTTCTTCTAATACCTTTTATATATTCTATGATATTATTTATATATAGCGCTGGTTGTGGGCCGCGAGCAACGCCCGCAGCGGCCCAGTTGTGGGCTCGCTGCGGACGAGGTTCGCGGAGCGGAGCCATGTGACTTCTTCTCTTTATAATTCTTATACAGGGAGGAAAAAGGCGACGAACACAGCCGAAAGTTTGATGATATGTACCTTACAGACATGCGTTTTATATAGGTTTCATTTAAAAATAGTTTATTTAAAAAAAAGGCACAGATTTGAAAATTTCCTACGTGCCGATAACCCTAATTCCAGAACAACAGTGCATTTGATAAGATAACTACACGGACGGGTACTACTACGCTACGGACAGGCTGTAGGTACCTAGCTTAGCCCTTGCCTAGCCCACGATACACACATACCTACCTATTAATAGTAATTCTGATTATCATTTAAAAAATCTAGCAAACATGAAGTAGGTACGCCAGGAACTTACCTACAACACACGATGCTCGATGTATCTGAGCACATCTCTCTCATGCGACTCATGCGACACAACACTCAAAACCACTAAACAACATTTAAAACACTAAACATCACTTAAAACACCAATACCATTTAATAAATAATAGAAACTTTCACAATTTACTTCTAGCATGTACCTATTGACAATAGGATATTTTTGTATCACTATGGTAACCGTGACAATTACCATGTACCAAAGGCAAATAAACTTTTCATTCATTCATCCGTTCATTCAATTAATTCAGGGCTGGATTCGGTAAGTCTGATTATTGGCGTATTTGTTTTAACATAGGTACTTTCTTCGCTAAAAAGAATAAGTAATTACGAATAGTTTTTATTAGGCTTTTTTATTATCATCACTAAGGAATGATAGTATGAGTTGCTGGCGGTACAATTAACAAAAAACACATGTTTTATTCCAATCACTACGGCATAAAGGAATGAAAAGCCTTAAAGGTCGTTATTAGGCTACGCTACGAACATCTAAGATTAAAAAGTTATGAAATCAATGTTATGGTTATGTTTACTTATGGTTAAAAATAATCGTGGTCAGGTCAATGACCGATTTAAAAAAAACGACCTTAATACATCCCCGTTGCTGCGTTCACAGCTGATTTTAGGGATGAAATCACACAGTTTTACAACTAATGTTTGTTAGTCAATTACTCCGAAACTATCATACTTAGACAAAAGATCTTTCACCAGCATAAAGCAGATGTATAAACCTCTTAAGAAATTTCGGGAGTGTCGGTCGCCCTCAGGGCACCCTGTATATTTATAGCTTATATGTATGTATACCTTTCCATAAAGTAATATGTTTAAAGGCCAATCGGAGGGAAGTCAAGCGGGCACCTGAAATATTATACTGTATATAGTGTTTGGGGGACGAGGGCAAGCAGGAATATGCTTGCCCTCGTCCCCCAAACAAATAAGGAAAACATAATAAAAATAAGAAGAAGAAGAAGAAGACGGAAACCAAAAACCAAGAAGAAGAAGAACACACACAAAGAAAGGAGTCCCACCCCTCTGCATAGAGGGCCCAAATACCGGGGGAATGTCTTCCCCTGTGAACACCCGGGCAAGGAGTGTTAACTCGAGGCCCGTACGCGCGCTCGCGCGCATGAAACCCGTAGGTAGGCTGGGAGGGAGGACACCCTCCGGTCGACAAATCGACCCCTACGCAGGCCGCATTGGCCTTCCCGATCAGGGCAGGCCGAAATCTGCGTACGCCGCCCAGGTCACCGTCGCCCGAGCAAGGCGCGGCGCCTCAACTGGCCGACGAACTCGAGGACGACGAGTTCCGCGACTCCACGGAGTACGCGGAGCTCGCCGACCTAGAGAGATCGGCATCACCGCACGGTGCGCCGGCGACACTCGTGCCGCCGATGCCAGCGCCGAGACCGAGCACTTCATATGCTCAAGCATTAACGTCCCCCTCGCCGCCGCCGATGACGACGTCGCCCGCGGCAACCAGTAATGCCGCGGCCAGCGCGCCGGCAGCGGAGGAAGTGCCCGCGAAAGGATACCCTCCGATAGTTGTTGAAGTGTTTCCCAACTGGGCGAAGCACTTCGAAATACTGCACGCCCAGTTGGGACACCCTCCCAACGCCCGCCCATTCGGGACGGGCACTCGATTCCTGCCAAAAAATGCGGAGGAGTACCGCACAGTACAAAAGTATCTCTGCGGCCTAGTAGAGGCAGAGCCGGCCTTAAGCTGGTACTGTTACTCGGCCGCAGAGGACCTCCCTACGAAAGTAGCGCTGCGCGGACTCCCCGCAGGGACCAATCCGGAAGACATTAAGTCCAACCTCACCAAATTGGGCTTTAAAACCAATTTGGTGAGGCCAATTAAGCCAACGAAAGGGAGGTCCGGCTGCATTTTCCATGTGCAGCTGGACCACCTATCAACAGCAGAGCTCCAGCGCCTTTACCAGGTACGAGTCCTGCTGTCGATGCCCGGCGTCACAATAGAGGCGTGGCGTAAGGACAAACGTTTGGCGCAATGTTTCCGTTGCCAAGCGTTCGGCCACGCCTCTACTAATTGCTTTCGGCCGCCTAAGTGTGTCCGCTGCGGAGGCGGCCACTTAACGGCCGAATGCATACGGCCGAAGGATGGTCCTCCCTCCTGCGCGAACTGCGGTGAGGCGCACACTGCCAATGACAAGCGGTGCGCAGCCTTCCGCAAAGAGGCGAGGAGGCGAGGTATCGCCCTGCAGCCACCGGCCCCGCAGGGCAACCTGCTAAACATAGCCGCAGGCCACCAACAGCCACCCTTGACGGCCGAACAGGTCAAGGACCTAGCCGAAGGGTGGCAAATTGCCGGCCGTGGCAATAAGCCTAGCGTCGCGACACAAATGCCGACAACGTTAGCGCCGCCGGCCATCCTACCTGCAGCGCCGCGCGCGCCTCAGGAGGCGGGCATTAAAAAAAAAAGAACCCGAAGGCGGAAGAAGGCAGCGGCGGCGCCTTCGGCCCCGGCCCCGGCTTCAAATAATTTAGTCCCTGCGCCCTGCGCCCCTGCTCCCCTCGCCCAAAAGGCATTAAGGGAGGCGGTCGACAGGCTGCAACAAACCACAAATAAAACAGCTGTCGAGACGGCGCCGGGGCCCAAGCCTCAGCCGCTGACTCAGCAGCTGGATATAACACAACCGCAGCCTCAGCTGCCCCAAACTGCGGCACCACTGTCGACCAGGAGCCCCCTAGTAACGGATTTACTGGGGGCCCTGGTGGAAATCCTCACCGCATATCTAAGCGGTGGGGACTTGTGGGCCGCAGTATTCAAGGCCCTAGGGTCACTAAAACAATATGTCTAGTGACTTTAGGGCCATCTACTGGAACCCCGGGGGCATTCAAGCTAACACAGCCGACCTCCGCCTACTCCTCCAGCAGTACTACCCGCACGTAGTACTGCTGGGGGAAACGAAGCTCTCGCCTCACTCTGACTTCCGCGTCCCGGGCTACCACGTGTATCGCAACGACAAAGTCGCGCCGTCCGGCGTGCCCTATAAAGGCACGGCGGTACTGGTGCGGCGCGACTGCATACACGTGGAGCTTGACCGCCCGCCCCTGGACACACTAGTCGCGAACGGAGTGTGTCTAAGGGTGGGCGGAGATGAGACGCGGATCTACGCGGCATATTATCCGCCGTCAAACAATACGGCCCATGTTAGGAGCACACTGCCCCGAGACGTCCGCCTTATCCTAGACGGCAGCGGTCCGGCGATGGTGATGGGTGACCTCAACTCTAAACATAGAGACTGGGGCTCCCACACCAACAACGTCGCCGGCCGCACACTTCAACAAGCCGCGGGACGAGGTGGGTACACAGTAGTCGGGCCGAGTGCGCCCACTCATGTACCCACCAATCCCAACCACAGGGCGGACGTACTCGATATTGTGCTCTGCCAAAATCTCCGCTCTACAACACAAGTGGAATTAGAAGTGCTGTACGACGTTGAGTCTCAGCACTTGCCTATAATGGCAACGCTTGATTCCTCGGCCAGCTGTGCTCTTCCGAGACAGCCCAGGCAACGTATAGACTGGGACGCCTTTCAAAGAGCGCTCTTAAACCTCAGTCTCGGTGAGGGACTGACAAACCCGCGGGAGGTGGAGGCCGCCGCCGCGCTCTTTACTCTTAAAGTACAAGAGGCGGCGAAGGCCGCCACCGTGCCTATAGCGGGGAGGTCAGCCAATCGCCGAGACAATCTTCCGGCAGGCTTAAGAGCGCTCCTATGTAAGAAGCGCGTCCTACGTCGTGCCTGGGCCGAGACACGCTGCCCGAGGATCAAACAGAGACTCAATGCCGTCAGCACTCAACTGTCTGATGGGGTGAGGGAGTGGAGAGGGGCTAACTGGGACCGCGTCATTGATGACGCGGCCGCGGAGCCCGCTGCACTCTATCGCCTCAACAGACAGTTGTTTAGAAAACGGCCTCCACAGTGCCCTCTCTACGATAGAGAGGGCATCCGCCAATACGGCGCCGCGGAGAGAGCGGAGATCTTGGCAGAGCACCTAGAGGGGCAGTTCATGCCAAATCCCGTAGCATCAACAAGCGCGCCGGCAATCCGCGAACAGCACCAACAGGTAATAAGCCGCGTAGAGAAATTTCTCGCCGACAACCCGCCGACTCCGTCTGAAGTCGCTTTTGTCTCTCCCGCAGAAATGCGGAAGGCAATAGCGGCTATGCCTAGGCGAAAAGCCGCAGACACAGACGGAATAACGGCGGAGATGATGAAGCAGCTACCCAAGAGAGCCGTAGTCCAATTGGCGCGGCTCTCTAATGGCATACTACGGACTGGCCATTTCCCGGACATCTGGAAGTCCGGGAAAATCATTGTCCTTCCCAAACCAGGGAAGGACCGCCGCCAACCGTCTAGCTACCGGCCCATTACGCTATTGTCGCACTGCTCGAAGTTGTTTGAGCGTCTTGTGTTGCATCGAGTCCGGCCGCACCTCACCGTAAGGGAGGAGCAGTTCGGATTCCGCGAGCAACACTCCACGACGCTCCAACTAGCGCGCGTGCTAGAACACCTTGCCCAGGAGTGGAACCTCGGCCGCACCTCGGTCGCTGTATTTCTCGATATCGAGAAAGCATTCGACCGAGTGTGGCACGAGGGACTGCTCTACAAGCTACTGGAGCAAACTAGCACGCCGCACCAGTATGTGCGAATAATAGCGTCGTTCTTGCGCGACAGAGAATTCTGCGTGGCCGTGGAGGACGCGGAATCTCAGTCGCGCAAAATAAGGGCCGGAGTGCCACAGGGTAGCTGCCTCTCGCCGGCACTCTACGCGGTCTATACCGACGACATCCCTCTGCTCACTGAAGAGCATAGGCTCGAGGGAGAGAGGGGTGTCACCTTGGCGCTGTTCGCGGACGACAGCGCGTATTTCGCTTCGTCGACGAAGCCGGCGATCGCCGCGGCGCGGATGCAAAGGTTACTTAACCTTCTTCCGGAGTGGCTCGACAAGTGGCGCATGACAGTCAATGTGGGCAAGACTGTTGCGCTATGCGTCGGGCCGAAACGGAACGCACCGCCGCGGTTGATGCTACGGGATGAGGCAATTGTGTGGGAGCACACAGCGAAATACCTCGGAGTGGAAATAGACAAAAGTCTGAGCATGAGGGCCCATGTTGACTCTGTCGTAAATAAGGCAAAGTTTGCAAGGGCCCTCCTAAAGCCAGTCCTATTCTCCAAACTGCCACTGCGGACGAAGATAGGTTTATACAAAACCTATATTCGTCCGCAGTTTACATATGCAGCCCCCGCATGGTTCGCCCTGTGCTCCCACGCAACAAGGAAACGATTGCAGGTCCAACAAAACCTCGTGCTCCGAGGTATCGTAGGCGCGGGCCGTTATGTCAGAAATGACGTAATAGCCCGCAACCTAAAAATGGAGTCGGTGGAGGAGTTTGTAGTGAGATGTGCGCGGAAAATGTATGACCGCGCCGATCACTCCAAATTCCTCCACCTCAGGGGAATAGCCCCGCTCCACGCGAGACCCCCGGACGGCCGGAAGAGTCGCCGCGCTCCGCGGGAGATTTTACCTCCCGCGGAGAACGAATAAACCTGCCAAAAAGGCATAAGTTGGGCCTGCAATCGTCTCCAATAAGTGTTAAATGTAATTCTGTGTCCGTCTTTTTCTTGTTTATTAATGTGCTGTCCTCATTTGTATGTCTCCTTATTGTTTGTAGTGTCCATCTGAAAAAAAAATATGGCGCTGGGTGTCGAGGCCAGTACAACACTACTGGTAGCGACATCTAGCGTCATATCCGTAAAACTTTTTATTAAGTTGGTGCGTGGCAGCACAAAGCATGTCCTCAGGCAGCATTGCGCGGTGCCTGAGGACATGCTATTCTTTAGATAAAATAGCCAAAGCCGACAGATGGCGCGCTATTCAATAGAATAGTGTACCCATCTGTCGTGCTCCAAATTAAACTTTTCTAAATTCTTTCATGTCTGTTTTGTCCCTTCACTTATTGTTAGATGCAGGCTTAGCCATCCCGAATCCCCCCGTTCCCAAAAAAAAAAAAAAAAAGAAAGAAAGTTATTTAAAAAAAGTAGTAAATAACTGTACAGCCCAAAAAAAAAAAAGAAAACATATATACAGGGTGCCCTGAGGGCGACCGACACTCCCGAAATTTCTTAAGAGGTTTATACATCTGCTTTATGCTGGTGAAAGATCTTTTGTCTAAGTATGATAGTTTCGGAGTAATTGACTAACAAACATTAGTTGTAAAACTGTGTGATTTCATCCCTAAAATCAGCTGTGAACGCAGCAACGGGGATGTATTAAGGTCGTTTTTTTTAAATCGGTCATTGACCTGACCACGATTATTTTTAACCATAAGTAAACATAACCATAACATTGATTTCATAACTTTTTAATCTTAGATGTTGGTAGCGTAGCCTAATAACGACCTTTAAGGCTTTTCATTCCTTTATGCCGTAGTGATTGGAATAAAACATGTGTTTCTTGTTAATTGTACCGCCAGCAACTCATACTATCATTCCTTAGTGATAACGTATTTATTATTTTATTTGTTTTAGTAGGTACTCCTTAATAGCCTTTCTGACACTAAAAAAAGGTATGTACGTCTTGAATTTCGAACTCGATTCGAATTTTTTTTGTTACGAAGAAATGCTTTTTTTCTACAATTGTCACGGTAATCATAGTGTTGTCAACAGTGACGTGTAGCAAAAAAACTAAATGTCGTTACAAGCGCGAGATTATTTAAACTTAATAATGCTGTACGTAGAGTCCGAGTACAACGCAAGGGCAGCTTTGCGGTTGTACCGAGAGCGTTTTCCTCCGCCGCATCCGGTAAATCCTCGCGTAGTTACCAACGCCCTTTACCGGGTACAGGAGAATCGTCCGATCGTTCCACGGACATCGATGGATGACCATCGTGGTGGCGGGTCTAGACGTGTGCCTGTGCGGCTTGAGGAGAACATTTTAAGGTTCTTTGACCAGAACCCCCGAGCAAGTTCTCGACAGGCCGGGCGCCGTTTCGGCGTTGGCCACATGTTGGTTTTGGACGTTTTAAAACTAAACAGGCGCCATCCATACCGCATCCAAAAAGTGCAGGCAATGCTGCCGAGGGATTTGGCGGTGCGAGCAGCATACTGCCGTTGGCTGGACGACGGCATCCGCGAGAATCCTCGTTTCGTGCAGCAAATCATTTGGAGCGACGAGGCGACATTTACGCGGAATGGTTTATGGAACCGTCGAAACGAGCACGTTTGGGCGGAGGAAAATCCCCGCATTTTCCGACAGACAGCGCACCAACAGAGGTGGTCGATTAACGTGTGGGCCGCGATTCATGGCGACACCATTATTGGACCAATTTTTTTACCACCCACTTTGAATCGACATGGATACCATGAGCTACTTAGAAACGTGGTGTCGCCATACCTGGACCAATTACCGTCAGAGGAACGACGTGCTGCGTGGTTTCAACAGGATGGGGCTCCAGCTCATTCGGTTGTGGAAGTGCGCGAAGCTTTAAACGAACTATTCGGCCAACAATGGATCGGGCGATACGGGCCGAACAGATGGCCGCCGCGCTCACCAGACCTCACGCCTCTCGACTTTTTTTTGTGGGGCACTCTCAAAGACCGAGTGTACCGGGATGAATACGAAACGCGAGAGCAAATGGTGCACAGAATTGAACAGGCGTTTGCTGAACTCCGCCAGCAAAATGTGGAGACACAGTTGCTTGCGCGTGTGCACCGTCATACCAAGCAGCGTATCCGACTGTGTCGCATAAGACGCGGCGGACACATTGAGCATCGGCTGTAAGGGGGTGAGCGCTAGGTACCTACGGCCTAATAAAAACTATTCGTAATTACTTATTCTTTTTAGCGAAGAGAGTACCTATGTTAAAACAAATACGCCAATAATCAGACTTACCGAATCCAGCCCTGAATTAATTGAATGAACGGATGAATGAATGAAAAGTTTATTTGCCTTTGGTACATGGTAATTGTCACGGTTACCATAGTGATACAAAAATATCCTATTGTCAATAGGTACATGCTAGAAGTAAATTGTGAAAGTTTCTATTATTTATTAAATGGTATTAGTGTTTTAAGTGATGTTTAGTGTTTTAAATGTTGTTTAGTGGTTTTGAGTGTTGTGTCGCATGAGTCGCATGAGAGAGATGCGCTCAGATACATCGAGCATCGTGTTTTGTAGGTAAGTTCCTGGCGTACCTACTTCATGTTTGCTAGATTTTTTAAATGATAATCAGAACTACTATTAATAGGTAGGTATGTGTGTATCGTGGGCTAGGCAAGGGCTAAGCTAGGTACCTACAGCCTGTCCGTAGCGTAGTAGTACCCGTCCGTGTAGTTATCTTATCAAATGCACTGTTGTTCTGGAATTAGGGTTATCGGCACGTAGGAAATTTTCAAATCTGTGCCTTTTTTTTAAATAAACTATTTTTAAATGAAACCTATCTAAAACGCATGTCTGTAAGGTACATATCATTAAACTTTCGGCTGTGTTCGTCGCCTTTTTCCTCCCTGTATATATAGAATAAAAAAAATCATACAAAAAAAACAATAAAAAAATAAAAAAACATACAAAAAACAGGGCTGTACTAATTTCCCCCTACTCACATTCCTCCCCCCCTTGAGGGCTGGATTAGGAAGGCATGTTGCCCTCCTAAACCAGTGATCAAGGGGGAAAAACGCTCGGATCGACGCTTCCTAGTGACTGACCCAACAGTAGGGACTTATATATTTATTTTATTATTTATATATAGCGCAGGTTGAGGGCCGCGAGAGGCGCCCGCAGCGGCCCGCCTGTGGGCATGCTGCGGACGCAGTTCGCGGAGCTCAGCCGACGCAACTTTTTCTTTATATTAAATATTTATTTATCCTTATATATTTATTTAGATTTAATATTTTTAATTTAGAATCACGGGCAGTCACGGGGAAGTTAGTCGATCCAAACTTTTTATATGTTTTATGTCTTGTGCCGCTCGGAGGAGGACAATGGACAACATTGTCTTCACCCGAGCGGAAGTAAATTCTTAATTTAATTGTGTTGTCCAAACAGAAGCCTCTAAGGAAAGCACCAATGACCCGGGGATTGTCATCCCCGGAGTTGAAACCCGGGCAAGGAGCATTGCTCGAGGCCCGCACGCGCCGTATGGCGCAAGAAACCCGGCATGGCATGGGAGGGAGGGTGGGTGGGTTTTTTGTTTTAATTACAGGTGGGGAAGCCACGGGGGGGAAAGAAGACGCTTCAGGAGCAGTTATTGGGTGACAATAAAACAATTTAGAAGTAAGTATTGGTAACTTTTGAATTTGGAATAAATTTTTTGTATGGGGATTGTGGCTTACCAAGTAACCTCGGTTCCACTAACGAAAAATCTAAAGGGTGGGCGATTTTTCGATTTTCTTGTTCCAGACGGTCCAGAGACAAGAGACGATGATCCTGCAGACGTTCCCGATGTTCCGGAAACCCGAGAACAGGTATTTACTAGAGTTTTTTAATCTTAGGTTAGGTTAGGTTAGGTTAGGTTTTTGAAATTGAAGTTTTTTAATTTTTTGTTTTAATTACAGGTGGGGAAGCCACGGGGGGGAAAGAAGACGCTTCAGGAGCAATTATTGGGTGACGATAAAACAATTAAAACAATTTAGAAGTAAGTATTGGTGACTTTTGAATTTGGAATAAATTTTTTGTATGGGGATTGTGGCTTACCAAGTAACCGGTTCCACTCGAAAAATCTAAAGGGTGGGCTTTTTTCGATTTTCTTGTTCCAGACGGTCCAGAGACAAGAGACGATGATCCTGCAGACGTTCCCGATGTTCCGGAAACCCGAGAACAGGTATTTACTAGAGTTTTTTAACCTTAGGTTAGGTTAGGTTAGGTTAGGTTTTTGAAATTGAAGTTTTTTGATTTTTTGTTTTAATTACAGGTGGGGAAGCCACGGGGGGGAAAGAAGACGCTTCAGGAGCAATTATTGGGTGACGATAAAACAATTAAAACAATTTAGAAGTAAGTATTGGTGACTTTTGAATTTGGAATAAATTTTTTGTATGGGGATTGTGGCTTACCAAGTAACCTCGGTTCCACTCGAAAAATCTAAAGGGTGGGCTTTTTTCGATTTTCTTGTTCCAGACGGTCCAGAGACAAGAGACGAAGATCCTGCAGACGTTCCCGATGTTCCGGAAACCCGAGAACAGGTATTTACTAGAGTTTTTTAACCTTAGGTTAGGTTAGGTTAGGTTAGGTTTTTGAAATTGAAGTTTTTTAATTTTTTGTTTTAATTACAGGTGGGGAAGCCACGGGGGGGAAAGAAGACGCTTCAGGAGCAATTATTGGGTGACGATAAAACAATTAAAACAATTTAGAAGTAAGTATTGGTGACTTTTGAATTTGGAATAAATTTTTTGTATGGGGATTGTGGCTTACCAAGTAACCTCGGTTCCACTCGAAAAATCTAAAGGGTGGGCTTTTTTCGATTTTCTTGTTCCAGACGGTCCAGAGACAAGAGACTATGATCCTGCAGACGTTCCCGATGTTCCGGAAACCCGAGAACAGGTATTTACTAGAGTTTTTTAACCTTAGGTTAGGTTAGGTTAGGTTAGGTTTTTGAAATTGAAGTTTTTTAATTTTTTGTTTTAATTACAGGTGGGGAAGCCACGGGGGGGAAAGAAGACGCTTCAGGAGCAGTTATTGGGTGACAATAAAACAATTTAGAAGTAAGTATTGGTAACTTTTGAATTTGGAATAAATTTTTTGTATGGGGATTGTGGCTTACCAAGTAACCTCGGTTCCACTAACGAAAAATCTAAAGGGTGGGCGATTTTTCGATTTTCTTGTTCCAGACGGTCCAGAGACAAGAGACGATGATCCTGCAGACGTTCCCGATGTTCCGGAAACCCGAGAACAGGTATTTACTAGAGTTTTTTAATCTTAGGTTAGGTTAGGTTAGGTTAGGTTTTTGAAATTGAAGTTTTTTAATTTTTTGTTTTAATTACAGGTGGGGAAGCCACGGGGGGGAAAGAAGACGCTTCAGGAGCAATTATTGGGTGACGATAAAACAATTAAAACAATTTAGAAGTAAGTATTGGTGACTTTTGAATTTGGAATAAATTTTTTGTATGGGGATTGTGGCTTACCAAGTAACCGGTTCCACTCGAAAAATCTAAAGGGTGGGCTTTTTTCGATTTTCTTGTTCCAGACGGTCCAGAGACAAGAGACGATGATCCTGCAGACGTTCCCGATGTTCCGGAAACCCGAGAACAGGTATTTACTAGAGTTTTTTAACCTTAGGTTAGGTTAGGTTAGGTTAGGTTTTTGAAATTGAAGTTTTTTGATTTTTTGTTTTAATTACAGGTGGGGAAGCCACGGGGGGGAAAGAAGACGCTTCAGGAGCAATTATTGGGTGACGATAAAACAATTAAAACAATTTAGAAGTAAGTATTGGTGACTTTTGAATTTGGAATAAATTTTTTGTATGGGGATTGTGGCTTACCAAGTAACCTCGGTTCCACTCGAAAAATCTAAAGGGTGGGCTTTTTTCGATTTTCTTGTTCCAGACGGTCCAGAGACAAGAGACGATGATCCTGCAGACGTTCCCGATGTTCCGGAAACCCGAGAACAGGTATTTACTAGAGTTTTTTAACCTTAGGTTAGGTTAGGTTAGGTTAGGTTTTTGAAATTGAAGTTTTTTAATTTTTTGTTTTAATTACAGGTGGGGAAGCCACGGGGGGGAAAGAAGACGCTTCAGGAGCAATTATTGGGTGACGATAAAACAATTAAAACAATTTAGAAGTAAGTATTGGTGACTTTTGAATTTGGAATAAATTTTTTGTATGGGGATTGTGGCTTACCAAGTAACCTCGGTTCCACTCGAAAAATCTAAAGGGTGGGCTTTTTTCGATTTTCTTGTTCCAGACGGTCCAGAGACAAGAGACTATGATCCTGCAGACGTTCCCGATGTTCCGGAAACCCGAGAACAGGTATTTACTAGAGTTTTTTAACCTTAGGTTAGGTTAGGTTAGGTTAGGTTTTTGAAATTGAAGTTTTTTAATTTTTTGTTTTAATTACAGGTGGGGAAGCCACGGGGGGGAAAGAAGACGCTTCAGGAGCAGTTATTGGGTGACAATAAAACAATTTAGAAGTAAGTATTGGTAACTTTTGAATTTGGAATAAATTTTTTGTATGGGGATTGTGGCTTACCAAGTAACCTCGGTTCCACTAACGAAAAATCTAAAGGGTGGGCGATTTTTCGATTTTCTTGTTCCAGACGGTCCAGAGACAAGAGACGATGATCCTGCAGACGTTCCCGATGTTCCGGAAACCCGAGAACAGGTATTTACTAGAGTTTTTTAACCTTAGGTTAGGTTAGGTTAGGTTAGGTTTTTGAAATTGAAGTTTTTTAATTTTTTGTTTTAATTACAGGTGGGGAAGCCACGGGGGGGAAAGAAGACGCTTCAGGAGCAATTATTGGGTGACGATAAAACAATTAAAACAATTTAGAAGTAAGTATTGGTGACTTTTGAATTTGGAATAAATTTTTTGTATGGGGATTGTGGCTTACCAAGTAACCTCGGTTCCACTCGAAAAATCTAAAGGGTGGGCTTTTTTCGATTTTCTTGTTCCAGACGGTCCAGAGACAAGAGACGATGATCCTGCAGACGTTCCCGATGTTCCGGAAACCCGAGAACAGGTATTTACTAGAGTTTTTTAACCTTAGGTTAGGTTAGGTTAGGTTAGGTTTTTGAAATTGAAGTTTTTTGATTTTTTGTTTTAATTACAGGTGGGGAAGCCACGGGGGGGAAAGAAGACGCTTCAGGAGCAATTATTGGGTGACGATAAAACAATTAAAACAATTTAGAAGTAAGTATTGGTGACTTTTGAATTTGGAATAAATTTTTTGTATGGGGATTGTGGCTTACCAAGTAACCTCGGTTCCACTCGAAAAATCTAAAGGGTGGGCTTTTTTCGATTTTCTTGTTCCAGACGGTCCAGAGACAAGAGACGATGATCCTGCAGACGTTCCCGATGTTCCGGAAACCCGAGAACAGGTATTTACTAGAGTTTTTTAACCTTAGGTTAGGTTAGGTTAGGTTAGGTTAGGTTTTTGAAATTGAAGTTTTTTAATTTTTTGTTTTAATTACAGGTGGGGAAGCCACGGGGGGGAAAGAAGACGCTTCAGGAGCAATTATTGGGTGACGATAAAACAATTAAAACAATTTAGAAGTAAGTATTGGTGACTTTTAAATTTGGAATAAATTTTTTGTATGGGGATTGTGGCTTACCAAGTAACCTCGGTTCCACTCGAAAAATCTAAAGGGTGGGCTTTTTTCGATTTTCTTGTTCCAGACGGTCCAGAGACAAGAGACGATGATCCTGCAGACGTTCCCGATGTTCCGGAAACCCGAGAACAGGTATTTACTAGAGTTTTTTAACCTTAGGTTAGGTTAGGTTAGGTTAGGTTTTTGAAATTGAAGTTTTTTGATTTTTTGTTTTAATTACAGGTGGGGAAGCCACGGGGGGGAAAGAAGACGCTTCAGGAGCAATTATTGGGTGACGATAAAACAATTAAAACAATTTAGAAGTAAGTATTGGTGACTTTTGAATTTGGAATAAATTTTTTGTATGGGGATTGTGGCTTACCAAGTAACCTCGGTTCCACTCGAAAAATCTAAAGGGTGGGCTTTTTTCGATTTTCTTGTTCCAGACGGTCCAGAGACAAGAGACGATGATCCTGCAGACGTTCCCGATGTTCCGGAAACCCGAGAACAGGTATTTACTAGAGTTTTTTAACCTTAGGTTAGGTTAGGTTAGGTTAGGTTTTTGAAATTGAAGTTTTTTAATTTTTTGTTTTAATTACAGGTGGGGAAGCCACGGGGGGGAAAGAAGACGCTTCAGGAGCAGTTATTGGGTGACAATAAAACAATTTAGAAGTAAGTATTGGTAACTTTTGAATTTGGAATAAATTTTTTGTATGGGGATTGTGGCTTACCAAGTAACCTCGGTTCCACTAACGAAAAATCTAAAGGGTGGGCGATTTTTCGATTTTCTTGTTCCAGACGGTCCAGAGACAAGAGACGATGATCCTGCAGACGTTCCCGATGTTCCGGAAACCCGAGAACAGGTATTTACTAGAGTTTTTTTTTTTTTTTTTTTTTTTTTTTTTTATCTTGGCACAATTTTGTTTGTTTTTAGTTATAATTTTTTACTATGTATGAGTGAATTAGAGTTATATTTTCTGTTGTATTGTGGTGTTCCTGCGATTGGATACAGGATAAAGAGTTTTATTATTTACGTGTTGAGTTGTTTTAAACTGTTTACGATGGTTTTTATGTGTTTAGTAAATGTCTCTGCGGAGACCTCGTCTTCGCAGAGGTTTATCATATTGTACGGGTCTATATTTTGGGTTATAGTTGTCATTTCGTGTGCGGTTCTCGTTTGCCCAAATTCCGGGCAGTGTCTTATCAGATGGTCTAGGCTTTGTTTGGATGTGCTGTCGCACGGGCACAGGTCAGTGTCAGTTATTTTAAAGCGCTTTAGGTACTCGCGGTGGTACCCGTGGTTCGTTATTATTTGTGTCATTTCGAAACTAGTTGGGACGCACGAGGTGAATTTGCGCACCTCGTCCAAAGTGGGGAACAGTCCGTGTATGTAGTGGTGTTGCGATTCCGTCGTGTACATGCTTCTCCATTTCTCTTGTGTCGCTCTTTTTATTGCTCTTTTCGCGTACGAAATTGGGAAGATATTGTTCGCGACTGCCACTTTGGACGAGGCAGCCTGTTTTGCAACCAAATCAGCTTGCTCGTTGCCGTTGATTCCAGAGTGGGATTTGACCCAGATGAACTTTAAGATGGTGTTAGCGGAGGTTTTTAATTTGTGCATAATTGTGTGGATTGTATTGACTGTGGGGTCCGAGTTATTTCTATCCTGTAGTGCTTTAAGAGCTGTTTGGCTGTCGGAAGCAATAGCAATGGAGGTTGGTGATGATGTCTGGGTAAGTTGCGGGTGGTCCTCGATCCACTTGAAAGCTGCTTCTATTGCCGCTAGTTCCGCCATGAAGACGGTCGCGGTCCTGCTCAGCTTTACTTTCTTTGTGATGGTTTGACCATTGGGCAAGTTGATGACAGCTCCAGCTCCGGTTTCTCCGTTTTCCTGTTTGCTGCCATCCGTATAAATAGTGATGGTCGCGTCGTTCGTTGCTTGGTCTATTTCATTTTGGGTGTAGGCTTCGCAAAAGGTTATTGTTTGACGGTGGGCAGGATGTAGCTTTTGTTTTATGGCGGCTCTTTCTCTGAGTGTGATGTCATTCGGTAGGTCGGGGAACGTTTTAGTGGTTTTGACTCGATGGATTTGTTTGTATTCTTCAATGACTAGGTGCAGTGGAGTGAAGTTAGCTAGTGCAATGACCGTTATTCCAGGTGAAGTTCTGAATGCTCGAGTTACTTTAATTGCGAATTGGCGTTGGATAGACCATAGACTTTTTCTGATGTGTTTGTACTGCGTTGCGGAGCCCCAAATACCAGCTGCGTATGTGAACATCGGTTGAATGACGCTGTTATAGATGGTTGCCACATTCTGTGGGTGTACACCCCAGGTTGGTTTAATGAGGTTCGCTAATTTTTTATATAGTTTGTAGGCTTTATCAATAACGTATCTGCAGTGTGATGTAAAAGACAATCTGTCGTCGATGATGACACCTAAGAGTTTGATTTCGCGGGATAATGGGATAACGCTGCCTTGCATTTTTATGTTCGCTGTCTTGGCTTTATTAGTGAAGGCCATTGCTTGGGTCTTGAGTGGTCCGAATGTTAGTTTTGCCTTCTCACCCCAGTCTGAGATTATGTTTAGCCACTCGTTGGCGGTGTGCTCGATCGTGTCGACGTCCTTTCCCTCAACGAGAAGAAGAACATCGTCAGCGAAGGCTTGTATGCGGACGTTAGGTGGTAGTGGCGTTTCTAATAGGTCGTCGAGTATTATGTTCCAGAAGATTGGTCCGCACACAGAGCCCTGCACGCATCCTTTGGTAAGTGTCTTTTCCGCGGTAGAGTCGCCGTAATTTAGAATGGCGGTTCTGTTCTGTAAATAGTTAGTTATTAGGTTGTAAATATTTTTAGGGCATTTAATAGTCTGTAGTCGATGTAGTAGGAAAGGCCACCACGCATTGTCGAAAGCCGCTTTGATATCTAAAGAGACTGCTATTGTTTGCTGTTTACGGGATTTTGCCTGTTGTATGAAATCGATTGTGTGTTGCAGAGCGTCCGTTGTGGAACTTTGTTCTTTAAAACCATACTGTCGTTGATTATTGGTTCCTGTAGTTTCTAGGTGGTGTGTTAGTCGTTTAGTTATGAGTTTCTCTAGTAACTTCCCGAAGACTTTTATTAGACCAATGGGGCGGTATGCAGACATGTCGTCAGTGTTATCTTTGTTAGGTTTAGGTATTATGTGTACGAGGGATTTCTTCCAGGTCGTCGGGAAGTATCCTATCGCCAGACATTTGTTGAGGAGTTCTGTGAACTGCGTTGAGATCGCGTTGTAAACTTCCAGGCATATGTCCGCTGAGAGTTTGTCTAATCCGGGGGCCCTGTCCGCGCTCATTGTGGCCAGCCCGTCTCCAACTTCTTCTTTGGTAAAAGGGACGTCATCGGGGGTGTCTATTTGTCTGGTCTGTGCATTTCGTCTAATTTCTTGTTGTTCGGTAGTATCATTAGTGTTGTCGTCGTCGGGATAAAAGTGGTTTAGTAGAGCTTCTGCTGTATTTTGGGTGTTAGATGTGTGACTAGAGTTGATCTTCATCGTTTGCGGTGGTCTCCTTTGGGTCGTAGTTTTGATTATTTTGTTCGTAATCGCCCATACGTCTTCCTTGCCTTGGGTCTTGCAGAATTCCCTAAAATGCTCGGTGGAGGTTTTGGATAGCGCCTTAGCGTATTCTGTTTTTAATTCTGTGTATGTTTTTATAGCTTCTGCTAGTGGTCTTTTTGCTTTCTTTAGGTCGTGTAGTCGGTGATGAGCCTTAATGGTTGCTTTTTTCATTCTCTCCAATTCGTCAGTCCACCATGGGTTGTAAGTATGTCCGGGCTTTCTTTTATGCAGCACCTCATCGCAAGCCTCCAGCACCGCTTGCGTGAGGTCCTCCACAATGCAATCGATTTCAGATTGATCAGCAGTTTCTATTTTCTGAGTGCAGATTTTACATGTTGCGAGTTTAGAGTTGAGTGCGTCTCGCAGTATTTCAAGGCTTAATTTGTTGGTGTCATATTTTCGGGTAGTTGTAGTTTTAGGGTGTTGTATCTTTCCAGGGAGGTTGATTTCAAATTCGATTGCATTGTGGTCTGACGTGGGGCAAGCGTCCATGTTGACTTTCCAGTTGGTTACGGCGAATGTTATATGCTCAGATGCTAGGGTGATATCTACGATGGAAGAACAAGGGTTTCCATACCGAATTGCCTCAAAAGTTGGAGTGCTGCCTTCATTGGCTATAGTTAGATCGTGTGCAATGGTGAGGTCATAGATGGCCTCACCGCGTTCGTCAATAGTGCCCTCGTTCCAGGCGGAGTGCTTTCCGTTTAGGTCACCTCCTACGATTCTGAGTGAGCCCTTTGTTGCGTGAAGAAGGTGGTCTAGTCGGTCCATGGTATTTTTAGTGTCTTCGTCTGGTTCGATGTAAACAGAGGCTATGAACAGTTCCCTATGTCCGATTTTTGTTTGCACCACCGCAAGGTTGGTGTTTGAATATTGAGTCATGCCGAGTGCCGAGATGTTGCTTTTAATGAAGATGGCCGCTTTTACACGGTCGTTTTTATTATTATTTTGAAACTGGAATATATTCAGGCCGGGGATCGACTTAATGGTGTGTTGTCCACCCACGTAGGGTTCCGTTATTAGGGCTATATCGTAATCATGTTTAATGAAGTACTGTAGAAACTCTTGCTGTGCATTGTAACCTCGATTGAGGTTGCATTGCAGAAAGCGCGGCATATTTTATTGGTTGTTTGTTCGTCGTCGGAGGGGAAGTCCGAACGGTCCGAAGTCCGTGGCCTCCTCTGCTCTGCACCTGGCAGCTCCTACTTTCGGGCAGAGTGGGCTAGTGGCTCGGTGATTTGCTTCGGTGGTGGTGGTGCCGCTCCTGGTGCAGTTGAAGCACTTAGTTTTAGTGGCGTCTGTTTTGTGGGGGCAGTCGAAGGCGGTGTGACCTACGTTCGCGCAGTGGCCGCAGTTCTGCGTCTCGGAGGTACACTTGCTGCGCGTGTGTCCGAAGCGCAGGCAGTTGTGGCACTGTACAAAACGGGAGAAGTTCTCGATGTGGACTCGCTGGAAGTCGACCGCCAGTCGCTCCCGCTGAATGACGTCGGTGTAGTGTGCGGGTTGGATCTCAATCACGGCGTTATACAGTGCCGGGTTGCGATTACTGGTAAGGAAGCACAATCGGACGGATTCCGCGGGTATGGAGTTTTGACGGGTTATAACGTCGATGAGTTGTTCCCTTTCTACTGTCTTGGATATCCCCTTCAGGATCGCAAGTGGTGGTCGCCTCTTTGCCTCCGCGGCGGCCAATCCCTCTATATCGTTGGTCTGGCGGATCGCGTCAGCACACTGGTCTGCGTTGTCGAACTCCACAAGTATTTTGCCGCCACCAATTGGCTTAATGCTGTTAGGAGCGTAGGTCTTGTCTCTGAAGTTGACGTGTTCTCTCCAGTTGGTGAGGGTGGTTTTGGTCGACGCTGCTGTTGTTGCGTCTTTGGGTTTCACGACAATGGCTGGACGCTGCTTTTGAGTTTCGGGACGCGGTTGGGCTGCAGCCGCGGCGTAGGATTTGACTGGATTGGTCTGTGAACTCTCTAAAACTACTTTAAAATTTTCGAATTCTTCTCTGAGAATCTTCCTTACACCTTCCTCGTCTACGGTGTTTTTGTCTTCTTTAGGTGGTTTAGGTGCTGAGATCTTTGCAGCAGTTTTGCGGATGTTTTCGGCCGCCTCGATGATTATTTTCTTGTTGACTGAAGTGACACTCCTGCCTTGGTTTATTGCTTCTATTATTGTGTTCGCTAAAGATTGGATTGCCTCAGTGGGACTTTTGTTGGTGAGGTCAGGTTTGGTAATCGAAGATGTAGAAGGGGGGGATTTAGCTATTTTGCTTGGGGGGACTGTAGTGCCGGGCGAGACCGGCTTGGTTGAAGCCATACTTCGTTAAAGTCCAAGAGAAGAAGAAGAATCGGGGTAAAGTTAAATGGTAGTCTTCGGAGCTAAACTGGTCAAAAGGGAGGTAAACGAGTCCACAAAACAACCTCCCGAGGCGTAAGTATATCAGGGAGAGAGCTGGAGCTCTCGTTAGGGTATTGCCGTACTTCGGCACCTTAGTGCTTGACCACCGGGGGGGAGGCCCTTACTCGAGGCCCGCACGCGCCGTATGGCGCACGACACCAGAGTCGGGGGGGAGGGTGGGCGTTTTTTCGATTTTCTTGTTCCAGACGGTCCAGAGACAAGAGACGAAGATCCTGCAGACGTTCCCGATGCTTCGGGAACCCGAGAACAGGTATTTAATCGAGTTTTTTAACAATTTAAGTTTTTTAATTTTTTGTTTTTATTACAGGTGGGGAAGCCACGGGGGGGAAAGAAGACGCTTCAGGAGCAATTGGAGCAATTATTGGGTGACGATAAAACAATTTAGAAGTAAGTATTGATGACTTTTGAATTTGGAATAAGTTTTTTGTATGGGGATTGTGGCTTACCAAGTAAACTCGGTTCCACTAACGAAAAAACTAAAGGGTGGGCTTTTTTCGATTTTCTTGTTCCAGACGGTCCAGAGACAAGAGACGAAGATCCTGCAGACGTTCCCGATGCTTCGGGAACCCGAGAACAGGTATTTAATCGAGTTTTTTAACAATTTAAGTTTTTTAATTTTTTGTTTTTATTACAGGTGGGGAAGCCACGGGGGGGAAAGAAGACGCTTCAGGAGCAATTGGAGCAATTATTGGGTGACGATAAAACAATTTAGAAGTAAGTATTGATGACTTTTGAATTTGGAATAAGTTTTTTGTATGGGGATTGTGGCTTACCAAGTAAACTCGGTTCCACTAACGAAAAAACTAAAGGGTGGGCTTTTTTCGATTTTCTTGTTCCAGACGGTCCAGAGACAAGAGACGAAGATCCTGCAGACGTTCCCGATGCTTCGGGAACCCGAGAACAGGTATTTAATCGAGTTTTTTAACAATTTAAGTTTTTTAATTTTTTGTTTTTATTACAGGTGGGGAAGCCACGGGGGGGAAAGAAGACGCTTCAGGAGCAATTGGAGCAATTATTGGGTGACGATAAAACAATTTAGAAGTAAGTATTGATGACTTTTGAATTTGGAATAAGTTTTTTGTATGGGGATTGTGGCTTACCAAGTAAACTCGGTTCCACTAACGAAAAAACTAAAGGGTGGGCTTTTTTCGATTTTCTTGTTCCAGACGGTCCAGAGACAAGAGACGAAGATCCTGCAGACGTTCCCGATGCTTCGGGAACCCGAGAACAGGTATTTAATCGAGTTTTTTAACAATTTAAGTTTTTTAATTTTTTGTTTTTATTACAGGTGGGGAAGCCACGGGGGGGAAAGAAGACGCTTCAGGAGCAATTGGAGCAATTATTGGGTGACGATAAAACAATTTAGAAGTAAGTATTGATGACTTTTGAATTTGGAATAAGTTTTTTGTATGGGGATTGTGGCTTACCAAGTAAACTCGGTTCCACTAACGAAAAAACTAAAGGGTGGGCTTTTTTCGATTTTCTTGTTCCAGACGGTCCAGAGACAAGAGACGAAGATCCTGCAGACGTTCCCGATGCTTCGGGAACCCGAGAACAGGTATTTAATCGAGTTTTTTAACAATTTAAGTTTTTTAATTTTTTGTTTTTATTACAGGTGGGGAAGCCACGGGGGGGAAAGAAGACGCTTCAGGAGCAATTGGAGCAATTATTGGGTGACGATAAAACAATTTAGAAGTAAGTATTGATGACTTTTGAATTTGGAATAAGTTTTTTGTATGGGGATTGTGGCTTACCAAGTAAACTCGGTTCCACTAACGAAAAAACTAAAGGGTGGGCTTTTTTCGATTTTCTTGTTCCAGACGGTCCAGAGACAAGAGACGAAGATCCTGCAGACGTTCCCGATGCTTCGGGAACCCGAGAACAGGTATTTAATCGAGTTTTTTAACAATTTAAGTTTTTTAATTTTTTGTTTTTATTACAGGTGGGGAAGCCACGGGGGGGAAAGAAGACGCTTCAGGAGCAATTGGAGCAATTATTGGGTGACGATAAAACAATTTAGAAGTAAGTATTGATGACTTTTGAATTTGGAATAAGTTTTTTGTATGGGGATTGTGGCTTACCAAGTAAACTCGGTTCCACTAACGAAAAAACTAAAGGGTGGGCTTTTTTCGATTTTCTTGTTCCAGACGGTCCAGAGACAAGAGACGAAGATCCTGCAGACGTTCCCGATGCTTCGGGAACCCGAGAACAGGTATTTAATCGAGTTTTTTAACAATTTAAGTTTTTTAATTTTTTGTTTTTATTACAGGTGGGGAAGCCACGGGGGGGAAAGAAGACGCTTCAGGAGCAATTGGAGCAATTATTGGGTGACGATAAAACAATTTAGAAGTAAGTATTGATGACTTTTGAATTTGGAATAAGTTTTTTGTATGGGGATTGTGGCTTACCAAGTAAACTCGGTTCCACTAACGAAAAAACTAAAGGGTGGGCTTTTTTCGATTTTCTTGTTCCAGACGGTCCAGAGACAAGAGACGAAGATCCTGCAGACGTTCCCGATGCTTCGGGAACCCGAGAACAGGTATTTAATCGAGTTTTTTAACAATTTAAGTTTTTTAATTTTTTGTTTTTATTACAGGTGGGGAAGCCACGGGGGGGAAAGAAGACGCTTCAGGAGCAATTGGAGCAATTATTGGGTGACGATAAAACAATTTAGAAGTAAGTATTGATGACTTTTGAATTTGGAATAAGTTTTTTGTATGGGGATTGTGGCTTACCAAGTAAACTCGGTTCCACTAACGAAAAAACTAAAGGGTGGGCTTTTTTCGATTTTCTTGTTCCAGACGGTCCAGAGACAAGAGACGAAGATCCTGCAGACGTTCCCGATGCTTCGGGAACCCGAGAACAGGTATTTAATCGAGTTTTTTAACAATTTAAGTTTTTTAATTTTTTGTTTTTATTACAGGTGGGGAAGCCACGGGGGGGAAAGAAGACGCTTCAGGAGCAATTGGAGCAATTATTGGGTGACGATAAAACAATTTAGAAGTAAGTATTGATGACTTTTGAATTTGGAATAAGTTTTTTGTATGGGGATTGTGGCTTACCAAGTAAACTCGGTTCCACTAACGAAAAAACTAAAGGGTGGGCTTTTTTCGATTTTCTTGTTCCAGACGGTCCAGAGACAAGAGACGAAGATCCTGCAGACGTTCCCGATGCTTCGGGAACCCGAGAACAGGTATTTAATCGAGTTTTTTAACAATTTAAGTTTTTTAATTTTTTGTTTTTATTACAGGTGGGGAAGCCACGGGGGGGAAAGAAGACGCTTCAGGAGCAATTGGAGCAATTATTGGGTGACGATAAAACAATTTAGAAGTAAGTATTGATGACTTTTGAATTTGGAATAAGTTTTTTGTATGGGGATTGTGGCTTACCAAGTAAACTCGGTTCCACTAACGAAAAAACTAAAGGGTGGGCTTTTTTCGATTTTCTTGTTCCAGACGGTCCAGAGACAAGAGACGAAGATCCTGCAGACGTTCCCGATGCTTCGGGAACCCGAGAACAGGTATTTAATCGAGTTTTTTAACAATTTAAGTTTTTTAATTTTTTGTTTTTATTACAGGTGGGGAAGCCACGGGGGGGAAAGAAGACGCTTCAGGAGCAATTGGAGCAATTATTGGGTGACGATAAAACAATTTAGAAGTAAGTATTGATGACTTTTGAATTTAGGTTAGGTTAGGTTAGGTTAGGTTAGGTTAGGTTAGGTTAGGTTAGGTTAGGTTAGGTTAGGTTAGGTTAGGTTAGGTTAGGTTAGGTTAGGTTAGGTTAGTTAGGTTAGGTTAGGTTAGGTTAGGTTAGGTTAGGTTAGGTTAGGTTAGGTTAGGTTAGGTTAGGTTAGGTTAGGTTAGGTTAGGTTAGGTTAGGTTAGGTTAGGTTAGGTTAGGTTAGGTTAGGTTAGGTTAGGTTAG